>JAMGZB010000001.1:3317584-4040126 GCA_024713795.1 Morchella sp. 2015-shanyang | reverse complement strand
ACCTAACTAACTAACCCTAACTAACCCTAACTAACCCTAACTAACTAACCCTAACTAACCCTAACTAACCCTAACTAACCCTAACTAACCCTAACTAACCCTAACTACCTTGCTAGAACTTTTTTATCTTATATGCATCTGTTCCTACCTCTCAAGGTGATTCCTAGGCTTCCCGTATGGATTACAGTCCTTCCCCCAAAAGTTTAGGATGAATTGATTGCTACGAGATATGAGAATTCAGTCTGGGCTCCTAGGATTCATTGGATTATTGGTGGTAGATATGGGTGGTTACCTGCCTTGGGTTACCCTACTCACCATTTCGATGCTTCAAGGTTCTGCTCTCTTTCATCTGTAGGGGCTGTATTTGTGTGTGCGATCATTACTCATGATCTCATATGAGATATTAAAATTCTGAATAAACAGAATGATCGAAGGTTCGCTTATATCAAGAGATCGGCGTTATCGATTGAGCAGTGCTTGACTCGGTCACTTTTAGCGCAAAATTCAAGAGTTTACAGTTGTGGGTTGTTCGATCCTTCTGTATGGGCGGTTGATCGGAAACTCGCAGGATTCATGGCGAGTAGATAGTAAATAAAACGATCGCTTCTTACTGCTTCTGTGAGTCATTATGTCTGTATGTATCTAACATCATCATGTATGTTTTTCATGCGATAGGAGCGTAGCGATGGGGGAATTAAATCATGACAAAGTCTGTATCTAATCTACCAAATGGTATCTTTCTCCAGCCAAATAAATCGTGGGCGATGAAATTCATCAGCCAATGTCTTGTATATCTATCTAAATAGTATGTTTTCAGCCAAATAAGTCGTAGGCGATGGGGAAATTCCATGTGACGATCTTTATTGTTATCTTTCTGTAATGTCACGTTTAATCTTGTGTGTGGACAAGTATATGTCTCTGGTATTAAGGGATTCGTGATTAAATGCAGAGAATCTTTCTGCAGGATTGGAGAAAAGAGGTATCATGGTTGAGGCAGGAAATGTTTGTGCGGTGAGAGGTTTGATAGGGGGCGTGTTCGATCGTGGATCTGGACTTGGTGTTAAATGATGAGGAGAAGAAATGATGGAGTTTGATATTTCTTGGCATGGGAAGTATCTTGTCGTTGATTATCTTACCATCGAAGTAGCGTGATAGGGTGTCTGAATCACGACAGATTGGAATAAGCAGCGCTGCGGCAATTTCAGAAGGATGAGGTTGGTGATGGATGAGTTGGGTATTTGAAATTGATTATATCACGATATATTTGTTGGATCGGAGAAGTCTTTGGAATCTTTTTTATTGGTTTATTGTTGTTTCTTTTATCTTTTCCTATATCGTTTCTTGGATGTGTTTTAACTCCGTCTGGCGCGGGAATGGATGTCATTTCGTTTATTATCTTTCACTGTCTGTCTCTTCTTTATTTTCCCATCGGTAATTCACTTGAGGCGGGAATAGTGGGGTGGAGTGGAGTGCAGGGCGCTAGGGCTGAGATGCTTTTGGTCTCTTCGCTTTGTGGAGTTCTTGAGTTTCTTTGAACCTTTTTTTTCTTTGGAGGATGTCTGTTGTTAGTCACGATCTTGGGGTTGTCTTGCCGGTATAGATTAGGCAGTTGGGTTTTAGTCTTTCTTTGAACTAGTTTGTTAGGCTGAGCGAAGGTTGTCTTGAATTGGGTTAGTATTGGTTGAGGCGGTATCTCCTCCCTCGCATGGATATTATAAGGGTGATGGCGTCATGGGGCCGTCTTAGTGTTATTCTGTCTTCGCTTCTGGGTGTTGTAAAAGAACTTTGGGGGTAGTCTTGGAATTTGGGTTGAAATTTCTCGCATGGGTTGTTGGGGGTTCGTTTTGTCACTGCGGTTATAGTTGTAGTCGTGTCTTGCAGAACTTTCACTGCTGTGGTTTCTATTGTCTTAAACATGATATAAACGATCATTACTTACTGTATGGGTGGTTGATCGAAATTTCGCAGAATCCTTAAACGAGTAGATAGTAAATAAAACGATTACTAAGCACTGTAGGACCGCAGTCGAGAAAAACTGGCGATAGAGTTAGCGTCTTCATCGAAGGCAGTCGTTCGTCGTATGAAGAGATTCTTTTTGATTAAGTCGCGTCTTACGTGCCGATACGGATCGTCTTTTATATTCGTCTCTTGAGGTGACGTAATCTAGGTGTCGATAGGGATGGTCTGACGGATCTCAAAGCTAACCCGTTCTTTCCGATTTAGGTATCATCTGCGTCATCGCTACCTATTAACTGCCTGTTAACTGCTTGAATATGTGGAATGGATTGATGGCGTTGATGTTTCAACGCTAGTCGTCGTATGATGATCTTGTGATGTCTAGATTCAGAATGAATAAAATTTCGAGATTAACTTTGCGTCGTGAAATCGCTTAGGAGGCCTCCAGCGTCTTGAGGAGAAAGCGGCGGGGAGGGAGGAGGAGGATGATGATAACGATGATGATGACGATGATGATTATGATGATGATCATGATGATGATGTTGATACTGGTGTGAGTGGTTCTGGATTACCGAATTGTGATATCGAGAGTACTAGGAAGGGAAGAAAAAGGAAAAGAAGGAGGGGGAAATGGAGGGAGAGGATGGGGAAGGGGAAGGGGAAGGGGAAGGGGAAGGGGAAGGGGAAGGGGAAGGGGAGGGGAAATGGGAACGGGAAAGGGAAGAAAAGCAGGAAGGGGAATGGGAAGCGAGGATTCTTGGGTGGGCCGAGGTATCGTGATGGTGTTGATAATAATGATGATGGGACATGTGATCGATTTCGAGACTCTTGGAAGTTGATGGAGGAACTCAGCAGAATGGAGAATGTCTCTGAGGAATTTGATGTTGATATCTTGATCTTTCTTTGATTAGTAAGGTTGAGCGGATCTCGACGGTCTTTGGGTATAATCTGACCTGGCGTGAAAGGAAGCGGCCGATGGACGTCGATCAAACTGTCGTCTTGAGGACCCGATATGGCGTCTTATAGAGTCTGTTCAAGCGAGTCTGAAGATCGTCTATGGATGGGAGGTTTATCGCTTCTCAGAGTGCGAATCGGACGGCTATGGAGGAATGCTCTGAGAAGTATGAGAGGGTGTACAACCCATCCCAATCTTCATCAACTGCGGGTGGTGGTGATGGTGGTGATGGTGGTGGTGGTGATGGTGGTGGTGGTCGTGGTAGTGGGGGTGGAGATGTTGACGCTGGTAATGGTGGTCTCTTTGATTCTTGTTGGCGATGCGTTTGAAATTTGATTATTCGATCGTGATCTGTGGAGCACTTTCTTATCGCTTGTATCTGAAAGGAGGGTGGAGGAGTATATTAGGAAATTTCCGAGCACAAAGGCATGTGGTGAGGATGGTGTGCATATCTTGCAGATGAAGGCTCTCATTGGTACCTCGTTTGTGAAGGACCTTGCCCTTCTCTTTCAGGCTTGTGTCCGTTTTGGGACGACTCCTCGTAGATGGAACGGATCTCTGATCTTTCCGATTATGAGATCAGCGCTTCTGGCGTCACGAGAATCTGGTAGATTGCGATACTTGTTATGTTCCGACGTGTGTTTGAGGCTCTCATCCTTGCGTGTTTGAGGATCGTTTCGCTTCTGTCGACGATGGTCGCCGGTGGGTTCGATTCTGGATCTTTCGCGATGTGTGATGACCTCCATTCAGCTCTCATTGGTATCTTCTACTATTCTTTGTATTCCTTGATCTTCAGGTTGCCTATGATATGGTTGGTAGGGACAGGTTGGTGGATAAGCTTGTGTCGCAGAGGATGCCGGCTCTTCTCATCCGGATCTTGGTTGGATTAATGTTCACCGACATGTCGTATCGGTTGGTGGTAAATGGTGAGACATCGAGGGTGCTTCGTGGGAGTGTTGGTGTACCTCAGGGATCGCCTCTATCGCCGGCCATATTCAACAAGTTCATCGATTACTCTTCTTGACTTTATTGAATGATCGTCGAGGAGAAATTTATGACTATCATATCCTTTCTGCTTTCTGCTTTCTGCTTTCTGTCATCTACATCTACATCTACATCTACATCTACATCTGCATCTACTTCTCTATCTGTCATCTGCTACATCCCTACTGCTCACGCCTCTGCTTTATCTTCGTCTCTTCATTTCCTCCTCTTGTTGATTCGGTGCCTGCGATTGGAGTGCGAAGATCTCAACGTTTGATGGAAAAGACCTTTCATGGGTATCGATATATGCCTGTTGATGATGATGATAATGATGATGATGATGATGATAAGGATGGGGACTCTTCGATGATAGGTTTTGATGTTGGCTCTGATAAATGCTCTGAATGTGAGTTGAATTTCCTGCAGGTTCTTTCAATTATTTCTTGATTGATATCCTGTTTTGCTGATATGATTCCTTCCAGATGATGATGATGATGATGATGATGATGGTTCCGGTACCGATTCCTTTGCAGAGTGCCATGATGTGATTGATGATGATGATGATGATGATGAGCCTCTGGTTCCTGTGTCTTCTGCAGGATTGGTCATGCCTTCTGCTTTGTTCTTTGCTGATGATGGTGTTTTGATGTGTCGGAATTGGGCTGAGGCTTCCTTGCTGTTGGATATATGTGAGCGTTGGGCTGATGATCATGATATGCGGTTCAATGTGGGCAAGTGTAGGGTTATCGCGTCTGACTACATGAAGGATTGTTGGCATCTGTTGTATGTATGGGCATCTATGTGTTGGATCGTCTAATCTTGGGTTTCACTGTCAGATCTGGGATCGGCTTTGAGTAGCATGGGGATAGGGTTGTTGATAAAAGGCGCCAGATGAAGGGTTTCCTGCAGCTCAAATTTCTGACAGCTGGGCCGCGTGTTAGCTCAACGTGTTAGCTCTTTATCGTCCGGTCGTGGGTATAGTCTGCTCTGTTTGATCATGGATCTGTTCTGGGGCTAATTTAACTTGCGGCCGGTAGGAGGCGGCGATTACTTGCCGAGGTCTTGGAAGAGATCGTGATATGGGTGGCTGGTGGTACCTCCAGCGGGTCGATTGACTGGTAATGCGTGTGGTGTCACTCAGGGTGGAGGATAGGATAAAGCATCTCGATGTCGGTTTCAAGCAATGCTCGATTAATGCGTTCGATAGCTTACGTCGGATCGTGATAAATCGAAGGATATGGGAATAGGGGGTGGTGATGAGGATGTGACTCGCGGGCGTTCGCCGATGATGGGCAGTATCTGCGGAGGGCGATATGTATAAGCGCATTCTCTCATTGGATCGATTCTCGGTCGGGGTTGAAGACTAAAATTTGGACAATTTAAATCTCTTGGAGGAAGAATGTTACAATATCACGATAAGCGTCACTGTCATGCAGTCTTTCTGCGACCGTTTAATCGAACCTGATTCCAGGTTGAAGGGCTTGGAAGCTGTCTCTGTTCTTGGTATGTCCTTATCCTCCCTTGATTTTTTTTATCTGTTTGATCATCCTTTCTCCTGAGATGTTGTTTCTGATGTCCCTCTAGGGACATCAGGAGCGGTATGTCTGCCTTGCTACCGATTTCTGATGTGTTGTATCCTGACTTAACATATTGTTTCAGGTATCTCCGATCCTGGTAAGCAGACTATGCTTTGGGATTGGAGGCAGGGTCTTTACTGTTTTGGTAGGAAGTGTCTCTGTGGTGAGAGGTGGAATAGGGGCCACACTAGGTGTATGGCTCTCGATGATGTATTGAATGAGGAGGAGAAGGCTATGATGGAGTTTGATAGGCTGTTCCACCCTCCAGACACCAAGTATACGGTTATTGATTACCTGCTCAATATCAAGGCACATGATAGAGCCCACCGGATATTGACTGATTGGAACGAATGTCTTGCCTATGCTTTCAAGAAGGAAGAGGCGGAAAGATTGTTGATGTTGGAAGGGGAGGACTAGTATGTGTTGGGTATGTGAAGGGTATTGATTGTTGGGTTCTTTTCTTTTCCTTTCCTCTTTTGTGTTTCTTTTTATAGTATGTTCCCATTCCTTATCTCCCTTTTGTCTCTATCTTGCATCGTTTTCCTGTTCTTTTTCTCTTTCTTTTCCATCGATTGTTTCCGCTGGTCTATCTCTGCGTTGGCGGTTACTTTGGGGTGGTTTATGGTAGGTCTGGGGCCGCTAAGTTGGGAGTGTGGGGATGGGGTATCCTATTTCCTATCCTGGCTTGAGGTGTCCGTTTTGTGACATCTCTTTTCGCTTGGTGTGCTTTTCTTGAAGGTGTCATTCTTTGTCTTCTGGTTAGACCAGTCTTGGGGTTGTCTTTCGATATAAATTTGAAATTTGTTGAGGTTCTGATGGTGTTTGGTTTCTCTTTGGACTGTTTGTAAATCACGAAACTTAGGGGTTGTCTTCTCTGTCACGGTTGAAATTGCTGCGGTTGGTGAAATTTCTCGCTTCTCGCGTGGGTTCTAGTTATTGGAGTCTCTTGTGTCTCCATACGATCCTGCACTGATCAGGAAAAGCGGTGTTGAAACGAGGAATGTGGTAGTTTGATCGAGGCTCGCAGGATTCAGCAGTAGATAGTAAATAAAACGTCCTTCTACTAACTGCTTACTGCTATGGGCCTTAGGGCCATCGTGGAAGAGATCATAATATGGGTGGGTGGTGAATGCAGCGGGCTTGGATGGCTTGTGTGGTGTCGCTGAGGTGGAGGATAGGATGAGAACAACTCATTGCGAGTTCGGCTCATGCTCGATTCCATGTATCTTGATACTTATCGTCGGATACTTGATGGTTTGAAGGGAAAGGTGTTGGCGAGGGATGTAACTTTGCGGGAACGTTCCAAGATGATGGTGTGGTACTTGAGGGGGGATGACATGTACAGCCTCTTCCTCTCTCAACGGGATCGATTCCATGGTCAAGGGTTGAAGGCCAAGCTGGATGACTTCATCTATTGGAGGAAGGCTGTTACTATCTGTGATAGGGATTCCGTGAATGCGGGTACTCTGACGACCATTGTTGAACCCGATTCGAGGTTGAAAGGCTTGGATGCTGTAGCTGTTCTTGGTATGTCCTTCCACCCCTCTTCCCCCCTCACCTTTTGATCCTGTTACCTGTCCATATCGATCTTCCTCTGGGGTTGTCCCTGAAATCCCGGTCGGGATATCAGGGACAATGACATTCACCTCCCTCTTTACCTTGTCCCTGAAATCCCGGTCGTTTCTTGGAGGTGTCGACACATGTCTTCGCTGGTGAGGCTGATGTCTTGGGGTTGTCTTTCATTATAAATTTGAAATTTGTTTGTGGGTTTCTGGAAGTGTTTTGATGTATTTGGACTGTTTGTAAATCTGACTGTTGGGGATTCGTCTCTCTGTTTGGTTGAAATTTGCGGTTCAGGTGGAAACTCTTCTCGCCAGCGTGGGTTTTAGTTGTGGAGTCTCTTGTGTCCTCATACGATCTTCCTGCACTGATCCAGGAAAAGGCGGTGTTGGGGCGAGGAATGTGGTAGTTTGATCGGGACTCGCAGGATTCCCATGAGTAGATAGTAAATAAAACGATCGCTTCTTACTGTAACTTGGAGTGATATATTTTTATTTAGCGGTGATATTATCCATATATCTTGTATTATGGTGGTGGAGTTTTCAATGCGGAGTAGTCCTCGATGCGGAGTAGTTTGAAGACAATATATTACGAATGTCGACATATGATGAGAAGATCATCATGGCGAGATTTGGTATCTGAGTTAAGAGTTGCTGCGGAGAAATAAACTCAGATATCACGTAGGAATCGTAGGTATGATCGAAGATAATTTATTAAAAGTGGTGATCTTTCTGCGTGCGGAAAGAAAGATACATGTTGATAAGAATCGGTATTTCGTCTGGAATGCGGAAGAAGAAAGAAAGAAGCGGAAATTTCTGGAAATGCGGAAAGGAAAACAAAATATTTTATTAGAATCAACCCGTACGGCAGAATTTTGAAGAGGTGGGAGTGGTAGCAAACACGTCGCACGGCAGGATTCCGCAGATGTCGGAGTGGGGTGTCGCTGCAGCGAAAAGATCGTTGTCGATTCTACCGCTGAGCCATATAACTAATCGTCTGTAGAACTTTAGCGGTGGCCTGTATCCATGTATGTTGTTGGCGTGGTATTATCGTCGTTCTTTTTGGTGTATGCGAAGAATCATGTGTGTGTGGCTGAATGAAATCTCCGTCTGGCGAACTTTTGTGATATCTTCAGCAGTTTCACGTCTGAAGTCTTTCTGGCAGCCGATAAATCCTCCCATCTGGCGTACAGGAAACTGCGAGTTAGCGTTTTAAGGCCAAATCTAGCGGCATACGCGCTGGCAGTATAATATTACGTATTTAGGTTTTCCTCATGATAGATTGATGGCTGATATTGCATACCATCTCATACTTTCAGCGTTCTGGTATATCGATCCGTAGCGAGAGAATCTTTCTGGGATTGGAGAAGAGGTATCTATTGTTGGGGCAGGAAATGTCTGTGCGGTGAGAGGTTTGATAGAGGCCATGTCCGATGTATGGACCTGGACTTGGTGTTGAATGATGAGGAGAAGGAGATGATAGAGTTTGATAGGCTTTTAATCCAGACCAAATCTGTTGTCGTTGATTCGTTGTTCAAGTATGGCGATAGAGCATCTGAAGATATTGGAATTGGAATAAGCGAACTGCAACAGCGTTGGGCCAGATCTGACGATTGATGGATGGGTTTGGTGATTGAGATTGATTGATGTGGTGTATATGCTTAGGTTGGAAAAGGATCTGTTGATCTTATTTCTTCTTGTTTATTGTTGTTTCTTTAACCATGTCATTTCGTTTTAATTATCTTTCTATGTCTGTCTCTTCTTTATTTTTTGGCCGATTCCTCTTGAGAGCGGGGAATGGTGGGGTGGAGTGGAGTCTCGGGAGTCAGGTGTCTCTCCTCCTGCAATGGGGTAACTTAGTTCTCTCTGTACTTTTTCTTTGGAGAATGTCTGCATTGTTGGTCACCAGTCACCGGGGTTGTCTTCGGTATGGATTAAATTTGTTTTGGGTTTTAGTCTTTCTTTGGACTAGTTTGTTAAATTTCGGCTTAGGGGTTGTCTCTGGCTTGGGTTATTATCGGTTCGACGAAGCCTTCTCCTCGAGGATGGCATTTATTATAAGGGTGATGGTATGTATAGGGCCGTCTTGGTGTTTCATGTTTCTTACCGAGTGTTGTAAAATTAGAACTTTGGGGATTCTTGACTTAGAACTTGGGTTGAAATTTCTCTTGGGGAAACGTGGAGTTCGTTTTTGTCTGCGGTTATAGTTGTAGTCGTGTCACCAAGAACTTTCACTAGCGTGTGGTTTCTTATTTGTCTGCTAAACAAATCTGAAACGATCCTTCTTACTAACTAACATGTCTTTTTCATCTTTTTGCTATTCATTTCTTTTTCTATCGATTGTTTCCGCTCATCTATCTCTGGGTTGGCGGTTACTTTGGGGTGGTTTGTGGTAGGTCTGGGGCATTAAGTTAGTCATTTGGTCTTGTCTTTGGATTCATGGACTTGAGGTATCGTTTTGTCATCTCTTTTCGACAGTGTGTTGTTTTTTTCTGGAGGTGTCATTTGTTGTCTTACGGTTAGACGCAGTCTTGGGGTTGTCTTTCGATATGGAAATTTTGAAATTTGTTGAGGTTCTGATGGTGTTTTGGTCTCTATTTGAATTTGTTTGTAAATCTCCTTCTTGGGGGTTGTCTTTCTGTTTGGTTGAAATTTTGATTCGGTGAAATTTCTCTCCTCGCGTGGGTTTCTAGTTGTGGAGTCTCTTGTGTCCTCATACGATCTTCCTGTCTTGATCCAGGAAAAGCGGTGTTGAAACGAGGAATGTAGTAGTTTGATCAGGCTCGCAGGATTCAGAGCGAGTAGATAGTAAATGAAACGATCATGACACTGCTTCTTACTTACTACTTCTAACTAGGCAGGCTAACTTCTGTAGTCTTCGTCTCGCCTTGTTTCCTTCTTGCTGTCCTTCCCGTCCTCGTATCGCCATTATCATTCGGCCGCAGTTGTAAAGCCTTGCGCTTATCATTTCTGCTCCGTTTGATTTCCGTGATCTGCGATAGTGTCTCGAGGCCGAAGAACGAATCGTAATCTAACGGAAGCAGGTCGGGCTGAAACATAATAAAGCGAGGGTCGCATGAGAATCTCTGATCGGGGCGTGGAAACGGAGGCAGGTAGATGGCTTTCACTGTTGTCGTGAGTCTGAGGACAAGCAGGATCGGGTACAGAGGCAGGAATAGCGTATTGTTGAGTTCAGGTTGAGTTGAGTTGAGGGCAGAAGCGGAGGGCCGAAGTAATATATTCTTAACAGAAAGAAGGCGTTGCTGCAGAGGCAGAAACGTAAAATGTACTATATATCTGATTATTTCGCCATGGCTCATCTGTAGAATCGTAAAAACTCTTCTGTCGTCTGGTCTTAATAACCCTATCTGTCCGTCCTCTTAAATTCTTCACGTCCATTCTGCATTTCATAACCATCATTCTCTTAGGCGTTGGATCTTATCCGCTTGTTAAAAGCTGGCGAGGCCTTGAGGGTGGGCCGTAATAGACTCTATCATAGGTATAGTTCTCCTCTCAGCTCGCCCGTGGGAAGCGCCTTATCTCTCACGACCTCCAGTTCTTATCCGTCTTGACTTTCCTCTTTCTGTTTCTGGCCTCTCTGCCCGTTCTTGCTTCTTGCTTCGCTTTCTTAGGTCTTTTGTCTTTCTGCATTCTTGTCTCTGCCGTCGGTGTCACCGTTGTCTGGTTGTCTTTCGCTCGAAAAACTTTCTTCGTCATCGTTGTCGTTTAATAAGTATTCTTTTGGTTCTTTCTGTCGTATATAAACTTTATCATTACTTACTTCTTATTTCAAGATTCTGTTATGTCGACTTTAAAAATATAGAGGAAAATCCGTCTGATTACATGTTTAATATGGTAGGGGTAAATAATATTTCTGTTTTCTACCTCTTGTTTGAAAGGAAAAGGTCTTTATAGTCGACTTGGGATTAAACTTTTCTTTCGTAACATGAATTTTCTATGTATACTTGCGAGGACAAAGCCCATATGTCTCCGAGGTAAATAATCTTTGTCTGATCGGCTCTTCTGCTTTTATTCTGATGGAAAAGTTGCCGTCAGTCAGATTAGGATTGATATTTCTTAATTTTCTGTTGGCCTTACTTTTGAGGGAATACTATTAAGCCTATAATAAAGAAATTCTTTTTAAATTCTTTCCTCTTAGGACTGACGTCTCGCATTCTGCAGCGAAGCTTTTAAATTTGTCAGCGAACAGCGCCATGGTTATGCGTATCATTTCCGTCAACACTAAATATTTCCAGCCGTTGTCGTTGTCTTGCAGTGAGGATATTCTGTAGCACTGCATCGTGTATTTAATGGGGTAATGTGCGTTAAGCTTGTCGGCAGCTGTCATCAGACTATCGCGATCGCCGGTTGTTTATTTGGCGTTGTGATCTTGAGTGAATAGGTCTTATGGGAGATAGCGTCTGATTAGCAGTTCTTGCTCTCGCCATCGTAAATTCATATCTTGGCTAGTTAAATCGAGATTTCTATTGTCGTATGATAGAGATAATCGGAAAATGTGGCCCAACACGTTAATCGTGGTGAAGCGGCAAGCTGTAGCATCTGCGTCGCGTAATTTCAAATTTCTACATGGTGTGAGCGTTGTGATACGTGGGTATGAATTATTAGCGATCTATATGAATTATCTCGATGGTTAAAATGCAAGATTGATCACGAGTCTTTAGAAGGATATTGACTACGTCAGCGGTAGAAAACGTAATTGTATCTTAAAACTTGGTATGGATCGCTTCTTTCGTATAATTTGTTATCTTGTCAGCCGTCAGGAGGATTCGCATGTCTTCTGCATGATTCATGATCCGTCGTGATCTGGCGTATCTTACGTCTGCGAGGTGAGGCAATCTGGCAGGCGAACGCGATTCATGAGGATCGATAAAAACTTGGCCCAATCTTTCTTGCTTATTTCCTGATTAAGGGGCTATATCGAGTGTCAAGCGATTCAGTTTGGTGATTATTAATGTAATTAATTACTTCTTTAGGTAATTGGATTAGGAAGACTGATCTTGAGAGTGCTGCGAGGGATTCTGAATAAGCGATAAATAGTGGCTGACGTTCAATAAATGGCAAAAATGTCTGAACTTTAAAATTTGACTACCTCAATACTTTAAACCAAATTCTTACTCTATCTTTTCTTGACAGCGTTTAATCACTCATGCATGTAAATATATCCGACTTTTTGTGAAATATCTTAAGATGGCTGTTTCTTCATTCTGGAGTAAATTACTTGTGAATCTTCTTTATTCTAATCAATCAACCTACATGCAACTAATGTCGTGAGAAAGATTTGCAGACGTAAAAGCGTAGATAAGCGGCGGAAGATTCTATAGAATCTGAGAATCGTTTAGGGGTTGTGGTGGTTGAGGGTTATTATTAGAAGTTGGTAAAAGTGAATTAAATTTATAGAACTTTCTGTCGTCGTCTGCGATAAATAAGGCCTCTGGTGGGATAAAATAAAATTAATTTGAGGATTACGGCTGTCACGTGGCCTCTGGTAAACGATCGGTAGGAAGCAATGACGAAACAGCCTAGCCTTTCTAATGCTTAGTCTTTATAAAAGCCAGAATTGAAAGAATGTCATGAAACTGTCGCGCATCTTTGGAAACTATAAACAGGCACATTGAGCGTTATATTAAATCGCGTTCTTGTAAAGGGTTTAAATATACCGGGTTGTAATTTGGTGACCGTCTGTCGGATAATCTGTAACCTTGAAGGAGAGTTCTTTATTCTTGACTCCATTTCTCCAGAATCTGAGGCGTCTGAAGCTCGAATCCGGCATCATGATTCTTCTCGAAGTTCGCAATTTCTGCGAGCAATGAGGTGGTCGCATGACTTGTTGTCTTGAACAACAATATGCGTATAGTGTGAATATGATTGTTGATGTATTTGGTGAGACACGTGACCGTATCCAAAATACCAAAATTCCAACTTTGTTCGCAAAATTTATTGCAAACTCTCCATCATCGCAGGTTGGCCTCATTTCGTGACTTGGCATTTGGCCTATGTATCTGATCTGCTTCTCTCTTTTGTTTTGTTCCTTTCTGCTCACTGTTTCGTATATGTCCCTCTTATAACTAGTGCATTGGAGTTTTATTATTATTGTTTGTTTGTGATAATGTAATATGATCAACTAATGGTGCACTCAATTGACGATGCATGTTCAGTCACATATTCTCTGGTGGTGGAGCACTGGTTGGTTCGCAAGAACGAGTGATCTACATCACCAGGTAACTGGATTATTTATAAATATTCGATTTCTCCTCCACTTCTTAATTCTGGCGCCGGCGTTGTCAAAATAAGCATGAGCGTCTCAATTATAAGGCGCTCGGCGTATACCCTTGGAAGGATAAGCGCTACCTTCTATGCCTTCGGTTGCTGCCTGGATAGTCCATTCGTCTGATAATTAATGAATGTCTGAAAAAACAATTTCGTGAAAGCGTGTTGTTATAAAATTTGGGAGGAAGTAGAAACGTTTGGGTTGAAATGTGTATCTTCTGGCCGTAATCTGTAATCAAGGCATTATAGTATGTCTCCATTGAGTCCTCCACTTTCCCTCCTTCCATGAGTATTGTTTGAGAGTCTCTCGCCAAATTGTCATGACGGTCGTGAAAAAACGCCGGTAAAGATATCGGTAAAGAGTCCTGCCGGATCCTCGTTGGATGGTGATGCTAAATATTTGTTTAGCAATTATTTGATGCTTAGGCATTTCGTCTAGTGTCACTGGTGTCTATTTGAGAATAGCGCGAGTTAGTCTTCTGTCGTAAATCGTGTTTGTCCGTCCTGAGAAAATATACAGGTATAAGTCCCCGCCGGGATACCGTCGATGTTCACTTGTTGGTTGGCAGCAATATCACCCTGCGCGATCACAACGCCCGACATAGAGTGAATGCCGTAAATCAATGCGATACTGTTATCATTGATGATGCGGATAAAGGAAGACATGTTTGCAGTATGAATGGAAAGCTGTTGATGATTGGATTGATGAGTGGATAGATGGTGGGAAGTGTTTGTATGCATTCTTTAACGATGGGGAAGACGTATTTATATATGAAACATGCTTGGGAAAGAGTGTGGACCACTTTAGCACGCCACCAAATCCCCATATTGGCGAGGATTGAATAGTAAGAATCAGGTTTCATATCGCAGTATGGGTAATGTCTTCGTCATTTTGGGCGCAAATCTCGCCAGTGGTAGCACTGATTCTGTCACGCTTATCGCTCCTCCTTCAGCAGAATCGCTTTCTTACTTGGAAGCAGATTTGTTCTCTTTTGGCAGTCTGGACAGTCATCGTAAATTAGCGCATTGAATATCACGCCGATAAGTGGTGGCGGTGTCACGTAAAGCGCGATTGACGTCCAATCAACCGACAGATACATAATGTTTTAGCACATGGTACATGGGTCGATAGTTAATAATGCGCGGTTCTGAGAGAAACATCTTGTCTTACATTTTTCAATTAATCTTGAGCGTGATTTCTTTTTCCGATTCGATTGTTAATCACCTTAGCATGTCTGCGGAGGCAAATTAATCGCGTGAATATGTGTGGCGTCTTGAATAATTAAATTCGCTTTGCGGTAATCTGGCCGTTTAAATCAGCAAAGTTACATCGAGTTGTGATGTGGAAGAACCTACGTATGGTGCGATAAATGTGTCGAAAAGTAATTTTGCGATGGTGGTAAATTATTTTACCGGTGGTGAAAAATATCCACGTTTATCTAAAATGGATAAGCGTAAACTTTCTGGCCAAAAGGTATATAATCTGCGTCGTATATGAGCATTGTCGCGTGATAAATAGTTTATCAACGTTGGTGAAATTACTTTTAATAGCGTTCTGCATTTCATATCTACAAATGTCTTGGGGAAAAGTTGCGTCATCTGCAAATAATGAAAAAGCAATCGAGCGATAGCGCAGAACTACTATTCTTCTATTTCGTTTGAAGTGTTTAATGGCAATTGTTATTTCCTTTTTTCATGCAATCTACAAATTGGTGTGGCGTTTAAATGTCAATGTTTAACATCTTAATCTGTACAGGAAGGCGTTCTTTGGGCAGCATTTCTAAACAATCATTTCATTTAATAACGATTGAGCGCATTGAAGTTGAGTTGTAAGTGCATGATATGATCCTTCGTAGGTAGGTTCCAGTAGCCGATTAGGATGAAAGGTGATGGCTGCTGAATCACCCTGCGTTACTGCTTTGGATCGTGGTTTGTACTGGGGATCAAGATTCCTGAATTGCACTAGGTTCTTTCATTTTTGTTTTGTTTTTATTCGTTATATGCATCCACTCTCATGGTTATGCCACTGAATTTCATCAGCTGATAAGTAGATACGGTTACTCTGATGTTGGTCGTGTAATCGGGCGGGTACATCGGAGCTGAGGAGGGGACATGAATTGGGTTACCTTACCTATGGGTGTCTCTACCTCCTACAGCCTCTGGTAGAATTGTTGTAGAATTGTGGCAAGAGTCCTATTGGCTGGGCCAGTCATCTAAACCCTGTTTTTAGGCCCTGTTTCTACAATAATTCTACCAGAGGCTATACCATCTTAAATCAGTCATGTATTTACATTCACCGGGCCCTTGTGTATTCTACAAGGCGAGAATACTTGGGCAAAGAAAATACCAAAACCGCTCTGGCAGAGGACCACACATATGCATCATGAAGGTGTCTAGGTTGCCCAATGGATATAGATATGCGCACGGACGAACACGCACCAGATGTGCACCTTAAGTAATATTTCCTTTATTATGTGACTCATCAGAACTATCTCTTAAGCTGTTACGAAAGTGCTTACTGGCCCAAAAAAACCAGATTTGGTATGGCCTTACTAACAGCTCTTGTTATCTCTCTTATCAAATAATAGATTTCCCATACAAATCTAATCTCACTATTATAGGTGGTCAGCATACGACGGCTTCAGGGATATTATTAGTAGTTTTGTTGGCATCATGTGGTCCATAGTCTAGGTTAGCCTAGTAGAGAGGTTTTGTAGCGTCCGACAACGGGTTTTCGCATAGCTAGGGCGCATAAAGTCACGCATATGGCTCTATATGCGCAAGTAGGTCAAGATTGTCAATATATTCCTTGTCAGGTACAAAGCTCAGTATCAGATTAAGGTCTGCATCAGACAATGCAAGTTTCTGTATAACTACATCTACTCTTGAAACCTGAGCGCCAACCTGAGGGCAACGCTCGCCTCGTCCCCACGGAGCGGACAGTGCTACCCCAACGCCTGTGTAACAGTCCACAGAGTGCGTGCACGTTCGAGGTTGTCCTAAATCTCTAGGGCAACAATCACCTTTCAGGATGGCAGTTCGCCACACAGCAAATTTGTCCAAACCGACGACTGCCCTAAGGTCTTTGAAACTTAGGTTCTTAAACCTCATCTCGTTTGGAAATATGATAAAGATGTCAGTCTTAAAAGATCACCGGATTGATGGCCAGAGCCCCACCAGAATCTGTACCTTCATTGTGGGGTACTATCTTATCAGATTTTTGCCATACTTAATTAGAGCACAACATACCAACATGAAACTATTACATTCTTAACCGCCAAATCCGCGGAAGGCAGTGTCACACATTGCGGTATACGAGGCCATGCGTATTACGCATAGCCCGCCAAATCGATCAATTGAGCCAGCTGAAACAGGATACCAAAGAAACATTGATTTATGATCTACGTACTAGAGATCAAATCCCAAAAAAAAGGATCTGTCGCAGGAGGGGTTGCAACAAACCCACCCGAATGGCACGATCTTGCCAGGTGCTGAATGGGAAGAGTCCTATTGGCCGAGCCGGCCGTCCAAAACGCAGTTGGCCAATAATAGAGACTTTTTATTAGTGCGGTTTGGTTTTATTTGAGAAAATACCAAATCTTGTGTGTTGACGTCCTAATCCTGCCTCTGGTTGGCTCATACCTTGCTGCAACGCAACGGATTTTGTCAATTAATGCGGTACTTTCATTCGTCGCCATCTATTCCCAACACTGCCCGGGTGTATTGAGCAATCTATCAAATTCTGTGCAAGCATCGAGATATCGGGTGCAGGCGCAGTACAAGGAAAGCAGCGAATCAGAACTCCATTGGTCCACAGTATATAATCGAATCAATCAATAAATCACTCTCAAGTACTTCCCAATGAGGTCTCATAGTACATCGAATTTTTTTCTAAACCCTAACCCCAGCACAAGATAGTCTTTTACTTCTAGGTCACATACATTTACTGATCCCTTCCCTGATCCCTTTACTGATTGGAATGTCGTCGAATAGGGCTGAGATGATGCATTTAGCGATGCATTACTTGACGTAGTAGAGCCCTGTGTAGAGGGGACCCTAACCCTGACCACCTTTGGTATACAGTTCCTGTTAGACCAGTGCCAAGGCCTGAGAACCGTTCTGCAGTATAAACCAGCCCCTATTCGGTCGGTCAAGTTGCAGGCCATTTTTATTCAGTTCAGTTTAGTCCAGTTCAGTTCAGTTTTGTTGGAAATACAAACCGGTTACAACCGTTGGGAACACTGGGTCACCGTAGGCCGACGGGGCGGGTGGCACGTAGGGAGCAGGTAGGGAGGTAGGTGGGAGGCATGTAGGTGAGTAGGCAGCCAGGCCGTTTGACGCTAGAATTAGCCACTCCTGGCAGGCGGGTTAGCGGGCTAGCGCATATTTAATTTACTATACCTTCGGCTCCGATCGGTCCTCCTCCGAAACTCTTTATACTTAACTTCTGTAGAATCACCCACTCTCAAACTCTTTCTCCTCTCCCCCCAATCCATCGAATATAGTGCTTGGGGGCACCCCCGCATCCGACCTGGTCGGAAGCAATTAAATCAAATTTTCTCTTTCAGATATTATAGCCTCAGACCCCCCTACATCCTCCTCCCCTCTTTTAAGCATGACCGGAATCAAGAACAACGCTTCCCCAAACCCACCATCAATTGCGCCTATGTACGTGATTTTGTAATGATAAGAAACAAAAACGCAGAAGCAATTTGCAAATTATTTGTCATCAATTCTCACTCGGTACGAACCATTGGGTTTTCTTGTTGTACTGTCTGGTGCCAGTCATAACCTGGAAGCGGCAGTACCCCCCCCCCCCCTAATTCTCTCATTTGCTTCCGACCCTGCCGTGCTTCTGAGTGTTCTAACACCCAGTACGAAGCGGTAGATATATATTCTGTAAAGGCTTTCATTTTTTGATCCTATAACACGTTAGCTCCCTTCCCCTACCCCTACATACCACAGCAAAAACTCAAGTCATGGCACGTATCTCCAAAAAGGCAATAGAGTATATCTATTGATCTGAATCACCGCCTATCACCGGACTGGGCCCAACTTGCGACTCATTCTATGGAATCATTGGATGGAGCTCGTTTATACACCAGTGAAGCAATCGCCGTCAAATTACGAGTGACTAGACGTAAAATGACATCCAGTGTGATGGGCCCCTTGGTCGGAGATATTCGAACTCAATTGAGTACTGGTATAATTCACTCATAAGTGATCACTCGTGCCGAGTCATAGATGGTCACTCGGTAAAATATAGTGGATACCTGTTGTATTGAGGCTTCTGAGCCTGGGAGTTGATGTCCTATGAGTTTATGTCCTATATTGCATGTTGTCCTATTTGGAGGAATTGTTCTCCAGTATATATGTTATTTTGTGTATCAACAGTCACAGACTCACAGTCTTGGCGCAAATTTTGGCTATAGATATGGGGCCTATTGTCCGCTTTGTATTGAGTATAATCAAGAAAAGGTTCGATTTAGTAACTCTAATAGATGACACCTGCACCCGCTCCGCTGCCAACTTCCTCCATTCTATCCTTCCCTCCCTCTGTCCCTTGCTTACCTACAACAATTTCATATATATACCCCACTTAAACCCTTCTCCGAAACAGCGTTACCAGCCTAGCCCGATTGCACCAATCACCAGATATTATTTGTTGCACTCAACAACTGCGAAGCCACTCTCAATTGCCTTTCTCTTTAGAGGCGGTGTCAGTAGGGGTAATAACACTAGCACTAAATCGTTATAAGCAACATTGTCAACAGTTGATATTGGAGGAGGGAAGTGTGCAACATACTCTTGGCGTAACGGGCGGAAGAGGATCATAGAGAAGAGCGAGGTGAAGAGGAAAGAAAAACAAGCAGTGACTTCGCTATGTCCTGGATGACCAGGGCGGTGTTAGAAATCTCTCTCATACATTAGAGTCTTTCAGCACGCCCCAGTCCCGTCGTTTGCAAAGTGAAAATGAAATACATGCAGCCAAGTTTTCTGCACATACTATAGCAGAAAAGGAAGCAGCGAACCACAAGTGATGCAAGGCCAACACTCCACTATGGTTATGAAAGATTTACAAGCACCCATCGAGATCAAGTTCTAATTCATTTCTAATGCTGTTAAGCGAACGCTTTGGGTTCGCTGTTCAGGACCCTGTTGCGCAAGCACTTTCTTTAGGAACGGATCTTTCCCGCCTATTACAAGCAGTATCTCCCAATTAATGAACCCCATCTAGGGCCCAGCCTTTTGGGGAATCAGTGCTTGATCCCGAGGACGCCGAACCTGCAGGGCTGGAGGAGGGCGGACCCGTGGAACTTGAAGATAATAAGACTCTGAAAGGGTCTAGGTTGCTTGTGGGAGCGGTCAAGTGGATAAGACCATACAGCGCCCCTCATGGAAAAGTGACTGAAGCTTGGATTCTGTACGTGATTCGCTACAGGAGAGTTGTTACCATGATTATTTGAAGTTAGCTTTGCCGACAATTAGAAAGGAGATCAAAGCTTTGATTGCTCTCAAAGACAGCCTTATGGATGAATGGGTGGGCACTGTGATTGGAGAGTGCCTCAATACAGCGGGTGGTAGAGGAAAGGGAAAATAAGGCCAGAGCAGTACGGGTTTAACTGAGACTTTGAGGGTAGAGACTGGTAGCAGTCGTCCTATTCCACGAACTAAGGGAACGATGAACAGATTTTCTTTCAGCAATGAGCAGGTTAGTACGAATCGATCCGTTCAAGATAATTCCAAATAATATAACTGACCTAATACAGGCAGCTGACAAATAGGTTAGCATCGGTATTGGAATGGACAGTGGATTATTGGATGCATGCAAATGAGGAAAGAGCAGGAGCAAGAAGAGAGAAGAGAGAGAATGGTGACGGTGAAAGGATTAGAGGTGAGAGAGATAGCTTTTCAGGTACGAACTCGAGTACGTGATCTGCAACCAACTCAAGCACCTATTACTGTCAACCCCCATGAACAGCAAAGGGGTTCACAGCGGCGTTCAAACCAACGCAGACCACCCAAACTCAGGAGATCAATTGATATGGGCTTTGAACTTATTCATGATCCTTCGGAGCTTTCTTTAATGAGTCAACCAATTCCCTCTGCCACTCCTCAGGATAATGAGAGCCATTGTTCTCAACAACGATCTGCTGTACCTATTACAACCTCACCAGCTCTATGGAGAGAACTCTAGACCAGCAAGTGATGGCTCTTATCTAGGGGCGTCCCCAGTTAGGGCGTTAACAGCCATACCTATTGTGGACAAGGTTATATAACGTATTTTGCCCTAGGGTACAATTTTTTATTGTAGAGCGTTAGCTTACCCACGACAGTGGTAAGCGGCAATAATTCTGCGCTTTTCGCCCCCCCCCCCCCGATATCTTATCCTCAAGGCCGGTATATCAGCTCTACAGAACAGGTATCATATCTGATTGCCCGTCAGGCCGAATCGCAATTTGAGGAACCTAACCATTTCCAGTAATCGTGATATCAACAACACAAGGACTGGAAATAATGCTACAAACTGTCACGCATGCCAGAAACTACCACCTGTACGTTCTGGGCGTTACATTCATCACGTTGCCATAAATGGTTAGGTTCCTCAGATTGCAATTCGGCCTGGCGGGCAATCAGATAGGCCTGGAGGGATAAGTCATATATATGCCTGTAATGATAAGTTATGGCTTCCTGGGGGTAAGCTCCTATAGTAGGGTATGATATCATTTCGGCAGGATAGGCCATGGCGAAATTCCTCCCCACCAAACAATCACCGAACCCACAAAACATCCAATTCTATCAAGAGCATCTCCAAACCATCCACTCCATCGATTGGCGCAAAAGAGTTAGGGAATACTATTTTCTAAGAGAGTAATATGCGAGTAGTTTGGATGAAAATAGGTTGTGGTCGAACTATTGGTTACTTGCGCCGGTTGTAATCATAGCCATGATCATGATCGATCTTCAGGTCTTGGCTAGAATCTACTGAGATACATGCTTCAAGGTGGTGAGCCCACCCCTAGATGCTGTGCCCGCTCCACTCTGCTGTCCCCGCCCCTCTCCCCCGTCCCCGCTCTACTGCCATCCCGCTCAACTCTCCCATGCCCGCTCACTCTCTGCCGTGCCCGCTAGCTCTGCCATGCCCCCATCCACTACTGGGTAACTAATCATAACCCGGAGATACATGACCACTTTAAGAAACTATATTGTGAGTTACCGCCAGCTGGAGGTAGCTCCACATAATAATTTCCACCCAAAATTTACCACGGCTTGAGGATGAGCTCTTATTCCAAAATTATACCATAGGGTTTGTCACCTAGGGAATATACCTAGGGGTTGGTAACAAGGTCATGCAACAGAGGGATCTTTTGTGGTTGCGTAGTTGTGTTCAGGATCCATTACCTAATGTCTAATTATATCGCCATCAGGTGGGTCGGGTTACAAACAGAACATGTTGCGGAATCTAGATAATGCAAAGGCCGCCAGGCGAGTGATAAGATATATCTTTCTTCCTGGTATACAGTAGATCCTTGTAGGAACCAAGGAAGGAGAAGGGCGAGCCCGGGCCTCCATTCTAGGGAGGCATGGCCTAGGTCGGGCCTGAAAGTTCATTGGCCTGGCCCGGCCCGTGAGAAAAGGGCCCGGGCCTCCCGTCTCAAGGATAGGCTCATCACTGTCTCTGCCTCTACATTCGCTCCACACCATGGAGGCCATTAAGAAGCCACCCAAATTGCTCCCTGCTAGCGACAGGCGGGCGCAGTGGGTCCTCGTTCACGACCTTATATGCAGAGGAGCGGTTCTGAAGCGAGTGATAATCCATGACTCTCCATCAAATGCAATTGTTTCACATCCACATGAAACCATGCTTTTTCCACTGCTATACCTGCGCCTGCAAACATACTCGTTTGGAGCATGGAATCATGCTTTTTTAGAGCATGGAAACATCCTTTTTGGGAGCATGAAATCGTGGTTTTTAGACTGCTTTACCTGCTCCTGGAAACATGCTTTTTTGGTGCATGGCAACCATTAGGAAGCTACACCCGAATGGCTCCCTGCCTCTATACTATACCTGTTTCTGGTGGGGTGTCCATAAGGTTGGGTTAGTTCTGGCAGACGCGCAGGGGTCCGGTGCATGCGCCTACCTGGCGTGTCCTACCCTCAGCCGAGAGCACGGAAATCGAAATCTCCTACCGCGCAACAACAATGGAACTTCACGCCGGTCAGGTGCGAGAAGATCGATCTATTTTATATTCTCAACATCCCTATACCAGCTGACTGTCCGCAATCCCGGCTTGGGAATGGCGAGAAGGTCAATCTTTCCAGGAGGTAGGAAATGGCCAGGCAAAACTATCGAGATTTTGCAGTAGGCCAATATACTGCCACACGCGAGTGTGTACGTGCGAACGGTTCCTAGTAAATATGTAAATCGCGAGTCGTCCCAAGGTGGCGATAGCCTCAGCCGCAATGAGCCCTGATTTTTTTACCCACAAAGCCACCAACCCACCCAGCAGAGCTCGAAATATATAAGAATACCGAGAAACATCGACGGCTCGTAGAGTCTGATCCACGCTCCGTACAAAGCTCTCGCGCGGCCCGCCACAGCAGTGCAGGTCGTATAATATGCTCACATACGTAGCTACACTACTTCGTCTTTGCTTTCAGGCAACATGGTTCGAACGGGCCAGCCCTGAAAGGCGTTTACCTGCAGTTCAGAGAATTATGAATTAGACCACCGACTAAAGAGCCTCCATTCTCTACCTCGTCATGTGCACGGGGCGCATATCCTTTAGGCGCACTTATCTATTGGAAACTGCGAGGCCTCATGTAGCTAGCTCTCTGTTTCCGCGCGAAGGTTCGGCGCCACGCGCGCCTTCAAGCAACACAATGATAGGATGCACGAGGAGGTTGGCCAGGGCACAAATTCTGAACGATAAAAAAGCATCGCATTCAATGATATTGAACACAACGTAATAACCAAAAAAAAACTACAGAGAGCGGATGATCCTGGTAGCTCGGGAAAACGACAAACACACTATGAGTGGGGGGGAAAAAAAAGAAAGAAAGAAAGAAAGAAAAAAAAGGGGGGGCGCGAGTAACGGGGGAGACGTGCAAAGGAACCTGGTGAGCGCACAACATCACAAATATGTCGGATCATGTATAGTTGAAGTAGACCGATAGTCAGGATGATTTCGGCTATAGTGCAAAACAGCATTGTATGTGTTCCGAACATATCTCTGCCAGATATTACCCCATTATTAATGTATTAATTTGACAACATAAATGAGGGGGGAGGACGAACCCGAGCATGTCAGATGGCGCACATCATATCGGAGAGCGATGAATACTCAATTAGGACCGAGGCAGCGCATCACCAGAACACAGAGGTACGAGGGCCTAAGAACAGTTTAGCTGATAACCATAAACATTCCGGGGAGACCAACCAGCGTGTAAAATTCCCACCGCAGCCGGTTAGGTCATTGTCGCAGGGTCCCGGCCTACGGCATGCTTAAAATCGTTTAGTACCGAGGTACAAGCAACATAAAGTTTCGCCATATCGTTACTCCATTCGTAGCACATTCACCTTCATATGCCCTAGAAACCTCAATTACCCCAAATTCAAGCGCACGAGAAATTCGAGAAAGTTCTCGTGTTCGAATGATTCCGTCGAACCAATGCATAACCATAAGGACTGGATGTCCTCCAAGTACCATGGCGTTGAGTCGGATATCGCATCTGTGATTAGATGGTGATATCAGCCAACGGATACTTTATGTCAGGGGTGAAATGTGTCACCCTCTGTATCATGAGGTCAAATAAGTTCCGAATGATACATCCAGTATGTACCAAAAAATCGAATCCCAGACACCCTCGCACAGTTTCAAGTGAAGCAGGTCGCCGGTCTTGATGAGTAACTTAAGTCAGGTTTTGAGCTATTTTCAGAAAAGCAGGAGTGATTAGCAAGAAACTAACACATACATGTTCGTAACAGCGATCAACCCAACGTTTCAAGAACGCGACGTCCGAGGCGCTTCATCTCGGACTCGGTCGTAGGCATCCATGTCCCGGACATTATCGTAACTTCTCATATAATCGGTTAGCCAGAGAAGAACCCGCAAGGGTTCAAGTCCTAGAGATTGACCCCCGCGTGACAGCTCCATATTAACAGATACTAGCGCCCAGAAACCTAGTCGTTCTAGGACCTTCATGAGCTCCTGATCTGACGAGTCAATAATTCCCCAGCGTGTAAGATCAGTCCCCTTAATGCTTTTGCCGTATTTGCTGACAACCGCCTCAACGTGAGTTCCACTACGGAGTGGCAAGATATTTGCAGAATCGAGGGCGCTCAGGTTCGGAGGGGGTGTAGAGGTTGTAGATATATCGTCGTCAGCACTTTCCTAACATAACCTAGCGAGAAATTGTGAGAAGATATAGAGAATGGAGTACCTCTCCCTCGGGTTCGGGGGGGTTTGGTTTGTCTTGGGCAATGGCGTCAGACTTTTGGCCCTTGAAATTCATTTTCACAGCGAAATATACAGAACCATAGGTTCGACCGATACGAGGATTACGAATGACAATTTTCCCCAGGGCCTGGGGGCGTTGGATTGACCTCCAACGGGATTTCACGCGAGCCCTATCTCCACGTACACCCTAATTAAGGATTAGATGTATAAAGAATAGAAACAGGCACCGACTTGGTACACTGCATCGAAATATTGCCCCAAATGTCGGGTTGGCAACTTGGGGTTTAAGCATCTACCGAGTTGGTAAAGTACTGTCTCCATATCGACCGGAGTGGTCGATATGTACAAATTCTTCATACATGAAAACTGGGTCATCTGGTCATAAAATAGCTAGTCGATGAAACGCGCGAGGCAATGGGAGAGAGTGGGGAGAGTGGGGAGAGGGAGAGTGGGGAGAGTGGGGAGAGGGAGAGTGGGGAGAGTGGGGAGAGGGAGAGTGGGGAGAGTGGGGGGAGAGAGTTGGGGGAGAGGGTTTGGGGGAGAGAGTGGGGGGGAGAGAGTGGGGGGGTGAAGAATACAAGCGGGAGGGGATCCAAACATACCTGTTGAGCGAACCTACTCAGCAAGGAAGTAGCGCGACGTGATGCCGCTTCGTCCTTAATATTGTCTTTACTAAACTGGCGCAGCTCTCTCTGCCAAGTGTTCATGCACGCGTCAAGGTCGAAGCGGAAACCGAACTGTGAGGCCTGCTCGACACAGTAATTGACATATCCTAATCCCGTGGCTTGAGGTATGGCGCCAAGCATCTAGTCCCTACACCTCGAGTGAAATAATCTTGGCGGCGATAAATCCATAAACTAGCCTACTCCTACAGTAACACATATTTTTTCAGGAAACAAAACTATATTCGCCTAGGCCTATATTATCTTTATGAGATTATGGTTTTTGTTTTAATTCTTTGGGTTGTGGTGAAAAGCCTTAGGGATTTGAAACGAGGTGTGGGTTTTAGACTCCGGGCGCCATAGGAAGAATATTTGGTGCTAATGTCGGAATAAGAAGAGGAGGTAATGCTGGAGTCGACATAGCCCCGAGTGGGGGGGGGGGTCGCGTTGTTGGGGAGTTGGCATTAAGGCAAGACGTGGGTGGGGTGAGCCGGTCTTTATTCTACTTAGTTACTCCATGCCGCACGTGATAGGTATGTAGCCAAGACCTGCACCCATTTTGGGAACCAACATCATTACCCCGATCGGATGACTCAGCTAGGTTAGCGTTTTTTTTTTGGATTATTCGGTACAGCAGACAACCAAAAAAAATACCGCTGGGGTCTGGGAACGAGACTAGCCTAGCCCCACAAAAGCGGGGTAACGACAGCCCCGCCGACCCACGTTACAGAGGTGCCCAGGAGGTTTGGGGTTCATCGAGGAGTCTACAAAGAGCCCAGGGAGAGAAGGCCCAGAAGGTTTGGAAAGAACCTAAGCAAATGAGGTTTTTGACCCACTTGAAGACACTACAGAATTTTAGCCACGGGTGTGAAAGGCAACGAGCAAAAAATTGTTAATTCCCAAGACTATGCTGCATGTGTTTGCCTCTTGGCGCGCATAAGGGCGCACAAGTACTCTGAGAAGGAAATCATAGGCATAAGGATTGAATATATCTCCATGCGTACCTTCGAGTCTTGTACTCTACTCTAGCTGAAAATATTATACCACATCCTACTTGCATCTTGCATGTCTTGGAAGTCTTGGGAATAAATAATCTTTTTGTTCGTTGATGGCTGAAAGACTCTATGTGCCGGTCGCGATAAACCTACCAATATTCTCCCTCAACATGCCCTCCACACCTCACCTATAACACACCCCAAAACCCCCGATATAGGAAATTTAAAACATAGATTAGATAGCTCCGGTGACTACCTACAGGGTGGTTGTTTTGAATTTCTAGATTTCTTAATTTGAATGTGGGTTGATCGATAGGTTTCCTAGCTGGGTGGCTTTGGTGTAAGAGGTCTTCAATGTCCGCTATGAAAAGTGCCCTAAATCGGGTCAATATCATAGGGTTATGGTGGAATGCTGAGGGCTAGGAGACTGGGAGTCTAGAGGGGTAGGTTTTTGTCCCTCAAGAAGACATTAAGTCTTGAGAAAAACCGTTTATATGACCAAAAAAACATTTTTTGGGCCTGGGCTAATGTCCGCGAGGCAGGTTTATCGCGACAGGCACCATAATGTAGTCGGGAAGGTGATTAGCGCTCCGGTTCAAGGTGTCCCCCGCCAAAAAGCGTTGCCCACTCCGGTCTCACTTCGGGTGATTCCTGCGTTTCCAAACCCAGTCCAGCACATACAGGACCCAGGACTACCTCGCTTCCTCGCGATGCATTCTGATATATCTTTCTTCTTTCCACAGGGCAGTTGAATACATGGAGTCATCTATATTTGAAATACCAGATGGGGTTTATAATCGTCCATTCCTTTGAATTGTGAGCTTTTGCAGATTCATTTCTTTCCTCGAAATAAACCTCCCACACTCGGGACATCGCCCACATTTGTATCGTCTCCTCCTCAGATGCGACAGACGGTCTCAATAGAAATTTCTTAGCCGTGGCCAAATCCAGCAATACCGCTGGCCATTGCTTTATTTGTTATCGGCCGATAAGAATGATAAGACGAGCCGTAGAATCAAAAGCTATTTGGCCCTCGTGTTTTACGTTTTCTCAACGTTGAAAATCGTTTAATATTCTATTATAACCTAACCTCCATATCTGCTTTCCTGTTCATGAAGAGGACAGATATAACGTTAGAACTTTTTGTCTTTTGGAGCGCATGGGGCGTTATGGTGCGGTCGCGTCTTAAAGGTGACGTGTCGGTATTTCAATTTGGAAACAATCTTGCTCAGAATCTTGGCAAGATTAAAGCGTTGTTATCCAAACAATTTGTTGGAAACCACATCTTAGCCAAGAACTCTGTAATGAAGGGGTATAAATGGGTATACATGTCTTGTTACTTCACCGCGTCTTGGCTTTTTTTACAAAAATAGGTAAATGGCATTGCTAACAACTTCCCAATAAGACAAGATATCAAAAATCTGTCTGATAGAAGTATTTATTATCACTAGACCTACACTTCTGTCAGACAGATCTCTAATATCTTGTCTTGTTAAAATGTCATTCGCCTTGCAATTTATGTCACCTTTAAGGTGCGCCGCACCATACAAGCCCAGGCCGGCCCATTGGATCCCTACCTAAATCTATTGTTTGCCCATCGCTCTTCCAACCTACAGGTAAATATTCACCACATTTCCTAACGACATTTATTAATCTATCCAAGATTTTACAGTTTACCCCCGCTAAAATAAATTTCCGATGCGTTGTGTCTTTGTAAATAAATAAATCGAATGATTGTTAAATCGAAAGTGATAATCAATTGGCCACGGATTAACTCGCGTCCCGTGATAAAGAAACTGCTCGCGGTCTAATAATATTCTAACCGATAAATTTGTGAATGTTGTCGTGGTAGAAACACTCGACGGTCACGACTATCGCGTCATCTCCCACCAGATGTTCGAAAAGTCCCAAGACTTCAAAAGTACGAGGATGTTTCTTCTATCCTCTAATTCTCCCATTACTATGACTATAATAACAGAGAGCTACAATATCTTCATTACAGCCATACCTATCAGTTTTAAACATGCGCAGGGGATATGGTTATTGGTGGGTTAGAATTAATAAGATGATATAGTAGGGTCTGTGACTTTTTTTGAACATGGTGTATGTACAACTGCATCGTAAAGTGTTAAGTGATTCGGGTTTTATCTGACGTGTTAATTTCCAAGTCGTGCAGTTATCGAACCGTGTATTGAAATGTTCAAGTTTCTATAATTCTATAGATACATTTGAGTTCTTTAATTTAGGCTACTGGCGTTAATTTGAGCATCTCTTATACAAATCGTTTGGAAGTAGATATAGGTCTGTCCATGAATTACGGGTTATTGTTGGTAGCGGCGCATTAAAACGGCGGCGCAAAAGCTGGCGGATTGTGGGAAGAAAGAAATTTCGATATGTTCGAGCTCGGGATATAGGCTCGAGCTTGGTACCGAAACTCTCAAATATAGTTAAAGATAATTAAATATCGATATATATTTCGTTTTAGGTGATTACTCGGAGGATCTATCCTTGCTATATTCTGATTTTTTGCCAATATCGGCCGTTACTAATAGGTTAGATCATTTCGAGCCTTAGCTCGAGCTGAAACTAAACTCGTGGGGAGGAGGCTCGAGGTGTCGAGCCTAAAATTTCGAGCCTAAACTCGGTAGGCTCATTTGCTTATATTATATTAAATCGAATCATCATATATCCATCCACACTCCATCCTTCCCTATGAGTTACCACGTTATTGTAGGGGTAGCTCGGTGCACATATTTATTTTGATGAAGGTAGTTCAGTTGCTCAACCCAGCAGAGAGACCGTCATTATGAATAATCATCATAACGTATCACTCGATACCCAAACGTGCTATCTTTAGCTAACAGAATATGCTGCCCACCCTAAAGTTGGTGGAGTTTTATTATCAATTAATCAATTTCACGCCAAACTCTAACCCACTATTATAGGAGATGCCAGGTTAAAACCAGTATGTTGAGAATTCTTCACTCCTCATTCCTTGTAATCGTCGTTGTCACTTAAATCTATTACCAATATACTACTGAACTACTTCACACATAAAATTATTGTATGTAATGCGCATTCGCTTTGGGCACATCTACCCACGGCCCATATACAATACGTGCAGCGCAGTAATACGGACAGGTATCAAATATAGATCTCCTCGCGCCCCATACAGCGACCAAAATATCTATGGAAAACAGGGGGGGGTGTGAAACCGTACGGCGGGGAGGGTTTC
The DNA here is from genome assembly GCA_024713795.1 of Morchella sp. 2015-shanyang. NCBI lineage: Eukaryota > Fungi > Ascomycota > Pezizomycetes > Pezizales > Morchellaceae > Morchella > Morchella sp. 2015-shanyang. The sequence continues at coordinate 4,010,453 of JAMGZB010000001.1, read as the reverse complement.
AAAGAATCATGTAATTAATTATAGACAACTGTGATATAGGGGATCTATATTCTGGTTATATGGCTTGCGGAATGTGAGACCGGCACAGGCAGGTACCAATCAGGTTACCGGAAAATAGAGCTGCCATGGCCGCGGCTCCGCTTGCGTAAAGTCTCTAATAGTAACTGTCTACAGACTTACCCTACAACCGTAGTACAGTATTCGATTACTACTCCTATAACTGAGACATACATGCAGCCCATAGTTTACGGCAAAACCTTGGACCTTCCGCTCTCCGAAGGCGAGGGCATGAAGTACAGTATCCTGAATACACCCGTGATAGCATGACTATACACAGCGTTTCCCTAATCACTCTAACCCCATGTAGCTATTGGATCATACAGTTCTTGGACACAACCGTCCTCCCCGAAATTGGCAGTTTGCTCGGCTCTCAGTTCTTTCGCTAGGCCGCGAGGCTGTCCGGGATGAAATATATACCTCAGAGACCTCGGATTCCAACATATAACTCCATTCATCAAATAGTGGGGGAGCTGTATATGACTTTGAAACCCCAGATCAAGGTCTTTACCTACACCCGTATTTTTTCCTTATCTTCAATTGGGCGAGTATATATGTAGCAACACGGGATTGTGCAACACTTGTCGGTTAGACCAGAATCGTAGCCAGAATAACTAATTTTACCGCATTTTCGTAGTAAATACTAGGGCCAGGTGGGGAGCTAGATATACTTACTATAGCACTACTATAGGGAAAATAGAACACATTCATCCCCACGCAATCAAGCCAAGTTCATTAAAACAGGGGCACAACCTAATCCGTCGAATCTTAATACTTAGTATACAATCCCGGGGAAATTACCGAACTTGTATTAATCCCTTCTAGGAAACCCTTAAGCATAAGACTCAATTCCCCATTTGTGGATAGCGCAAGCAAATAAATACATTCAAACTTAGAGGCAGATACCTCAAGGTAAATAAATAGAATTCTAACCCTCTGTAGGCATGGGTGCTATAAAGACACCTACATGCTTACCTCCCTCCCTGGTGAACTGTCCATATGTAAACCTGGATTCGGATTGATCCAGCTTTGCCAGGCGGACCTCCATGGTAGCCCCTCTTATCTCCCCACATAACCGCCTTGCATCGCTTGCATACAAATGTGACCACATTGCAGCCATACAAGTGGGTGCATGACCCTCTTTTCTCTTTCCATGTCGAGGTCCCCAGTATAGTAGCAGTATCACGATCGTAGTGTATAACAAGATGCCAATCGTAATCACGAACATCGGCGTAGAAACATCTACTTTATCTCTCATTACCACCGCCTTTGCTTCAATCTTTCTCGGAACCCCCAGATATTCTAGTAACTCTGCCCTATGTAGTTCTATTCCCATTGCATAGAGACGGCGAAAGACTTCCTCGAATGCTCGTGGTAAAATTGATTTGTCCGGCACTTTGTTGAGAATCCTTACTTGTGGATTGAATGCCGCAAGGTGTGAGTTATACCACAGCAACTTCTCACTTTCCGAACTTGATATAATTGCATATTCAACGCTTATATTAAGGAATGTAGTCGTGAGCTCTTCGATTCTTCCCGAGTGGAGGTTGTTTAGTTCTGTAGGCGACAAAGGTACAACATCTTGGATTCCCTGGACATTCCCTTCAGAGTCTACTGTCGCGGTGAGGTGTACGCTCTCGTGGGAAATGCTACAACGGAGTAGTGAGATACTCGTTTGTGGGATAGTGCTGTTATAGGAGGTTTCGAGGAGTTGCATCCAGGCGAGGAAAAATATGTTTGGGCATTGCGGGCTTAGTATAAAATCATCTCCCAGAGGAAACCTCCACAACGCTGGCTTTTCTTCACCTGACAGCCCATCAATCTGATCGCCCTCTTCAATGCGTGGCCAGCAAGGGTCGGCCGCGGTGAGGGCGGCCTTCTGATCTTCCTGCATGGCTTCTAAAGGGCATGCTTCTGTCGTGTATGTATTATTGGAAATGGAAACGCAGTAGGATGTGATATCGGTGGCGGGGACATACGAGCAGTCGACTTCCGCTCCAAGTCCAAGGGTCTTGGCGGTAATTGTTTCAAACCCAGTATTAGGATTGAGAGTGAACGGAAGGATATAATACTTATCGGTAGTCCAAATAGGCCGTTGAACCTTGCCGGATAGAGTGCCCGATAAGGTGTAATGGATGTCTAGGCCGTTCATATCGCTAAAGTTACCCTGAAATCTGGGACTTCCAAGCTCTTCCGCTGGGAGTATGATATTTGAAGGGGCAAAGTTTGGCGTGAATATGCCGGAAAGTGCGACGGAAAGTACGTTTGAAAGTAATATTGAAACCGCCAATCCACCCAGAGTGAAGTCCCCAGAACTGAAAGAGCGAAAGATCTGGAAATGTGGAGGAGACTGATCGTAGTCAACGGAAAGAGTCGTTTTACTGCTTGCGCCGTGCCCACGGTGAAGGAGCGTATAAGGTCCAAACATGCAATAATAACTCCCAAGTGTTACCAGAAGAGGCTCAATGATGGTTCCTAAAAGTGTCGGGAAGTATGAAAACAGGATTTTATAGCGAAATGAATTTGCCGGGGCAGGTGAAAATAGTCCTATTTTTCGGTTAGAAGTGATTAAATCTTAGCGTAATATAACACCCGACTGAATGCTGGCTACAATAACGGCAGGTTCGGTGGGTAGCTTACCATTATTCGCCTTATCGCTGGCATACACCGAAATAGTCAAGGCCACCATCGATATAAAGAAACTCGCAAAAAACACCCCCGAGTAAAAGTTAGTGGGCCAGGTATCTTGATTCACTGCGCCTTCCGAACCATCGAGAACGACAATCGGTACTGCGTCAACCGTTTCTATTACTTCAACTCGCGGTCCTACATTTGGTTCAAGTACCAAATGGTATCGCGCTCCATTGTTCGCTAGCGCACTTCTTAACTTCTTCATCCTTTGAAACTCTGATTGTTCCAGCTGTCTGCTGAGAGCAGGACTTCTGTGAAGAATCGCTAGAGCACTAGCTAGACTATTGGGCTCTCCGTCCAAATGACACTGGCGACCCAAGACCATCAGCAACACGGCTAGCATTGCAATTACAACAACCACGCCCTGTGAGCACCGGCACCACACTTCATTCACCCCAAACCCCGGCACCCAGACATCTGCCGTTATCACACTCGGAGCTCGATGGTTTGATTGTCCTCTTAGCCACTTGTCCGTACTTAGCATTGCGAAAACAAGTTTGAAAGCAGATCCGTACATCTCAGCAAGTTTTTCCGGCTCGAACAGTGTCTCCAGTGTATCATTGCTTTGAGAGTATAAGGCAAGTTCTGGACATAGAGAGTTGGACCTCACACGTGGCTCATACTTGATGCCTCCGAAACGTCTCACTGATTGGCCGGCACTATCTGCCGGGCTCTCTGGGAGAGACCCGAATTCGAAATCTATGAAGCCGTCATCACCAACCACTGCTAAACCCAACCCATAACTAGTATAACCATCGTTGAAGTTTTTAAAGAAACTGTTGATGTTGGAGGAGGTGATATCCGTGTCGAGTGGGATCCTTTTACCGGCCATGTCGATATCGTGAACCGCTCCGGAGGGCATGAGCACCGTTGCATTTACGTTGGATTCATAATAACGAGGAACGCAAATGATCGCAGTCCACCGGAGCGGAAGCATCGACCCTGTGACTGTAGAACTTTCCCATGGTCTTCCAGACGCCCAAATGTACACAGCTGACTCGTACATACTGCTGTTGGTTCCATTTATTGCCCAGTCATAGATCGGTAGGGCAAGATTATTGTAGTCTGTTCCGGGCGAGAAATACCAAGCTCTGTTGTTAAACTCTTCCGAGTTAATCTCATTGGTAGAGAAGCCAGGAACCGTCTCTTGAAGGCGCTGCATGAGTGTAGTGTCATTATATTCTACCATACCGGGGTCCCATAATCGCATAGAATAGCCTAAAAGGCTCGAGGTGAGGTTATAGCCAAGTATGCCACTTTCGCCTACGGTTATTGGGCTCCTATCTGCTTCCTCACATTCTAGGTCGGCTTCATACATAAGGGTGGGTCCTGTCCATTGATGTTCGGACGAGCGTTTTTCTTTCCTGGAGGTTCCGTTGTTGGTGCGAGTATTGCCAAAATTCCACGGTTCAAGTGCATAATCTTCAGTCGTAAATGCGGGCAGTGATGAATTAAGCCACACGCGCATGTAGGCCAGGTGATAGAGACTGGCGGAGTAAAGGGCAACATCTGGCTCTAAGTCCTTGTACTTGTCCGTCGGGCGTGACCAATTTATAACTGGATACGTCACATTTTTTGTCAAGGGCAAATGGACCCTAGTGTCGTCGAAAATACCGGCAGTCATCGGAGTAAGCACCACCGAACTTAATAAAAGTATAAATGATGATCCAACTACATTGAAATGCCTGCAAAGCTCGTCAGTTTAACGATTAAGGAGGCATGATTGGGAACGAACCGTTTCTTTGCCGCCAGGAAGGGAACGAAAGGCGGGAACATATATGAGTACTCAAGAAAAAGCGAGTCCTCTGCTACAGCACCCCCGGGCTTGCTAAGTTGAAACCATGGTTCCATGCGCATACAATCGTGGTGAATGAGTGCACAAAGAAGCCCAAAGAATACTGCGAGGATCGTTGGAAGTAAAACATAAACAAACACAGCCCCCGCCGACGATGCATCAGGTATGATGAACCCATCATTTAATGATTCGCCCACAAGAGGACATCCGTCAGGCGAGCAAACATATATTAGAACTTCAAGGCCTGCAACGAGTACTAAACACAAAATCACAAAGAATAAAAGAAAACGAAACCGAATTGGCCAAGGACGCCAGTTCGAGCAAATGGGTGTCTCTTGCAATTGAAGCACCGAAGAATATCTCGTTTGCGTTCCCATCGTAACGGCCCAAGCAGGGAGATATAGAAAGTGTGGCTAGAGTGTGAATATATCCCAAACCCCCTCACCTCTACTTTATAGCGTGCTGACAAGAGGGTTTGTGCCTGTAGAGTGTGTCTCATCGGCAAGCGGGATCGATAGAACAGCCAAGAGTGCATACATACATACATACATACATACATACATACATGTATATACCGGTTATGTTCACGGGCTGATGATGAATGATGATTGGTATGGGGGGAAGATAGGGGGGGGGGGGGGCAGGGAATGTGGGCTTGGCCAGGACGGTGCAATAGAGTTAAGCTACCAGTGGGTTTAGGGATTTACTGAATTTGTAAACCAAGATAAGTAATATTTTTTTTGCCTGACCTGGCATATAAAACTACATGTACGTAATTCAATAAATCGATCGAATACGAAGAAAGTGTTTTACTCCCATTCGGAGTCTCCCGGTTGGTGTCACCTGCCACACCGACCTCGAACATACATGTAACCTTATCTTGGCCATGCATATGTGTATGCATGGATGTTGTTGATCGTATTAACACATATAATATATCACTTTATTACTACAGTTATGGTAGATACATTGAATCCCGATTCGATCATAGGCAGAGATTCCTACTCAGCGAGATTCACATACAAATATTTCTTGATTGCAGGCTCGGCGGCCAGATTTTATGTAGTGGAGGGAGGGCCAGTCAATAGTGATCTCGCTGAGCAGGGAAACGGAGTAGTTATTGTTGTTCACGGATCTCACCAAAGAGAAACAGCTAAGCCCAGTTCATTTTCTCTTATTGGCCAAAAAACTCCTGTCTGTCAACACGGCCAGTGTCCAATAAGTGAGAGACAGTACCTAGCTACATGTAGGTACAGTCGTTCACGGGGTGAAGACGGACACTGGGTGTTGGATTGCAGGCAAAACTTGGCTTGGCTGTCTCTCTTTTGGCTTGTTCCGCCAACACGGTCCAGTGTCCGTCTTCACCTCGTGAACGACTGTACTTACATGTATGGTGCGGCACGTCTTAAGGTGACATGCCGGTATCTCAGCTGGAACAATCTTGGCCACTCCAACTGCCCTTCAACCAATAGGATCCTTCTATTCCAGCCATGTTATGGCTGAAAACTATATCTTGGCTGCAAGTCTGTGATGGAGGGGGTATAAACGGGTATAATACTGTTCCACCTCACCAAGTCTTGGCGCTTTTTACATACAAAAACAGGAAAATTCAATCTCTAATAACTTTTTAACAAGGCAGAATATCAAAAATGTGTCTGATAGAAGTGTTTATAATCACTAGACCTACACTTCTATCAGACAGATTCTTGATATCTTGCTTTGTTAAAAAGTTATTAGCGACGGAATTTGCTGTCACCTTTAAGATGCGCCGCACCATACTTCCTTACGCAACTCTTGGCAATCCAGTACGGTGTCATTTGTGCGCTGCTTGTGTAACAGTACCCGCCTCTCGGAAAACTCCAGCCTCTCGTTATCTTATAATTACCCTATGAGCAGGCCAGGCATATTTACTCGTAAACGAGGAATATCTACAGCCTGTACATGTAGGTACTTGTCTACCCTCACTCGACCGATACTGCCAATGAACTTATACAAATGCGTATGATTCAATTCAATCAACAGAAGGTATTTGTCAAGTGAGTACGACCGTACTAAGGTATCGATCGCTCTGAATATCGTCTCTTAGAACACCTTATGTGCTCAGAGAAGTAAGCACATGGCAAGGCGAGTTTTAAGGCTACTTACGTAGATATACGACTCTAGTTCCGCTACTCCACATACATGGGTATGTTGCCGCAAAAATGGTTGTATTGTATTTACTATGTCACAGCCGCGGATTCGTCCGTTCGCTGTACTTGCATATAGGAATTGCAATTGGAGACAATAAGCGCCTCGAAAAGCGATTGGGAAATACAATCGACCCAGCTAGAAAACTTTATGCACGCTCCAAGCCGGAGCTCCACTCCCCCCACAAGACCTCCCCCGAAGTGGTGAGTGGATGGGGATATATATCATTCTCCCTGTGGCTTAACACGCTCCCTGCCCTCTGAAATTCTGATTTCCAAAGGAAAGAAACCATTAATCGTGTAATATCTAATTACGCCTTAAACAAAGGCGGGCGATTCATCTCAAGGACTGGAAAATTAAGGTTTAGCATATTTACCGACAACCGGCGAGCCCACAAACCCCCATATCACCTAGTTAGTCCTATCCCTACAGACCCGGAAATCACTGTATAACTGGATTTGAAAACTATCGCGATATTCGCAAGATCTAAGCTTATTGCATTTTAGCAGTTTCCTAAAATAACACATTTTTCCCGACCAAACAATGCGACACATAGAAACCAAGACCGCCGATCGCGACACCCCAGAATTCTAGTCCTGTTTCTATTGTGCCAACACTGAGATTTTTTCAGACATCAGAGGCAGGCCTTAAAACGCATCAATAGCTGACACAACTCATGTGATACGTATGCAGGCTGTGATCAATCGATTATCTGTTGCTTCTCCGAAGTATTCTATAGTCGGACATTGGTGGTATACCCCTAAAGGATTTTTTAAAAACCAAATAAAATACTCAATAAGTAACGCATGAAAGATGGATATCATATAGCACTTTTCGAATACCATGCTTAATCTATAGAGCACCAATCTCTAGAATCATTCTTTACGATTACCCCTCATGTTATTCAGGCGAAGGTCCCTAATGCATGTAGGAAAGCCTTGGGTATTCACATTTACTGTCGATTATAACTAGTAAAAATGATAATTCTAATATTGAGTATCTCTCCACGATGGTTGGGAGTTTTCACCGATAAGTTATTAATGTGCACCACCTACCCTCATCGATATCAGATCATCTTGGGGGGCAAAATCAGAAAAGCACAATGTGGACACCCCAGTACTGAAAAATCGCAGTACACGAGGCTGTATTCAGCTAGTCAATGAACGTACTAACACCGACCAGGCCTTATACGAGTGATATTTTGTGTTCCGGTGCCGAGGTGTCATTAAGGGTTACGAGATATAATAGCTATATAGCTATATATAGCTATAGGCATTGAGGGGTGGGGGTTCTTATCCAACGGCATCGCTTGTCTGAAATTTATTATGCGAAGCACACCTTCAATTTTGTCGCTCTCATACAATATAAATAGATCGAGGGTAGTATTTACTGAATTAAAACTACCTAATGAGTAGATCGTTAGATCAGTGTGAAGTAATCATATAAAATTGTGTTTTAGGTGCGGTCACGCGGTACACTAGTTACAGTCCACACCGGTGGCAAAAAACCAATGTCGCGCATGAGAAGCGACCAGTAATTCCACTATTTTTTTCCCTCGCTCTCTTATGTGTACGTATTAGGGTAGTATTTCCCAGGTTCCGGCGAGTCGGCGATCAAGTCTCGATTTAAGGCAGGGTAATCAGAATCTTGGTTCCATTTATGCATTTAAGCCTCACAGGCCCTGCAGTGCAGTTAGTACTCTACAGCCGCAACTCGATATGCCGCATCTCAACACGCCGAATCCCTTACTGTCCCGTACGAACTCGAAATCCTCTAGGATTTTTAAAATCTTAACACTATGGGTAGAAAATGTCTTGAAACCCAGGTTATCCTTTATCACGCCTAGCCTCCCCCCCGGTCCCGCACAGATATAGAGTCTATCATATTATCGTGAGCTCTACCGGCTCCGACATGCATAATCAAGTCCGCATCCAATGATCCTAAATGCCATACCTAACCTTACATACACCGCAATGGACAATATTAAGTTGTGAAGCAAATCTTATCACGGCCCGAGCCGGCACAAACTAGATCACCGTCCCTGCATTCACCGTCATCCCAGCATGTTATCCCAGTCCTCCAGCAGCATGCGAGGACCTCGTTGATGACTATAGCCTAACGTGGAATAGCAGTTACTAGGAGGGGGAAAGTGGTGTTGCAGAGGGGGAAGAACTGTAAGTTTCATTCTGTACTGAACCGGGTGTTCTTAAATCAGAGCACTGGGATATGAAGATTGAGATCGGGGGCGGGTTTGTGTTTTATATATAATTCTCCCCGTGAAATTGAGTTCGACATGATATCAACAGTTCCAGAAACGCGATTTTCGTTTATCGACAGTCTTTCAGTGTTTCGTTTGGCCAAGATTTTGTAAAGGCTACTAAACTTTAGGGTCTAATCGGGGCCATTACCTGCCTATGCCTTCCTGAGCGCAGAGATACATAACTCCACTACATACCCTAATACTGACCACCCCGGACCCCCTATATATATCCGCGTACCAATTTTACTCGTGATCTATCGTAGCCCCTCCGCTTAATTTCTATCTTGACATTCAAATCGGTGGACACATCTACACGCACCCCTAGGCCAATAGGAACTTTGCCCCCGGGGGGAGGGGGGGGTATATACTTACTCTTGAGCCCCCATCATGGCAGAATCTTCTGTTTATGAGCTAATAAATATAATGCTTGGTTCCATGGCGGTACCGGTACTCAGTATCCTCTTTTCCGGCGGCCACCACCGCCAAATGTTAATTTGGCCGGCCCCGTTTATGAAACCGGTGAAACACGCAAAATGCAAGGCACTCGGCCATCTGGACCCCGCCTAACACTGGTTCATGCATATATATAGAGGGGAATATGTCCAAAGTATTGTGAAGTGTCTGAGTCCTCAGTTTTTGTATCTGTCGCGGGGGGTTGGGGAGAGGGTATCCTGGCCCATAATGTTCTCTTCTACTTTAATTTCCTCACCCACAACCTTGTCCAGACGTCTCTATGATATCCGCGAGATAGTATACGTGTGCGATTATACATACATCCTATCATTCGGTGTAGGTTCCCCATACCAGTTTGCTGCTATAATCTAGATATGGTGCGGCGCAGCTTAAAGGTGACAGAAATTGCAGTGCGAATAACTTTTCAACCAGACAAGATATCAAAAATCTATGAGATCAGATTGTAGGTATAGGTATGATAAAGATTTTGATCTCATAGATTCTTGATATCTTCTCTGGTTGAAAAGTTATTCGCGATGCCTTTTACCTATTTTTGTATGTAAAAAGTGCCAAGACTTGGTGAAGTGGAACCATTTATACCCCCCCCCCCCTGCGGAACCGCGGCTGAGATGTGATTTCCAGCCATAGCAGCCAAGATTGTTCCAGCTGAAATACAGACATGTCACCTTTAAGACGCGCCGCACCATACGTCTCTTTATGCCTTACAATATTCTTATTTCCGTGGAAGCTGCACTTCGTTTTACATATCCCGAATTCCTAGTTTGAGATCGATTACACTTTAGATATCCCTACCTTTCCCAACATATACACATTAGAATGGGTGTGGTCTATCCGATTATATATATTTCTGGAACGTCTAATATATTGTCAATATGTAAACATGACCATTTTTGTGGGTTCTTGCAAGGGCGGCCCAGCGCTAAAACATGATTCAAGTTGAACTGGCGTTCACCAGAACCGAGCAAAATAGCAAGGTTTGGGCTCGGCCAGGCCAATTGCAGAATCAGAATTCAGAGGTTCTAGTTGTCTACGTATAGGGTACATACCGGATAAGTGTGGCATACTCTCGGTGTTAACTAACGTCAACTATTGGTCCCGGTGCCACTCGTGTGTAAACTCTCTTGACCGCAATCTGCGTACTTGAGTAGCCGGATCAATATCTCCGAGCGACTCCGCAAGCCCAGTTTCTCACTTTCATACAAGGAAGCAATAACAAATATACCCCTCTCAACGGATATATGGACCCTGAGTGCATCAACTGAGTAATATCCTGCTTTAGCAGAGCTGGCGGTGTGCTGTAAGATCGACTCCTTACTGGCTTTATATTTATACGCGCTTCAGGTATGCATCGATGACGATAGTATAACCTTCGTTACCACATTACTAGAGTTAAAAGTAGCTTACAGGGGCCCTCATGTCTTGGTCATGATGCTTGTAGTAGAAGTAGGCCAATGCATTGCCAGGTGCTAGTTTGAGTCTAAGATTATTGATGATTGTTGACCTATCCCCTTGTTAGATCCTGAACTCGCATTCCATAAAATTTCTAGGAATGGAGAGTGGGCTAGCACGTAACTGCGATTCTCCCAACCCCGGCTTATAGAGTTGAAGGTTTGATTAGTTAAAGGCTTATATAGCAAAGCAAATACATAACATCTTCGAATACTCACTTCATAGAAACATATATCAGTGTGATAAGGGATGTAGAGTAGTTTTCAGTGGAGCATCTTCAATGTGGCGTCGAGTTCGCTCTGATATACCGCCAACTATCTCTAACGTACAGCGGCGGGTAATAAGTGATGGAACGTCCTAAGGGTACAAGCACCAAATATTTGTGGCGTTCTACCAAAATATGTATCGCTGTGTCCCATCACTTATTATCCACCGCTGGACATACTTGCCGCCATCGCGGTGGAAACACTTGCCCAGGGCCTCTTGATTTTCCAATGCTGGCTGAAAGCTTTTCCATAAATACCTAGTACTTTGCTTGAGCTATCAAACGAGAAGTTACCAGCGCCGTAATCATTATTATACTTTCCCGAACCGTGAACTCCAAATGCCACAAAGCCTTTTTACAGGCCACGCCTGTTAGTCAAGGCCCGAAACATTTGCTAGTCCAGCACCTTTCGTTTCCGTTTGTCCACTGATAATAGTGAGAGATGTTAGCTCCCAGTCTAATTCCTAGATCGCAGCTTCCCGACCCCTTACCGTGCTGGGGAACGTCCTGCGACTAGGATCATGCTTTTAGCGGAGGTGATGTTAACCGTGAGGAAGAGTAGCCGGCCATCCTTCAGATTTTGCGTATACTCTTCCTAGCGTTGTAGACGGATTTGATAGGAGTGATACGACGGAGAAGGTGTTTTCTATCTCAATACATTGTGAACAGCAGTCTACATTGATATAATCGACTTTACTCACTATCACACTTCCTTATAGCTGTGGAAAGCGACTAACACCAGGATATATCCTAGCTTACGTGATTACTCGAGAATTGGGGTTTTAAGACCGAGAGATATCAGAGCTATCAAAGGCATACATACGGTGATTGTAAACAGGAACATCGTACAGTCTTTAAGGTTCTTGATAAGGCCATCTACAAGAGGAGGGACTGAGTACCCCGCTACTAAACAGGATATACGTATATACGTGTGGTATTTTAATTGATGCCTCCAGAGTTTACCATGTAACTAGGGTTAGGGCCCTGAATGACCACGCCCTAGCATCCAGGCCGTCCCTCCGTGTGCCAACAGGATTAGACAGACCTACCTAGGGGTACTCCACGGACGCCCATCTTGAATGAACCAGTTTTCTGGCCCCAGAACACACATATTACACCTATTCATCAAATCTCTCGCCACTAGTGCCAATATATGATGGGGGGTAGGTTTTAATATCTTGAGTAATTAAAGGTATGATTGTATATATAGTGCTGCCTGGGTAGCTCATGGCTACTAGCCCTTATTCAAGGGCTTAGGGTAGACTCTTTTCTTCGTACAGAGTCAAAGTGATAGAGGGAAGGGACAGAGAAAAAAGTAATGAGCGTGACTAAGTGTAGTGACAAAAGAAACCGTAGTAGGAAAACACTCGGCAAACGACGGTGGCTTTGATTCCCCCACCACAGCTCTTCCACACGTCCTGCCAAGACAACATGGGGCTAGGCGGGTGGTGTTACCCTTAGCGGGGCAGTAGGCGAACACTTCGATGTTGACAACATAAAGGTCCTCAATTAGTCGATGTGAATTTATATGTACGGAAATGTGTAAGTTCACCAAAGGTGGTCCATGACACGAAATTAAAACAAAAAGGAGGAGAGAGAATTTGCCCTTTCTGCACCACATCAAGAGAAGAGGTTGATAGCAGACCTCGAACATACCAGAATGGTGAAATGCCAAGGTGAAATCATAGTATTCGCGGGGGAGTCCCCTGTATCAGGAAAAACTATGAAGACCTGTAGTTTGAGAACTCCTCGTTCAGTGGTGAAGTGTGGGGGTAGTTTTGGGTTTGAGGTGTAGGGTATCATGGAATGCGTATTTCAGTGCTAGCATTTGGTGAGCTCTATACTCAATAACCAGATGAAGGCGGTTTAGATGATTATTTTTATCGAGGTCATTACAAGGAGGGAGGATGGGATGTATGATGAGTCAGTATATACTAGTGGGGGGTGATTCTTTTTTTTTTTAAAAAAAAAAAAAGAAAAAAAAAGTGTGAATTAAGCGTACGCGTGCCAATGCATGTTATGAGACTAGTGTGTATAAACCTGTGATTTATGATGCCATCACCTTTATAATAGAGGGAGGTTTAAAGGTAAATACATGTACATACAGTATGAAAAAATGGGGTGAAATCACTACCATAGGACTACGGAATTTAGTGATAAATACCGAATTAAATCGGCATTAGGGAAGAGTACTGTACAAATACCGTATTCTTATCGCAATGCTAGCGTACCAACGAGAATACCGTAGTGATCCCACCCCTCTTTTTGGTACTCTACCATAACCCTACATTAGTCTCGTTCTGTGTATTCTCGTTCTACAGAGCACGACCCACCTAGTCGCGGTCAATTTCATCCCCTATCTAAGGAGAGCTTACTCCTTGGAACGAGCATACACCCACAATGTGTGCCTGCATATACACATACGTACTACATACATATAGTCTCGTTTCCAAACCTTACCACAGCGCTATCTCTTTTGATATACATACAATAATACTAGGGCGACCACCTCGCGACCACGTGTGGCTGATATTATGGTATTATTCTATTCACCAGTTCATGGGACCCTCACCCACTTGCAAGTTAAGAAGTCCCCCAGTCTCTCAGTTAATGGATGACTTCCCGTAGAAATTTAGATTCCAGAATCTGAATCTGAAGTACAGGGGGCGGGGTGGTCGGTTCGGACCTGTAAACGTCAAAAGCCTGGAAGGGATTGTGCAATATGATGGGTTGTTTGCCACACTAGCCAAAAACGTGGCGAAACCACTACCATAGGACTACGAAGTTTAGTGACAAATAGCGAATCAAACTGGCATTAAAGGAAGGGTACTGCACCAATACTGTATTCTTACCATATTACTACCGCATTAACAGGGATACCGTAGCGACTCCACCCCTCTTTTTGTGCTGTAGGCTCTAAATTCCTAGGGGAGGTCTTCCAATAGTATTGTAAGGTGGCAAAAGTTCCCGTGATTTTGTAAAAGGGTGTGCCATGAACCAACTATAACTTGGCGACCAAAAGAGATGTAAAGAAGATATTAGTATTGTTAGAGAGCTCAAGGTTAATGATAGAACATAGTATCTAGGCTGAAGTCCCTATTACTGGCTTTTCGGGTTAGACCTCGAGGAAGTTTCTGCTGGTTGCTATGCAGAAATCACGAGAACCTTTGTCACCCTAGAATTCATTAAATTCATTTTAGATATGAAATCTTTACCCTTAGGATATATAGAACCTTAGGTCTCTCTGGCCCCATCCCTCAGTTATCCAGATAATGAGGCTTTTAGCCTCTTTCCTGTTATCTCCCGATTCTGTCAATCCCATACTTAGTTTTCCGTCTAGTTATAATATTCCCACCTTGTAACCGCAGGGTAATGTTAGTTTTGCCGATCCATGCTGCATTAAGATAGTGAGTGAATCCATTATTCTAGTAGTATCTTATGAACCCAGCTGATCAGGTATTGATGGATGATAGACCTTTTTTACCCGGAAAATTCATTATCAACTCTCTCCCGTACGTGTGAGTCTCTAACTCATTATTCATCATAGACTAGATAAAATACGATATAGCAATATATCCTCAATATGTAGGTAAAAATCAATTAAGAACAAACATACCCTCAACACAGGAGGTGTTAATCCGCCCACCCATCTTTTCCCCCTCCCGAGAACAGGTGCATACAAACAAACCTACTCTATTGCTAGTTAGAGCAATCAGAATACCTTCACCCCCCTGACCGACCTATCTTGATTATTTTGGATGTTTTGGAAATGGCTTACCTTCTCAACGAATATTAGACCCTCCTCCTACGAATTAAAGCTTCCCCCCTAGTAAGTAAAGTCATTTTGGGGACAACGACGAAACTGGTTGAACGACGAACAGGGATATTTGGCGGACAAAGCACAGGCGCTCAGGCCTGCAGGCTGGTATCTAATCGCTTGATTGACTGAAACCTGTGTTTTCGTCGTTGCCCAGGTTCGTCGTTGCCCCCAGATTGAACTCACTAGCCTGACGACATCGTTTCTCTTTTCTGATGTGATGAATGGCGCAATGGACTTTCCCCAGGATTTCATAAATATGTCTCCGAGTCCCCCAGGGAGGCCGGACACTATTTCCACTGCACGAAAGATATTTTTGTCGATATCTCTTCGATCATCCACATTTGTGTAGTAAACCGGCATTCATGCTCCATCCATCCCTGCTATATGGTCAGTGGACCGAATAGTGATGGGGAATTGGTGTGGGGATTTTCTTGGCGGAGGGGTGTGGGATAGGAATGGGTTGAAACACTTACTTAGACAATTATGGGGTAAATCGACTGATGTAGGGGGCAGTGTGTTGCAAAGAGGCAATGGGTGTGATGATAAAAGATGGTACAGTGGCGGACACTCAAAACCGACCCTCAGTTAAGTTGTTCTAGAGGCTATGGGGAAGTGGTTTCTTATTTATTTCGAAATCCCTTCCGTAGGGCTGTTGGGGGCAGGTAACAGAACTATTTTACAGAAGGACTTTCTTCCTGGACAAGTGTTGTGGTGTTGAAAGTCAATGGGGAAGGATAGTTTGATGGTCGGTTCTGTGTGTCCGCCACTATACACAGTAGCGATGTTTTGTGACAATGGTAATAGAGTCTTTTAACCAACGACCGTAGAAAAGTCCAAACGGAAAGTGCCAAGAAATGAGAAGTCCCAAGACCACTCTGCATGTAGGTTTGCATGTGATATGTCACTTCTAATCACAATACTTAAAAATACGCTTGAAGAGATTAAAAGTCCCCAATATTGAGCATTGGGTGTTTTGGGACTTTTCATTTAGACTTTCCTACGGGTGGTGCACGTGGCTAAAAGACTCTAATGTCTGATAGAGATGAAAGATAATGAATGGGGAACGTATACTATAGATTAACCCAACCCAGGATAATCTTCAGGTATACTATTTTGAGATTAACTAACTGCCGAACCCTAACCCTGGGTCCAGTGATTCACTGTGAATCACTCGTTCACTTTCTGTAGGGTAAGTGAGAAGTCACCACTCTGCCAAGGTTGCGTGAAGGGTGTCTTCTCACTTACTCCTACACGTACACCCGAAGTACACCCCACCCCCGGCGAATCCAATACAGTACCTCGTAACCGAGCTTAAGGAACTTCAGACATTATCATTTGGATTGAGGAGAATTACTAATGTTTCTTTGACTATTTGAGGGGGATGAAAAGCCCGAAAGAAAGTGTCCCCCCCACTATTTTTCACGGTAGTAAGTACATACTTTGGATAATAATCATTTTCTTTATAGAGTCCTTTTGGAAGAGAGGTGAGGACTAAACTAACATATAGAAATACCCGACAAAATCCTGGTAGTACCACATGACCGTTGTCCTTAGCCATGTTTGCGCAGAAAAAGAGGTATATATAGTTAGTGTTATTTACTACACTGCTTTATTCATACTGTAGGATTTTCACTCAATGGCCTTTCGGTCGCCAGGTCGAGAGCACCACTTGACCCGAGAGATATTATGCAAAATAGCGAGTTACTTTAGGACGCGCATGTAGCTTATACACCTATAGCCATATATATAGCGCTCTTCCTTAGAGCTCACAGATCGAGCGGAGCCAAATCGCTGGTTCAAGGGGCGTAAACATGGGTCCTAAAAAGTTTAGGTAACTGACACGAAAACCTCCCCTACTCGGACAGGTAGGGTGAGCCTTTGTAGCTTAGGCGGAGGTTGATGAGGGAGTTACTAAAGTCACTATCGATTGCATGCGCATTCTAGTGAGTTAGTGTTCTGCAGTCAAGTTTGAGATCAATCCTTCTTCAGATCTACGGGTAAAGTGGCTTCTCTAAAAGCCTGAACCCTCCTGTTGGTAAGGGTATGCTGCTCGGGGCGTTTCCTCCCGTGGTCTGGGGGGGGGGGGGGGTTTGATAAGCTGATGTTCATATTCTATAGGTTACGTATACAATACATATTTGGTGGATTTTTGTGAGCTCGGGGGAACTTTGGTAAGAGCTGGCGGAGAGGAGGGGTGGATGCAAAAACAGGGCTTAGCAAGAGACATAAGGCCGAGAGAATAGAAGTGGACATAGAGACGAAGATCTAGATGGAGAAAAGAAAATAGCCCAAAGAGAAAAAATGATAAGAGAGAATTCAATTAACTATGAAGAACAAGCATTACAAAAAAAGCCAACAAGAGGAGAGTGAAGAAAAATAAAGAATCAATAGCAAGTAAACGTACTAAAGACCTATTGTGCTCCGTAAACCCTAATATAATAATAGCTCTCCGAAGTTCATACGATATCGCTTTTCTTGGTTCACGGGTTAGCCTGCGATCGGATCCTTCTATCCAAATGCGGCCCATGATGAGCACACTACCAATAATACTTCTTAACTGATGACTTGGGCTTGTTCTGTTCCTCGGCCCTCTTCTTCTTCTCTGACCTCTCCTCGGACAGTCTGGCCTCCTTACACCTTGGACATTCATCACCAGTCTTAATGTACTTAGTGGGATGAGCCAGGCACCTCTCGACATGACCTTTCTTCTCACAACGAGAAAGCATCATACTTTTCTGGCATTTCGGGCTTAAGGGCGGAAGGTGTTAGTTATCTCGAGGAAATTAAAGACTTTTTAATAAATACAGAGGAAAGCAATAGTTACCAGTGATGAAGCCGCTTGATGGGAGGTTTCTTAGCTGGCATTTCCTTCACGGAGTGTTTTATTACTATAAGGTATTGAGTTAATTGTTATTACTTGTTTATTTCTGTCTCATTATGTGGAATTAGCAATGGATATAAGTTGATCAATTGAGGCCGGAAAATTTGTTTAAATAGGCTCGGTTCCACTCCAATCGGGTACATTCTTCTTTCAAGGAACTCCATGTATTTCTTCTTTCAAAGAACTACATTTAACGGAGAGGGGATCCCAAAGAACTTACGTCTACATGTAGTCCCTTTCGACGGACAGTAGGAATACCCATCATGCCACCAGCTGCCAGTTGCGTGATACCTTCTATCCTGTGTCTGATTTACTAGGGATCCATCATATATATATATATATTCGATGCTCATTCTTGCAACTTAATCTCCAATAGTCATGTGTTGAATTATTGTGTTCACAGTACTGCTTACTTTCAATTTCTCTCGCAACTACATGTAGTTTTGTAATAACCCTAACCCAAGGGATGTGCTCCACATTTTATTTCCAACCTTTGAAACTTCCCTTAATTTACCTCCAACTTTCGAACCCCCCATGCACTAGTCTTGAATGAAAATCTGGCCCTTGAAACTGAACTTTAAGGTTGAATGCGCCATCCAGAACTATAGCACAGTGACAGTGGGCGTGCGCATCTTTGAATGTTGCACTCAAGTTTGTACGTAGACCTATCATAGCTACTGGCCCCCAATTTAATTTCACTGAAGCCCTCAATATATATACAGCAGTAGTAACATCCCACTTTACACGACCTATTTAGTCCTAGTTAAACTGCGCCGCAGCCCGATTTTCTGTTTCAACTCCTAACCCCATATTGCTCTTCATCCGCTTAACCATATAACTTAAAACGCGTACGGCCTGTTTCTTCTTTTCTCTCTTATGTTTGCCAAGGCCCAGCAATTTTCTTAAGCTTAAATACCATATCAAATCCCTTCTTTCCTACTTCCCCACTCTCTAGAATCACACACACAACAGACGACATTTACACACCCTCCTTCGACTGTGAAAGCAACTCCCTCCTACCACACTCCTCGATCAACCATACGAAAAATAATATAATATTCGCCTCGGCTCCAAAGGCAGCAACTCGATAAATACTTCTTCTGAATGCCTTCCCCGTATACAGTGGGGACCAAGCCTCTCCTGGATGATACGAGGCAAGGTTCGAGTCAGCCCCCATCTCCCCTTGCCTTGACTCTTCCCGTAGCCCCCCCTCCACAATGTGAGCCCTTTATGCTACATCCCCTTTCCACCTCACCCTGTTCAGAGCCAGCTAACAGGGTTATCTCACAGCTCCTGTCATTGAAGTGAAGACTCCTACTCTATTACCCACCCATGCCTCACTCGCCGGATCCACCCACTCCGCCGGATCCACTGATTCCACTGGGTCCACTGATTCCTTCTCCAGGTTTGCTTCGCTGCTTACCAGAATCCGACCAGAGACTATAATTTCTATGGCTCTTCGCACCCACCAGGAATGGTTGGTATCACCTTCGACTGAAAACGTCACCTGTACTTTGATATCTCCCCCACTATGTGGGTCCTTCAACTTGGTTCATGTTTTGGTTTTCTCCGATGGTGTTAAGTGGGTTCTTCGACTTCCTTCAGAGAGCCGGGATGGATCTAGTGCCCGCCGTTTAAAGTCAGAGGTTATGACCATGCACTTCATCCGTAAAAACACCACAATTCCAATCCCTGACATCATTGGCTTCGACCCTACAAGCGAAAATGAGCTTTCCTCGCCGTACACCATCATGGGGTTCGATGAGGGCACCCCTGTGTGTAAAATCTGGTTTGATGAGACTAGCCCAACTCCTCTCGAAGACCGTAGACATAGGATCTTGGACACTATTGCCGCCGCCATGTCACAGCTAACGCAATTTTCATTTGATAAAATTGGGATGCTTGAGTTTGAGCAAGATCCCCGATCCGATTTGTTTGTTTCGCCTACCGTTGGCCCACTAAATATCCTTGATCAGCAGGCAGAGATGGAGCAGCATGCCGCGGAGGCGGATACTGGTGCTGTCTTCAAGAACACTGGGCCGTTCGATAGCTCCCGGGACTACTTAAACTCCTTGCTCGATGACCAGCAGCTCCCAGATGATGCTGATTGGTACGATATCGGAATACATAAGTTGGTTAGAATAATGATCGAAAATCTTCCCCTTCCAAGTCCTCACGGTAAAGAATCATTCGAGCTTGCTCATCCCGACTTTGGTGGTCAAAATTTCCTTGTATCTGAGGACGGGACTCTTACCGCAATTATCGACTGGGACAACGTTCAAACTGCTCCTCAGTGGATCGGGTGCCGTTTGTATCCAGCATGGCTTACACGCGATTGGGACCCTGTGATGTATGGCTATCCCGAACAGGAATTTGAGAATTCTCCAGAGGAACTTGAAGAATATCGCAATTACTACGCTAGAAAGATGGCTTCGCTTGGCAGTGCTAGGTTTACTACCAAGTCCCATATTCATGAGGCCGTCTACAACGCTGCCATGAGCCCCATTTGCCTCGATTCTGTTGTCGGCAAACTCTTTCACCACATTTTCCCGGAGGGTGGGGCCGGCGACGACCACAATTCAGATCATCTTGACCTAGGCGAGGTGTTTAAAGCGCTTGCGGAAGAGGGTTTGGGGGAGAAAATGAAGCAAAATCTCTTGCCTAAGATTCAAAATTTACTTTCACTTCCAGGAGAGTCTCCAGCTGACGTGACTTCTCCCCAGCTTTCTTGGGGGGCCAAGCTTTGGAACCTTATCCGAAAGTTGACTGGAGCCAGTTCTATCTTTTTGCCCACATTCGCTCGTCATCGCGGTATCCCAAGGGATCCTGTTATTAAGGGATTTTTGAGAGGGCCCGGGGCCAGGAATAATGTATCCCCAGCTTGACGGCGAGTGCGAGTTTGTTGTATAAGTGTTGCCGACATAATTTTGCCGGGGTTTTCTTTGTACATTTTAATTTCAGGTTTGAAGATCATGAGGTGGGTGGGATATGTAGCGGCACGGTCAAACGGCGCTGTTATCCGTCTTAATGCCTTACTTCCCGCAGGAAACCGACCTCGTAGTCCCGAACATATTTGCAACAAAAGCCTTGTGGTCTATAACCATAGTTCAGTCAATAAAAAAGTTCTTTTCTCTTCTTAACTCTACCAGCATAGCTCGTACGAAAGATCTTGCGTTTTTATTGTTGGTTATTATCATATTGATCACAGGTTATCACTCGACATGTGTGTTTCATCTACACCCGGACAACAAAATATAACTCCGATGAGAACATACTGGTAGAGACGAAGACGGAGAGGAAGCAAGGGTACGAGACAAAAGGCAAGAGTGACGGACAAGAACCGAAGCTTACAGCTATTTAATAACTAGGTTTAAAAAATTTAAAAAAGGAAATATTTTGGTATTGAACAGCAATAGAGGTGTAGGAATAAACAAAGAACTCCATATTAAGACACGGTTTGTTATTGCCCTTCTCTTTGGGTCGCGCCCACACTCATTTTTCTCACTCCTGAGGGGGCGCGCGTTCTGACAGAACTCGGTTAGGGTATCATGCTCATTAGACTAGACCTCTAAGCCGGCCATACTCTCTAAAATTATATAATGGCCATTCGTGGTACCTACACTCGTCTGAACCGTGAAATTATAGCAATTAAGCTTTCGTTGCAGTTAACATATTTATAAGTATCCTCGAACTAGTTGCATATTCGTCGGAAGATATACGTATACGTACTGTTGTAGGGAAACACTTTTTCTTTAGGGGGTTTAGGCTAGTGTTGTGCGTTATGTAGCAGAGCACTGAAACTACTTGTATCTTTCATACCCTCCTCAAACACATGACAGTAGCCAACAGTTGTTCTACACATACAACTCCTTGTACCAAGAACACTTCTCCAAGATATTCGCCGGGGTCTTAGTTAATAATATATTTTGGACACGCTGGGAGGGTCTCGACTCGATCCGCCACGGCTCTGGAGATATTCGATGACTATACTAGTCACGTTGGCATAGTATGCTGGCGTATGGCCATCGCTGTCGCGGAGCTCGAGACTTTTTTCTTTTTATCTCATAATTTCCATTGATTTCTAGGTACAAGAATGTTGCGTGCAGGGAGACCCTATGGCATAAACAAAACCTAACCCCTTAACAGAACAAAACCGCCTCGCAAATTCATAACATAGATAGTAAAGAAACCTTTAATCCTCCGACCCTGAACTAGGACTCAACGAAACCGAAGACAAAGAAGAAAGTGAAGAACTTGAAGAGAGAGAGTAAAGTGGCGACTTAGGAGCCTGATTTTTCAAAGGAAAAGCCGTGCGCGTGGCAGATATATATATAGAGACCGAGGTCAAATATAGTTTTTTGGTTTAAGAAAAGGTCCTCCAGTGTAGAGGCATAAGAAATATAGCAAGCCCTCGCCTCACTACGGGCTGGGCAGACAAGAATTGCGTGATGGAAGTCTTCGTCTTCCTCCTCGCATCTAGGGCAGATGGGGGAGGCGTCGGGGGTCATCCAGGAGGGGTGTGCGGCGAGATAGCTTTGCGGAGCTCGAGACTATCCCACTGTTTTTACACTCGAGTCCAGCCGTTCCCGACGGCAGTCTTTAGAGCCAATGGTAAAGAAGAGTTGCATTTTTCTCCACAATTCGGGTGTGATCAAAAGCTGCTGCAGCCTTTAACGCTACCATGAGACCCGACCCTGGTACAGAGCCACTATTTACAATTAAGAGATGCACAGTCTTCAAGCCCCCTAAAATTAACTGGGCCGCCGACAAACTATACGTCTACCTTATCAACCTTGGCCTGGGCGTTATCTGTATAGACTGTTACAAGGGCAGATGTTGCATTCCCAACATCGGCATTGCATAAATCTGTCCGTTTCCTGTTTCATCTTGTTTCCCGTGAACGATAACGATGGGGTCATTGCATCGGAAGGCTCCCGGTACTAGGACCTTTTATATCTATGAAAGTCGCGTCGATTGTTATAATCATATATATATTGGGAAGAGAAAGATCTACTGGCTCTCCAGGATAGATCTCAGTGTTACAGGCGGCGGGAAACTAGAGTTTTTTATAAAAATCTGGCGATCCTTCATTTATCGTCCCTATAGAGCCAGGCCAAATTTAGATCAATGGGCAAGTTCCTATATATATATGCGGCATGTAAATACATGTATTTAGGACACAAGATTATTGGTACTCGCTTAGTCATTAAGTCACTATGTGCCAAGCCATTTAAAATGACTGAACCGAATTCACCTTGGCGCCAAGTTCTAGTTCACCAGCCACCTCATTTTAGTGTGCCCAGCAGCACTTGGTCCCCGCAACCTCGTCCATCGCCCCATCGCCCTCAACACCATGATCCATGGCCTCTAAATCATCATCACCGGTACCAGCCACGGTGGATAATACGTCGTCATCATCATCCCCCCCTTCCGATAACATCAACTACTTTTCACAACATCCTCACGACTCTTGGGACCTTATCGAGTATTTGGAATGGTGTCGCCAGTTAGGCGAATACGAACACGATATCGCGTTGTCTCGATGGGTCCGCTCCCTGGAGACAATCGCTAACGACATGACCGAAAGCGAGGAACGTCGTGCCAGAGCCCAAGTCCTTCGCGATAAATATAGGCGACGCAACGTATGTAGTTCTCCCCTACCTCTTCCCCCCCTCGCGACTAGCTTTTGGGACACAGGCACGGTCACCAGCCATGCTTGTGCGCAAGTTTTTAGCTTGTGGATCCAACGGTGCAAGTTACTAGCTTGTAATTGAAAATCAACTGCGTGGTGCAAACCTCTCAACAGTTGAAACCAACGGACAAGTTCTTAGCTTGAAAGATTCCAAAGTGTGTGTGATGACAGGGTCGCAGATCGGATGGCTTACTAGGTCATCCATCTCGGCCCCGGTTTGGGGGTTGCTAACGCTACATGCTTGGTGTGATAGGAGAAAGATCGTGCTCGGCGATGGCTCGATCCCCAAAACCCAAACACCGGGGGGAAAGATGGGAAAACCCCCAAAATAACCATCTACAAAAACAAAGGCCCGTTCTTCAATGCCATCAATGCTGGTAGTGATGTCCACATTGGCCATATTGAAAACAGTAAGGCGTCAAAGAGGCCGCTTGAGAGTGCTATCGAAGGGGGTAAATCTGGACGTGCTGCTGACGCTAAACGTCCAAAAAGCAAAAGCCCCCCTAGCGATGTAAGTTGACTATCTAGTTGTAAATGCATCTTTAACTAACTAGTCGTGCAGGTTATCGATGGAACTTCACTCGATGAGGCGGTGGAGCTATTTGAATCTATCTACAGTAATGATGTAGACGATTGGATAGTTAATACAATTTTCTCTGGCGTCAGCAAGAGGCCTTCCTGGTTAACCAAAGACAGCCCCATCCTTTCGGGGATAATTGATCTTAACGATCCTCAGGTGACTGAGTGGTTCGATGGCAAACTAGATGTGTTGCGAGGCCTTGTGAAGCCGTTGCCATCGCCCGACAAGCACTTTGCGCACTCAGTCAACAGATTTGCCAAGGTAAATGAGCATAATCCTAATCGAGATACGCCCAAGCTAACAACAATCCCCCTACCTTACAGGCAAAGACGGCTGAGGACTATCAAACAATCCTCGACACAGTTCCCTGCAGACCACCTGAAGAGCCATATAACCGCACAAAACATTTTGATGCTGGATGGGTTAACTTTGTTATCCAGGCGATGTATGTCACAACTCTACTACTTGCACCTGTCCACTCATTCTGACCCACCACCCCACAGGCTCGCACTATTTGGCTCTTACGGCACTTTGGCTTCATGCTTCAACTTTAGGGAAGGCTGGTTCGACTCCAACATCTGGTCGCCCCTCATCGACCACTGCCTACTTGGCCTCGACGGCGTAGTGGTTCAGCGGTATGCCCACTTAATCAACCTTTGTCATTCCCAATCCCCAAAGCTAATTCTATATTACAGAAAGGAAATCAAATGCTTCGCCCTCAAGCTCATCGGCAACAACAACCTGCGTTACGACGCAATCATCCACACCGCCCGCGACTTTGCGCCCATCGAGTATGCCGCCATCGAGGTGTCCCGCAGCATCGAGAACGATGAGAGCCTCCCAGCCAAGAAATACGTGTCGGACAGCACTAAATTGGTAACGGGAATGCACTCGATGCTGCGCCGCCTACACGCCCTCGTTGATAATGACGAGGAGACCATCAAGCAGCTGCAGGTTGTAGGGATGCTGAACGAGGGCCTCAATATGCAGATCCTCCGCATGACGAGTCTTCCACATGGTGTGTTTCTGCTCTCGCGCGGTACGGTGCGCAGTGTTCCGACCTGTATTGGCGAGCTGGGGTCTATCTTTCAACTGATGAATAGTATTGGGATGTTTAAGGTTGGCTCTCCCTGAACCCGGTTTCTGCAGTCCCCCATCTCATTGTTCCCATCCTCTAGGCCATAATCCGCGAGACCATCGCCGCCATTGCAGACTACAAGGCCAAGAAAGCAGCCGAGAACCACGTTGGCGGCGACCTGTACCAGCAATTGATGGGACAGAACGAGCTCTGACGCATATATATATACATGCATGTCCAGGGTTTTTAACGATACACGCAGCAGCTGGCCGGTCCGGCGGTTATTACATACTAACCTTATGATATCCCTAGGAACTAGTGTTTTATATCAAATTAATTTCCACCCAATACCAAGCTTTCTACCGCCCTGTTTGATGTTTGATGTGATCATATGTAGCTCGAGACTTGTGGCATTTATGAGATTTATGATGAGCTTTGTGGCCACGGTGATTAATTGAATTGATGCTCTATCTTGAGATTCGGTGGATAAGTATCTACCCTTTTGCAGTAGTTACCTCCATACGTAATCCCCATCCATGCCTGGAACATTTCAACCTCAACCTCCATCCCAACTACCACGCACCGCCTACCTCCCACCCCTCCACACAGTCTACTCCAAAAAATTCCCACCCCACCCACATCTGCACATGCCCAGCCGATACCTCCCCACAAAAAAATCCGGACGAAGCTGGATGAAAATATACAAAGCTGCCCGTAGTATAATAATATATCAATCATCCCTCTCTAGCTAGATACCCCTTCAAAGCTGCAGAACAGACTTCAAGCGCGAGCTCCTGTCCCGCAGCAAGCCTTCTAGCTGAGGGCCTCTCTACTGTAACTGTGCGGGTGCCCGCTCACGCACGGATAGTAGATGCCTTATGAAAATTTAATCCCTATGTAGGCCAGAATACATATGCATACATGTACGGCCGTATCTAGGAAGTTTCCGGGGCCACATACATAGCAATGCACTAGATTTTGATTCCACCAACCACAAACCCATATTTGCAAGAGGTAAAATGGACTCTGTACTATACATTTATTTTTCTGGTATTTCTCTGTTGATTCAGTAGATCGTTTGTTGGCTGGAATTAATTGTCATGGTACTTTATACAACCACAAAGTTAGGAAAACAGATCCAAAATAGAACTCTTTTTTGATATTTGTAATCTTGAGCAGTATTTCCACTTATATACATGTACTTACTCTTGTCATAGTGGGGTCCCAAAACTTCATAGGCACCGCTGTAGTAAACCTACACAGCCAGTACGGGGAGCATTATACATGTCCCAGCTAGCATGTAAGTACAGCGGGCCCCCGCTATAGCGAACTCCAGTGAACCGAATATTTGCTGTAACGAAGGGGTTTGGGACTGTACTTTTTTTCCCCAGCCAAAATTCTGAGAACTATGCTGCTAAACCGAATTTTAGTCCGGATCGAATTGTTGAGGCCGGTGCCCCCTTGTACCCCCCCTGTCCCCATATAAATAATTCTGCAGTAACGAATTTATGAGTTTACTGGTGATATACTAGTACTATTAGGGGTAGACAATTTAGAGACATACTCCCCCCCAATCCATTGCGAAAGTATGAAAATTCACTCCTGCCCGTAACTGCCTACCTATTACCATCAGTTCTGCTTCCATTTTGCTAAAACCATATGGAAAGTTCGTTATGTACCCTGATATTATGATTGAGACGGTGAAGGCGATAGTTCAAGGCGAGAAGAGGAAATGGGAGGAGGAAGATGAAGAGGAGGCATGGAATGTATGGATTAACCCGAGGAAGATGAAGATGCCGGGGAAGAAGAGGGTGAACGTTAAGATGGTCACCGGGATGCTTGCAAGTAAATATGCACACGTCGCCGCACCAATTATAAGTCGCCTGAGACAAATCGGCGGACTAAAGGAGTCAAAATACGCCCCATCAAATACGACGCTAATCAAGATAGGTCGACATTGCGAATCAAGAGTCCTGCAACAAGAGACAATGAGACAATTGGTGAAAAGCTTGCTAATCTAAATTAAGACAAGAAATAGTATTGGAAATGAAAAGAGAAATGGTAAGAAAAGATACCAGAAAGACAAGATCCTCCTAACGATTTAAACCCCATTCTGAGACCTCCGCCACCACTTCGCCGGAGCAATATAAGAACCAGACAGAGACAGGAGGTAAGCCAGTAGCAGGACAGAGAGAGACAGGAGACCCTGACAGTCTGGCCGGAAGAGAGAATGAGAAGAAAGCGCTCATGAATCCAAGCGCAGCGAAGACTAAGAAAGTATGAGAGGAAAAGGAAGAGAGTGGTGATGAAAGAGAAATTAAAGACCGTCATGGTGAGTGAAGAAATTTGTTTCATAATGGATTTAGGGTGAAAGGATTAGGATGGATTATTATACAGAGCCATTGAATATATGTGTCATGGGTTCCATCAGACATGAAGTGAATATAAAATTACGAGAGTATATCAGGCTTGGGCAAGATGGTATATATACGCATACTTACTTTTTCTTTTCTTTCCTCTTTCTTTACGCAACGCCTTCTCAGATTCATCAATATACTTTATACCTCTATCTCTAGTGACTATCGCTGCTTTCTTACATACTTCCTCCAAGTATCGCCGCCACCTCCTACCTCTACGACCGCGATAAGAAATGCTCACCCAGACTTCGCCACATCCGCCATCGAGATTCCTCGACTCTGCCTCTACTACATTATAACTTCATGAACAAAGCTACGACACCACACCCTCCTTAAGATTGCCACATCCACACCGCACCCAACTACGCTCCACCTCGCCTCCTCCACCTCTCACCACCATCGCGACGGCCACTCGACAAGAACTACCAAATCCACTTAGAAGCGAGACCTACTATCACATTACATACATCTCCTCACCTCATACGGGCGAGATCGATGGCGAACGAGACGCAATGTTCTCCACACTCAGACAGACAGTTGGCACAGAACTAACCACTACTTCTAACAACCATAGACGCTGTGGCACCACCCCAATTCCAACTCGATGCCCGAAGACACACCACCACCACCACCACCACCACCTCCCCACGCCACGCCGCCATTCCGCCTCCGGTTCCTGACTTCGTTTAATGCGCAGAAAGAGCCTGATTTTCAACCTCCTCCGACTAGTTCGCACAATCCACGACAGTTCTCGAATGCGGTCACGATATACGCATTTGGCGGAAGTGATCGTTGATCCCCATCACCGGAGACGCTTCATTTGCTCCTGGTTGCCTTTTCTTCGACTCGAGATCGCTTGGAAGAACCTTCGCCAAGAAAGGAGATTGCCACCTACTCACGCACTCTCACAGATCACGACAACTGATTACAATGAGGAGGAAAAGGATGCGGAGAATCTGTTTGGACGATGAAAGGACGCACGATGATTGCGACACCACTACGGAAGGATTCGATGTAAGGCGAGGCCATGACTACGACACAGGATCAGGAAAGATGCATATGCCAACCGAACCCCACAAGAATTCACCTCCCAACCAGCCTCCCCATCCTCAGACACTCAGAGCCGCCTTTACGGACCTCACCTCGCCGCCTCACACCGCCAGAAGGCGAGACATTTGTTACGATAAACCACCGCGCCAAAAAAGAATGGAGGACGGAGAATGTCATTATCGCCGCTTCTCGACCACGTTTCAATTGCCCTGCGAATCACCGTTCGCCCTCCGCTATGAGCTCCGTCTGCCTTCATTCCTATCGTTTCGCTTCTTCTTTCTTCCTCTTCTTATTTCTTCTTGGTAGTTCGGCTTTTTATTCCCGTCAAGATTATACCGCTGCGACCTTCAAAGATTTTTCTTTATCTGCTTATTTCGGTTAGTTTTACATACAGAGGAGAATTAAATATCACTTAACAGAACAGAACATCGTCACAATAAGAACTCTATTTCCACCTACGCCATGATTGATTCTGAGCCTCGATTCGTGATTTATCGATGAAACCTCATACCATCACCAACTCCCCACTTTTTTGCCCTAAGTTATTATCGACGGACGACCTATCTATCACAGACAGATTAATCAATCTGTTTCTTTACTATCGGCCTCACCAACAAATTCTTTTTGTTACATATTAGACAGACTTCTGGTTTCTCAGATCCCTACATAACACCACGACGCCAATTCTTAAGATAATACTAAGTTTTCGATTCGTAGCTCAGAAGAAGAATCAGAATGCCGCCAAGAATGCCGATATTATTCCAAGATCAAACCCCTGCCATGATAGCCAGTTCCCTTTAAAGATTGTTTCGCCGAAAAAAAGCATAAATTTGTAGAAGATAACCCTTTACGAATCGGTAGGCGCCTTCAGAATATCCCGGCGACGGATAAGAAAGCGATCCTCGAACGTTATCACAATCGCTGAAGATGTTTCGACGGTTTCGCCAAGACCTACCACCTCGACGCCTACGATCATAAAATCCTCTGACGGAAAGAACCACCGTTGGCCAGACAGATGTCCTGCGACGAAATTTACTCAAGACCAGTGACTATATCCACGAAAAATCTCTCAAAGTGATTTATCCGCTGCTTAGTTCATCATCACGAGCTCCAAATATATTTGTTAAAAGCAGATGGATCCTTCGCCTTTTGCGCGATTATCTATTGAATGAAGTATCAATAAGAATCGACACCCTACCGCTTATTCGAGACTTGACCGTTGTCAAAAGCCAAACCAGATACTGTTTCAGACCAGACATAGCGATACAACCAGATCCGCATGGCGAGGAGAGGAGGAAGACGGCGTTCAACGCGATACGCCATTTCAATACAATCAAGATGCCATTATTCACCAACGCTCCTGCTACCTTCCAACATTTTATTAACGATTGCCTCCGGGAACACTTGGACCAATTCTGCACCGCATATTTGGACGATATTCTGATTTACAATGACCACTCAAGAATACGAAAGACGCTTAAATAATATTGAAGATTACGTAAGAATTCGATTTTATTGAAACCGAAAACGCGAATTCCACACCCAAAGACCACCTATCTGGCTGATTATCGAACCTAACGGTATTCAGATGATCTCACAAGGCTTGGCTATACAGGAACTGACCACTTCCTGACCACAAAGACGCAGGCTTTTGCTCGCTAATTTTACCGCCGCTTATTTTTGGATTCTCAAACTTGTCATTGACCGTTTACTAAGAAGAACGTCTTTCTTACGACTGAGGCAGAAACCGCTTCAATTCCTGAAGTTTTTACCACCGCCTGCTCGATTCATTTTGACTCGAAAACCGACATGCTGAAACCGACGCTATTTGACTACGTTGTCGGCAAGATTTTCCCAATACGATGAACAGGGGAAGCTGCACCCTGTCGCATTTTTCTCCAAAAAGCATACACCTGCAGAACGAATTCACGAATTTACGCGAACTCCCCATGATAATCTGCTGGCGAATTGGAGACCAGAATGATGCGCTAAACACCCGATCGAGGTTATTTCCGATCACAAAAACCTTGAGTACTTTATGTCAACCAAGCAACTCAACAGAAGGCGTAATATCTCTCACGCTTTAATTTCATATCAACATAGCCAAGCAGAAATGAAAACCGGATGATTGACCAGAGACGTGAGATTCCCTGAGGGGGATGAAAGGTTGCTACACCAGAGCCAAACGCGCTGAAGAGAGAAAATTTGACCCTAAGAAAGTTTGATGGCTTTTTTAAGAATGAACTCATGAAAAGAACGCCTCACCGAAATTATTCACGGCGATACCGTTCGACCCATTCTCAAAAAGATTCTGAATCTACGGCAGACGGAGACGAAGAAGATCTGCAAGGAATATCCTCGCAGAACAGATCAAGCGACGGTCACCAGATCGCGAAAGTATATACGTCCCCGACTATACACCATTAAAGCTGGAAATTCTGAAGCAATATCACGATGCCCCCTCAGCAGGACACCCTGGCAGGGAAAAAACCTTTGAGTTGATTAGCAGAGATTATTATTGGCCAAATATGCGCGACTACATTGGTCAGTACATTCGGAATTGCCATACCTGCCAGCGGAGTAAACCAACGACGCATGGAAAATTTGGAGTACTTCGACCGTTACCTATTCCGGAGCAACCCTGGAGAGAGATTTCCATGGACTTTGTTACAGGTCTACCGGAAAGCGAGGGGTACGACGCCATACTGGTAGTAGTGGACCGATTGACGAAGATGCGCCACCTCCTACCCTGTAATACCACGGTTAATGCGGAAGAGCTAGCCAAACTATATCTACAACATGTTTGGAAACTACACGGGCTACCGTTGTTTATTACGTCCGATAGGGGGACCCAGTTTACAGCCAAGTTCTGGAAATCCCTTCAGACACTTAAGATCGGCTGGATGTCCGACGGCCTTTCAATTTAAACGGACGGTCAAACCGAAAGGTTAAATGCCGTGATGGAACAATACCTCCGGGGATATGTGTCTTATCAACAAGACGATTAAGTGGTTACTAACGGCAGAGTTTGCAAATAATAATCAAGATCGCCTCTACTAAAGTTTACACCTTCTTTCGCTAATTATATCATCATCCTCGACGATTATCGACCTTCGAAAACCGTAGAAAAACCCCGCCTACCTTAACGCCCACGATTCAAAAACGGGCGACAGACGATTATTTACGGACACAATTGAGAATGGCCCAAGATCAACAAGAAAAGTCGGTGAACGAAACGACTCCCCTCAGATATGGCGTCGAGATATGGTTTCGCTTTCAAAGAAAGAATATTCGAAGACGGCAACATGAAACTCGACTGAAAAGCGCCAGACTTCCTCGTTCAGGAGGATCACCCCACGCTTATCGCTTGAACCTCCTCGCCGATGAAGACGACCCCGCCTTTTCATGTTTCGACTCGACCATTGCTGATCCCAGAAGAGCCAAATACCACCGCCGCCACCACCTATTATTGTCGACCAAGAAGAGGAGTTCGAAGTGGAGGAGATCTTGGATTCGAGATACCATGGGAAACAGGGACTTCAAGATTACGTGGGACCGGATATACAGATTCTACACGCAAGATCACGTTTAACAAACCGTCATTGCTGATACCTTTTCATATACGCTTATCCTAAGCCGCCGGAGTTAAGGCTCGCAGGAGCTCAAGGCTAGCTACATTACTGATGACCAGGCCTACATGATTGGCAGGATGATTATTACAGAGGTGGTTATGAGTCATATTCATGGGTTTCATCGCATGCGAAGTGAAATTAGTGAAGGTTACGCGAGAGTATGAGTCAGGCTTAAGATGGGTATATAGGAAGGCCACACACTTACTGTTCTTTTTTTTTCTTTCCTTTCTTTACGCAACGTCTTCTGTATCTATCAATATACTTTATAGTCTCTATCTCTAGTGACTATCGCTGTTTCCCTTACATACTTCCCTCCTGGAAGTATCGCTGCCACCTCTCCTACCTCTATGACTGTGATAAGAAATGTCATTTGGATTCGCCACATCGCCGCCATCAGAGATTCCTCGACTCTGCCCCACTCTCTTGCTACATTATAACTTGGGCTCATGGAACAAAGTTATTTACACCACACCTCCTAAGACCTCAGGAAAGAAGAGAATTGCGAAAGTCTGTTCGCAACACGGGAATAAGCCAGAGGCAATTAGAGTGGGCTTTAGGAGTCAGGAGCTTTTGAAAGAAAATGCTGAGAAGATGAGGAAGTTGAAAGGTGCCGAGGAGGTGAAGTATAGGACGGAGGACTGGAAGGGAATTGTAGTAAATGGAGTGGCAAACGGATGGGACGGAAAAATGAAGGAATTGAGAAAGCATATCGAGGAGGTGAACAATTACAGGCTGTGCAAGGATCCGAGGTGGCTAGCGAAAGACGAGAAGAGCGCATGGAGATCGATTGTGATCCATGTGGAAACCGACGAGATGAGGAGAGATATTTTGAAGAACAAGATTAAAGTGGACGATGGGTACACCCATAATACGGAGGATTTGAAGGAAAAGAGATGCAGTGATTATATTGCAAAGGCTGCGATGAGGGAACAAAGAAATAAGACTACACGCCGCAAGACGGACACCTATGGCTGGAAATACCGCAAGCCAAGCGGAATTTATGGAAGGGAGGACACACCACCTATCAACATCGACGCGAGCGGGAAATGCGAGGCGAGAGAGAAGGCGATAAAGATGTTGAAATGCTGCTGAATGGAGGAAGACGCAAGAACGCCGATTCACCGCTGCGAAAAGATTGAATTTTAAGAAGACGACGATATCCTAGTCTGCAAAGATTTGAATGAGAGCGACACCGCACCAGAGAACGCAAAAGACAGCCCGTAGCAGGCGGCGAAACGGCAACAAGACAAAATGTAACGTTTCAGAATTGATTATATTCAAAGATAATCGCAATGCGCCCACGAATGTAATGCAGGGGCTGATGGATAGTGGAAAAACGGCGGATGTAATAGCAATACAAGAACCTTATATTGGAAATACCAGGGGGAAAAGGAAGTTAAGAGGTGCTGTAGAACTGGGGGGAGGTGAAATTACGGTGGGAAATGGGGCGTTTGATATCATTTACAGACCAGGGAGGAAAGAGGGGGAGAAAAGCAGAGTTATGTGGATGGTGAGAAAGAAGAAGGAATTGAAATATACGATTAGGGATGATATCTGGGCAGATTGGGATGCGAGTATAATGGATATCAGAAGATCGGACGGGGAAATGGTGAGGATTATTAATATTTATAACCAAATGCACAAAGAAAGAGAAGGATGGTGCATGACGAGGTTTCCGAGAGAGGCCTTTCACAAGAATATGATTTTGGTGGGGGATTTTAATGCAAAGGCCCCCCTCTGGGATTATTTCTCCGAACCAGTGAGGGAGGAAGAAATAATGGAAGTTGTGGAGCAAGGAAATATGTCGTTAGCGAATGAGACGAACAGAATTACATGGCAAAGAGGCAAACAGAGTTCAGTACTCGATTTATCCTTCGCGACGCAATCATTAATCCCGAAAATCCGCTGGAAATTAAGGACGGATTTCGATACAGGCTCGGATCATGCGGTATGCGAGACAACCTTATTAGATGCTCGAGTGGATACATACGAAGCGACATCGTGCAAGTGGGATTATAGAAATGCAGATTGGGGGAAAGTAAAACAAGTGGCAGAAGAAGAAAAGAAGAGAACGGAGGAGGAGTGGAGGTATGGAAAAGAAAATGAGGATTGCGAGTTATTAGCGGAATTGTTAGAAAAGGTGATTATGGAAGGGGTGAAACAAGGAGTGAAAGAGATTAGAAAATGCCCCCAAAGTAAAAAGTGGTTTGACGAAGAGGTGAGGGAAAAAAGGAAGGAGATGGCAAGAAAAAAGGAGGAAGATAGTGCAGGTATGAATGAAATTAAAACGCATGGAGGAGCCAATGGAAGAGAAAAGAACTTAATATTTTCAGTTATCACGGAGAAAGAAGAAAGATACTGGGATAAATTTGTGAAGGCAATCGGGCGAAAAATTTATGGAATGTGAGGCGACATGCAAAAGAGATATGAAAACGCCAAATACGGCTTATTAGAGTGAGAGAAAGGTTACATTTGAGCGAAAAAGAGTTATTGTTCTCAGTGAAAGTTTATTCCCACCATCCTCGGATCCACAAATAATCAAGCAGAGTCCCAATACATCGAGAATTTCAGATATCAAACTAACGCGCTGGTAGCAATATTTCGAGGATCATACAGTAATTCGCATTTAAATAGTATTTAAATAAAAGAGTATGAGGTTATGGGCGAGGTAATCAAACCTATCGCTATGTTGATTCCTGCCACCTCGAGCGAGAAGAATCGCGCGATTATTCCGAAGGCGAATAAACCGGATTATACGAAACCCAAGGCGTATCGACCGATTTCGTTGTTGAATACACTGGGCAAAGGGCTAGAACGGATAGTAGCAGACCAATTAGCAGATTTTGGGGAAAAAGGAGGATTGGTTTCGAATCAATGGGGAGGCAGGAAACATAGATCAGCAGAGGATTGTGTGAGTTATACATTGGATTGGACGGAGAAGAGGAGGAGTAAGGGGGAGAAGGTGATGTTAGTAGCAATGGACGTGTCTCAGGCTTTCCCGAATACCTCGTTAGGTAAGAACACGCCCTGCAAACGAAAGGATATGGAGTGAGAATGAAGCTTAAGCGAAAGAAAAGTGACTCTTCGGTTTGACAATGAAGTGGGGGCGGAAAGAGAGGTTGAGACGGGAATCCCACAAGGAAGCCCGGCATCACCAATATTGTTTAACCTGTTTATTGCCCCGCTGTTGAAAGAAATAAATCGATATGTTGAAGAGGAGTTCGAAGGAAAGGCTATTGTACCGACATATATAGATGATATTACGATAGCGGTGGCGGGCAAGGATTGGGAACAGGCGAGAGCGAGGGCAGAAGGAATTATTGAGAAAGCTTATGAATGGGCGGCCTTGAATTGCGTACAATTTGATGAGAAAAAAATGGAGTGGATAAGGCTATTTCGAGAGGAGATGGAAGAAACATGGAGTTTGGAGCTACCAAATGGAATAGTGAGGCAGGAACTGGAGGTGCTGAAGTGGCTAGGGGTATGGATTGACCGAAAATGCACGTTCAAGAAACATGTGAAGGAGAAAACGGCAAGTTGCAAGAAATGACAAAGGCGAGCAAGATTAAGAAGAGGAGTCAGTGACGGAGAGTGAACGGAAGAAAGATGTATATTGCCTGTAGCAGGCAAATTGCAGAATATGGAGGTAAAGTGTGGTGGAAGGGACAAAAAGGCCTGGCGGCGGAAATTGATAAAGTAAATATAACGGCGATGAGGAAAATTGGAGGGCATTTTAGGACGGCCCCGACGGCAGCGATCGAAGTCGAGAACGATATGATACCGACGGCATACAGATTTGACCATAAACAAAGAATGCAAGCCGTAAAAGCACTGCAGAAACATCCGAAATATCCAATGCATATAATGGCGAAAGACGAAAGGAATGAATTATTGCAAAAGGAAGAGGATTGGATTGCGGGAAAGATAGGGAAAAAGAAAGGGGTTAGAAAGAGAGGGATGGTGGGTGCGATAGAAGGCGTGGGAAAATTGTTAGGAAAGGAAAAGAAATGGGAAAAGATTGAAAATTGGAAAAAGTTGTACAAGAAGGAGGAAAGGTGGGAGAAGAGGATTAGGGAGGAAATACAAATTGAAATTAGAGCGGCGGATGAAGGAGAATTGAGAAGACAAATTGCGAGACAAGAGGAGGCAGGCGAAATTGTGATGTTTAGCGATGGAAGTAAAAATCAAGAGGGGGAGGCGGCAGCGGGAGTATGTAGAATGGGGAAAAATGGGGAATTGTTAAAAAGAGTGGGATATAGACTGGGAAAGAGATTAGAAATTATGGATGCTGAGATGGTGGCGATAAAGAAAGCGATCGAGATTGGTATGAAGGAGGCCCAACGAGAACGAAAACAAATTATTACGATCAGAGCCGATAGCCAGGAAGCGCTGAAGAGAATTGGGCAGAGGAGAGCAAGAAATGGGGAAATTACCACAAAATAAGGCTATGGATGCGGCGAACCCAAAACGAGAAGAAGGTTCGAATTAAGAAAGACATGAGATTAGAGGAAATGAAGGTTAGACAAGATGGCGAAAAGGCGAAAAGCGAGCGATAGATAAAGATGATTTATTTGCTTACAGACCGCAACGAGTCGGAGAAAGCGCGAATTTGAGAATGAGGATACAAAGAAAAGAAAACGAAAAGAGACATAATTTTAACGCCCATGAGGTTCGGTTCGACGACGCGATAGGTCGAAGAAAGATTGATTTCAAGATCACAGACGACATTACGCTAAGAATCTATTTAAACCGGATCGCAAAAGACAATCACGAATGCGCGCGCGCAGAAAAACAAAATGTCGAAGATATACTTACGGTGCCGCTTCTAAATTAGCAGCATTTATCATGGGAAAGCCGATCCAAAGCGAAATATTGAAGCGATGCCTGACAGAAGCGGAAAGGACAAAGGAGCTGTGGAGACAATGGAGGGAGGCTAGGGCTGGAAATGGAGAACGAAGTGAAGAAGAAAAGGCGGAGGAGAGAGAGAGGAGAAGAGGGTGGGGAGATTTAGAGTTAAATTGATGAGAGAAAAGAGAGAGAAGGAAGTGAGAATGCGTTGAAGTTTTATTTTCTGTTGCTGGTGGCGGAGGGAGGGGAGTTCAGGGGTTTTTCTTTTATTTCTGTGTTTTCTGTGCGATATCGTCATAGCCTAAGGGCTGGATACGATTAATGATGTAAACAAAAAAAAAAATTGTTATGTACCCTCACTTGTGTAAATTTTCTGGAATAAACCCTAACCCTGTCATGAGCCTCCAAATTAATTCTGCTGTACTGAACAAACTGCTATACCGAACCTATTTTCTTGGATTATGCACGTTCGGTATAGCAGAGGGGTGCTGTACAGCGACAGGTAATAAGTGATGGAACGCACTGAGACTACAAACATCAAATCAGTACCGCCGTGTTCCATCTTACCTGTCGCTGTACATGTAGGCTGGCAGGGTAGATATAGCGCGCCAGCGGAAAGTACTACCCGGGTCAGGTAAGAACCTGAAAATGACTTTTAACGGTAACAACCTCTGATTCGCTACTAGTAGAAACTGCACCAAATTGGGTCCCTCCTTTGCAGCTTGCATTTTCGGGTTCTTTTTTCCTGACCCGAGTACATTGCGGGTTATCAAAAACATTAGGACGCAATCAACAGTTCACACACAGCACGGGACCCCAATTAAACGCACGGCTCACAAACACCCAATTTTAGATGAGGGTGGTTAGTGCCAGTGGGGGGTCTTTCGTGTCTGAGGAGCAGGAAAATGTTTTTGGATAGGGTTAGGGTTAGGTCCCAACGGCCCTTTACCCAAAACCCCTACTTTCCAGCGCCAGGAGCACCCCGTTCTCAGAAAAGAGTGTCGGAATGAGATATTGTTCCAGCCGTGGTGCCCCCGGCAGTGCTGTGGTTGTAGAGTTCGTAGGTCTAGATCTGATACGACCTAGATTCGTTATATTGCGTCCCTCTTTATTCTCCTCAAGACTCGACCCGCAATACAGCCACTCTTTCTATAAGGGTACTGAATCTCCCGAGGGGATTTTTGACTTTGACCTTCTATATCTCTCGGCTGCGGGCCGGGAAGAAAAAAAGAGAGAGTTTCTATATAAACAGGGTACCCTATATGGTACGGGGTAAATGTTACGGCATAGCAAATCGCCCTACCACCGGCGGTGAGATGCCCATCTATATGGCGCGGTAAATGTGTCGAAAGTACTTTGGTGAATTATGTTACTATGCTACTGGTGGTTATTAGTTGTTCCAGTATCAAAGCTGAACCCCAGCCTTTATGCTGCGCTATCATTGATATGTACCAACACTTACGAAACTCATATGTTGGCATGATATAGCCAAGATGCCTATGAAAAGTGACATAGGCATCAATCATGGTATTATCTCCGCCACCGGTGGTGAAGTTACTTTGACCTTACAATGCCAGTTTTTATGGCCTCGGCAAAAGAGAAGCTACATGCCAATATCTCTAATAGCCCGGTAAATGAATCACTAAATGTGTAATTAGGGAAATTGGACGACTTTACATACACATTTCCCAACTACCAAAAACCCTAGGCCTAGGCCTAGCCATGGAAATAAAAAAATGTTAAAAAATCTGCCGCGTCAGGAACTGAAACTAGACTATTCGACATTTAGGACATAACCACTATACCATCATTGACACAAATTAACTCCAGATGTATTTTCTTTTTTACGACCCTACAAGCGATATTACAGGTAAAGTCGCTTGCAAAAGTGTACCATATTTCAAAAGTGTAGGGAAGTGTACGTTGATACATTTGCATCAGACATCACATGTGGGTGCATCTTTTGGTTCATTTACCGATTTCTTTTGTATGGAAAGGCATAAAATACATACATTGCCGCCAGTCCGTATAAAAATATCAGACTGAGTTTGAGACCGAGGTATGATCTGACCATAATATGAACTCAGATGCAGAATCACCCTCAATCTTCCCTGATTGGGTGATAGCCCTGATATTTGCCGCCTATTCAGATCCCAATCCGGCTCAATTAGGGGTCCTTTTGGATTGAATCATTCACGGAGAAATCAGATTATCACTCAGGAACGAGGGTTAGGGTTAGGGGCAGATATATCACGTTCTTCTACACCTCCATCTCTACACCTCCACCCACCACTACACCTTCATCCCCACCATGACGGCTTCATCATTACAGCTTCATCTCTATGGCTCCATCTACACCCTTTTCCAACCAATCACCATCGCTATTATGAGGATATGAGCTAATCGGTGAATTAAGCAGTGAGTTCAACAAATCCAAACGAGAACGGAGCCAAACACCGCACCGTACGTACATACTGTACCGCACTGACACCGCATGCGTACTGCACCGTACATACCGTACCGCAACGTACGTATAGAGCTAGGCTCGTACCCAGCCCTCCTGGCACCTACGGCTGGCACTGCAAGTAGGGGATGGGTACGAGACTAGTATAGAGCATGGAGTCAAGCAGTGAATCGCAATGAATCGCAGTGAATCGCAGTGAATCAGGCAGTCAGCCAAGCAGGTACGGCAGGCTGGTGGGTGGGCGGGTGGGCAGGCGGGTGGGCGGACGGCTGTAGTAAAGACTTGTGTACATATGAAGTGAAATTTACCTATGCAGAATAAGCGCGAATGCTGGCCCACCTGCGTATCTGGGTCTTTCAGCGAGTAAAATCATTATATAAGACTTCTCACATGATATCATACGGTAGAAATATCACTGAGCCAAAAGTTAGCTTCAACGGGATATGATAAAAAAATATCATATGAGATGCCAAATCACCATATATCCTGTCTAACTAAAGCTTGAACATGTGCATGTAGTATAAAGATTGAAATTTAGTGTCTATTATTGGAAATAATTTATTTATTTCTGTTATATTCACCACCAAGTTTTCCTACCGTAACCGTAATCGTCTACATTATCTAAATTTTTAAAAATTAAATAATGAAAAGAGGGCTACTTTATATATTATATTCAGGATCCTCGATTTTACACCGAATGGCTCCGAACATGCTTGCAGGCGTTGTGAATCGTGGCTTATAGAGTCGACTGTGGCTAACGGGGTCCAACATCCAGTTCATATGTCCTACTCGTGAAGCTAACGCTTATACTGCAATCAATGAATTTACATGCGTGGCAGGTAGTGGCCAGCCGATAACGGCACATACCCGGCATCACTGGTGCTCACTCGGCCAAGTGTGGGCGCTGTTAAATCATGCTTTGATCATTGCATCTCAGTCAACCCATTACCGCCATAACTGCCTCTCACGAACAAACAAGCTAGTAAATAAATAAATAATAAATAATAAACAATAACCAGCCAAAATGCCAACCCAAACACCGCGCTATAACTTGCAAAAACATTACCTCAGATCAGCCCCTGGTCATAATACTCGTTCCCCCACTCGTCCACCCTCCACCCCCCCAGACAGTTATCCCTCCCCCTCTGCTCCAGCTCCATCCTCACCCTCGCCGCCGCCAGCGCCTCCCCCGCCGCCGCCTCCGCCTCCGCCTCCGCCTCCCTCTCCAAGCGCTCAAACATGGCCTTGCTCCTCTCGACCAGCACAGCGCTGATCCTGTCGCCGCGAGCCCTGGCCTCCCTGTCCTCCCTGTCGGGGAAACACGCCCTGGGGACCGGCCCAGCGAGACCCAAGGCGGGCACCCCCACGAGGAGGGTATTGAAGCCGCGCCACGCCTCCTCGGGGGCCTCGAGGATCTCGTCCGTCAGCATCCTGCGGAAGCCGTCGAGGAGGAGCAGCGGCATGCCGTTGGGGACGGAGGAGCCCGGGCGGGTGGCGAGGGTGAAGGCGTAGGCGTACTCCTGGAAGACGAAGGCGATCTGGGCGTCGCTGGGGTCGAGCGTGGCGCCGTACTGGGCCATGAGGGTGTGGAAGAGGTCGGGGAAGTTTGTGCTCCCGCTACGGCCCATGGCGGTGTAGAAGCGGGCGAGCTGCTCGGGGGTCATTGAGGGGGAGGAGGGGGCGGCCTGGGGGGAGGAGAAGTGGTGGAAGGCGGCGTCGGCGAGGCGGTGGAGGTGGTGGGTGGGGGTGTTTTGCGGGGTGAGGAGGGACCCCACACGT
Source organism: Morchella sp. 2015-shanyang (assembly GCA_024713795.1). Classification (NCBI taxonomy): domain Eukaryota; kingdom Fungi; phylum Ascomycota; class Pezizomycetes; order Pezizales; family Morchellaceae; genus Morchella; species Morchella sp. 2015-shanyang. Next base: position 3,969,034 of record JAMGZB010000001.1, on the reverse strand, counting down.
AGGGGAGGGAGCTCAGGGACTGGGGGTGGTATTCGAGGAGGAGGAGAGCTGGCGCGGGGGAAGGGAGGTGGGTTTGGGGGGGAACGGAAGGGGAGCGGTGGCGGAGGAGGGGGTGGGGGGGCTGGCTGAGTGATTGTGAGGGCGGCGAGAGAGGCGGTGGGCGGCGGGGAGGTGGTCTGGTCGTAGACGACGTGAAAGGGGTGGGAGCCCTCGTGAGGGGGTACGTGACGGGCGGCGAGGTGGCAGGCCTGGCAGGCATCGTAGCTGTCGGGGCAGACGAGGCAGTGAAACCGTGCACTGACGGGAAAGATGCGCTTGCTGCAGCTGTTGCAGACGTAGTGGATTGCCATGTTTATTAGTGTATAGTGTATAGAGTGTGTATATATAGATGGATGTATATGTAGATGCGATGATTGAGGGGATCTACCGTGTAACCATGGACATGCATATCACGGGCCGTCACTCGGGGATCAACGATGCACTGTGCATACAAGAGGTAACAGACAGACTGGGTGTAGTATGTACTAGATGCATACGAGCAGGTAACAGACAGACATGGACTGGTGTAAGAGAAGAGAGTATACGTACACTCTGGCTGTATGCAACACAGGGATAGAGAGAGCAGGTCATAGACAGGTATACTGACTGTAGAGAGAACATCCATCAGGTTGCACGTATGCGTACTACACACACTGCACGTAGAGAGTGGACACATCTATCCGTACTACACACAGTGCAGACACGCTGTGCATACAAGAGAGCAGGTCAGTAACTGGACAGTGGACACATTATCCAGTACATGCACTCACCCCCTCTCACCCGGTTCTGTATCGAGTGATATCTCCTCACGACAACCCTAGCCCTCTCTCTCGCTTGCCCTCTCCCCCCCACAGCCACAGCGGAACATCCTTTTCCCGCCTGCGCGTAAATACATACATCTACACGACGGGGATAATCACTTACGCAGCGATCACTGAACGTTAATATTGGGGAAACTCGTTTCGGGGCGGGGTTGTGGCATACTACATTACACCATCTTACAAATTCTCCCGTAACGAACCCACATAACAGCTACCGAGCCCTTCATCCGGTGCATACTCTCTTCACCCCTGCTGAATCCGGGGTGAGTGGTGGCGCCTTTCTGCGGGGATGGAGCCTCAACTCAAGATCAGCCTCATGGATAATGGATGTACCGCGGATAAACACTTACCCGACCAACCAGAGGCCGCCGAGAGAGAGTGCCGGGATTTCCGGGGGTGCGCTCCCTCCCTCGACTCCCCGTCTGGATCAAATGGTCGTGTTTATGCAGGGATGGTGATGTCCCAACTAGCATGTAGCTACACTATACTCTTACTTTCTCACAGACCAGATCAGAGAATTATAGATATATTGCCCCCTCCCTCCGACTATGCTACCACTCCGCTCCATCAACAGATCTGGTATATGCAGTAATAGACACAACCTCCTCTCCATCAACAGATCTGGTATATGCAGTAATAGACACAGCCTCCTCTCCATCAACAGATCTAGTATATTCAGTAATAGACACAGCCTCCTCTCTAGACCATCCAATTCCCCCCTCTTTATCGCTAGGCTTCATCACCAGCCAGCAGCAATCGAAACTAAAAGATCCAATAGACACTCCTCACCAGCAATCGAAACTAAAGGATCCAATAGACACTCCTCACTACCATTGACAATGCCAGCAAAACTTCAGCTCAACGTCATCGTCGTTGGCGCCGGCCTCGGCGGTCTCGCAGCCTCTATTGCCCTCCGTCGCGGGGGCCACAACGTCACAATCCTCGAGCAGGCCGTTGCTCTCGGCGAGGTGAGCACAATCATATAAATTAATTCCAATCCCCCACACACACAATACTCCCACAATTCATACACTACTACCAATCCATGCCACAATACTGACAACCATTAGGTCGGTGCAGGAATCCAGATCCCCCCAAACTCGTCCAGGATCTTGATAAAATGGGGCCTGAAGGAGCAGATGGAGAACCACGCGGTCGTGCCAAAGGCCCTGATGCTGCGCGGATACAAGGACGGAAAGATCCTGTCGACGCAGAACCTGGTCCCTTACACGCAGGAGGTGTACAAGGGCCCCTACTGGCACGTCCACCGTGCAGACTTTCACAACACCATGGTGCAGGCGGCCCGCGATCTTGGTGTCAAGAGTACTTCCCCCCATATCAACGTGGACGGACTAGACTAACGAGTGCCAGTCCAACTCAACTCTTGCGTAACCTCCATCGACTTCTCCGCCCCCTCCGTCACCCTCAAGACCGGCGCCACCATACACGCTGACCTCGTCATCGGCGCCGACGGCCTCAAGTCGCGCTGCCGCGAAGAGATGATGGGCCGCGCCGACCCCCCGCACCTCACCGGCGACCTCGCCTACCGCATCATCGTCAAGGCCGACGAGATGCGCAAGGACCCCGAACTGAACGAACTCACCGAGGACCCCGCCATCAACTTCTGGATGGGCCCCGACGCCCACGCCGCCTGCTACCTCCTCAAGGGCGGCGGCCTCTACAACATTGTCCTCCTCTGCCCCGACAACCTGCCCGCCGACGTCAACGTCGTCACCACCGGCCCCGAGGAGGTCCGCGACTTCTTCAAGACCTGGGACCCCCGCCTCGGAAAGCTCCTCAACATGGTCCACGAGGTGTCCAAATGGCGCCTCCAGAACTCGCGGGAGATGGACACTTGGCTGCACCCGGAGGGCAAGTTCGTGCTCCTCGGCGACGCCTGCCACGCCACGCTCCCGTACCTTGCGCAGGGCGCGGCCATGGCCGTGGAGGACGGCGCCGTGCTCGGCGGCCTCCTGGAGAAGCTCGAGGAGCGCGCCCAGCTCAAGGGCCTGCTGGCGGCGTACGAGGGCCTGCGCAAGAAGCGCACGACCAGGATCGTCCTGGCGAGCACCCACCAGAGGGATGTGTTCCATCTCCACAACGGGCCGGCGCAGGAGGCGCGCGACGCGGAGCTGCTGCGCGACGAGCTGAAGCCGGGGTTCCCGAACAAGTGGAGGGACCCCGAGTTTCAAAAGTTCCTGTTTGGGTATGATGCCTTTGCGGAGGTGGAGACGGCGTGGGCTAGGTTCAAGAATGACGGGAATGTAAACAGCATGTTGTAATGGGGGGAAAAAACTAAGGGAGGGGGTATTAACGGTTCTGCTTTTGTTTTTTATTTTTGGTCTGTTTTGATGGTGTTTGGTCGTCTTTCTCTTGTTTATAGTATTATTATGATAAAAATATATATCACATCATATCATGTCCAAGTCGAGCATACCAGTCCCAGGTGAAACCAGAAGATCACTGGCCCCATCTAGGGAAGAAGCGGATAGGCATTCCAAAAAAAATGAATGCCGAATGCCGATTCTTATTTTAACCTCGGCATTTGTAAAAGAAACCCTAACCCTGCTCCATCAATACTGACTAGAGTACATGGAGCTGCTGGGGGGTACGGTGAATAGCTAGGGGTAGCGGAATACTTTTTTCCTCCATCGAGAGGGCACCGGTCTGTGTTGGCAAGGCGCAATCATGAGATATCACTCACGGGACGGTCACGGGGTATCACTCGGTGGGACTGCAAAGAAAAAAAGGACGCATATTTTGTTAATTCATTTTTTAAAACAAACTTTTATTTGGGCTTTAGCTGGTGATATGGTTAGATACAGGTCTTTGGATCTCTATTTCCGTCAGTATTGCTATATTAGTATTCCAAAGCTCCTGCCATGCCTCAATCCAGCTCCTCATCACTACAGTAATCATCGTCCCACATCTTGTAATCCCGAACCCCTCCCGGCACCGGGGGCAGTACCCTTCTACACGCCACCGGCGACTCGTACTCGTGGCCGCAGGACTCCTCCTCGATATGCACCATTCTGGCCGCGCCCCACTCGGGCCACCGGCTACACAGCGCGAGCCTCCACATCTCCCTCCTCGCGCCCGGCAGGCGCAGGAAGGTGTTGACGATCCTGACGAGGCTCGAGTCGTGCGACCCCCGTGTTCTCAGGTCACCAAGCATCATGACGTTGACGCCCACGCAGCCCCGCATGCACTCGACGATGTCGTCGTCCAGGAGCTTGGGCGCATAGCGGCTACGCGGCGCTAGCCACTGGCGGAGTCCCACCTCCAGAGAGCGCTGGCGGCGGCGGAGCCCCATCCACTCGATGAACCCAGCTGAGGCGGCGAGCGAGCTGGCGTCTTGGTAGTAGTGGATTAGGATAGAGATGGTGAACAGGGCATCCTTCATCGCCGCGATGTCCGCGCAATATAGCGTGTCCACGAGGGTCTCGACCAGCGATTCGAAGACTACTAGCAGCACGTCTAGGGCGCAGAGGGACTCGAGGATGAGGGGTGTCCAGCGGGTGTTGAGGTAGGCCACCCCACCGTAGCTGTGTTCCATGAGGGGTGGGGTGGGGACGATAAGGCACCGTAGGGTCTTGAGGGCCATCCGTCGAGCGGATCCGGTCGTGGAGTTGATGGTGTGCATGAGGGCGAGGATGTAGGTTCGGTTGGCTGCTTGCTGGTGGATGAATTTTCTCGCGCTGTTTACTCCCCGTAATGTTAGCTATATCCATACTTGCACAGGCTTTGGGTATTGATTTATAGGTTCTGTTGATTCTATCTGCTTGTGTGTATGTGTGTGTGTGTGGGGGGGGGGGGGGATAGTAGCTAGCTAGCTATGTAGCTCACCTGTCTTTGACCAATGGGTTGGGGCTCATCATCAACACCTTCAGTGTCTCAATGCTTATACCAGTGTAGCGTTGCGAGATCTTTATTCTAGCTTCCTCCGTGTACATCATCTTCTGTAAATCGAAAATGCCCTGCTGCCCGCAGAGCTCGAGTGTTGTCGCCTCCTCACCTGAGGCTTCTTCCCCTTCTCCTTCCTCGTCGACCATGCGGGTTTTGAAGGACAGAAGTTGGTATCTTGTTGTGTAGGCTGCACAGGACGCAATGATGCCTGGGAATATTGCAATTGGTTGGTTAGCTAGTGGGGTTGTAAAGGATGATGCATGGGGAAAGAAAGAGGGGGGCGGGGGCTTACCAATGGCAGCCCAGAGGCACTTGCCAGAGGATAGGAAGGTGAGGATTTGATTAGATATGGGTGCCATTATAGTATAGGAGATGGCTGATGTTGATGAGAGGTTGTTGATGCTGCTGTGAGGGATGGTTCTTGGCTTTCTGGGACGGGAAACCGTCTATGCATTGGATGATGTAATGACTATAAGTTCTGGCTTTGGTCAGGTCTGAATGTAAGTACAGAAAGCGGCACTAGGCTTTTTGTGTGTAAGGATTGAAGAAAATATTTTTTATCTACTTACTTAGCTAGGGAAAAATGGCATGGTTAACGAATGCTCGTCAATGAGCGAGAGTATATATGAATACATACCTTCCAACTATACATTGTGTCCGTTTATTACCTCTGTTATTTTAAAAGCCGCCTCATTGTTGCTGCCTAGAGATAGTGATATACCAATTATAACTTTGAAAGCGTACATGTAGAGGTCACCCAACTACAAGTAACTCTAACTCGTTCATCTGATGCTCTCTAGCTCTTAATTGATTTGTTATTTCACTATATCTAGTTCTTTGGTAGTTAGTAATATGGGTTAATATAGTCGATGTACCTTATGAATTTGATTTAGTAGTGTCATGTACCACAAACGTCTTGTAGTTTACAACAAACGTAGTCCGTATTTGGACTTTGCCAAGAGCTACACTCCCAAAATGGAATATAATAATTGATAACCAAGAAATCTTACTGGCTCATCCCGACAATTTATATATCTCACGATACATTAATGAGAAAAGAATCTATATCCGCCGTGTTATTCACATTAACACTCTCCAAGCCCTCAAACGTTAAACACTGCACATCGTTTGCAAATTTAAATCCATGAATGACTGAAATATTCACTGTCGGCGAATTCCACGGATCCTGGCGGTGTGTTGGATTAAAAGCCACCCGCACCGGCTCTTGGCCTCTGACTTTCAACTTTCCGTACGCAGTTACGTTCTGGTCGTTCTTGAATCTGATCAGGATACTAGTAAGTCCCTTTTTGACGCTCTTACTGATACCCTCGATTGTCAACTTCCCGTTCTCCGGGCCACCAAGATCCACGACGCCACTACCTTTGTTGTAGAAGCCATCCGCCTGGACCGCTGTTGCACCATTTTCGAGTTCCGCCGCTTCAGCTTCGTAGGTCTTGTGGCTTGGGAATGATAGGTCGCCCGTGACTGGGTCGATAGACCAGGAATCGTACCAGGTAAGATTGAGGGACCGGGTTTCAGGATCGAGTTCAAGCGGCAGCCAGATGTAGCTGGAGGCGCCTAGACCAGCGCGGTTACCAGGTTGCCAGCGGTCTCCCATGTATACGAATGTCTTTCCGACCCGTTGGACGTAGGAGCTTTGCGATTGGTAGGTTTTGGAGCCTGTATGTTTTTGTTAATCACGATTGTTGATGCAGATATAGTCACCAGCTAAGACTTACCGGCTGGTGTGAAAAGGGTCAGATCTGCAAAAAAGCGGTTAGTCAGTTATTATTCTAGTAAATAAATATATTTTGAAAGAGGTCATGTACTTGACCAAGGGCCGGCCAAACTTTCGGCAGTAGAGTAATAATTGTCGTTTGCGGCCCAGCCTTAGATGGTTGGGTTTCTGTTAGTCAAGTATCTCCGACACCTTTTTTTCTTGGGTTCAATACACATACCCGTCAATTGTGACCCCAGAAGATAGTAGACACCATTGTCATCCTTCATAATTGCCGGGCTCTCTATATGTTTGTAGAAGTTGTAAACCTCTGAATCGATACTCAAAAAGTCCTCCGACAGCTTGAAGATGACCAAACCCGTAGGACGATCCTAATTTTAAATCTCATCAATATCATCCATATCACTAATCTCCTCTGGATGTGGACAAATATTTGCACCCACCTCTCCAAATAGATAACCCGTTCCATCATCATCCACCCACGCCGTGAGGTCTCTTGACACATATTTGTCCAATGGTCTGTAGCTAGTCACATATGTGTAATCCCCACACACTGAATCCGACCATGCAACACCAGCTCTCGCATACCCGTATCCCGGCTTATCCACATGCATCCACATCACATACTTCTTTGTCTTTGTATTGTAGATGACCTTTGGGCGCTCAATGATGCCCTCTGGAGACAGATCCGAATTGCCTTCGGTTGTGGCTTTCAAAATGTCATTGACAAACTCCCACTGCACGAGATCCTTGGACTTGTAACAGGCAACGGTCTGGAAGAGGTTGTCGCCAGGTTTTGCGGTCTTGTTCTCGCCAACAATGTAGAACGTGTCGTCAACTTTTATGATCCCACCGCCGTGCGCTTGAAGATGATTTCCGGTATTGGGGACGGTCCAGGTTGCACCTGGTACGATTTCGAGGCCATTGGCCTTTACGAGTGAAAAGCTCGCGAGGGAGACAAAAAGCAATACAAGGAGTGAAATATTCATCGTGTATGAGAGAATGATCAATATACACACGGTGTTTACCTTTGCATGTGGAGTCTGATCTCTCTGTCTCTTCTCGTTGCAGGATAAAAGTTCTCGTACGTACTTTTATACCCCGTACCGTGCAAGTTCTGGAGCCCCGGAGGGGCCCGCGAGATACAAAGACATCATGCCAGAGTTCCACCTCTAAAGTATCTTTGCAATTAGCACGGGCTACACAATTGGCTGCTCCAGATCTTCAAGTAAGGCCGCAGATAATCCCGGCTACCCCGCGCTGGGCAGGCATGGCAACCGGCGCTTCGACCGGAGAGCGCACAGCCACCACACAGGATACTAAGTACATGTATTTACCCCCACTTTACCCAACCAACATTAAACTGCAAACACTTTCTCTAGATACGAGTGCAACTAAATTAAAGTGTGACATTTAGTTCAGGTTCACGTTATGTCACTCGCTCCCGCTTACATAATGCCCAGATTATCAGAATCAACCTTTCCAAGACCTCCACTACTACAATGATCAAACCCCAACCTGACCATGAATCGACCTTCTCGCCGCAAATATTTTTGAAGGGCAGGCATACCCCGCCAAAAATTACCCTATCTATTCTATCGATAGAAAACTTCTGAAGCCCCAGCCCTTATAAATTCAGACCTTGGGTCCTGTGTGATCCTCGTGGAATCTAGACCACCTAACTTCAATTACCTACAGAAAGAAACTTCCATACTCTTGAAATCAGTGTCCTCGGGGCGATCGACACCGAATAGCCTACATTGGTTGCCTTTCCCCCATAAAGATGTTCTAATAAGAAATCCGGAGGATATGTCGGCGTTGCCCCGAGCTGATTCTTGGCTGAGTAGTTATTTCTAGCTAGTAATACCAAAGCGATAACTCTTTGACGGACGTGGATTATCTGTGAAAGCTTTAATTCCCTTTGGAGGTGTTAGATATAAAAGCGTTAAAACCAAGAGATGAAAATCAACCAACCAATTTCCTTCAGGCTGTTTGTCGAACAGAAGTGACATTGAGAATGAAGGCAAGTCTATGTAGCCACTAAGTGCCCATCCTCTCAGAAAGCCAGCTAATGCTTTACAGGTCTCGGCACTATCGATAATCTTCGCGGCGGCCATTGCCGGTCTTTCTACAGCACAAGTCGGGCCTCTCTTCCCCATCACCGCCTCCGGAGCTACCCCGGTGAAATTCACAAAGACCTACAACTACGATTTCCAACACCCGGGGATCCTGCATTCCCATGACGACCTCGAGCGCATGCGTGAGAAGGTAGTTTCCAACACCGAGCCATGGAAATCCTACTTCGTAATCTTCTCCAACCTAACCTCCGCAAACTACAATTATGTCATGAGCACACCCCGTCAAAACGTGTCGCGAAACAGCATCACGCAAGGTACAACAAACAGCGGGTTTGAACGGGATGCGACCGCCGCGTACCACAATGCACTTATGTGGTATATCACTCGCGACGAGCGACATGCGAACAAGTCCGCCGAGATTCTTAATCTTTGGGGTACTACCCTGAAAGTTTATGACGGATTAGACGCAAATCTAGGCGTGGCAGAGGGAGGGATGAGGATGGTGAACGCAGCCGAGATCCTCCGCCATGAGTATGGCTGGGTTGAAACCGGGATGAAGTGGCAAGGGACTTCAGGTTTCTCTGGTATGGTTTACCGTGCCCTTGCACCGGCAGTGACAGCACCCGGGCAGGCAAATTATGGAATGGCAAGCATTTTAGCATTGCTCGGTATTGCCGTGTATCTTGAGGATGTGGTTATGTATAATTATGCCTTGAATGAATATCAGAACGGGGTATGCGGTGGGCTTATTGGAACCGTAAATCCCAGCACTGGACAGAATTCAGAGAGCGGCCGGGACCAAGGTAGAGAATGTCATTTCTTCCTTAGACACAGATTATTGCTGACATCTACTCATAGCCCATGCATGGGGAGGTCTTGGAAATCTCGCAATTGCCAGCCAGACCGTGCTCAACCAGGGAGGTGACCTTTACGGGTTTCAGAACGATCTCCTACTCAAAGGGTCAGAGTATCTCGCCAAATTTAATCTTAACGAAACGGTCCCGTACGATCCTAAGTGGGCTCGATGTGAAAGTATCCTTGTTGGTGGGCCCTGGCCAGAAAACTCCCGTATCAATCAGAGAATTGAGGCTTGGGTCTTGACAATGGTGTACAATCATTTTGTGAAACTCAAGAGAAGAGCAGCAAGATGGACGGAAAAGGCTTTCAACTCTGTCAGTGTGACTGCAAACACTGCTGTGTATTATTTGGCGTTTACTAGATAGCTAGAGTAAGAATTAAGTTAGAGTACTCGTCTCACACACAGAAATGGTATTTCAGCTCAATCCCCTGGAGCAATGTAGGTCTCTCAAGCTCATATGCGAGGGCCCGTTCTGCCCATCTAGACCTACGATATGCTCCCACCTGAGTGGACTCCTATGCCCTTGGTTGATCGAGTGATATACGATGGAGGTTCAGTTGGGAAGCACAAATACATAAGCCTCTAGATTTTAGCAACTCGGAAATTGGCATGTATATACCCGCGAATGTGTAGACGTACGGACACATACATCGTTCTGACTGGAGCAGAATTAGGGGTCCGCACAAGTACAGTGGCTGTTTTCGTCGCGACAAGGATAGTGAAGCTCCCAGAAATTCGGGGGTGGCTTATTAAATTGCGATGTTGATGTAACAAGCAGCTTGTCTCAAACTCTGAAAACAGGGCGGCTATGAAGTGAGAGGATATGAATTCTGTCTTTACTTAGTCATCATGGTTAAACTGTGTGGCCACCCTCTGCAGATCTGTCACTTAGGAATATCCCCGTTGAATAAAAAATGGATACTCCCTATTTTCCTATAATAGTATATCATACGGTACGGTTACTTATTAACGATTTTCTTATCATAAATATGTAGTTACTTCGATTTATCAGTTTGTTTTCAATTACTACATTGTACGATGCAGTGTCACTCAATACCTGACCTTGCGTATGCTACAATATGTAAGTACTACATACATACATGTAGCCAAAACCGCAATACTATCAACTGTGCCCAACGTCAACTCAACATCTATCGATCGTAGCCATCACCGTTATCTCAGTTCAATGTATAGGACCAATATATATTTTCATGATAACTAACCCAACTAAATGTGATTCAAACGCCAGCACAGAAAGCTGGTATATATGGCCCTTACATCTGTCAGTGCTATAATCAGTACGTACCAGCGGATTTGTTTTCATGTAATTACATTATACGCATGCTCTTAATTACCAAATGTAGTCTAATGGGGATAGGATTGACGGTGTTAGGTGAGGAGGAGAAATGTTGGTGGGGGACTTGGGTCCCCTCGAAAAGTGGAACATATATACATACATGTATATGTACTTTATGGCGTCCCTATTAAGTCGCCACAATCCCTACCCATTTCAACACATACACCATACAAGAATCTAAATAGGTGGTTCTGCTTTTACGTTACATACATGTAGTTCACCGTACGTATACACTTAAAATCTGACACGAACCTTTGCAACCTCTGACCTTAAAACCCATCCCCTACACCTTTTCACCAATATCAGGCCCTAACCGTCACAAAAATGGAGAGCCAGACCCCTACTCCTTCGTTACCGACTAGACGCTCATGCCTTGGCATCGTTGCTGCCGGCTTTTCTGGTGGTCAGGTACTTTCTGGCTTTGGGCCTGCCCATTGAGTCCTACCAATGTCCTACTAAATACAAAATACTAACCTTCTCTAGTCTAGAAATGGTGCTGAAGCAGCGCCTCTAGCTCTAATTGATTCCGGCCTTATCGACTCTTTGAGAAATGACCTAGGTTATGACATATGTTACGATAAGATTCACTACTATAATGAGTATGTTCCTACCTTCGACCCACCTCTCACGACTCTTCACACCAGCTGCCCTATGCGTAATCCCCTTACCGTTTCGAATGTGACACGTGCTATTTCCGATCAAGTGTATGAAAATGCTTCGAAGGGTCGCATCGTAGTGACACTCGGAGGGGACCACTCCATTGCTATTGGATCTATTGCAGGCATGGCAAAGGCAATGCACGAGCGTCTTAACGGAAAGGAGCTTGCCGTAATTTGGGTTGATGCCCACACAGATATCAACACACCTGAAACTTCGCCATCAGGAAATATACATGGAATGTCTGTTTCCTTTATCTCGGGCCTTGCAAGACCCCCGAAGGAAAGCCCAAACGTTTTTGGGTGGATAATGGAGGAGCATAGGATCAAAATTTCAAATCTTGTATACATTGGTCTGAGGGATGTTGATCCGGGCGAGAAAATCATTATTCGTGAGAACGGGATTTGTGCATTCAGTATGCATGATATTGACAAGTACGGCATTGGAAAAGTTATGGATATGGCACTGGAACATCTGGGCTGCATTCAAGGGTGTGAAGAAGTGCCGATACATTTGAGTTTTGATATTGATGCTTTGGACCCTGTGTTGTGAGCTTATCTTAAATTTCCACAAATCCTATGTCTGAATTTGGATGCTCACGTACCCCTCGTAGTTGCCCAAGTACAGGAACGCCCGTCCGTGGTGGTCTGACTCTGAGAGAAGCTCAATATATCTGCGAGAGTGTCCATAATACTCGTTGTCTTGTTTCGATGGACTTGGTAAGATACCCAGAATTCATGTAAACTCGATATATCTGACATTCCCTAGGTTGAGATAAACCCTCTATTGGGCGAGGATGATTCCTCTAGAAGGGAAACTCTCCGCACGGGGTGTAGCTTAGTACGCTGCGCCTTAGGCGAAAGTTTACTATGATTTCTTTTTTTTTTCTTTTTTGCTTGCGGCGTCCGTTTGCTTATCTAAAGGTCCTTCGAGTTGTCGAGGATTGTACCCCTCCCCGTCGTTAGGGCTGCATGGACTATTAAAAGCTGCTTATAAGTGGTGGTGAAGCCAATCGTTACTCTATGGCCTTGAGACCCTTGTCGCTTTAAAACTTGTGAGATATTCGTCCGAGGGCCTTTCGTCTTTATCTTTCGGCACCATTTACGCATTACTGGACCCCTCAAAGCTTGACGCCTTCCGTGGTATTAGACTGAGAGACTTCCTGTCAAATGCGCTCTTGGTGGTCGCGCCGGTCTGGCACCCCGTTACTACAAACACCAGAGCAGTGCAGGTCAAAGTTCTCTCGTCACTTGTTATGTAACTTGCTTAACAGAAAAAACGATTCCGCCTATCGTACTCCGCTCAAGAATTTCCACCAGGGGTCACCAATTCTAGTGAGGCTCCAGACTCGATTTTATCTTCATAGACGCCCTTGATGAGTAGGTTTATTCCGCATCCATACCTATCACCAGTCTCTTCTAGAATGCTTTTGTCAATACCAAGATTTTATCACTATTCGAATGGATTTCGAAGGACTTCGCTGTCCACTCACAGAAATGAAACTACCGGAGTGGGTCTGATGAAACCGCGTTAAAGGTAGCATCTTGCCGCAAAGCCCTCCTGCTAACAGTAGCATACAACAGTAGCAAAACTCTTGTAAATATCCTCCTCGAAAAGGGAGCTGAGGTTAATTCCAAAGTAAACGTGGTGACACTTCTTTGCAGGCTGCGGCGGATAGAGGGTGCGAAACAATTGTAAAAACCCCTCCTCAATAGAGGAGCTGAGGCGGAGAGGGGCAGGATTTTGTCATAGCCTACAGGTTACATACATGTATGAATTATGAATCTCAACCGATCAAAACGATCATGAACCATCACCCACCCGCACCAGTCCAACTGGTGACGATACATGTAACCAACCCCCAGCAACCCCACAAGCCCGAACCCCAACTCCACTTCTTCAACCCCAGTTCCAATTTCAATTCCAGATCTTAATCCGTTCCATCACATTCCGACAAGCCCAAGCATATACTATAGGGAAGCAAACACTCCCACTGGCTCACTGGCTCACAGTTAAACACAATTTGCCTCACCCCCACACCACCACCACCATCCACCATCCTACTCCACCCACTACGTAGGTAAGAAACAAAACTACAAGTAGCCCACAAATTTGAATCCCCCTGATCCCTCGAAGCAAAGACACGAACGGGGAAACGACTAAATAAAAAGAAAAAGAAAAGCACCGGAGCGCCCTAATAACACACAATAAAAGCAAAATAATGAAAATAAACAAACGAAAAGAAATAAATGAGAAACGACCAGCAAAATTAACGGAGCTTAGAACTTTTCACCGGGCTTGGACATGTACTGCGATAGTACCTTGTTCATCGTGCTACTCATAACGGTTGTCAGCGGGACGGGGAGGAATACAGAGGCAGGAGCGGGAAGAACGCACAACATGTGGATCTTGTCGCCGAATATGGGCTTCATGGAGTCGTCGCAGAGAATGTAGCGGCGGTCATCCGGATCTTGTAAGCCGCGCTCCTTCACGTACTGCCATATTCTCTTGACGGTCTCTGGGCGCGACAACTAGACACATACCATACAAATCAGTATACGCGTACGCACAGCGCCCAAGAAACCGCATAAACCATTACCTGTTCCTCTCCCAAAAATCCCGCCAAAGGCTCCGATAGTACCATAGGCATATTGAACGGGCTGTTTGGGTTAACCTTCCTCTTCTTCTTCTTTGTCTTGCCCGTGGCATCACCACCCTCCTCATCTCCATCCGAGTGCACCAGTTCGTCACTCTTCTTGCTCCTCTTCTTCGTGGCTGCCGCGCCTCCCGCCGTACCTTTCTTGGCTCCGCGGCTAGGCCGTCCGCTGTTCCATTGTGCGTGGAGCTCCGCAGCCAGCCGGGCATCCTCGTCGACTGAGGTCTTGAGCTTTTTGGGCTTAGGCAGGCGAGCGGGGGCGTCCTCGTCGGCTTTGACGCTGTGCGCGATGGCATCGGAGGAGGAGGTCGGAGTGGGCGCAGCGTCTGAGGATGACGATGGTGTGGGGCTCGCGGCTTCTTGTTCGGCGAGGACGGCGTCGAAACGTTTGGCGATTGCGATGTCAATTGCTTTCTAGTGGGGGGGTTAGCCCTTTGTTCGCTGATTCGAGGTAAGGGGTGGCGTGTGTTGAAGGTGCAGAAATCAAAATAGAGATCAAGGTATAAAGATCGCGGCGCGCGCGATAGAGATTAAATAAAAACAATAACAATATGCATAGATGTATATATATTATATTCCTTATCCACGGAGGTAGTAGTAGAGACTCCAATCAGTTACTCACCTTCTGCGGGGTTATATCATAACCCAATTTTGCCTGCAGCGCATTCCGAACCTTCTTGACTGACACTGTCGCCAAATCCGACGCCCTCAATATATCATCAATAACCGGGACAAACTACTTTCGTCAGCCCAAGCCCAGTAGTGATGACCACATGTCCCATCTCTCCAAGATATACACGGTCGTAACTCCCACCTTTAACTTTATCTCATCGGACACTATCTTTCGTCAGCGTCGCCGCAGCACAACGTAGCAGGAGAATCAACTATAACGAATAGTAGGATTGAAGGAGAAGGATTGGAGGAGGAGGAAGAGGAAGAGGAGGAAGAGAGAGGTACATGCGGTCGAAGAAGAAGTAGTAGCCATTTGTTGTTAGGTTGGCGGATGGTTCCGAGAAGTTGGATCGGGAGTTGAGGGGTAAGATGGAGTATGGCGCATCAAGGAGCGGATTTCGCGGTGAGCCCTTGATGGAGGGTTGGTGGGTTGTTGACGTACAGGATGGTCTGTGGTTTGTGGTGGTTTCCGATCGATGGGATAGGTGAAGTGGCTGGAGGCCAGGTAGAAGGCGGGGTTAGGGTTTTTGTGTGGCTAGAAATTTTATTGTGGCGCTCAGCCATATTCTATGTTCTAAATTTCTAGATTCTATGATGTTCTAGGAAATTATGGACAAAGTAGATGTTTATAGATAAGGGTTTTCAAACTAGGCTGTTTCTCTTTATTTACGTCCTTTTTCGAATGTCTTGAACTCTTGAGGTCGTAACAGGACGGACGCCTCCTCTCATCTCATCACAACAATTGCAGCTGCATGATGCCGCACAACAATTAACAACACAACAATAACACCAGTAGGATTCAAGATTAGATTAGATCCAAGACCATCTTGATCATTGACCTAGTCTCAGCTTCGAATAATCAAATAATACATGTAATCAATTACAGTCTCCGTCACGTCGAGCATATAATAATTAAAAATATAATAATATACTTGGACCCCCAATTTTCGCTCTGCCACGTATAAACAATATATCCTGTGAGGAATCGACCCACTATAAATACATACATGTATCTCACTAGAAATGATGTCACCGCATTGCAAGTAAACTAAAACTCAACACCGCGGAAAACATCCCCACATTGGCATAATCATAACTTTCAATCGAGAACGAACCTAGCTCTACAATGGCTCTCAGGGTAATTTATGCTCCCTTAGATTTAATATTTAATATACGAGATAGCTCACATTAGTAGACCCTAACCGCAAAGCGTGCTGCTGCACTCGATAAAGAACTCATGTCGACTGGTGGCTTCTCGCTCGACCAGCTTATGGAGCTTGCAGGGTATCAATGCTCATCCCGCCGTACAAATCTTGTCCATAGCTAATTCCATGTAGCCTCGCTGTCGCTCAAGCTAGTAAATAAACCCTCTCCGCAACTATCAGTCCTACAATTATTAGCTTCACAATTATTAACTAACTCAAACAAGTCTATAAAACGCATCCACCAAGCACGCATCCCCGTCTCCTCATCGCCTGCGGTCCCGGCAACAATGGTGGTGACGGCCTCGTAGCCGCCCGCCATCTCCACCTCTTCTCCTATAAACCCACCGTCTATTACCCCAAGCCCTCCAAGGGCGACCACTTCAACCGCCTCACCACGCAACTGCACTCACTCAACATCCCATTCACCACGGATTTCCGCGCAGCCATCAAAGACACTGACCATGTGATTGACGCCCTCTTCGGGTTCTCGTTCGACCCTTCTGGCGGAATACGTCCCCCGTTCGACGATGCAATCAAGGCCATGAGTGAAGCGGGGGTTGGGGTGACGAGCGTGGATGTGCCAAGCGGGTGGGGAGTTGATGGGGGACAGGGGGACCTAAAGCCGGATGTGTTGGTGAGTTTGACGGCGCCGAAGGGGGTAGTGAGAGGTTTCCGGGGGAGGCATTTTGTTGGTGGGAGGTTTGTGGGAGAGGAGCTAGCAGGAAGATGGGGTGTGGGTGTACCGCTGTATGAGGGGACGGATCAGGTTGTGGAGGTTCCGGTAGGGGATGTGGTAGTTGTGGATGGGGAGGAGGCGGAGGAGGGGAGGGAGAAACTGTAGGTAGGGTGCATGCTTTACACTTTGGAAGTCGTGATATCAAGTAGCAGTTATCATGTATTGATCACTGAATGCGACATTAAGATTTCACTTTTAAAAAACGCACTGAAAATCTAAATACAAAAATAAAAATAAAGTAGTATCTCAAGTCTAGGAGTTTCAATCAGATTGAAATTTATAAATCAACATCAACAATAAGTGTTATCTGTGCTTGACTCTATAAAAATTCTTCATCACCTTGAAACTCCCATCCAATTTCGTACTAAGGCCCAGCCCATACGAACGAGCATCTCATCCAACCTCCCATCAACCAATCAACCAGCCCACCAGCCCCAAAAGGCCGGCAAACCAATCAATCAATCAATCGTCAGTATGGATGCGCTTTACCTTAAGCTATGGGCCTTTCGAAAAAAAGGGTATTGAACCCCCTCGCACCAAGAATGAGCCCCGTTGAGTTACAACCCCCGAAAGGGAAGCAATCGCATGACTATATCAACACGACGAAAGACTTCTGCACCCACCAGCCCCACCTGGGATGGACTCATATCTTCGTCCCGCACAAGGCGGATGGAGCTGATGGTGGGTGAGAAGAGAACTTCTATGTTCTTGCGTTTCCGCTGCCATGCCCAAAAGGCAGGTTCGTCCGGGGACTTTCTCCCAAAGCATGATGATGAGAAGGCGTAGAACGCCGACTCCGTATGTGAGCTTCGATAAGCGATTCTTTGGGCGAGGGGGTTGGGGAAAAAAGCCTGGGTGTGGGCGAAAGTTTTGATATATACTCACTGTGGTTACCCGGCTGCGTACTGAGAATTTTCCTTGTCAACGATTGCATCATGAAAGTGGCCTAGAGTTTGACAGAAGTCGCCAACTCTGGAAAGCATTAGGCCTGCACACATAAAGTTGTGTGCCCAGATCACATGTTGATACCACCTTAGAGTTTAACGTATGCGAGTCGGCATAGAATTAACTGTCAACAATATTCAATGTTAAAAGCCTACCTACCAACAATCTAGCACCCAGTACCCTATATTCATATCCAACACAAAATATTTCCAGCAGAGCCAAACCTACCTAATCAGCCAACCAGGAGCCTTTAAATGCATGCATATGCATATTACTATATAGCTATTAGATGTGCTTCACCAGACTCCTGGGGACTGGCCAAGGCGACCAAAGAACGTTTTCTAAATATTATCTTCCTGATAGATATTGCCTTAAGCCCATTGGATCGTTCTCAGAGACATTGTTGACTCGATGAGTCATCGGATCACGTGCCTATGTCAAGATCTCCCTCAATGGAAGCCCGATAAGCTCACAGTCGGTGATGCCGACTCCCATACCGGGGATCTAGCGGGGAAAGACCTGTGCATTTGGAGCTTCCTGATTGGTGGGTCTAGACCTGTTCTGTAAACAGATATCTATATGGGGGTGCTCTCCAACACTTCAGGCTGGTAATAGTTAGAGTGCGACCCCCACCTGAGAGTATTATATAGTCAATTTACATGTACCTACTACTTACAAGGAGTAGTTTGGGGCTCTGATAACGACTCACAAACAATAAATACTTGTAATATATTTTATCCCGAGGCTATATCTGCACAGGGTTAGGGCTGATACTGTATCGCGTCATCCGGCTATCACTTTACTGAATCCCGTCGTCTCCCCGCGACACTTCCGTGTACCCAGAATTATTAGATACAGGTTGTACAAATTCTATCAAGCCTGCCTCACTCTCTCACTCTCTCATTTCTTCTTTCTCTTCTGATATACCACTGTAGCTTTATCTGTATCAGTAACATATTAATATACCTTCAAGATGGTTCACCCAACGATCACCACCTCAGCTACTACGCTGTCCACCTCCTTCTGCCCGGCCTCGACAACACCAGCAGTCATAATCCCCGGCCGTTCTCCAGTTACACTCTCATATGCGCAGCTATACCAACAGACTAGCGCCTTCCAGCGTATACTTGCGTCAATTGGTATCGCCCCACACTCCGCCGTCTCAATCGCGCTGCCAAATAACCTCGAGTTTATCGTATCCTTCCTTGCCGTTGCGGCTCAGCGTGCTATCGCCGCACCACTGAACCCAAACTACAAGCAGTCCGAGTTCGAGTTCTATATTGATGATCTCAAGAGTGCGCTGATCATTGTTCCGGCGGGATCTGTGGCCGAGAATGCACCTGCAGTTAAAGCTGCTAGAAAGTTTGGCGCTGCAGTTGCAGAGATCGCTTGGGATACTGGAAAGGGCCAGGTAGTGTTGGAGTTGAAGGAGAAGGGCGCGTTAAAGGGTGCGGTCGAGGTGGCGAAGGCGGAAGAAGAGGATGTGGCGTTGGTGTTGCATACGAGTGGTACTACGGGGAGACCCAAGGCGGTACCATTGACGCACAAGAACCTAACGAGGACTATGAGTATGTTGATCTCTCTTCTAGCTAGTTATTTACCTTTATATAGTTACCTCAATTCCTACCAAATAATCATTTCCTTCTTAATTACTACCACGGCACGAGTATTTCCCCCCCCACTAACACAATTCTACAGGAAATATCAAGGCCACCTACCAGCTATCGTCTACAGACCGTACCTACCTCGTGATGCCTCTCTTTCACGTTCATGGTCTCCTTGCTGGGTTCCTCGCCCCACTCCTCTCTGGCGGAACTGTCATCGTACCACCAAAGTTCTCCGCAAAAGAGTTCTGGCACGATTTTATCACTCACGGCGCAACATGGTACACCGCCGTGCCAACGATTCACCAAATTCTCCTCAAATCTCCACTTCCGAACCCAATCCCCAAGATCCGGTTCATCCGTTCCTGCTCTTCCCCACTCTCGCCCACCACCTTCCATGCGCTAGAGGCAGCCCTCAAGGCGCCTGTTCTCGAGGCCTACGCAATGACTGAAGCAGCCCATCAGATGACCTCAAACCCCCTCCCTCCAGCTGCGCGCAAGCCTGGTACTGTTGGCCTCGGCCAGGGCGTTGACGTTGCCATCCTCGATGACAATGGCAACGAGGTCCCGCAGGGTAAGGAGGGCGAGATCTGTATTCGTGGTGTCAATGTTACAAAGGGGTACATCAACAACCCGAAGGCCAACGCCGAGTCTTTCACAGCATCAGGATACTTCCGCACTGGCGACCAGGGCCGCAAGGACCAGGACGGGTACGTGCAGATCACTGGGCGCATCAAGGAGCTCATCAACCGCGGAGGTGAGAAGATCTCACCGATTGAGGTCGATAATGCCATTGCGTCACATCCATCCGTGGGCGAGGCGGTTTCCTTTGCTATGGAGAGTGAAATGTATGGGCAAGAGGTTGGCGCGGCAGTTGTGTTGAAGGAGGGCAAGAAGGTTAGCGAGGGGGAGTTAAAGAAGTTTGTGGGTGAGAAATTGAGCAAGTTTAAGGTCCCGGTGAAGATATGGTTTGTAGACAACATGCCGAAGACGGCGACGGGAAAGATCCAGAGGAGAGTAGTGGCGGCGGAAATGGTGAAAAAGGAGGAACCGGTGAAGGCGAAATTGTAGTAGTGGTCAGTTGGTAAACCTTGTGTGTTTTTTCCTGTTTTTTCTTTCTTTTCCTTCTTTAGCCCCTTTCTTTTGTAGGATACATAGGCTACCCGAAAATTCAGAGTTTTCTATCAGTTAACGTATACCGCTTAGCCATCGAACCTTCAGTGAGAGTTATTAGCTTCTTCCCCCGAAACCTAGCTATATATCTATACCCGTTTGAGGCGAGATGGCCCGTATTATAAGTTGGGAAGAAACATGCAGAGGGGCAGTCCCAGCCCTCAGCGTATACTGTATAGATGATCCTCTATATCTACTCCTTGCTACCACCCCCCCCCCCTAGAATTAGCAGATTGGTCCCCCTAATAGAAATGCTATAAACAACCCCCTAAAAATTAGTCCTAGAAAGCTGTTGAACTTTAAACTACTACTAAGTTGACATAGACTTTAAAACAAGAGAGCGAAAGAAGTATTGCAATTGACAAGGTGGTTAAGAGGGTCTCTCTAGTCGTCTTTATGTAGGCAGAAGTGTAATCTTACCTCCGCCGAAAAACGAGCTCATAAAGCCACCCTTCCCGTGCCGGTAATTACATAGTATGAAAAAATGGGGTGAAATCACGTTACTATAGCTATAGGACTACGGAATTTAGCGACGAATACCGAACCAAACCGGCATTAGAGGAAGAGCACCCCACTAATATTGAATTCTTACATTCAGCTTTGACGACGCCGGTCGGGCAGAGGTATCGTCAATAAAACGGTAAATACCGTCCATTGATACACAAGTCCTAATCCACGCCGCTTCTATACCATCGGCTGACACGGAGAAAACCGAAGATTTCGATAGCTCTATATGTACTGATATTACTTTGCAGTCCAGGAACCGATAGCGTGTGAGCGATGTCTTATGCTTAGACGTTCTTGGAGCACTATAGCTAGTAGGGGCTGGATGGAATGATAGACCCAGGATATATTATTCTAGTATACCTCAATCGAGAGCAGCACAAATCTTAAGTAAATTAACAGACCTGATACTATGTTCTAATCCACTTTATAATTTAGCAGACCATACCTGTTTCTTCATGGATCATCACTCGGTCTTTGAATGCGATAGCCTTATAATGTAATCTTAGATATTAGGGCAGTGAAATGAGTTCCAAAATACTATTCAATGTCATAGTACATAGACTAGGAGAAAATTATAGGTCTAATCCTAAGGTATACCTACCACTTGTTTACAAGACGATAGAAAATCCGAGTTAACATAATCTCCGTACAATATACTCGCGCATTAATTAAGTCCTGAGAAATTTTGCGAGCCCTTTGCTACCAAGAATTCTCAGGACTTAATCAATACGTGAGTATAAGATGTCTGTATCAATATTCAGCCCTAAATTTGCTTTGAAACATGTATCATCTTTGGATACTACAGAAAGGGGTGTAATATGTGCCATAGCCATATATCAACACAAAATTATGTAAACCTTTTGAATTAGGTCAGAATCATCTTAGTCATGACAAATACCGTAGCAATACCGTGTTCTACTAGGTAAAGTGCCGGATATGCCCGCTTTTTTTTGTACTATAGCCTTAAAATACATGTAGTCTACCTATGTATGTGTAAGGCCACCCAGCACGGGCGCCATAGGAAGAGTCATAAGTATATTATTGCATTTTCCCATCCTATAGTCACAAGATTTAACAGATCTTTTTGGTTTGGTTGATCCCTCATTCTATCTAAAAATATTCCCCCCATACTTTGATCATATATGGGCTCAAGGGTTCTTGAACTATCAATCAATCAATCAGCTCAAGGGTCCTTCTTTCAACATATGTATATAATTGATGACGAGTGATATATTATGACCCTCGATATCACCATGTAGGCTAGGCACAGTATAACTATGATTCGAGTCTCATACGAGCTTAAATTTTATAGGAATTGCACCAGCAAGTTCCCGACCTGTCTAGCTGATACAACGGTAATGTCAAATCACCAGGACTCGAATACTTGTAGCCTGACTCTCGTACGAGTATAAACAAATCTTGTCAACCCACGGGAATATTTATATATTTCAATTGCTGTTTTTAGACTTTAGAATTAATGCCTTTTTTTTGATGTTGGAGTGCTACAACCCCCCAAGCATGTTAGCACCCACGCCATTCCGAATAATGACGCAGCAGATCTACCCACTTTCAAGAAGTCAAGGCAGAATATATAGCATATTATATATCGGTCTCAGACATAACTACAATATGTTAATCAAATTGATATATATATACATATCATATTAATCACCCCTATAAACTCATTGTCAGTACCAACTGGAAAAATAAAGGAATTAAGGTTTCTCTATTCCACGCCGAATCCCATGTGCCAGTCTACGGCCCACTACCCGTTCAAGTTTCATCCTCTTGAAACCCTCAACCACGGTAGATCTAGAGTTATATGATGCGCCTTCCCGAGAAAGGGAAAATGTTTCGGGATCAGATGAGGGTGTTCGTTCCACAGATCACGTGATGCGGTTGATGGGATGAGGTCTTTCCTTCCTTTTTTTTTTGCTTTAGAAACTTCCGGTCCAGGGTTGTTTTACACTTGTTGGCGTAATCGGAACGAGAACCACACGTGGGAATTCGAGAAGATGTTGATGTCGGTAGAGTGCCCCAAGTACATATAATATTTGCATTTTGAGTGCATACACTGTCGGCCAGGCATATTAAAGCAGGTCCAATTGGCCAATAATCACCAGAATATTTATAGCCATTGCACCAGAGTCAATTTTTCCGTTGTTCCAGAAAAACCATTGGTCCTGACATGCCATTTTTTGCTTTACTCGTATGTACGAAATGTAGACCATCCGGGGGCGGTCACTTGACAGCCACGCTAATTTGCATGAGTTACCCCTCCAAACACCGCACTTGCCCCACCATCGTCGCACTGTCGTCAAAATTCTTCCTTCTGAGTACGGGTTTAACGTTAATTCTCCCAATCAAAGTAAGCAAGCCATATGCCCTCTCTATGCATTACCTTATCGTGCCTTCTTCCTCTACTGTCGCACTGCCCCTGCTATTGATCTGTCGATCTCTTCCCTGCACCTTGCATTGGCACTATGACCAGCAGGCACTCTAGCTCTTTGAAGAATTGACTCAATAAGTGGCGATTTTAAGGGCGGATTCCCCTCGTTCTCATATATGTAGTTAGCTATCATGGAGAAAGGAGGGGGGGGGGGCAGTGCTAGTATTCCCGGGTCACAGTTCCATGAAGCGAGTGACAGATACAAGAAGGTCGAAAAAGAGTTGTACTAATTGCCTTTTCCCCGCACCAGATAAGATCCCCCAAATTCTCCGGTGGTAGCACCTAGTTAGACCGCACACAGCTCATCATGCCCCCATCAACAGCCGGTAAAAAGAAAACATATGTCGTAGAGCGTAACCCCCCCCCCCTCTAGCCCCAGCCGCCTGCCTGTCAAGTGCTGACGTACTTGACAGATATGGAACCCGAGATGGGAGCTTGGTCTACCCTCGAGTACGCCATCATCTCACGCGAGTCCGCCGCCTCCGGTAGTGACTTCTATCTCACATCTGTTCCAGCTTCCCTTATTGCGAACCTTCCAGAGGCATTGAAGCCGTACGTGGGTGCACCGCTGAGGGTGACAGAGGAGGAGGTCACCAAGGTTTCCAGTGGGGAAAGAGACAGGGTGTGTTTGTTAGATCCGCGCGCGGAGAAGGAGTTGTCGCCGGGAGATGCTGAGGTGTTTGATTGGTTTGTTTTCGGGGGAATTTTGGGTCGGTAGATTTTCTATGTTATGGTGACGACTTGAAATCTTGGGAAACGGATGACGTGAGGTTGTTGGATATGCCGTGATGAAGTGCGATTAAGCTAACAAAGTAATTCTGGGGATTAGGTGACGATCCACCAAGAGGTACAGTACCCTCCCCTTTCTCGTATATCATTGCTGAAACAAATCACCCCAGACCGTACTGGCGAGCTTCGTAAGCTTGGATACGAGGGTCGGCGTCTCGGCAGTCTTCAAATGACCACGGACACCGCAGTCCGCGTTACTCGCTTGGTTATCGAGAACCAAAGTAACTCCCGACCTCCACTTCCCCCCGTACCTCCTATACATGCTTATGCAATGCAGTTCCTCTTGAAGAGATACCATACTCGGATTACCCAGAGCTGAAACTTAATAAGAATGAGGCTACACAGATGCCATTCAGATATGTCAAAGGCGAGGATGGAAAGCCGATTATGCCTGAGGTATGCATATGTGAATGTGGCGATCAACCTAAGCTAGGCTAATTACGAGGATAGGGGATGCTGGATCTCATCAAGAAGGATGCCGATAAGAGCTTTGATGATCTTTTCTAGGGGCTTTGGCCAATAGGGCTGTAGAAACAGATTTGTGTAAATTTACATCCACTATAGAAAGTGATTGGCTATGGTTAATTCCGCGGGATATTACCGAGTGATAACCTGTGAATCTTGGTCAGCACCGGGTTTTAAGACGATCACCCCGGATCTACGTTATGTATCTCGCTTGATCAGTATTTAGACTCCTTAAAATTACATGCACTTGTGGCCGAAAAGCTCACACTACATGATATAGTTACTCTCGAGTACGTCGTTGTATCTACAAGACGAACTTTGGGAATTTGATTGGGATAAATGGATTAATATAATACTTATTTTGACGAAATTAAAGAGGTCTCATATAATCTTGTTTGCTTGATATATGAAACTTCACGCCACCTTTTCCCAGAGCTTGTTCTCGTCCCTAGTGCATGCACCACATTGCGGCCCTAGCGCTAGTGATTGAAAGGTGGCTAGTGGATAAACCAATCAGGTCTGTGGTTTTTCAGCTGTATGCCAAAGCAATCTACATGTATGTACCTATCATACATGTAAGCAGCTACCATCAGCTCATCTCACCCCATTACGGATCCTTTCATGGTACGACCCCAAATTCATGGATATACCAAGGTATTATATCTCACACAAACCCCTTTCTTCGGACCTAAAAATATTTCAGGAAGACCTCAACTCGTCAGTTTGCCCTCTTTGAGGAACCGGATCTTGGATTTCCTCCATAATATAGGGCATCAAGATGCTGCTGGTGGGATATTCCCAGGCCACAAGTGGCTCTCTTTACCCCATCCTCTGCTGAAACGTGAAGGTATGTATATTCTTTTCTTTTGCATGGAATTAAAGATTCACGGGAGTTGAGGCTCATGTCATTTGACGTGCAGACAAAGGATTCACGAACACCACCTCCGTTAATCTCAAGACCGGAAATGGTCAAACGCCGTGCCGAAAAGAGTTTGAGCTTACACGACAACGGCCGTGGAAAAATTAAGTTGAATTTTCACCTACTTTTGGAAGCTTTGGCACCCCAATTCCAACGGATCAGTTCGTGGCCTGCCACGAGCAATCTAGATTATTTCAACAACCCCGCATAGAATTCATGCACTAACGGCACGCGATGGGTAAATATTTTATCACTCTTCAGCAACCAGATGAGAACAGCACAAACTGAAACTCAACCGTGTTATTGCTAGCTCCGCGGACTGAGGACGATCATTTTGATTCAGGTGGTGCTGGACCCCGCGCGATCTTTGTAGCCCAAATTTCTTTTTTGATGATTTTGACTTTGACGCCTGCGATGCAACTCAAGCGAAATGTGGGGGACCGTTTTTTTTCTTTCAAAGTTCACTGCACGGTACGTAAACCCATTCATAGTAGACTGATGGTATTTTCAATTGATCACCGAACTCCGGTACGCAGATCAGGCTCAATACCCCCGAGGATTTAAACACAATCAATATCTTAAAGAATCATGTCTCAATTAATCCGATAGTTTACTTATCTAAGCTCCGCTGGTCCGTCCCTCGCGGCTGGTATCAGTGTGTAGGCAGGTAGTGTAAGTACCTGTGGGTACATGTATTTATTGAACCAGGATTATGTTGAGATGAGGCGCAATCTATTTCGCGAAGGATTCACCAAATCCGACTACCAGGAGAGATGGCTTTTCTTCGGAGATGCAGGGAAGAATAGCATTTTCTATCAACGGCATATTCATTTACCTTTTGGGATATATGCGCATTCTTATAAACCAGGATAGCAGCAAAACAAAAGAAAGGTGCCTCATTGAAAACCGGGAAGAACCTTTTTTCAGTTGAGCGACTTTCTGCTCCAATTGATCCGGATGAAACAATCCCTCTCTTCCCGTCTTTGCATTTTTACGTACCTGCATGCAGTACATCAATGATTTCGACCTCTCACGTACAGCTGATCTTAGCGAATGCACTCGACTTAAGTGTTCTTTCGCGTGGAATCCCGAATATTTGGACGACTCAATCCAACCGACGGCATACCGACTAGTTCCAATATAGTCATCCGAGCCTACTTAATGGATATCATTGGCAGAAACTTTCAACCCTTCCCTGGAAAAAAACAATATAGCCGTCCGGTGGAAATTTGGTTTGTATATTCTGGTTGTTTCTTTTCCAGAATACAGCAATTCTGAACCCTAATTCTTCCACATATGTACGTACATACCCCCCTTCCTTGTCCTTGTCGAGCATGGAGCCATGGATTAATCCACGAACGAGAAAGTGAACTTACCATTCGGTCACGATTATAGGAAGTGTCCGGAAAACCGAAAATTTTCTTCAAGCCACGGCGGCGAGGAGTGATATAGATAGATTATCGGGCTAGACATGTAGTACATTACATCGACTCCCCACTCGTACTCCCAGTGGTTGTATTTGCAATGTGAATTAGATCCAGAAACACTCATAGGAATCTGCCGAGCGAGGGCTGATCAGAATTTCCCAACGTTCGGCGAGGGCGATCATAATTTTCGTATTGCGCTCATGGTGGTACACGCGCTGTACACAACATAAGCACGTAATGTAAGCATGCCTTTCCTCGTCCATATATGTACATTGCTTATTCCAACGGCTGAGTGCGGATTCGGTTCGATGTCGCCGCAAGGCTCTCGATGTAGCCACCAAAGTGCGTCTACTTATAAGGACATAGGCAGCTACTATGTAGCTCTAAATATAATTGTGCAGTGGTACATGTGTTTCAAAAAGATATTCACAGAAAGGGTCAAGTTGGTAATAGTCCGGCAATGTGGTTTCCTAGAGTGGATAATATTTTTTCCGATGCATAGCTTAGAGCGTGGTAGGTGATAAGGCAGGAATGAAGCACGTAGAGCCACCAAGCAATCTATAGGCATGTACATCTAGGTAAAGTACCGTGATAATCCATACATATGCTGTCAGAAGATAAGCATGTAAACTCGATAAAGAATTTCGAGTTCCTTCTATACCAAGTATTCCTAACTAATCTAGCTCACCCTTTCAAAACAGCGTGCGTTGGCCGTGAATACATGCCTTATGCCTAGCTGCTCAGAAACTAAAAAATTTACCTCACCTCAATGCAAGCTCAAGCCACTGATGATTGAATCTTAACTACTCTGGTAACAGTTGCAGATGTCGGTACATATCGGTCTGGTTTATGACAATTTATCACCCAACCCGGGCCCGTACACCCGGGCTGGGTCTCGATGGTCTGGATTACTACTATACCATAGCTATAGGTCTACTTATTATAGCTATGGGTAGGTAGGTAGATTTTTTGATCTATGCCACGAGTTAGATAGATTATGAGAGATTAGATTATCTATTTATCAATCATCAAGATCAATCAATCAACTGTTGTATGCGTGACATTACACAACATGCGCCTCTCTGTCTCCATATATTAGTTTAACGGTGTCACGGCTCCGAGCAGAATAAACAAACTAATTCCGAATATCCGTACTCTAAAAGTACAAATTATATTATACCTCGCTAATCATAATACTTATTAGAAAAACTACGGGCTACGAGCGGGGTACTTAGCATTAGTAGTGATTTTTGATAGTGATCGTGACAAGTAAAAGAATACCATACTCTAATTAATTGCGTTTACTTTGGAGACTAACTACTCTAGTTAATCCCCAGCCTTTGTGCACGATGTTTACAGAGTTTTACGAGCACTGATGACCTGAATACCGTACCAAATGAGAAAAGAAATAAAATTAAAAAAAAAAAGGAAGGAAAGAAAGAAAGAAAAAGCCAGTACGTCACTCAAGAACAATTGCTTTTGTGAACAGATGTCGATTGAACAAAAGTATCTACTACTCTAGAGTAGGTAACCCTAACCTGAGCAGTGAATGATGGAATTCGGCCATTCCCGAGTAACCATTGCAATTGGGTAATCTACGACGTATTTTTTTTTTCTTTCGAAAACACATGTTCCTTTTTCCTTCATCAATGTTGAACACCAAAGAAATTTTCTTTTTTCTGGTCGCATTCAGGATACATACCCGAAAGCTCACTTCTTCACATTAAGTATGTACTCGGTACCACTTCTTCCATGGATCCACGGAAAAATACAATAACCATCCAATATGGTACATCGTTTCAACGGTCACACACATTAAACCTCCTCCAGATTGTACCTGGCCTAATTTGTAGTGATAGTCGTAGTGGTGGGGGGGGGGGGGACCCTTAACTAATATTTTCCCCGCAAAACAAAGACGCCACGGTTACAGACTTGCAGTTGTTACCGCTTATGTTTCCACGTGATATCCCCGCTGCGACCTGGTTCCCCACGCGAACGAGTGAGCGGCCGATGAAGACGCTGACTTTCACGATGCTGTGAGGTTTCTTTGTATGTAATTCTAAATTTCCCCCTGTGACCTAAAATACCAAAAAAAGAAAGAAGAAGCATGTCAAGACTCGCTTCAAAGCTTCAATCCCCCCCCCCCCCCCCCCACTCGGCCACTCGCGCGACTCAGGACCAACACAGGTGGATCTCAATAGTGGCTTTCCATCGATTTGAGCTTCCGATTAAATTGGACTGTTTATATGTAGCTTCTTTTTTTGTACCCACGATCAAGCAATAAGATCATACGACCAATAAGGTTATACTATTATGGCAAGATCTAGAAATCCTTATTCGAGTTTTTTCCTCAAGCTCTAACCTCTCTGGACTTTTTTGGACGATCGCGACCCGCCATTTTCGTGGGGACGAAACTGCTATGTACCCCGTGATAGATATCGAGTTTCGGCAGGAAATTTCTTTCTTTAGGCCATTCTGTCCAGCTGCTAGCTAGTCACGACGAACAGGCTTCTCTCTCTCTCTCTACTGACTGACAAGTAATAAGAGAACGGGTCTCGGCATTTCGTAATACCGAAGCCCTAACTACCGGCTGGCACATCCATACATACACAGGAGGCCATCGTGTATGGTGAAAAGGATATTCTTAGAATCACTAAAAGCCACTACTATACATACCATCACCTACTCCAGAGCTTTCCCTCAAAGTCTAGAGTATCGACCATGAACACTACCGCCATCAGTCTACAGGGTAGATCATGGCCCTTTGCCCGAGAAGTTCCGTTCTTTAGCGGTATCTACATGTACATGTATCTATGTAGAGTACAGGGTGGACTACTCTACTCCACCTCGGCCGCTTATGAATGATTTGAAAAGGGTATCCTTATAGCGGATAGATATAGATACGAGAGGTGGTACTTGCGTTGTAAGGCTGAAAGGTCCGTTGCATGTTATACTAAAAGAGTTCCGGCCAAGCGCCAACTAGCCAATGCGAGTTGGGTTTTGTTTTCGTTTTCCCCGCCGCACGTCGGAAATTGGCGTTTCAACGGACAGGAGAGCCTCAACAGGTAGAGAATAGAGCAGGGGTAGTAGTAAAAGGAAGTGGTTCCCGGGTGATGAAATAATGATGATTGTTTACGAATACCACCTACCTACATGCACCAGACAGAGAGAGGTAGGTTCCGGTTCTCACGAACTCACGAACTCTTTCTTTCTTCTCTTTCTTCTCTGCGCGCTGACCCTTGCGCCATCACAGCACCCCAGGGTTTAACTAGATGTAGTCTGGGGCGCAGGAGTTTAGCCTCCCTTTCCCTCCCTTTCCCTCCCTCCCTGGATGGACCCTAGCTGGTTACTGGATTGCTCAGTTCAGCCGTTTCCGGGAGCCACAGAAGGGGGGGGAGGAAGGAGAAGAAAGGGAGGCGCGCAATTGAATTGATCCCTCTTGACTCGAGAGAGCAGTGCCTCGGAAGACGGACGACGTCGGAGAGAGAAACACTGTTGTGTTGGTTGTTGTTTCTGTGCTGCGCTCTTTTCTTTTCTTTTCTTTTTTTTTGTTTCAATTGTTGTCGTGGAGAACTTATGCTGGGGCACACACAAAGAAAAATATATTGCCTAACCTATACATTGCATTGTTTGCTTGCTTGCTTGACCGACTGCAAGCTACGTAGGCGTGCAGTTGGGTTTCGTTCGTTCATACATACATGTACATTTACAGTACTCTACAGTAGGTAGGCGGTAAGTACAGCCTTACGAGCTGCGCGCTGCTGGGTGCCGATGTTGGGGATTATCTCCCGGTCGCATGTATGTATGTACTTTATGTACCCAGTGTGTTCATCTAATTGATAAAGTACATGTACTTAAGAGATTAACCTACATACAATGTGATTCTGTGTATGTAGCATACATGTAGTATACAATACAATACATGTACATACATGTACATACTTTCTTTCACACGTGGTGGATATATGTAATTTGATAAACTGTAACTTGAAGGGTAAACTCTAACTCGAGTGGTGTTTTTAGAGTTAGAGTTAGCATTTCATGGTGGTGCAATAGTCGCACAGTCTGAAGTATAGTAGAGAGAAACACTTGGTGGGAACATGTGTATTGTATGTACATACAACACTTCTTCCTAGTGGTACACATGTACTGCTCTACTAGCACTACTACTACATGTAGCCCTAGGCACAAGTCTACACTTATCGAGTACTCTGCGAGTCTGGGTAGGGTAGCTACATACATACTGTACTTATACCTGTATATGTAGCTGTGGAGTAAAGCTCTACTCTACTCTACCAAGTCTAGATCTATCTATATTTATCTTCTTTTTTTTTCCCCCATCTACTCTACATATTTCTATTTAGGAATCTTGATCTGTCCATCTGTCCATCTGTCCTGTCATCCTAGGTAGACAGTCAGGTTAGACAGAATCTCAGGTAGCAGGGTGATCCAACCAAGTATACTCAGCGGCGAGGGATCGGGCAGGATAGAATTTGCTTTTCCTTACTGGAAGAAAGAGAAAAGAAAAAAATAATTTTCTCATGAATCACCCACACGACTCACTTCACTCACCCACTCACTCACGAGGTGCAATAAAATCACAGTGACCATCGTTCGTTTCTTGCACCTTACCCCCCCCCCCCCACCACCCATCAAATGAGCCTCAAGAAACTTGTTTTTTTTTTGTTTATGCTGCGGGAGACACCACATGTGCTTCTAGATATGTATGTAGAGCAGAGCATCTAGAGTAAGCTAAGTGTAGAGTAGAGAACATCTAGGGTATGTACGTTAATTGCTTCCTTCCCGACGTAGAGAGTAGGTACTAGGTAGGTATGACGAAGAAAGAACAAAGTGCCGGTGAATGATGAGCTACTTACTACACACGGACCCACGCACGTCCCAGCGCCGCGTCCCCCGACCTTCTTTGTACGCTGCTGCAGCGCATGCTTCTTTACGCTAGAGCACTGTCTGCTGCTTCTTCTTCTGCTGCTTCTGCTACCACTACTAGTACTACTCCACAGGCAAGCATACAGACAATAGCCATCCGAGGATCAAGAGAGCCAGTACCAGAGGGCACGTTTTGTATCCAGAGACTGGAGAAGATATGCTGTAACTGCTGTTTAGAGGAACTGTGCGTGCAATGTGGTGAAGTGAAGTGAACGAGTGCATAGCATAGCATGGCATAGCATAGCATAAGCATTAAATCAACAAGTACAGTACTGGCAGTCTGGCACCGTATCTCTCTCTCTCACTCAGACAAACGCTTTCTCAACAGGATACTAATTCGCCAGAGCAGAACAATATCCTTGAGCAAACCCGTGACGTGATCGCTCTCCACCCTCCAAAAGAGAAAAAAAATAATCACCCACTAATGATTTCTGTTTCACTCAAGATCTAAAGTGTGCACTGACAGAGCAGAGCGCAATGCGGACCGGTGCGGTGCGGTGCGGTGCGGTGCAAACTTACTCACTCAGGCACTCACTGTCCTCCTCCTCCTCCTACTCCTCCTGGTTCAATTTGCGCTTCTACATGCAAAAAATAAAATAAAACAATGCCTACAATGTAAACGTGAATCTCTCTCATTAACCACTGTGCCTATCACAATCACCACCACCAAATCCACTGCTTTGGGTCATTACCCTCCGAATGAGCAGCCCATCATCCAGCCATCATCCAGCCATCCAGCCATCCAGTCAGCCAGCCCGCATTATTCTACTTGATCTTCTTCACCTTCTTCCTCCACCCACCGCACCCCCCCCCCCTCTCTTCCCGTTCAGCCATAAAATAGTTTTAAAAAAAATTAAATCCCCCACGCATCCCGGCACCACCACCACCACCACTACCACCATTACAATTAATCTGGCTAGGAATTAAAATACAATACATATACATTCACGCCCGCCCCCACAGCTAGGGAGAGGGAGAGCGAAGCAGGAGTGAGAATCAACTCATCGGTCCTAAGTCAAGTCCAGTCCGTACTAGTACATATTGGACACCTTAACTTAAACTCAAGGAAAAACTCACCTACTTCCTCACTTGACCTACTGTTTGCCTGACCGCTATCATTACAAAAATCCACTCATAACTCATCCCTATCCTATCGCAAACCCCGGAAGAAGTTCCGGCCCCGGATTTTCGTCTATCTATTATCTACTCTACCCTACCCTTTAAAGCAGGAAAAAAAAGACAGAGGTTAAAACCGGGATTTGGTTGGTCCACTCTACGCGACAGGACAGAGACGGCTCTAAAACGTTCAAGCCGCACCGCAGTGGGAAGTACTTAACTTAGCCCACCACCACCACCACCACTACCACCACCACCACCACCACCACCACTTACCATCACACACACCCCAACCTTGATTGTGCCACGCAAGTCTGCAGCAAAAGCAAAGCAACGAAACTCCACCACTGCTACTGCTACTATCTAAACTACCTACCGCTGCTTGCTGCTGCTTGCTTGCTTGCTTGCTGCTAATAGATACCACCACGGCAATAGCATCCACAACTACTACTATCTAGGGAAAAAAGGAAATAAGGAAGCAGGAAAAGAAGGCAGGCCACCGCCGTCATTCCCCTCTTCGCTGTCCATATCTACCACCAGGCCCACTCCATACTTTCTCCAATTGAGCAGCCAACCCATTCATCAATAACAACCAAACTCTCAGCAGTTCAGCTTTCTACAAACACTTCAACACAAAGCAAGACAAACTCGAACTAAAGATATATATAAAAAAAATAATAATCAAGGTCAATCAATGGCATACTACACAAACTACAACCCAATCATATCTCCCCGCCGCCTCGCCGACCGGCGTGGGATACCGCAGCTACAGCCTCTCGAGCCCGCCTACGAAGCCATGCTGCTGCACAAGCAAAAGTCGCCGCCCAGTACCGTCATGATCGCTGAGATTAGGCAGCACTACTCGCCGCTAGACTCAACACACACGGAAGTGCTTCCGTTTCGGTCAGTAGATACCTTAAAAGAGGAGGACGAGGAGGACGAGGAGGAGCAGAACAAGCAGCAACAACACGATGACGAGGGATGTGACTGCGGTCACGATGAGGATGGTAGGCTGGAAGTTGTGTACGGGTTGGGTGTCAGCGTTAACGGTGGTGACGATGCGGAGGTGGAGGATATTAGCAGGCAAACGTCGGCTATGCGTCTGACTAAGAAGTTGCATGTTGCAACTGGATATAACTACGAGTACCATCAATCCCGCTACCACTCTGGCAGTCATCACCATAATGGACAGACGCCAATGCCTCCCACGCCTCCCTCCAATGGTGTGTTTGCCTTAATAAAAACCCCGTTTTTTCTTTTTTTCTCTTTGTTTGTTCGATTTTGCTTGTTTGTGCAACCAACTAACGAACGAGTGCTCACAGATGACGAAAGACCATATCCTGGGTCAGACGACCTTATAATCGACCCGGACTGCTTCACTTCTTCCCCTACATCAGCGCCTCAATCCCCCGCCAGCGAGGCCTCTCGTTCTCGTGCTGCAACAATCCTCAACAAAGTTGTTCCATACAAAATACGCGCCTCGTTCAAACGCCGTCTGTCTGGCCCCAACACTAGTGCGCCCCCTGTGCCTGCACTCTCGACTATGCCCAATTACTACACCGGCACACCCCCACCAGACGAACACGACACCTTTGACGACTTCTTCCGCCCCCCATCGAGTTCACCAATCTCCCCACATCCCCAAGCTGCCACCAGTACAACCAGCTTCCCCGTCTCCCCCGTCCACTCCCCACTTACAGCGGCAACAGACGTCTTCCCCGAGATGTACAACACCCATATCCCCTCCTCCGAGCTTGTCTCCTCACCCCTCCACCCCCCCACAATCTCGCCCCTCATGTCCCCCACCGTCGCCTCCGCATCCCAGACCTCCCTCAGTCTCATCACCTCCCACCCAGCCCACACCCACAAGAAGGTGCCCAGTATCGACCCCGCCACTCCACTAGCCCCGCGCCGTCCCTCAGCACCCGTCACAGCCGTCACGGCAGACTCCCTCGCTGACATGATCGAGGAGATGAACGCGGATCTTGCTGCGTACGACACCGCTTACTCGTGCATGATCGAGAGCGGATGGAGTAGCCCACAGGAGCTGCGCAACGTCGAACTACAGCGCAAGGACAAGGAAGCCGAGTGGCGGGCCAGGATCGCAGAGTCGAAGAAGGTGCTGGAATATTCCAGGCGGGTGGAGGTCATGGGCCTTGCAGGGCTTGAGAGACTCGAGACAAGCTCATCGGGCGCCTCGGCGGTTAGTGTTGGCAGTACCGGCGGCGAGAGTATGGGTATGCAGACCCTCATTCCGGTGACGGTGTTGCCAGTGGGCGCGAGTGAAACAGGCAGCCTAAGGAGTTTAAGAGGCTCAGAGAGGAGCATGCCTCGATGAGCTTCTCTTTCAGCAATTTTGTATAGTTTTTTTTTTTCCTTTGCGTTTTGGTTCCTCTCCTTTTTTCACCTGGTCCGGATAATGTTTATGGCATGACTGACACGACACTCTTTATGACTCTTGCTTCTATTTTTTCTGTTTTCCTTTGTTTGCAAACGATTTTCCTATCACTATTGGGACATTTTTCTCTATCTATCCATGGGCGCACTATAATGTTTAAGGTGGTGTTTTGTTTTATCGTGATCTTTTACTCTTTGTATAAAATTGGAGCTTACTTACTAGAAATGGGCAAAAAAGGTGGTCATTATTTTTTATTATCTATTTTACGATTTTTTTTTTTTTACCCCATCACAAAATTACTACTTACTACTACTACTACATTACAAAGGAATGGAAATGGAAATGGGAATCATTGGTTGGTTGGAAATCATTGGCGGCGATCATCCTTTTTTTAAGAAAAAAAAAATTATTATATCGACTACGGCGGGCGAATGGTCTTTCTCTTACATTTATTCAAGCGCTAGCATGCTGAAAAGGAGCGGGTTATCGGGGGAGAGGTTTCTTTTTTCAACCTCTCTTATTATACCTATACCCTTATGCTTTTATTGAGCTTTTCTTTTCTTATCTTTTCTTTATTCTTTTTCTTTTTCTTTTTTGGTGAGGGGGCTCTCTTCTTTACCCCGCTGTTGCGGTTGTCCTTTTCCTATTCTTCTCTGTAAGTTTATCAGAGAATAAAAATGAAAAGAAAAGAAAAGAAACTCCAATAATGTTATTAGCGGTTAATGATTCAAAACCTCTCCCGCATCTATAACGCACAGCAATGAGGAGGGGGGGCGATGTTTGTTGCATATAGGCAGGCACACCTTAGAGTGCTTCCTCTTTTGACCTTCCAGTGTCTGGTGCTGCCTTCAACCGGTCTGAAACGTCGAAACCTGGGGAATGACCATTTTGGTCGGCTGTAAAAGTCGACCCACGCCCAACCTGTGTTTCTCCATCCCATTCCTGTCAAAAATCCCGTCCAGCACCTCCTTCCACGATCTTCCAGAACAACGGCTAACCAGTACGGAAGCGTCACAAGCCCTCACCCCCCACCCACCCAGCTAACACTTCTGCGGGGAGGTGGGGGAAACCTCGGGATTGCCCTGATGATGAAACGCGGGATGTTACTCTAAAAAGTTGTTAGGCCGCATGTAGCTGAGGAGC
Source organism: Morchella sp. 2015-shanyang (assembly GCA_024713795.1). Classification (NCBI taxonomy): domain Eukaryota; kingdom Fungi; phylum Ascomycota; class Pezizomycetes; order Pezizales; family Morchellaceae; genus Morchella; species Morchella sp. 2015-shanyang. The sequence continues at coordinate 3,932,428 of JAMGZB010000001.1, read as the reverse complement.
ATCCGAAAGTGTAATAGTGTTTATGGTAGGGTACATGTTAGGTTTTGCGTTGAGGCACCGCTACTGCCACTCAGGTAAACTTCTCAACCGTCCCAGGCGTGCCTTGTACATACACATGCTCAGGCTTTGATTCGCGGGTTTTGCCTTTATGACGTCAAGAGTTGACATCCAATCGTTATCAATGAACGACAACAAACCGGGGTTAGAGCACATACTTTTCAATATGGAATAGCTAAGGTATGTAGCAGGCCCACAGGGGAGTCAGCGCGCATTCTCTGAATGGCTTTACGGCCCCGTCGGTATGCATCCCGATGTAACAGTTAACTTTAGAGGTCTCGCCGGCCGGCCGGTCCGGGTTAAGCCCTACACCAGTACCATGGTGACTGCTACAACTGCTGTTGTTAGGCTAGGCTTGGGACTAACCAGGTTGAGAGTTAGGTTTATTTATGTAATTAGGGCTGATCGGGAGAGCGCGACTTTTTAGGCCAAGCCTGCACGTGAGTGTAAACAAATGACTAGCCATAAACAGCTCGGTTCATAGGATATGATTCGACTCAAGGGATACATGTAGTTTGGTCGGTCAGATCCTTTCTCATGTAGAACATTGTCTCGGCTGTAAAAAGACCTCCTTATGTTTGAACGACTGGATCTGGAACATGACCTTCATCTTAACCATCCACATGGCCCATAATCTCTAAGTACTCGAGTGAGACCTCAGTTCCATGGTTCCGGTAAATACATGTACCTAGATCATTCTCCTTATTTTCCCATCATCTCCGCAAGGGGTGCTTACGGCTGACATATGTATATGTTGTGTAGTTGAAATTAGCGAATCATGTTTCTCCCTACATACCTAAATATATTAATCACGAAACATCACTCGTCCCCAGGCTACCTGCAACGTGGTTGTACCTGTTTGATCGGTTAATCTCCAGGCAACATGTTTTTATGCAGCTTGTTCTCGACGAGCCTTGGGTGCCTTGCAAGTTGTGTTGGTATAATTTATATGTGGTTATGTATCTAGGGTGAGCATAATTGTTTCAGGGATGACTTAACTTCTGAAAGTAATTATTACACTTCTCCTGACCGAGAAGTGGAGACTAGGGGAACTCGTGATAGTTGTAAATTGTATCATGATCTAGGGCTCCAATTATTTACCATTGACCGCATATATCTTCCCCTAATGGTTCAAATGAGAAAAGAGTAGGGTAAAAACTCCAATCGATCAAATTGTCTTCACCCCTAGACTCTCCTTCTACCCACTGAGCTACCTCCTACAGAGGTATCAAGCTTCGGTCTAGAGACGTACTGCACCAAGGACCACGCTATGCAGCGTAATGTTTCTGATGCTGATGTTGATGCCGATGGTATTGTGGTATTGATAAACGCGACGCCTTGTAGACTCAATGTCTCATGTTCGAGTTGAGCATCAGGTTATCACCTATACTCGATAAACCATATGCCACATTGTAAAGTGTTAGATATAAGGGTGAATATGGTGAATAACCCATGGTGCAGGGTATTAGGCTCGTTCCCACCCTCCTACCGGAACAGCAATTAGCTGTCTATAGGGGATAGGCATACCTAATTAAGATTGAGTGATGATGACGTTTCTAATTAAGAATGCATACGATTCATCTGAGTCTGGAATTTACCATAAGGTTTTCGGAATCCCCAGATAAACCTTTAAACTTGCAAGGATCCTATGGTTTCGAGAATGATAATCGACACTATAAATGTACTTAGGTACATAGCCAATTACAGTTATGGACCTAGATTTAATAAAACAGGCGAGTATAATTCCTCCTTGCTTACATAGGATAGGGGTATGTCGATGCGCCGTGCAATACATACTAGTGAAGAATACCGAATCCAACCGGCACTGTAGGAAGAATATATATACTGTACCAATACCGTATTCTTGCCCTATTACTGGTACGTTGGCGGGAATAGCGTAGCGAATCCACAGATACTATACTACATGGTTATAAACATAATCTCTTATTGCCCTATCAGCATAGCGATACCCTGCAGAAATAATAGCACACTCGTTTCTATTGTGGAATTATTGCTGAGCTGAACCTCATAGGACTGAAATAAAAATTTAATACATGCGGTGCAAATGCTCCGGGATAAGTCTGGACCTTCCGCCGGAAAACCGTTAAACTCCGAGTAAAGTGAACCACATGAACATAGGGGGAAAGAGGAATAGAAAAAAGAGACACAAGGCTTCAGATTAACAGGGAAAGGAAAAGAAAGGAGAAAAAGAGAAAAAAGAGGAGAAAATAGGGCCTCCCCACAAGATAGATAAATGATCCCAAAATGCATTTAAAAAGCGACCATAACCAAGAAAATTCAAGAATGATGAAGAAAGAAAATACGTCAACACAGTATTGACGCTAGTAATAACCGCCCTTGCTGAAAAATCCAGTGGCAGAATGCTCCTCATGAAGTCGTGACGTCGTATGAAAGTATTATTTGGTACTCTCAATAACAATTGACCGCCTTGTAACGAAACAGAAAGAATTCCGTCCTCCCTAATACTCTTGCCTAGAAAAGCCCTCCGAAATATAAAAACTTTTTCCAACCTAACTTATGTCTAATCGTTTGCATAAAAAATGGCCCACAGGAACAAACAGAAGCATTCACCATCGGAACAGGTCAAGGTGCAGACCAATGCACAGTCAGCACTACTAGGGCTGACTACCAGCTGAGCCCTCGGATCCAACTTCCAAATTGAAGAATCAATGGGGAATCGCCAATATTACCCTAAAAACGAAAAAATACCTTAGGAATAAAAATATAGATAAATATAAAAAAAAACGCCGTCGCAAATAAATAACCACCACTTTTGGGATCTAGTCCGAACCCTCTTCGGATATGGCCGAGGTTGTACAAGACCCCAAACCAAGACTCCCTGTAACTGGTGGCATCTCGTCCCTCATACAAGCATTTTCTAGGACATTTGTCCATTTTCCACTTGCTCCACTGTGGCTATGCTTCAAGTGTTGTCTAAAGTGGTCGGCACGATAGAATTTCTTGGACTGATTGCACTCTCCAAATTTATGCTCTGTCGTCAGATGTTCAATTCGGACATCCCATTGTGGGGGTGATGGAAACTCTTTTCCGCAGTAACCGCAAATTTCAACACCTGATCTTTGCGGTGATTGATGAAATGCGGCTTCGTAACCACAAAGTGCCGCACAAGACCAAGAGTGTTTCCTCAAATGAAGAGAATTTTGATGCCGCTCTGCCTCATTTTTGTTCTTAAAGCGGTTGCTGCAGTACTGGCAGCTATACTGTTTCTCTGTTTCATGCAGGCTACATTCTTAGGTCAGCTTATGTGAGTCGATACCATTTAAAAAGCAGACATACTGTAGATCTTCCTCCGTCTCGAACTTTTTAGGCTTTTTGGGACAGCAATCGCAGATAAACCCGCCAGCTATTTTGGGTGCTGAGAGATGTTTCACAGTAATGGGATCCCTCTCACCCCCTGGAGCCGTAATTGCTGTTTCAGGGCCAGTACGCTGCCTATTATTCGGCCTGTTTGCAGCTAATGTTATCTGAGATTGACGGAATGGTGCATCTGCTATAACCTCCATGTCAATCGAGGGTGTAAAAGAAGTGGCTGGCGTCCCCCTATCTACTGTCGTAATACTGCTGGCCAGTGAAGATAGACCGACGGACGAGGACCACTGAGTCGTCAGAGAAGATGCAGAAGCAGAAGCAAAAGATCCAGATACAGATCTAGGAACTGGTGAAGGAAACATTCCAGAAGCAGGATGATACTTGGGTGGTCCACCGGGAGAATTCCGTGCTCCACCTTGATGTATTGGTGATGTTCTCCGGCCATCACCTCCAAAGTTTTCTAATAGGGGTCCTTTCCTTGTCGGCTCCGAATTCATAGTGTCCTCGTTCGGAGGTGATGAAGCCCTTCGTTTTGAGCCAACTCGCTGGTGACTAACTTGACTTGGATATGAATTAGACTTTGGAGGTGTGCGTGCGTCATGGAGCGTGAGACGCTTCATTTGGGACACATGATATGGCGCTTCATCCATCGGGTAATCACTATCTTCGTACGGGTCGATGCTGTTTCTGGACTGCATTGAACTAGTCATGCCTGTATCATCAAAGCCTGGTCCCAATAGTGATGCACTCATTGATCTACGCATGCGAGCGTCCCCATTGGAATTTGCATCATTATCTGTGACATACGATGAGACGCTTGCATTATCACCGGAATTACGGATTTCGGTAAACGCCGGTGAAAAAGAGGACTGCCTCTGCACTGGTTCTGCTAGTCCTAATGGTGGCGGAATCCCATCAGCTTGAGCCCATCTTTCAATTGGCGTTTGAGATCCTGGGCTAGGTATTGGTATTGGGTTTGAGGTTGGTCGACTCTTGTTGTATTCTTTGGATGAACGCCAGAGAGACGATGGCGAAAAATCTTCGGAGGTGGGAGTAGTATATGATAAAGGCCGATAATTCTGTATCTGGGGAAAATAACTTCGGGTTGAAGGCTCTGATTTCGCTCCGCCATTGAGCTTTGCGACAAGACCCATGTCGTAGTCTTTGACCGATTTCTCCATGGCTCCACGCGCGGAAACGTCACCTTGTAATCTACTGCCAAATTCACAAGATTGCAAAAGTTAACAAGTGTTTGCGCAGTTAAACATCAAAACGATAAAGGACAGTGACAAGCAGAATATAATGATGGGTATATAATTGGGTGGAGAAATGTGCAAATATATTGTCGGAGCATATCAACGCATGTATTAAATAAATGCTACAAATAGTATTGATATTGGCAATCTGGGTACTCAACTCCTTGGTATTCTTTAGAGGTTTCCTGGGAAAGTCACTGTTCCAATATTTCGGGAAAGAGTTTTCATTCCTGTTTCTGGTGTCTTCAAGGCTACCGGGGGGGTCATACTGTGATTCTCCATTTTTCCGAGATATTTTTGTAGACCAATCATTAGAGGACAGCCGATTTCCTCGACCATCCCGGCCCCCCATGTCCTCTCTTCTCCGCCGTCGTGCGATATCCTTTCCTTCATTATCGTCACATTCCTCGGCCATTGAGTCATCTTCATGATGATGGTACCGATGAGACGGCAGTGAAGGCGGATCTAAAGATAATATTGGCGGCGGGTTAAGTGAGGGTACGGGTGGGACCTGGGAGCTCTGTGAAGCAAAAGATACCCCCCGGCTAGAAGTGGGAGAGCTTCTGGATAGAGGTATTGGGAGAGGCATAGATCTTTGAGCGATGCGCTGTGGTGAAGATGGGAAGTCGTTGCCTGTGTCCATGACGTGATTGCCCTCTGGACTACGGATGGCTGGAAGGCTGAAGTTATTGTTCAATCGAGGGAAACCCATGAAGAGCTGGAGGAGAGGAATACAAGATCGGGCGACGGATATCTAGTGTTGTGCCTTAATAACAATGATTAGGATCTCGAAGCAAGATTACCGGGCCCAATTGAATACCTCTAACAATAGCTATGCGACTTGCGTGGTGGGAGGGGGTTGGAAACAAGGATTTCTCCGGGGTGGTTTTTCCTTAACTAACGCTCTCGATATATTTGGTCGTGATCTCTCGTCTAATCAGAGGTTACGGGTCAGCTATTCAACAACACCAGCTGAGAGAGCTGAAACGTTGGCGGCGGATTTTACCAACTAGGAAATAAAATACCCGAGCAAGTACAAAGGTTGCTATTTCATCTCAAAACTCCAATTTTTTTTTCTTTCGCCACCTCTACTTGTGTTCGTCGCCTCCTTATCCAAGCTAAATGCTGTCCGGATCGTTGTGTTCGCTCTCCCTGCAACTAAATCCACCTCGTGGTTGCCGTTATATCTCTCTATCTTTATCTTTATATCCTTCTCTCTTTTTCTTGAGCTCTCTGTGTTTCTTTCGGGACGGTTTCACACCAGCCGCAACTCGATCGCCCACCGCTGGATCGTGAAGACCCTTCCTGCTGCTAAATCGAATTCGATCCCAACCGGATCTTGCAACATACAGCCACAGAACGGTTTCCTCAACGCAGACAGCGACTAATTGCTGCTCTAGACGGATAATACAAGTGATCGTGATGGTGAAGAATAGAAAATGAGTCGACGAAGTGTTGATGTTGTGGTGAATGGGTAAAGCGAAGTTTAGCTGCACAGGACGGTAGCTACGTAGATGGGGTACCTATGAATGGTGCCAAAAGAAGGACGTTGCAAGGCGAGAGAAAAATCGAAGGATAAATGGAAGCCGACTAGTAGGTATGTATGACGGACCAAGCAGAGGCGGAGACGTGGGGAAGAGGGGGGTGGAACAAAAAACCGACCTTATGTATGTACGAGGATAGAGAAGTAGGTATATGTATGTATGTGCTAGGTTGTAAGTGCGCCTCTAAGTTATGAGGGACGCAGTGGTTATATGGATATAGCAAGTAACAAGCTAGATCATATACTCATGTATTCAAGGGTGCAAGGGGGGGGGGGGAGAGACTTCTTCCCTCCCCGTTGGGAGCAGATTCAGCCTCACAGGGAAACGATATGAACGCCCTTTCACTACATTGGGGCGTCCTAGCCTTGCTTTCTTGCTACGTAGAGTACTTATTGACCTGACCAGATTGGCAGGGCGTTGGTTGACCGTTTCCTTACCAGTGAGTACCTAGTGCTCACTCACTTCACTCCACTAGATCACCTACACCCACAACCACAACTACAACCCATAATCGCCGACTTCTCCACTAGTAAAGCATGTACTGCTAACTTATCACTTTTCATCACAAATGTCTCCGAATCGTGTTCTGCTGGTCTCAAGCAGCGGCACACAAAACCAGCCCTACCTAGAACCCGCTGCTAAAAATCGACACCGGATTGACAGGGTCGAGAATTACGATTTGGATCATGCTCACACTGTCCGTGCTCAGCCAAGGGAATCTACTATCGGTAGCTAGGGCGAACGCGGTTGTTCCATGAAAGCCTGGGCCCGGGTTCACTCATCCACCACCGCTGACAGCACTCTCTAGTACTCGTTACAGATATTATTTACAGGGAACACTCGAAGCCAGAGAGAGTGGGCAAAAAAGAAGGGGGAAAAGCAGAGTTGGAAAGGGGAAGAGAGAAACGGAAAAGAGTCAATGAGGTAAGGGCATCAAGCTAGCTGTGGGATTGGCTCATTTTCCCCTCTGTAACCCTGCCTCGATCCACCAGTTTGGATTGCACTCGTAGACGGGCTGCGAGGGACCACACTCACTATATGATCTCTACAGCTCACTACTACTAAGCGAATATAATAGCTTTGATGGCTAATCTGATCCTCCATAGTCGCGTGGGCAAACGTTCAATTAGATCTGATAAATTTGCTCATGTAGACCCTTTTTTTCTCTTTTTTTTTTTTTTCTTTCTTTTTTTTTAAAAAAAAAAAAAAGCAGAAATTAAGAGTTAGCCATCCTTTGGAAAGATCACTGCAGTGTTGCACAGCTACCCTGACAAGCATCATGTTGCAGTTCCTCTTAACTTCTCAATCTGGCTTGAAGCCACGACCCTGGTGCATAGAGTATCTGCTTGCCTGACCGTGTCTGCGCCTATGCCACTTAGATGCCCCCGAGAGTAGAAACAGTCAGACGCACCTATCATATTATAAAATCGGATGGAAAGGACATCATGGGAGTCATGAGTGCGAGGTTTAAAAATCGAGGAACGAGCATGTTTGAGAAGGGACAACGGAGTCGCAGACAACTCAGACGATGTAAATACGATAGAAATCTACCGATAGATGGGTTTTGATTTGATTCCACATCTCAAGTCTCAAGAGCAGGCTGAAGTATCGAGGGGCCGCTGAGATCCTGTGCAAATAGGCACGGTTTTATGTATGATCACGCGCTTGCCGTTTTATCTATAGTTCACCAACCCCTCTTCTCTCTACCCTTCTAGTGTTCGCACCCAAATGCCTACTACTTCTCATGTAGAGTCGTGCGGGCATGTCAGTCGATAATTCTCTGGAGCAGCGCAGCAAGCAACACTGCTTTTTCCTACACACCACCACCAACCGGAGGAGAATAGCGAGTGGGTAGTATTGGGTAGATAGGTATGCATGTAGGTGTATTTCCATCAACTATTCGCAGATGTTAATTGGCCGTTGGATTGAAATACCTGGGAAACAAGAAAATGGAGTATGGGGATGCGCGCGCTCTTTAGAGAAGCTATTTCGTCAGCGGCTCCCACACCTTTCTTCATGCGTGCCTGCCTCGGGCTTCGGGACCCTGTGGTGGTAGTGAACTAGTGGCTTGTAAGGCTGAAGAATGATAGGGCGGCAACCCACAGGACGGGACTGGGCTGAAGTGAAACCGGAAGGGGTTGAAGCAGACGTCTGACGCCTGCGAAAAGCAAGCAAAAACAAAGGTGAGCTGGGGTAACGACACCAAAGGTTGAGCACAACACGTGCAGCCAAGACATGCGTGGAGGCAAAAGTGGTTGAGAGAGTGGCCGAACAAAAATACACACAACAGCCTTGCTGTAGGGCCTGTAGGGCCTGTAGGGCAGGCAGCCTGGCTTGTAGGGCAGTCTCGGTTTGTTCGTACTCCAATCATGTACATGTAGTTTATGTGTGGGTGTGGTTGTTTATGAGTGATTCTATGTGTAACGTCTATCGGCCTGCCCAACAGTGATTCGATGTTTGAGTCGTCTTTCTGCCTGCATAAACATCCGGGATCGTGTCCAACCCAGTTCACGGACGAACATACCTCAAATTGTAAAAGAAAATCAGCAACAACCTGCCCTAAATACCTTAGTACCACATGATGTACTCAGATGTACCATATTACACTGTGGTAATAATTACAATTATACTTTACATGTACCTACATGTACCTGTGAGGTTTGAGTGATCATGAATAACGAAATACATGTAAAGACTAAAGGCTTAGGGGAGAGATGACTAAACTACATCGAGCCTAATGCTCACCTCATGCGCCTCTAGCCCTAAGCCGGCTAGAAATTAATAGTTGTTCTGTGCCCCGCATTTTCTTACACACCTCCCACCAACCGTTTTCATCTGTGATCATCCTTGAGGCTCTGATAGATAAAACCACCTCATCCATTTTTGCTTCTAGAAATCATCGCAGCCTGCAACTTGTCTGTCTGTCTCGTGTGCGTGTGCGTGTGCGTGTGATTGTCTCCTATTCACCGGTACTCTCGTATGCTGGTTACCAAAAAGCCACTGTTATCATAAGCGATATCGAGACGAGATGGCCATGAACAAAGTTGCGGGGGAGAACCTCTACATTGGCGGGTAAGCAGTGGGGCACATTTCTTTCTTTTTTCTGCTGCCTCTCAACGGCGATCTGTAGCTGACCTTGTGGGGAACCATGGTTCCTTAATTAAACCGGTAGAATGTTCGCCCTTCGTGGACGGGAGGCCCTAAACGAAGCCGGAATAACCCATGTGGTGTCTGTGTTACGATTACCTCTCGATAAAACTCTATTCGAGAATTACGAGCACAAAGTCATCGAGGTTGACGATGTTGAGGATGAAAACCTGCTGGAACATTTCACTGCCAGCAACAAGTTCATTTCTGAAGCTTTGAAGGCCAGGGGTGCGGTTTTAATCCATTGGTGTGTAACCTACCGGATTTCTTTTTCCTTTAGCCTCCTACCAAGCCTTGACACAGCAATTGACTTTTATCGACCCTACATTAGTGCCATGGGGAAATCCCGCTCAGCAACTATACTCGCTGCATACCTGATGGCTTCACGCCGTATCCCGCCAAATCTTGCCCTAGGACTTATAGAGCGTGCCCGCCCAATCGTGGAGCCAAATCCTGGGTTTATGAAGCAGCTTGAGCTTTATCACGAAATGAACTATACCAACACTGTTGAAGATCATCCATTATATCAGCGGTGGATTTATTTGAAGGATGTTGAGATGAGTAATGCTGCTGGAAGGGCACCTGAGCGAGTACATTTCAGAGATGCAGAGGCTGCAATAGGGGAAATCACTCAGGTAAAAGAGGGTGAAACCCCTGCGGAAAGGGGTGAAATAGAGCTACGGTGTAAGAAATGCCGGTGCGTACATATATTCATCCTTTCTTTCCCCTCTATACTTGGCTGACCGAGAGCTGGGTTGATCAGACGCACACTAGCGACCTCCGCCTCTTTAACACCCCATATTCCAAAAACAGCGCGAGGTGTGCCGCCAAAACAGCACTGCTCTCACCATTTCTTGGAGCCTCTTCTATGGATGAAGGATGAGCTCTCCAAAGGTGAAGTTTCTGGAAGACTAGAATGTCCCAAATGTCAGTCAAAGGTTGGATCCTATGCATGGCAAGGCCTGAAGTGTTCCTGTGGAGATTGGGTCGTTCCTGGGATTAGTGTTGCCAGAGGGAAGGTGGATGAAGTCAGGGTAAAGCTATGAAACGCCGGGTGGGTTAGGTATCAAGCCTTCTTAAGGTCATGGGGCTATCATTTATCACAATCGTTGTTTTACATATCATATCTTACAACCTTCGGCTTTGTGATTTGTTATTAATTGGTCGGGGTGGTGTCTAAACTCACCCATAGGTACCGAGGGGCCGAGGACCTTTTAGGACAACGTTTTAAAAATGTGAATGCACCCATATTACCTAATGGTGCTCTCTTAAGGTCCTAAGAGAAAAGCTTGTTTCTGCGACTTTAATGTCGGAGGGTTTGTAAGCGTTCAATTCGCGAGACTGGATCAACAAGGCTGACGACCAACTCATATCTGCTGCACCCACGTTCTTCCCTAGAAGCACACCGATAGGGCTCAGACGTGACTTGTTGTCATGGAGATCATGCCTTACGATAGGGCTGATCAGTGCCTCCTGTATGACATCAAGGGTCTAGGCGACTGTGAGATTCAACTTTAGGCTTGGGCGTTACCGTCATAAGGCAAAATTTATAGGTACCGTCCCGGTAAGGTATCCCTGATTTGGCGATTCCCAATCTGTCTTGTTGTGAAGAATATAAATGTGAGGAATGTGAAACATACAGGGAGGGACTTTAGACGGCCTTTCGATCATACCTGAACCCCCGAGATCGCTGAAAATGAGCAGTGATGCGTGTTCTCAATATACGTTATGTGAGGATTTATAAGTTACGCCGAATAAATACATGAATGTGGCAATGTAGAGTATCAAACATGCAGATGATACAACTTATGTATCTTACGCGCTGCATGCCGCCACGCCTTTTCAGCTAATTTCAAAACTCACTCCCTGAGATCTGAAGGCATACATGTACCTGGGGAATGTGGGTAGCCCGACAGGGCTGGCTTCAGACTCTTGGCATCGATAAGTGGGGAGGTTTTGAGAATGATCCATAGGATGCTCGTATATTTATCAACCAAATCGGACAATAACCCGACTCCTTCTTATTTGAAACAAATAGTTGGGAGTTTATTTATGAATAGTGTCCGGTATTGAAGGCGGTCCCAAGAGCCTGGTCTCGATTTGGAGGTTGACATCTTCCTCGAACACCCACATCGGTGAAGTGATCTAGCTACAATAGTTCGTTTCAACTTAGCTTAAATAAGAGTAGGGCGGTTACACCACACACCAAAATATATATTGCCCTTTTCTTTACATGTAGGGTGTTGATTTCCTTCCTATTCGAGAGTAATATATTTGGAGTATTAACACGGGGCATACCGATTTTTTATTTTTTTTTATTTTTTTATTTTTTGTCCTGTTGTTCTTACATAGGCGCGTTTTCACGACTAGGATTATACAAGATGTGGTAAAGACATGTCAAGGGGCTAAGAAATGATGGTGTTGCAAAACTATAGCGCTAGATTACTCTACCATAAGCTACACGTGCCCATATGTATGTATCGTACCTACATGTACCTACATGCTTTACACCACACCTCACACACACACGGCTTGAGCATGAACCCTACCGCATCATTCTGTATCACTCGCGCTCGCTCACCGGTGTATATGGGTACGGTACTGTAGTATTTTCTTTCACCTAACCGAGCCAGCCAGCTAGTCAGCATTACTTGTATCACTCTATCCCAAAGGTGATTTTACGCAGCTATTGAGGGGAAGGCCCTAAAAATGATAAGATAATTATTTGTCACTGAAAACTACGTAGAGTCAGCCTTATACATACCCACGATGTTATAATAGTGATCTGGTGTTGGGTTGGACTTAGGAATGTAGAGTACTGGGTTGTGTAAATGTTTCTTATATGGCAGGGATCGGTTTAGACAATGGGGGCTATATCTAGGCATCTGTCTTGACGATCGACCGCGCGCTTAAAGAGAATGTAGACAACTGATACTGATTAATTAGCGCGTCTGTAAACAGTACTGAAGAAGTAAAAAGGAAAGGAGAAGGGACAGGGTAATTGTACCAAACCAGTAGCTCGTATTTACGAAAAGGGGTTCGAAAATAACTTGAAGCCAGGATTGGAGGAAGAACGATAAACGAGAATAGAATAAACGACGGGGGAGGGATTTTGATTACTATTTTCCCCATCGATCCATGCCCGTCTCCTGATAATTGCTGGCCCCCCGCTTTTCATATATATAATCAGTCTAGACTAGCGTGGTGACGGTCAAAAAGGGGACAAACTGTTCTCTGGAGGCCTGCTTTAGAACATTAGTTGTCTGATTGGACAATGCTTGTCTACATGTATGGCCTGAAATCATATTTTGTCACTCGCACTGAGTATGAAAGTTAGTATAAACATACATACAAGGCTCTGGGATAAAGTGAGTGAACTAAATGTGGTGTTGATAGGTGAGGATCCGTTCACTCACTTTAATTTATCCTAGAGCCTTGTACATAAGAATACAAATGTTATTATACATACACTATTTTTTACTCCTCTCCCAACAAAATCGGTGTCTAATCCATAATTGTTAGATACCGGCCTTTATTAATACTACATCCGGAACATTAGACTGAATTTATTAAAAATTAGATGCTAGCTACATGTAGCCCTAGAGATCGATGTCACATAAAACTCTAGCTCAGCTTTTTTGAAATATGCCAAGAGGCGCCAGCTAGTCGTATACGTATATATTATTATCGAATTCTCTGTTGTGTTACTATACTTTCGTGCATGTACTTTAATTTACGTACATGCAAAATAGTACATATTGCTACATGTATATAAACCATTTATAGTGCACGCATATATATACTTGCGGTGAGCATGAGAATAAGTTTCCGCCAAACTGTGGGGTTGATACACAAAAATGGTGGCGGAAACTCATAGAAAATTCCACCCTCTTTTTCCAAACTTGTTGGCGTTTTACTAGACCTATAACCTACATGTATGCGATATGATTTAGCTATTGCCTACCAGTCTAGATTTCATGCGAGGCAAGATGGGACCGCGTCTAAACTTTTCTTTTGCCGACATACATGCCGTAGACAAGCAGCCAGAGATAACACCGCTGACATGGGGGGTATATGGGAGAGATCTCCGGGTAAAGTTTGCCGCTCTGACGCGCAGCGGTTAAGGGATGTGCAATCAGAAGCTACCGGATTCCTTTTTTTCAATACCACTGTGGATAGTAGGCGATGGGTCCGATGCATGTGAGTACCTATCCGCTACCTGTTAATATGCAATGTTTAATCAACAAGGCGTTATTTATCCTCAGGAGAAAGCCGTTGATTGCGTGATTGTATTGCAACTATACTAGGCCATATATAAGAACTGTAAGATATACATATTATATAGTGCTCTCAAACGCTACTATGGGCAGAGACAAGGAGGGTGTGAAAAAAGACGTTGTTATTTATCATGTCCAGGGATCCCTAGCTTCCATGATCCATCGAACATGATCCATCGAACATGGTCCTGGTTTCTAAGTCCTTGGGGACAGCAGAATAATCTAGAACAGGAATCACCCCTTATCAAAATAATTCCCTACCAAGAGGGCCTCCGGAGTTCGGCTCTTAGCTATATATATATACACCCCATGTTTCTGTGGAGTATGTTCCTTGAACCTTGAAATTTGCCTTATAGAAGTTACAAGTCACTGACAAGAACAGGTATTCAACAGCCTGGGACTCTAAGGCAGGGTTTAAAAATGCATTCACCACTATAGCAGTACTCCACCGCAAACTTTCGCCCTGCCATACCCTTGTACCTTTGTCCCCATACAAGTTACCGTTTCGAGCGGTCCTCCAAAACATTACTGTTGGTACCTGCATAGGCAGCTTGAGGTATCTATCCGTCAAGCATATGTAGTTCAACATTTTTTTGGTCTGGCGTTCACCCTATAGACTATGCAATTTCGTATGCATTGAGATCCTGTTTAGGCCTTTTGCAGTTTATACTGGTGAAATCTCGATATAGCTACTGCGTGGAATTCAGGAATCAGGAAGAACTCTCCTCGACAACCATCGCTGAGGACGAAGCGACCAAAAGTTAAAAAAACATCACAAGAGCTCAACGTGACAATTATTGAAGTTTGTTAGGGAAGTACTTGGTTACATGTACCTTCCAATGACAATGAGACATGGAATAGCATATTATAAAGCCAAGCCTAGAAAGAAAAAAGGTTGGAAAAAATTCTCGGCTAACCATAATATCCTATTTATCTAGCTGGATCTCTTGTATAGTTATATTCAATTTTCTTTATTTTATTGAATGTGGAGGGGGAAGGGGGCTGAGAGGAGAAGGGAGCAGGAAGGGGAGGGTTCTTACGCCAGATATTGTCATAGCCTATGGACTGCATATACACATAAACAAAAAATACAGGAATCGGATCTTTCGGCTCACGAATATGTCAGTGAATCATGAGGTATCACTCGATTATGTGACGGATTTCTTATGAGAGATTGAGGTGCAATATAGATAGATTTGACCCTAGAAGAAGAGATATTACTTAAAATAAGGTGGTGCGTTTATAAATTGCTAAACACCTAGATTGATCCCAGTCTTCTTGCATAAAAGGGTCCTCATTAGTACAAACAACATACATGTAAGTACATTGTACTTTTGTACCTATTCTTTTCAATATCGAGTTCTAGCTACTAGTATTTCAGGAACAAAGACTTCATAACCACACGAAATGAGGCTTAATAAGATTAAAAAGTATTTATATACCGACAACGGCAGGGTTTGAACCTACGCTCCCGAAGGAATCAGATTACCGAATAGTGATAATTCAAGTCTGACGCCTTAACCACTCGGCCACGTTGTCATGGAGGAATTTTAAAAGTATATTTATATCTCAATACAACCATCACACACACTCACTCACACACCCGGCCAAGAGATTGTTAGCAGTGACTTAAGTGTCTCAAGAATCATACTAGATGCCATCACAGGGTTCCACTATGGGATGCCACTTTGAAGCCATCCCAACGTCTAGGAATGAGACAGGCTGAGTCTATCACGAAACTGTGTTCGAGTCATAACAGTATATATATTATAACGCGATATTCGAATAGGCACAGTAGACCACAGTACCAACTATAACAACAAAACATTAAGGCACCGTATAATAGTATCTTGGCTCGAACGTTTTAGCTCTAATAAATTACTTCTAGTAAGATTGTCCCCTTCAAATGATGCAAGCGGTTGTCTTGATACGCACAGAATATAGCAGGATGCGCGCGGGGTATAGCAGTATTGTCTTGGAATGTTCCGAGTGATACATCATGTAGATTTAGGGACTATCTGGCTTATCTCTCCTTACAGAACCACCACCGGGATATTCCGCACAATGCTACATATGTTCATTTGTTCCCTAATGAACCCTTTCACTGTCTAACTACGACTCGAACAACTAATACGAGCGGACAAAATTGACTGTAAATCAACAAACAACAGTACTGTTGAGACCTCCACAAATATCATAGTCAATCATCTCTGTTCGAGCGCGCGTGATGCGTGATTAGATGGCTGGGAAGCATCTGATACGCACACTTACTTCTTATAACCGGTATTAGATATCCTTGGGCAAATGGAAATTTCGCAATTCTTTCTACTAGCGCAACTTCGACAAAGACCTCATAGCTTAGATTCTAATGATTGTGTTTATAGATTCCATTAGAGCGCTAATGGCATCGGTCTCTAGTACTTGCTATATTTACAGTGCTATATTCTCGGGTCTTATTAGACACAATTAACCAATATATATATCATGTCACTCGACCGACACTCCCCCCCCCTCCCAGTCGATGTCGAAAGCTGGGACAGTCCAGGCTTTCGTGGGGCTAATTATAAGACAACTACCTGCCCATATCGAGAAGATGCCAAGCTGCCAAACCGATTAACCAGTCTCCATTGACTTACAATGGCCGAAACCCCTTATTCATCAAACCACACGCTCATCTTCATCCCATGATATATGGTAATTACACCTGAATACAACATGCTTTTATATAATGAAGCTGATCGGCCACTCTTCTATTTGTGATTAGAAAGGGTTCGCAAAAAAAGGTCCCTACTGAAACCTACTAACTCCGCCGATATTGGCAGTAGTGAAAACGATAATGATGGTCGACTGATCAGATCGTCATGGGGTTTGTGCTTTGTCCGAGATATCATATCACTAGTTTTAAGAGTACGTCTTTCGTTTCTGGGTGAGTTTCCGCATGAGTTTCCGAGTGCATCACCAAAAATCACCCATCCCCATCAAGGCATCGCAGCTGATCATTCATCCGAAAGCTGTACCTTGTACCTACATACATTTACTTATATGTACTTATCATGTCGCGGCCTCATCGCTCCGCACTCCGAAAAGACAGCCACCCCTTGCCTCATAGCACAGCGCGCAAGCTCAGATCACATCTCTTATTTGTTTGATTTTTAAGGCAGAAAACTGACCTGAGCCGGAGCCGAGCTTTTATGCACTGTACCTCGCCTAGATGCGAGATTCTATGCGCCTTTCCCCCACGCCAGAAGGTGAGTACACTATCCCTATAATGTCACCATACCTCGCATATCGACTACTGACTGTATTCGATCTGTTTGGACCCAGGAAAGGTTCGCGTGCATTGGCAACGGCGTCTAGACCTACAACCCGCTCAAATGTGTGGTGGCTAGGCTCATACCTGGCTACATATACGTGACGCAGAAAGAGAGAAACCTGAAGTGCGATTACCTATCATAAAAAATCTAGCGAGGTTTCGTACACACATACACAGACCAACTGCAGCTGGTAATTTGAAATTATGTCTATCTTTCCAAGTCGCCGACCGCTCTGATACTACAACCACGGGCTCAGTATGCAAGCAAGAATGCGGAGAAGGAAAAGACAGGAGAGGTAACTATAGCGTTCTGCACCTTTTTCCCTCGTGGTAATAAAAATAAATAGCCTGTATTTCATATTCCCACCTGGAACATCAATAAACGCCACCACAACGCCTGCTCCGCCACGTGTTTTACATACGCAGCAGGATTTCCTTAGGCGGTGTGTCTTACTCAAAAGCGTGAGGGTTGTGCTCCTGCATTTCTGCTCATGCCGTTCTTCTGAAGTGATTATCTGGGCAAGTTCTCATTTTTATGCCGTTTAGGTTCGCCAGTCGCGTCGATACCAACCAGGTTTTAATGGCTCATACACTAATGGGACTGACAGGCGATGCCATTGTTATTGTTTTGTAAGCCACATCATCATGGATTATCACTCGTCACTGAGACTACTATACCCTGCTTCTGGGGATCAATCTAGATTGTTCTGCAAACCTCAATTCGGAAAGGTAATATTGATATAATTTTTTACAAGAAATAAAACTTTATCTACCGTACCGCCCTGCAATAGGTAAACTACACCCGATCCCAGTCCGACAAAAGACCACAAAACAAAAATAGATAGCCTCCATGTATCCCCTACCTTGTGAAAAAGAAAAAAAAAAAAGAAGACAAAAAAGTAAGGGATCAGGCTAGCGCTAGTAGGTAAAGCGGTACCAAAAGTTGGACTTCTTGGATATACGGATGAAGGACAAAAAAAAAGGCACTCTCGCACTAGTAAAGGTGAGCTAGCACATTGAGGCTTAGACATTGTGCAAAGAATTAAGTGGGGAAAAAAAGAAAGGGAGAAAAGGAACTGAAATGAAAATTAATCCCTCATTATGGGGGAAATAAAGGGAGACCAGGCAAGGCGGTCAAGGAAAGTGAAGAAAAGAAAGGAGGAAACCAACCCCCCTACAAACATAAAAAAAATAATCCCATAAATCACAATGATTTGCAAAACATAGATAGTATGAAGATTCAAACAAATAGATTATAGACGACAGGTATACTTCCGAGGCTCTTGCTGTTGTTTTATATACCGACGCAGGTCCTCGTTCTCCTTGCCAAGCCGTCTGACTTCCATCTGCAAGGTTGTAGTGCCCTCATGAAGTTCTACAATGAACTCTTTGGTCATCTTCAGGATGTTCGCCTTGGACGTGCTCTTTTGATCTGTACACTCGGGGACCAGCTTGAATAGAGCCTCCATGCCATCTTTAATTGTCTCCCGACGTTTCTTCTCAGAGTTTAGATGCTTGATGCGTCGTATCTCGTGCTTACTATTCTTATGCTCTGAATTCCCAGTCAGAGATGACCTCATGGGCGTGGGGTGTGGAGAAATACCCCTATGGATTCGAACGGAGGATGATTGGTATGACTTTGAGATTCGGTGCTGTTGGTGGTGGTGGTGGTGGGTCTCTTGAAAGCGATGGTTATTTCGCTGGATATGTTGATAGGATGAGCCGGTGACATTTCCTCTTCCATCGCCATAGGCCGGAGCGCCCCCGTCTCGCTCCGAAACTGGTGTTGTTGGACTGTGGCTTCCCGGGGACGTGCAGCCGGTCGATGATAGGATTGATTCCGATAGGGAGGGACAACGGGTTGGCGGAGATATCGGGCTGATCTGCATTGCGTATCTCATACCTTCCGCCTCAGGGACATTTGAATATGTCGACTCTGAATGCGGAAGATGAGCCGAACCCAATGTATTATGGGTTGGCAAAAGTAAATGACTGCTGTGCTGCTGCTGCTGCTGCTGCTGTAGAGGATATTGTGGATATCTTGCTTGAAAGGCTTCAAGGCGAGAAGGTTCAATGACAGTTGGTTGACCCTCCCGAAATAAATGATATTCATGTTCGATTTCACCACACACCTCCATCCTTCCAGAGCGTGGGTGTACACAATCCCGCATCAAAGAACTGAGCGGTCTATATGTGTGTTAGCTATGCATATGCAAAGGAATCGCCGAGCGACAACTTACGGAAGTGCTTGGTTAGATGAAGACTTGGAGGTAATCATACTCATTTTTGCTGGTGGAGTGAAGCGATGACACAGCTGAAAGACTTATAAAGTAAAGATATGGGCTCAAGTGGGAAATACGATAAGGACCTTAAATAATACCGAAATCCGAGCTGGTAGTACCTTATGGTGTAAACAACAGAAATAGGTCGCAGAGAGGGAAAGTTTAATGAACGTATTTCACTGGGTGAAGGAAGGCTAGCTATAGGAACTGAATTGAGAGCTGATAGGTAAAAAAGGTAAAAGTTATAAGGGAATGTCTTCCTTGATATACACTCCACGAACACTTCACAAGCTCTATTAAGGCTGCGGATGATCAACCAAATCTATGAACCCCCTTCACATCCCAAAGAGAAAAAGGAATAACCTGCCATAGCCCCTCCCATCCTCAGAGAAGCGGGGCCGAAGGAGGAGGATCATCCGTTAAACACGAGAAATTGACCGTGCCCCACACCTTGATACCAACACCCGCGAGAGCTCGCCATGTCTCACGATTTCTCTCCTAGGAATACCATATTCTACTGATTTTGTAAGCACAGTGTATCTAGTAAGGAAAAAAACAAAATCTTCACTAGCCCGGAGACATCAGAGACATCCATGTCTGATACCCATTGCACCACAAGAAAGTTCCGGCTAATAATCTTAAACGAATCCATATGTTGGACAATGCGTGTGGGTATACCTGCAGGAATAAGCTTCCAGGGGGCCGGGCGAAAATCACAAGGAAACCTCATCCTCCTGCTTTCCGCACACACGCAAAGAGGATAAGTCCCGACTCGACGATCTTATAAGCCAGAAAGATCTTTCTCTCGTAGGTCCTTGGATTTAGTACCAGGGACTTCGGACCCCTTACCTGGAGCGGTCGAGCTCAATACCAACGCGCTAAATCTCGTGGTTGTAACGCCCTGCGTGCGACTCGGCCCGGCCGTTCGTCTCAACTTGAACTTGGACGAGCTGACTATGTGATAAATAAGACTGTCAGCCTTCCCCCACCTCCTTCTTCGACGGCGTCCAGCAAGGGGGATGTGACAAATCCATTCGGTTCTTCGGCGAGGGCTCATGTTTCTAGACTACCGAAAGGTGGTCTGTCAATTTGGTAGGATCTGTGGCAGGGACTGCGGAGATTTTTCTTCTTTCCTAGACATTGAGACATGAGTACGGAGGGCCCGATCGATCAATACCCAGTACCACCTTCCCGACTTTTTTAAAAAGCCAAATCCTCCTAGTGATCAAAACTCGCGCCGCCAAAGCGGTCAAACGTCTAAAAGGTCTCGCTGGCTAGCTGGATTTCTGGGAGGAACATATTTGAGTCATTAATGACATACGACCTTATCAATACTATCGTACGCACATCGCCCAATTCTGACTTTTCTGGTCTGATATGGACACGATCAAACATGGTGATGGCCGCGTGAAAGATTGAGGAGAGCGATATTGGACGCCGGTACAGAGATCGGGACCTCAGCCCTCCATAATCGTAAAATGGTTGAAACAACGGTAGTTAGACTATAGGAGGGAGTAGCGAGGGGGTATAACGAGTGTACCAGCCCTGGAGCAAACCAAATCTGGAAGTAATTCTCGTTATACCCCCATCCCCACGCTGTTGAGGCCTAGACATGGATTCAGAATCAACTCCATAACGAATCAAAGGCCCCGAAGACCACAAGCAGCCATCATCATTGCCATCATATACGGGAAAAAGCTGCCCCCTTCGCCACCGATGGCAGAACGAGAAATATGTCGCTGTCCATAATACCCCTCATATTACGGACCTTGACCCTCTAGAAACTGATGATACGAGCCAATAATAGGTCAAGGACGGCAACAAGAAACTCCGTCCGAGAGTAATGTAAACCTCGGACGTGGGACAAAGATTTAAGTAAAGCGGAGATCTTGTTAGTAGGATATAATACAAGTTGCAAGGCGGGAGGTACAAAGCAAGAGTACCCCATATGGGCATGTGGAGGCAGTAAGAAAACAACCCACTTCCGTGCCTTAGAGTTTTCCCTCCTCATGTACTAGGCCGTAAGAGGGTGGATTTGGTTCGGTGTAATGCTGCATATGTGCTCTCTGACAGCGATAGTTTAAAGAAGGTTGGAAGTTAGACCACAGGCTGTAATGTACCAGTGTGGGTGGGGTGAGTGGGGGAGGGAGGAGTTGGGGACCTTTCTCTACCAGTGTTCAGCATAGCTCCAAGGTGCCCCTTGGGGTAACCTGGTTTGAACTCTCTTCAAATCAAAAACTGTACCAACCAGTCTCCGATCGCCGGTGCGTACTATGTGTGTATGTATGCACGATGTCCCGCATGAAATAATTTGGCGAGCCAAGATGGGTTGTTGCTTACAGCTTTATGCATCCAGTATCAAGCCAACAGTACTTATTGCGCTTTATAAATGTTTCTTCTAGCCTAGTCATAGTCCCGAATGAAAAGAAAGCCAAAGTCTCACGAATTGAGCATCGAAAGGAAGGAAATCTCCGGGATGCTAAACCTGAGATTAGATCTGTCCTCCTTGGTGAAATATGTTGCCAATTGTGGTGCACATGCAAAAAATGGTGCCTGTGTAAAGTACATATAGCTAGATGCCACTTGAGTGGGACGGGTTAACTGTGCCAGTCTGGACAGCAGCTGATTACAAGAAGGAACGCCTTGACGAACGTTGTGGCGCAACATAATCAGATTGGGAGACCAACTGAGTGGAATTTTAGGCTTGGGCCCAAGAAAACATTTAAGATGGACTCTAGATATTGATATTACCGGGTTTCTTTGGTCTCAAGTTGCATTTTCACCAAACATGTAGTGGGTAACATGAGTCAAACAAGCATTGAGAAAAGCTAAACTATAAGGTATGTAAAGAGAAACGATGAATGAAGAAAAGAAAAAATCAAAAGCGGACTATGCGTGACAGACAGAAACAGTAGAAGTAGTTACCATAAAGAGACCCAATTACCATGTATTGTGTAAGAGAACGACGTACCATCCAAACACGCTATATACCTTCCGAGCATGGATATAAATACCGGAAGAACGCTAAAAAAAAAAACGTAAAAACGCAAAAACCGGAAAACCCTTTTAGCAAGCGAACCCCCAACCTCATTGCCTCATCATCTTCCCAAATATCCACCCCTCCCCATCCTTTGGAAGCAGAAAAAGGTGATATAATTAGCCTGACATCCTAGAGCCAGGGAACAAGCGTAGTAAATTGACAAGACACTAAACCGCAACACAAATTCCAGTTTTACATTTACAAAACCAACATGGCGGCACATGCGGCGAAAAGACCAACAATGCTGACACCAGCACGAGTAGCAGAGCTGGTATCGTCGGTACTTGATCCGGAACCTGTAGTTGAAGAACCACCGCTGGAAGACTTGGCCTCATCGAGCTTTCCAGCGCAAGTGTATCCGTTACCCTTTACAACACCGCTGGACTTGTATTCGTCGAACTCAGTGCAGTCGAATTCCTCGGTAGTCTGAATGTTCATTCCACCGCGGACGTCGTCAAGGGAAGGAAGAGTAGCGCTAATAAGATGTCAATATTGAGGTTTCTTGAAAAAATAGATGTGAAAAAGAACTTACTTAGTGAAACTTCCGGAGAAATCAACAGATCCATCAACAGTGGTCAAGGCAGGGAAACCATCAATGTCGGTAAGTTTGGTGTTGTTGGCGAGCTGGAAAGTACCCCCAATAGTCTCGAGGTTGATGGCGGATACGTTGGACAATTGAGAGTTGCTGTTGAACGCAAAAGAACCGCCAACTTCAGTAAGCTCAGGGAATGAGGCATCAGTGAAAGTGTTGTTGATGAAAGCAATGGTTCCGTTAACACTCTCCAATTTGGGGAAAGAAACAGATCCGGCATCACGAATTGTGATGTTCTTAGCCCAGACAAGATCAGGGAATTCAACAGTGACACCCTTGCTGTTGAACTCGATATTGACTGCGTTCGATACATTTCCAAGCGCAACATTCACCTCCTTCAAGTACCTGTTGTTGTTGATATTGAAGTTGGTGGCGGTTATCAAATTGATACCATTGAGGGAAGTGAGGATGGTGTCCGTGATCAAGACCTCATCGCACTTAGTCACTCCTGAGGTAAAGTCGAGAGCCTTGAGAGCGGGAAGAGTAACCCAATTGATGCTGCCAACCGAAGTAAGACTGGCAAAGCTGACCGAAGACAAGATGGTCAACTCCTGCATGGTCCATGTTCCGCTGATCGAGCGGAGCATAGGAGCACTGATTGAGGTGAGGCCAGTGGCTCCAACGATGGAGAAGGCTCCGTCGATGGTCTGGAGACTTGGAATCGAAAGAATACCAACCCCCTCCCCAACAGTGACATCTCCCTCCCAGCTGTTGCAGTTGTCAAGCTTGCTGACATCGCCGTCGCTCTCGATAGAGACATCACCATTACATTCGGCTGTGGTGTGTTAGCTGGGTTGCACAATGTTCTTTCTTCTTCACCCTTTTTCACAAATGGGTATCTCAAAAGTGTGATGTGATATATAACCCCTTAAGATGATGCTAAGGATGGTGGGGTACGTAAACAAAGGGGATGACATACCACTGAGAGCACCGGCTACGGCAAACGAGGCCAAGAGGAAAGATCTGAGAGAAGGCATTGTGTATTATTAAAAATCTAATGTGTTGATAGTGTAGTGCTGGTGTAATGGGGGGGGTGATTGTTGAAGGACAAGCAAACTCTACTGATCAACGAAGGTGAGAAGCTTGAATGAATGAACGAGAGACTGGTTAAAGAAGAGGCGTGATGAAGGAAGAGGAAGAAAAGGAAGAGGAAGAAGGGTGGGAGAGAAGAGAAGAAGACTACGACGACGTGAGTGGATAGCCGTGGTGCGTTGACTGAAAGAGGGTGGCGGAAACGGGGATGTAGAGGAGGGAAAAGGGACCGTGAGAGAAAAAAAAAGGAGCACACGGGAAGAAAAACCACTTAGAACGACAAGACACGCAGCACGCTTGCTAGAATTGGATGTAGCGGCGGAAATAGCAGGTGGTCTGGCCGCGAAAGTTAGATTTGTTGGCAAGGAATAGAGCGTGGTGGGTAGAGAGAGGTGGTGCCTGCTTGCCTGCCTGTGGCTCCGCCGGAATGCGAGCAAGCCCGGCATATGTCAGGGGGTTTTGATTGGAAGGACCGTGATATCCACTGCTCCCCCCCTCACCCATTGCCTCTCTAAACTGGAAACAAGAACTATCAAGTGCAAATCTCTTCTATTGGCACTACTGCTGCCAACTTTCCCTCCTACTATTGGACACCAAGCCAAGATAGAACTTTCTTTAACTAGAATTCAGTATGTAGGTACATGCTTCAAAAACAAAAAACAAATAATTCCTCTAGCGAAATTTCTCTATCCTGATCGATCCTTCGCATTACCCGCGGGCCCAACCCTTAGCCCAAGCCAGTCCCTGATTTGAAAGGTCTCTCTCTAACTGAGAGATAACACCAATGATATTGATTTGGCTTATGGTAACGTTTCTCCATTCTATGTTGCTACAGATAGCCCTACATGTTCACCTATGGGGTGTTTCGACGGTTCAATGTGTAAGAAGTGTGTATGATACGGTAACAGCATACAATGCAAAAATAGCAATTGCGAAACTAAGTCAGCGGCCAGAAGGGTGGTCTGCCACAGCTGTTTCCGCAGCCGCTGGATCTGGCTTCTTACCTTTCCACGGAAGTTGGTTGCTATGTAGGCGGTAGATCGCCGCCATATTTGTCTAATATTCCATTTCTGAACAGATTATTGGTTGTCATCGGTGTCGCATGCTTGCATTCATAGGTTCCTCGGCGCCTACTCCTTCGAACCTTTCTGTAAACCAGAGAGAGCAACCTCCCCTGCAATAGCTTCAATCTGTCTGCGGCCGCTGTTTTGCTCGGTTGCCGTCAGGTCCAAACCCGAGAAATGCACTTCAAATGCCCTGCCAAGATTCGGACTGGAGAACCCTGGGCATCTTGTCAATCCGCTTCAATTCCCCTCAAACAGCCGGAACTTGACTGTGATAGCGGAATTGGCCTTGGCGGCATTCTACCCTAGAGTAGAGGGTTGGTTACTTCCCCTGTTTGTGCAGGCTCCGAAATTTTTGCGTGTTGACGTTGCTTGCATCCAGGCGAGATGCACATGGACATGGGTGTGCCTGTGCAACTCTTAGGTCCTTAACCTTGGCCTTATTACTTAAGGTCCCTGGAGAACATGCATGGCTAGCACTGGCTAGTGTACTTAACCTCGGATGACAGCAGAGATGTAGTGCTTTAGAGTCTTAGAGCACATACAAAATCGGAGTGGATGGGCAGCGATGTTTGCGAGCTACAAAAGCTACAGCACCTTAATTGTAGGCACTCAGAGTAAACCAAAGGACACTTGTTTGTAGATAGGTACATGTACCTACATGTAGCACCATGCTCCGCTACATACGAGGGAGGGAAAATACGCTTCCTGAAAGAGATCAGCGAATGTCGATTTCTGTGGAAATTGTCTTGGTGAGGTATCGCCACGATCTGGAACATTTCGGGTTGTTGTCTTCCCTATAGTACTACACCAGCGCAGCATCAATGTTTTAAAACCTGGCTCTTGACTAGATAGTGGGTTCCTCAATAAAGTGGCACCCACAAACCCTAAAGCATCGGTCGAATATTACTATAGACTAGGGTTCCTAACTTAAAGGTTCGAAATTTGTTTAATGGTAGTTCCGAAGGGGTTTCCAATTACAAAGCTTTATGGGCCGGAGATTATTTAGACTTTGTGATTCCCGGGGCCAGCTTGTGTTCCTCTTACGGCTCGGCTCGCTCATGAGCAAAACGGAGTAGGTCCTATATACTCAATTGTAATATGCCCCTTAATTGATAACGTACCGCACTTTACATAAGGCTTATGGTGGAAAATCCTCGAACTCGCTCAGGCCTCAGGAAAGCTTCTCAATCCCTACTCGCTGTAAATGGACACACATTCATGATTGGAAAAGTCCTGGTTTAGACGCACGTCATTTGCGGTGCTCTAGAGTACATAGGAGGTAGGTACATGCAACACGGAGAATTATTTGACAGAAGTTTTCCTGCGAAATTATACTCTACACAAACGCAGTAGTACAGTGAGAGTAGATCAAGCAGGTACAAGCAAGAAGTGCAGTTAGGGAGAGTACCTACCTTGACTCCAGAAAATCACCTGGCACCTGAACCTCGCACCTGGGCCGTTAGACGTGAGCACAAGAACATTTACTAGCATAGAGTTATTCTATCATGCCAATCTAGATCGTGGGGGCCATACCTAAAATCCCCGGCTTCTCTAAGCAGATCTTTCAAGGCCTGTGATCTAAAGGCACAACAGAGGGTTTGTTTGCGAATCAGTCCGATCCCAAAGAGCCCTACAAACACAACTCCCGGTCTTTGACAGAGGGTACCATTTGCTCCCAACTAATTAGAAAACACCGGCAGACACATCTGTTGTGGAAGGTTTTCGGGAAGTATGTCAGAGAGTTCATGCCTAAGAGAAATTGATACCATTTGATATCTTGGATCTGTACTCCTGCTTTTTTATGCACCACCACCACCACCACCACCACCACAAGAGATACGCGAGTGCCGACGTAATTCATTGAATGACTGAAGGTCTGACGAGGGGCCTGCATAACGTTCTACAACATCTACAAATTAGGTTGAAGACACAAGATTATGCGTGAAATCTTTACCCAGCTATCACGAGAACAGTAAGTCATATTTAAAGCTCTAGCAACTATTTCAGCACACCTACGTAGAGTACTAAGCACCTTTTCTAGATCCCTTTTACTTACAAAGTAGAGTTCACATTCATTCTTTAATTCTTTAATTCTTTCCTGTCTTCTGAGTCAAGCCGTTCCCGATGCTAAACATCTCGAGCCCGACAACCCAGACCATGATTCTCTACTAAGAATAGTAGATAGCCCAACAAAACACACGGAAGCACCTCTTGACAGAGTTTAGATGTTTTTGTTGTTGTTCTTCTTCTAGTTGTTGACGCTCCGCTCTGACAGTCTGGGTGTTCTCGGAGTTGTCCCGTGATGTTTCGTTAACAGTTATGGAAAGGCATGACCGGCCAATATTCTTTTCTTTGCGAGGGCATTGACAGTGGGTTTGTCATACTACTATTCCCTTGTAAGGATTGTCCTCCATCTTGGCAGTGTCATGGGTGTTGCTGTGTCGGGAAACAACGCGAGCTCCCAGGCAACATCATACATCCTAAGCGCTACTTACCATCTTGTCCGTACCGTCCATACCGTCCATACCAATCTACCATATCCATAGACAAATTTCCCATACGTCGTCATCAATATCCATAGAAAATAAGAGGATTCATTATGGTCGCAACTACCCGTTCCAGGGGAAACCTTACACTGCTCCTTAAATCCTCTAAGGCTGGGGTCACCAAACGTTCGAAATCAACTGCATCCACTAACGTCCCCATGAGCTCAAGCAGCTCAAGCAGCTCAAAGCTAGCAATAGCTCATGATGGATCGATCACCCCGACTCCGGCGGTTGCAAAAGCCATGGCCACTGCAAACCCAATCTCCCAGACTCCATACGTCGCAGTCCCAAGCCCCGCCTCTCCGACAGCTACAGACGTTCCACTGGTCTCACCCCTCCTTGCCCCGACATCGGTTTCGCCACACGCATTCACATCCGCCCCCACCCCCTCCTCACCCTCTAGGCTAATAAAAATAGCAACCACGACGACGAATAATATCCTAAAGGCCGGGATAGCACATCTTCTCAGCGTCGAGCCCAAACTTTCCCCGTTGATCGAATCATACCCATGTACTATCTTCTCCTCCGCTGGCCTCGCTGAGCCGGTGGACCCCTTCTACTCGCTCATGAGCGGCATTATATCGCAGCAGATCTCCTCCGCCGCGGCGCGCTCCGTCAAAGCGAAATTTATATCTCTTTTTCAACCAGCGCTTGGGAATGCCGGACTGGAGTTCCCAACACCTGCAATGGTGCTGGAGTGCTCGCAGGAGATACTGCGCACCGGGGGTCTAAGCAAGAGAAAAGCAGAGTATGCGCACTCGCTTGCGGAGAGGTTTGTCAATGGGGAACTGTCAGCAGAGATGCTCTCTAACGCTAGCGACGAGGAGGTAGTCCGCCGGCTGGTTATGGTGAGGGGAATTGGAGGTGAGAGTCCCCGCTGTTTGTGCTCATATGCTGCTGGATGTGGAATGCGAAGGCGTGTGCACCCCGCACGCACCTGCCTATTCGAATCCAATGACATAATTCCGACCCTACAGATCTCGGCGGCATGCGATTGTGGACCTCCTAGAGATATCCGCACTCATGCCCGCAGTGGCGGATATACATCTTTCAGGGCATTTTTCTAATGGCAAACTCTAGTTTGGTCCGCCGAGATGTTCCTCATGTTCGGCCTGAAGCGAATGGACGTCTTCTCACTTGGCGACCTCGGCATCCAGCGCGGCCAGGCCATCCTCGCAGGGCGCGACGTGAGAAAACTGAAGAGCGGCGGCAAGGGAAAGTGGAAGTACATGTCTGAGCAGGACATGACCAAGCACTCGGAGCCGTTCCGACCTTACAGAAGTACGTTCTTCCATAACCTTTACTCCCGTCCCCTGCTTGAACTTTGAAATTTCTGGACCCTCCGATCATTGGCTGGGTACGTTCCTGTCGTTCGTCTTATATAAGTTTTAATTTTCTCTCGCGCGTGGTCACGTTATGTGGTGTTTTTCACATGCTCGCTCATCATTGTATCACGTTCCGACATACCCATCTTGGATACCCCCCCCCCCCTGCGCGTTCCAACATGCACTTTTGCACTTTCAGTACTCGCATCACTCTCTACCCATTGATACCTCAGCCTCGGCGGTCTTTCTTTATATAACCCTTCTATTGCCTACATACCCCCATCACCTAATTAATTCCCCTGCAATCATCTCCCTCCACAACTCCACAACTAACACCCGGCTGCACGCGCAGGTCTCTACATGTGGTATCTCTGGAAAGCCAGCGACGTGAGTGTGGAAGTACTCAAGAGCACCCCCTCCTCCTCATCTGCTCCATCCACCTCATCAAAAACGAGGAGGAGAAAGAAGTCTCAGGCGAAGCCGACATCGGCTGGGGCAGAGTAAAGAGATCGATGGGGTACATATAGTAGGTGAGGTGTTTGCAATTCGGCCGCAGGACCGGGGCCAACCTGGCGTATAGAGTAGAGGGCACCCAGAGTGGGATAGGCTACGTAGGCGGCGTGCCCCATAGAGCAAATACCAAGTTACCAACACGAGTGAGCAAGCGAGCGAGCGATCATCGTGTGGATACATGTAGTTACAGTAGCTAGAGTGTTTAGTTATCTAGCCAGAGTACCGTAGAATCTGAGAAAACTCGTTGCGAGAGAGCAGGGGTATAGGCCAACCAGAGGCAGTCTTTGAACGCCAATATGCAGGTTTTGGTGTAGAATATCCCTGCTGCAGCACAACGAGTTCTCTCAGATTTTGCGGTAGACTCAGGCACTTTCCATCTACATGTGCACATTAAGACAAGACAAAACAAAACGCAATAAAGTAATGTAGATAGAGAGTATCTACATCAGACTACATGGATAGCAACTTCTACCTGGACCCGGCGCATACATACATGTATCTATCACATCACACTTTATCATATCGTCACTGTCGAAGGCCCATAGTACCGCGCCTATCAAGTCATGCAAGAAGTGCAGTCGCAGAGGAGCTAGAGTAGAGAAAGGATAAAGTCGCCTTATCACAGTTGCCCAACCCCTCGATTCCAAAAAGCGAAGAGTAAACACAATTAACCCTACCTACGCGCCAAGTAACCCACTGGCACAGCACAGGAATCGAACCGTAGAAAAAGCCCCTCCCTCTCCCAGAAGATCCTTGCCTCGCCTTCCCTGTCTCCGTTCGCCTCCGTTCTTGGCATCCCAGTCAAGAAGTGCACACTCTATCTACGGGCCACCCTTCCCGCCCCCCAAAACACCACCGAAACAATCGTGATGCACACAATCAGGGGCTGAGATAGAGAGAGAGGAGGGGGGGGGGTTATTCCATCATGTTGACGTCGTAGGTAGAGTGCCCTCCACCCCCCCCCCCACCCAATACATTCGCGGTGTTCTGTTGTTCTGTACGCGTGTTTTTTTTCTTTCTTTTGCAATCGCGGAGCTGAGAGCTGAGAGCTGAACTGACTGACTGACTGACACGCCATCCGACGTCCGTCTTCCTGTCCGACCTGAAGAAAAAAAAAGATATAATTAAACAAAAAAATAACCCCCCACCCACACACACCCCCCAAAAAAGAAGCTTGCCTTGCCTTGCCTTGCCTACCTTGCCCTTGCCAAGCTTGCTTGCCCTACACTTTTCCACAACCTAAGGCTCGCCTCCTCGGGATTGAAGAAATTGATCCGCACTTCTCGCCGCCCTCATACATTGCATACCCGCAGCAGAACCCAACCCGGCCTACCGGGGCAGAAGTAGAAGTCAACTGTCATTTCTTGTTGACGCTGAAGTCTGTAAGGGCCATACAGCCAGCAGAGTTCTGGAGTTCTAGGGACCTCTAGATCATCACGGATGTAACCAGGGTTAGGGGTAGGTATGAATGGGAAGGGGAGAGTGTCAATTAGAGGCTCATGGGACATCACTCGGCGTGATCGATGTGTTGTTGTTCTTTACAGATCGGGATACCGAGGGGGGGCCCCAGATGCTATCTAATAACATGTACTCCCTACTCTCCACTGCAAATATTACTATGCTAGCTTTCTATGGCGGTGCTGCAATTTCACAGAGTGACCATTTATGATGCAGCCTCAAGCATGGGCATCCTGGAATAAACTTAAGCTACTCTCCTCCGCGGTAAAGCACGTTGAGCTGCTCTTATTGTGCAGCATTACCCTAGCCCACTCTACTCTAGCATCTACATACGAGTGGAGTGGGGCCCTCTCCTCTGGCAGCTACTCTACATACATATATGTAGGTACAGGCACAGGCACAGGTACAGGTACATAGGGAGATTAACAACGGCATCTTCCGCTTGCAGTTAATTTCCTGTGTCCATCCTGAATCTACGAATCTGTGCAAGTACATGTACTCTATGCCTCTACGCACGATTGATCATCATCTCTCTAGGCGCAGAGAGATACATGAGCCACTTTCCAACCAACCAACCCCCAATCAGATAGTACAACATACAGCCATAAGTCTTGGAGATCCACCTTTCCTCCTCCTCTGTGATCTTCCAGAAGGGGGTGCTACATCAAATTAAAAAAAGGAGTGTTCCGATTCGACTCGTTTAGATAAACTTTCTGTTTCCTGGTCACCACAGCAACCGAGTGACCATCGATGAGTGGGTCTTCTGCCCGCATCTAATATAAAAATAAACTAAGCCTAAATACAAGAAACCCAGATGTACCACAAAGGGGTGAAAGGGGGGGGTGGTGGTGAAAGGGGATTGATACACCGGATACTATACAGGACCCAGGGCTAGCTCAAAATGAAGGATTGATTAATTTGGAATTCTAGTCGAGCTATTCTATTTACCTACATGTAGCTAGCTAGAGAGCATATGATACTTAGTCACATCTACAGTACTGCAGTCCGATATATAGAACTTTATTAGGCACACTTAATTATTATTATTGTTGTTAGGACCTGTCATCTTGTCTTGGTACTTTAATTTTGGTTCGGCAAGCAGACACGCTCGGCCCGAGCCTTCGGACCGGGGGGCATGGCAGGGCGTCGCGCGTACAATTCGGAGTTTCGCTGCAATTGGCCATACTCCTTAATATATATATATATGGACTATTCTGTGTAAAACCAAAAAGATTAATTATAAGATGCAAGAGGCTAAGTAGATGAGATGGGAGGTGCAGGCAGGGGTGGTTGTGGTTTACCCGCGGCCGCTGTCACCGCTGCAAAGGAGGGTCTCATATTGGACTATGTGGGGCCTCCTTGAAGCTTATCTCGACATCGCGCCGGTTTAATTATTTCCAAGGGGTGGGGGTGTATAGTAGAATACATATAGGTACTTGTAGAGTATATGTATCTGTCCCGTGAGGGCGAGCCCCAAATACCTACTCCTCCATCAAACTAATAACCAAAGATGCTAAGGGTGGGGGAGCATGTCATTCTTTTGAGCGGAGATGCATGATGACTTAGGACCCTTTTTAATGGCCGTTTTTAGACCAACGAGAAACACCCGAGGCATAAACAAGTACTCTTTTATCAGGGATAAAAAACCAAGGCCTGGTATTGGGGAGAAGCAGAAAAGTGCCGTTTGCCTTGAACGCTTCCAGATGAGCTAGACGATCACAGAACAGATGTGGTATCTGCTATTTGGTGAGCCACAAATGCTTAATTTTATTTGGATCCACAAAGAAGCTCGCCAAAGCACCCACGACCTAGGACAACTCATGGGCTTTGTTTGTCAGCCACTGGTTAATAGGGCCAGGCAGTCAATCAGAGTTTGGACCATTGTGTGTCCACCTCGGCTTAAAATTCCCAGCCTCTAGAGGGGCATGCTGTGGGATACAATGTGATCAAGGCCGTTAACTGGAGGAGGGGGAAACAAACCTCTCCCTGAACTTCTATTCGTTAAGCAACACTGTTGCCCCCAAGGATTCATCCAGTACCCCCGCAACAAGTACCTCTCTACCTCACTACACTGTACTAGGTTAGTTCAGTCCACCTAGTTCAATTGCACAAAGCACTCTTACGTTCCTATCGGGTCGTAGCGGGCAAGGCGAGGTCAGGTTGCAATTGGTTGAAGAGGTGGGGGGATGGTGCGGGGTGGAAATGATGCGTCCACGGGATTTGGGGGTAGGGTTAGGGGAGAGGAGGTGGTTGTGAGATGTCCGGTATTTGGGTACATACATGCCAATAGAGAGGATCGAGGGTGTCGAATGCGCGAGGTCTCGTAGGCCAGGGCCTAGGAACTATGTAGGTCCTATGTAGCTTTGGTGGGCATGCGGAAGAGCGTGTTTGTCTCGCTGCTAACTACACATTGGAGGGTAGGGTTAGGGTAACTACATGGGTTCATCCACAGCCCGTGATTAATCTCAAGTCCTGGAGCAGACGATTAAGTTGACTTAGACAGACGTTCTTAATCTAACCTATAATATCGATACCGTGAGCCAGCACACCGATACCATGAACAGCGCACCAAGGCCGGGTGCATCTTAGCCGTATATATGTAGGTACACCTTAAGCAGACAAACACGGAACCCGAGTGATAGCTAATGATTGTCAGATGGCGGTCACACTTATAACCACGTCAAGCCATTTTGAATCGTAGTTTGGCTTTTGGATAGCTCAACATCGTATTTTGAGTGGTGTAGGGCGGTCGCAGCTCATTGACTATCTTGGGGGGGATTAATCGGGTTAATCACCTGCCATCACTCGTGGCTTACAACCCTAACCCTGTATATAGTTCTCCCTAGACGGGGCAGCGTCTTCGTTCGTCATAGGTGGGAATAGTTTACCAGATAGTTTACCAATTGTATAGCCTGTATTGGTGCTTATAGTTCTCTATCGTTGAGTCAAGTTCGGTGACAAGCTGGCCCTATGCGGTATTAGGGGCCAAGTGAGGCCCAAATATATCGACCCATAGTCCCCCGCGACTCCTTGGCACCGGCACAAAACGGTTTAATCATAAACTCTCACTCGCATGGCTAAACCCCCACATTTGGTTTTTTTTTTTGTTTACATCAGTAATCGTATCCAGCCCTAAGGCTATGACGATATCGCACCATCCCCACATTTGGTAATTTATTTATTTATACTTCACCCATTTTTCAATTCGAATAATATATGGTAAAGAATGTGTAGCAGACCTCCTTGTTCGATCAAAGTTGGGTTTTATACTTATATAAATGTGTATCGAGCGGTAGATGTGTCAAAAGTAATTTTACCAACGGTGGTATAAGTACTGAATTTCAGTCCTTCCAGTATAGATGCTGACTTTCAGTCCTTATCCCGCATTATCATTAATGCCAACAGTTTCACACCAGTGGTGAAATTCCCCGCCGGTGGACAATGCTCATATATACTGGGATTATATAGCCCTTTTGGCCAAAAGGTTTGTGCTTTTATCCATTTTAAGGTATAAATGCTGGTATTATTTTCACTACCGGTGGTAAAATCACTTTTGACACGTTTACCACACCATATATATGTGTACCGGACATATAGTTCTAGGTACAATAGTTGACTATGCTCGGAAGCAACACCCATTACAAAACCCCAAAACGAGGAACCACATGAGGTAATCAGCGAACGTGTGGCTTGTATACAATGGTACTGCCCTCAGCGGACTCACCCAGACGCCAGGGACCATTCTTGCCAGGTTACGGAGGCTCCCTTACGAGTTCAACATAGAACTTCAGGCGACACCGTATCGTATCGGTGAGCGACAGTCTTCTGCAGCTTGGGGTATACGGTGTTTGTTGCGACAGTGCGTACGTATTTCTTCTTGCTCATAGAGGGATGTCAGGCTCAGTAGTTAACTTAGCTATAGGTAATATTAAAGTCAGTGATGAGCTATTTGTGCCACGCACTATTCCGTTTAATGTATCTGGTCATGTGGAATTGAATGAGACGAGGAAAAGAATGTGTTATCACGGGTGTGGTGGACAGGATGGCTCCACTCGACTAACACCTTTTGAAGCTGCCCATGTCTTTCCGCTGGGGGGAAGGGGATCTGTAGATTGAGTGGAATTACGGGCGGTGGATCACGGATTTTGTATATCGGAGTCCAGGGGGTCCTCACCGTGTGTGTCGGTGGTACTTCTGGTAGAACAGTCTATACTTACGGATATAAGAGGTGCCGGCTCACGATTCCGCAGGTAAGGGTATATTCGGGAAGCGCCGTATCCGAAGGAACGGTTTGAGATGGAGCTAACAGCTAGATTACATAGATAATTCGTTATTGTTCTTTTTTTTTTTTTTGGGGGGGGGGGGGCACGCAAGTTAAGTGGACTAGCATGGTCTCGCGAGAATTTGTTACCAACCACTTACACACACCACAGGAGCACCAGCTATTGAGCCACACTTCTCTTTCTACCTGGCCGGTCTGATGTTACTCCCACGGAAAGCTAAGGTCGTTGGCTCCCCAAACCCCGTAACCCGCCGCTGATAAACGGGTAACAAAGACTATGGATATGCCGGGCTAGGAGCTGTAAAGCCCGCGGTATACTCTAACACCCGCCAAGGCAGGGGGTTCCGCTTGGAAGACAGGCCTTAGTAAGACAAACCAAACCCCTCTCCCCTGGTACAGCTGTTGTTAAAACCATCCACAACCCACAAACGTGAGTGACACCCCATGATCCCAACCCAACAAACACCCACCTATAAACCCATAGCACACACACACACACAAAAAAAAAACATAACCATTACTCCAATCCAATTCTGAATTACGCTACTGCATGACACCCATGACTAGACCAAAACAGCAAGCGGTTAGAAGAAAAGGGAAGCATCCATCCCTATTTCCTTGAGAGAAAAAAAGATGAGTGGGTTTCGGTCAACAAGGGAGAAAAAGAAGGAAAGAAGGAAAGAAGAAGAAGAAGAAAGAAAATGAACAGAAGCAGATTCTTCTATACATAGTAGTAAGTAGTTCCCCACACGCCACAATCTCCCCCTCTATCCATCCTCCACAACCAGCATTGCACTTAAAGCTTTGCCTTAACATCTCCCGAGTTGTTCTCGCCCTTACTCTTAATCGCGGTTGCCTCCTCGTTTACGGTGACCTTTCCGCTCTTGTCAGTGCCGCTGCCGAAGAAAATGACCTCGACCGTCAGGTCATCCCTACATTGTGCATTAGCCTCCCTGCCTGCGCAAATTTCATTTTCAGCTCAAAGGGACTTACCTGTATCTCCTCGAGTACGGGCTCGGGAGTGTCAACAGAGCTGACAGCTGGTCCTTATTCTTCCCACCCATTGCGTTCCTGACAACATGTGTAGCCGCGTTGCGGTCTTCCCACACGAACCTCTCGCTATCCTTTGCTGTTACCCCCCACTGCCTCATCCTAATGGGCTGTCTCTGGCCAGTGGTATCGGTGGTTTCGCCCTCAACAGGCAGCGTGCCTTGGTCCTTCCCGCCGAACCACCCACTGAACCAGGGCTTACCGCTCTTAACAGCGCCCTCCTGCTGCTCCTCGATCCAGCGGCCGACAAGGCCAACGACCTCCTCATTGGTCAGCATCTCCCAGAGCCCGTCGGTGGCGAGAACAAGGAAATCGCCCTTCTCCGGCTCGATCTGTGTGGTTGTAACGACTGGCTCAGCAGTAACATATGGTGGGGTCTTGAGAAGGGTAGATGGGGTGCGGCCAAAGAATTCCTTCTTGATCTTAAGCTGTGTCTCGATGCTCCATTTGTAGAACGCATCACCAAACGCACGGGTTGGTTCTAAACCGCCCAATACACGCCCGTTCCTGATGACATGCTCTTCACCCGGGTGCTCAGCACGCATACGCGCCTCCTCCGCATGGTTCGAGCCGGTCTGGTCTTCACTCAGCGCGGTGGCCGTCCACTTCCCATTCGCGCCTCTACGTCCAAGGACAGCACGGGAGTCACCCGTGACAGCTACCTTAAGCTGCTTGCTATGGGACTCGTAGAACGCGAGGAGACCACAGGAACCCGAGAGTGCGGGGGCAAGGGTCTCAGCGGCGACAAGCTTGCTGGGGTTCTTGAAGACCTTCTCGACAGACTCGTTAATGATCTCGTTATCGAGGCGGAGGAACCCCTTTTTGATGGCGGCATCGACAGCCTCGGAGGTGGGCGTGGTAGCACTGGGGTTGGTGAGCGCAGCTTTGTAGGTTTCGTTTAGTTCTCGGGCAACCATGACGATAAGGGCCTGGCGGAGCTTCGCCGAGGTTGTCCAGCCACTGATATCGAAGAATTGTCAGCATTGCTTAAATCGTGTAGAGTAGTATAGTATAGTATGTATGTATGTATGAATTGTGAGTCTATCTTCCTGTATGTGAAACATGTACAAACCTATGCCCATCAAACACGCCCCAAAACATCCAATCGCTGCTCGGTTGGCCCTCAATGGGGACAACCGTCTGGGGTACCTCGATGATCTTCTCGTCATGGTCATCCTCTATAGGATCATTACTCGGGACCTGGACGACATCGTACCGCCAGACACCGCGTCCACGGCCGACAATGTAGCTCTCCTCATTCCTCCTCAACTTCTCCGTAGCCTGCTCTGGCGACAGCATCTCCACGATCTTCCTCCCGCTGTTGTCGACCTCCTTGGAGACCTTTTCGCCGGCGGGTAGTGTACCGGTGTAGAGGCTCTCGTTATCAATCAGGATGACCTTCTTGGGCTCCTCCGATGCTTTCGCGGCTGCCGCGGGTGTAGCGGTGGAGGTGGAGAGTGATTGTTGCTGCTGCTGCTGCTGCTGGTTCGAGACAACTGGGCGGGGGAATGATGATGATGACGGCGACGACGACAGAGAAGAGGGAGTGCTACTAGTACTAGTACCAAAAGTGGCCGAGATGCTGTCTTTGTAGTACCACGCACCGGCCAAGACCAGACCGCTTAGTAGTGCTATCGTGAATTTTTTTGGTTTCATGTTACCTGAGGGGTTGGGAGCTGCTTTGCTGCTGCTATTGCTGCTGCGGCTGCTGCTGGAGGTTGAGAGGCTTGATGATCTTAGGGCACTGACAGCATTACGGGGGAGGAGGATTGTGGCGTGGCGTGGAGGGAGGACGACACTTCGGCGAGCCGTTGTAAGAGCTGATGATCTGAGGGCCACTCTCTGCATGGTTCAGATGTGGGGGAGGGGTGGTATATATATAGGGAAGTGTGGGGGGTATGGGTGTGGGGTAGGGGAAGGGGGGGACGAGGAGAGAGAGTTAATAAGTATAGGGAAGGAGGGTAGGTAAGTAGGTAGATTGGGGGGGAGAGGCAGGAAGGAATTGAAGATGATAGTGGGGGAGTGAAGAAGATGAGGTTCACAAATTTTGTTGATGGGCACGAAGTCCTTTCTTCGCTACCCTCGATCTGGATACACGAAGGGACGCGGAAGGAGGAAGGGGGGTGGGGCAAGTTATGGTTTTGTGCCTGCCTGCTCCCATGTAATTAGTACTAGTTACGCGTCTTCTGTATTCCATATACTGATCTACTCTATATAGTTCTAATTCGAATTCCTCTCAATTCCTTATCACCCATCACCATCATCACAGACAGGAAGAGGAGGAGAAGAAGATGACTGTTATGATGCCATCCGTCTTGTCTTGTCTTGCTTGGGTCGTGCCCCTGCCCCCCCCCCCCCAAACTCTAGTCCGGGGTGTTATCTTATCGCGCTTTGTCCACCGCGCGTGCTCGTTATTGTATATATATTGGAGCTGGACGAAAAAAAAAAAAAATAGTCAATTGAGTCTGTTAATGTGATAGCAACCGAAGAAAATTCAGTTGGTTGCTTTTTCCCCCTCTCAGGGGCCCGCCCCATAATCGAGTGCGAAGTTGTGAATGCATATATATTATTGCGAAAAGGGAAAAAAAAATGGGGGAAGTTTGAGTATCACATGTAAATTATTGAATGGCCAATGCTTTAAGGAGTTGTAAACTCAATTGCACGTGTCTCTCGGGTCGGCCATAAAAGGGTCAATCCGTCCGTAGATAAGATAGAAAAGAGAGAAAAAAAGGTGATAGCGTGATCATTGACAACAAGAGCTCGGAATACCAGGATAATAATGCGCATGCATGTATGACTTCATTTTCATAGCCGTATATGCAAGCCATCCTTATATATATCCCCACTTCTTTTTCAAGAATTGCTCGATTCTTGATCCCGACAGGAACCATTTCACCATCAAACGGAAAACTCAACTCAGCAATGCAACCCAGAATAAGAAACCATTTATTCTATTTCCCTAAAGTAAAGAAAGGAAGAAAAGAGAAAAGAGAAGAAAAGAGTACTAAAATCTAAATACCCCCCCTCTATAATATCCTACATAATCCTACACCCCCACCACCCCTCCCCCTCCCTCTCACCGTTCCCCACCTCCCTCCTCTCCATGCTATAATCTCCATCCTCATCCTCATCCTCATCGAACATATCATACTCATCGACGAACCCAGCCTTATCCCTCCTCCCTTTCACCGCCGTCACCTCCACCAGCCCGAGCCGAAACGGCCCCTCCTGCCAATCAAAGTAGCTCCTGGCCATGACCGAGATCCTCCTAATCCCACCCACATCAAGCTCCCTCTCTCCCTCCCTCTCTCTCCCACGATACGTCGCCTTAAAATTCGACCACGGCAGAAAGATGATTTGCTCATCGCCGCTCGCGGCGCCATCCGTGGCCCTGAACGCCGCCTCATACGACAGCGTCGACTCCTCCCGCGCCTGCCCCGTAGCTCGGTCCGTGTATGCTGACGGCACCACATCCTTCAGCACTAGTGTGAACATCCTGACCATAGCGAGTACATCGTTCGGCGGCGGCGCGGAGACAACCAGTTCGATGCCGGCATAGGGGGTGAGGTCCCAGATACGCTCCAAGGTGGTCCGCTGGGAGGCGAAGCCGGCGCCACCGAGGGTGCTTGTGTCGAGGGTGCCGGAGAAGAGAGCGGAGGTGCCTTCGAGGGAGGGGATAAGGTAGGACTGTTTTTGGTTAGCTTTTGCAACGGCCCAAATCCGGACACGATGTACTGGTTAATATATACGTACAACGGAGCCCCCGCCGCGGACTCTGTCATCCTGTGAAGTCCATTCAGCCGTGGTCCATGGCCTGGTTTCAAGTATCAGTTTCTGCAGTCTTCCCTTCCCGGGAGAATAGTAGGAAGGGGTTGGGGGGGGGGGGGCTTACTTTGAGCCTCCGAAGAGAGGGAGACGGTCAGTTTCTGTGGTTGAGTTCGACATTGCTTGGTCTGCGATGATAGTAAAGAGGAGGATAGTGGAGGTGAGGATAAAGGTGAGGATGTGCAGTTGCATTCCCAAGTGGTAATGATGTAAGGATCGTGGATAATTCGGGAAATTCCGTAGTACCTATAGTATTACAGGTGCCACGTGATGGGTAAATAGCTATCGATCACGACGAGAGATGAAGGCAAGGAGGCAAAGTGCTTTTTTATATGTGCGCGCCTTTAAAACACGTATGGAAAACATACGTACTTTGTAAGTTCGTCGTCATGGATTTGCAATAAAGTACAGTTTGCAACTGACGTACTTACTTGTAGTTATTAGGTATGGACTCTAGAACGTGGCCAATGGGGGAATATTCCCGGGGCACAAATTTTCCCATCTAGGGGGAGCGCCTCCAACCATCAATACTCTGGTCAGATTTAGCAGTGATATAGAGAGTACATCTCTATAGTATTAGCTACGAAAATATTTAACATCGTTGGGAGCGGAACTACATATATGCAATAATCAATGTGGGAGGTGTTTACAAGTAAGTAGAGAACCGACCCCGGCGGCCTGCGAAAGCCACTGCTATCATATGAACTATCAATTATTAGAGACTTTGCGCAGGTGGGCCAGTTCTATATTTCGATTATCTGGTTGACACTTTGGGATCGGCACCAATCAGGTTACCGGAGATCAGTGGGCCTGGCTCTATTCGCGCAAAGCCTCTCTAATATTGAGCACCTGGGGATAAATCCGTTCAAAGAAAGGACTGGATATTTTCCCATGCACAATGCACAATGCACAATGGCACTGCCAGGGCAGATCAGTGTCTAGGAATTCTATAAACAGTATAAGCTTGTCCATCGTCATCAGGAAGCGTTTCTATTGGCCAAGGTGGTTTGCATATTATATTAGCACTAGGAGCATATTGACAAAGAATCGCTCCCGTGGTTGGAAGGGAAGCTAGATACCTTAAGAGGGATCCTATGTAGAGAACATGGTCGGAGCATTCAACAGCCTACATAGGCTGAGCTTGGTGGACACCAAAGGGTTATGTCGGTCTCATGAATAGAGACACTTGTACGATATCCCCGAGCCTCTCAACGGCGACCCTAAGTTTGACTTAATCCCAACTCTGGGACGGGGGACCTTTAGAGGTGATCAACACAGCACCCGAGTCCCGCCATCTATTCCATGTATATAGAAATTGTACCTCGGTATTATTACTATTCAACGTACTAAGGTCTATCCTGGGTAAAATACTGTAGGTAGGTAAAATATCTACACGGAGTTTACCATGCCCCCCTTTCAAAACTTCGAATGGGTCTACCTAGCGGGCAGTAACTAGTCCGGGCCTCACGGGTCGAATCAGGGTGCCTCAGCTTCTGCACCTTCCCAAAGCGCCTTTCCCCGGATTTCCCCACACCCTAACTGTACTGTGGATACAGTATGTTCCCGCCCCCTCACTCTCGGTTATGGTTGGGAGCCAATGATCGGCGTGACCACATGTAAGTCCCGAGGCTCACGAGAGCTGAGGGCTGGTAATAAATAGCTTCACCAGAGCTAGAGCCCCCCCCCCCCTGTAACGTCTATAACTGTAACTGTGACCGTTCATTTTGTATCAGAAGCTCAATTGAAATCAAACGCCACTCACAATGCCTTACGAATCACCACTCCCTCCGATTGATGGTATTGCTTTCTCGATATATAGTAGAGGTAGTTAGTAGTGCTAGGTAGCTGACGCGAAGCCGACAGTTCCCCCAACGTCTACAATCTACAATTTCCTCTTCGGCCCTACATCTACCATATCCAATACTCCCGCCTCTTCCACGCGCTCCTTCATCGATGCAGCTACAGACGCGCGAATTAGCTTCCCAGAGCTCAAGCAGCTCACTATGCATCTCTCCACTGCGCTGACTCGACACTACGGGTTGCGTCCCGGCGAAACCGTTGCACTGTTCTCCACAAACACGATATGGTATCCAGTCGCCATGTATGGAGTGCTGCGCGTTGGGGGTGTAGTTAGCGGCGCGAGCCCTGCGTATACGGTTGATGAGATGGCTTATGCCCTGGAGAAGAGCAAGGCGCGCTTCCTATTTACATTGCCGGGGTCGCTTAAGGTTGCGTTGGCGGCGGCGGAGAGGGTTGGGATGGAAAAGAAGCGGGTGTTCCTTTTGGAAGGTAGGGCAGAGGGGATAATGGGATTGAGGCAGCTGGTGGTGATGGGGAGGAGGGTTGCACAGCAGACGCCAGAGTGGGCGGTTCCAGAAGGGAAAGGTAACGGTGAAGTGGTAGCATTTCTGAGCTTTAGTAGTGGGACGACAGGGTTGCCAAAAGCTGTAAGCTCTCTCACACTCCCCTCTTATAGGTATTGTGATCTAGTATGGAAGATTAACGGAATATCACAGGTGATGATATCCCATCGGAATGTAATCGCCCAAAGTCTCCAGATCCAAAGAGTGACCACCTCCGACTTAAATCGTGTCCTCGCGGCACTCCCTCTCTTTCACATAACAGGCCTCGTACATATCCTACACCTCCCTCTCCTCGTCAACGCCGACGTAGTCATGCTCCCCCAATTCACGCTCCCCAAGATGCTCACTGCCGTGGCCGACTACAAGATCCCGGAGATGCTCCTCGTCCCACCAATCCTCATCCGCTTGATCCGTGACCCCATAGTCTCAAACTACGACCTTAAGCATGTGAAACGTCTCTCCACCGGCGCGGCTCCACTCTCCCGTGAAGTCATCAAGGAACTTGAGAAGATGTTTCCTTGGATGGGATTGAAGCACGGGTATGGCATGACAGAGTCGTGCTCGTGTATCACGGCCACCCTACCGGAGGACACAGTATTCAAATACGGTCACAAGGTCGGCAAGTTGTGTGCCAGCACGCAAATCAAGATTGTTGACGAGAAGGGAGCGGAGGTGCCCCGTGGGCAGCCTGGAGAGCTCTTAGCCAAGGGGCCGCAGGTTACAATGGGGTATCTTGAGAACGAAAAGGCGACGAAGGAGACATATGATAATGAGGGGTGGCTGCACACGGGGGATGTGGCGGTTATTGATGAGGATGGCCATGTGGAGATTGTGGAGAGAATCAAGGAAATGATCAAAGTGAATGGAGTGCAGGTTGCGCCGGCAGAGTTGGAGGATCTTTTACTCGGGCATCCAAAGGTTGAAGATGTGGCGGTACTTGGGGTTCCCCACGAAATGATGGGAGAGGTACCTAGAGCATATGTGGTGCTCAAAGAGGGGGTGAAGCAGGACGGGGTAGAAGAAGAATTGGTCGAGTATGTGAAGAAGAGTAGAGGTGCGAAGGACAAGTGGTTGAGGGGTGGGGTAAAGTTTGTGGAGAGTGTGCCAAAGAGCCCTAGTGGAAAGATTCTAAGGAGGGTACTAAGGGATAAGGCAAGGATGGAGGATAAGGTGGCTGTGAAGGCAAAGCTGTAAGGGTGACTGAAGATGGCTTCCTTCCTGTACTGATCTTATGGGTGAATCGAGGGCACATGTAAGTATGTAGTGTCAAGAGGTTGCGAGTGATTGATGATAACACGTAAACATAAAATTCTACCCTACCTTTATCAGCCTAACTTCATTGTCATTAAGTACAATGGCTAGGGAGTGAAAAGGCAGTCTCAGTAGCTTAACGAAATCTTTGCTTATCGGAAATATACATTATTACATCGTTAGGACCCCCGATAGGGTTACGATGATGGGGTTTAAGTTAATTACTTCCGCTATAGAAAAGCAATAGTATCATGTCCCCACTGTAAAAATTAAATGGCTAAGCCTAGGCTTGGCTTACATAAGGTGAAATGATCATATTACCGGTTTTTTAGTTGGCGAAAATGCTTAGAGTATTTTTGTATCCATAGACATACAGGCAGCATGCAGCTTAACAGATCAGATCCTCTTTTTGATCTACCGTTAA
The DNA here is from genome assembly GCA_024713795.1 of Morchella sp. 2015-shanyang. Taxonomy (NCBI): domain Eukaryota; kingdom Fungi; phylum Ascomycota; class Pezizomycetes; order Pezizales; family Morchellaceae; genus Morchella; species Morchella sp. 2015-shanyang. The sequence goes on along the minus strand of JAMGZB010000001.1, from coordinate 3,888,433 downwards.
TTCCCAAATAATCCACTATCCCCGTATTTGTAAGTGATAAGTCCGAACAAAGGCGAATTTGCGAACCAAACCTCACGGATTCGTGCAGATGTGCACTTTTTTTCCACCCGGAATTAAGATTTAACAAGACGGAGATAGTCGGCATGGCCTTTTTTTTAAGCGGGTAAAAACTCGCTTAAACTTTAACGGGGGTATCCCAGCCACCAATAAATACTGCCGGAAACTCACATCGACGGTGGCCCAGTAAGCAGCAATGTAGAGAGACGTGGGCTCCATCGAAAAGGCTAAGGGCGGGGAACCTTTTATTCCAGATCAGTGTTCAGTGGTTTAGAAGAAAGGGTTCAAGCTTGAGGCTTGAATACAAACAAGCTTGCAAAACACTTATGGCGAACCCCCGTGGTCCCCTGGGCCCTGTCAGAAGTATTCGAGGATAAATAGTTTTTGCTTCTCTCAATATCAGGAGCTGATCAGGTTTGAGCCAGGAGTGAAAGTTGTCTTAACTAGTCACCCCAGTTGCAGCCATGGGGTTTCAAATCCTCCCTCTCCACCTTTCCACATCAAACCTCTCGGATCAACTAGGTTAGATGGTTGGGTTTTCATGCTACAACTTGTACTCATCTTCAATCAAGCCTCGAACGAGCTTTGGTTTTGCCCAAAACTATCCAGATTCAACTGAAGTTAGCTGGGCTCTGTAGTTGAGGGAGTATTCTTGTCAAGTAGAGAGATGACGACGCGCATATCTTTGGATAGGTGGGATGTTGAGATCTAGAGGAGCATGCGTATTTGACGACAGTCCTGACGCTGAGATGTTGATCTGCACGATAAATAGTTACAGCCGGTATTGGCAAAGAGGTTTCCTTTAATTACTCATGGATAGATGAGATGGCGATCTGTCTTAGAGGAAGTTGGCTAGCTATACACGATAGCTATAGGATGTAGTTGGCCTCGCGTTATCAGTAGTGGGAGGGAGTAAGAGTACAAGAATTGGGTTCGGTGGCCTGCGTCCATAATTCGAACAGCTATGATAAGCAACACAAACACGTAAGACAACTAAATTAGGCTCAATTCAATCCCCTGCTGGTTTATACGTACTATAGTGAACGAGATGGACGCGAGACTACGGTTACATGGAACCATCAAAACCACCCCATATACGTGTACCTCGTAGATCCCTCTTGGCCAGAAACCCATCCAGCATGTATTTACATAAGCACTAGATTAATCCCGACCCCCCTTTTTTTTCTTCTGATAGTGCAACCAAATACATGGAACTACATATACGAGTAGAGATGAGACACCTTGCGTTTACCCTCAATGATTTTGGCACCATACAGGGACTTGGGTGTAATATATATCTACCGTGTAACAAGATTACCCCCTGAGGGGAGCAGCTCTATACCTGTTTTATTTCACCGCCTTTGTCGTTGATTTGAGAAATTGTCAAACAATGCAACGGTAAATAAATTGGGTAATTACATGTAGCTGGATGTGCACCGTCGAGTACGATGCAGGGTGGGCTAGATCTAGATTTGGGTCCACTGACTAACGTACTGTCTTGCCGTACTTCCTTCCCCCTCTACTAGGAGTGATATTAGCTCAATTTGGACGGTAAAACAGCGCCATCTTCGGCCAAATCACCAGTATCAGCTGTAACCAATATTTCTTTACTTAGATGTGCTTAAGTTGTCATAGCCTACGGGCTGAATGCCAGTAACTAATTAATAACAATGTTACTTATTCACGGGCCATCACTCGCCTTATTAATGCCTGTTAAGTATCACATTTTGGTCTTTGTGTAGCTTCCCGAATTCTTTCTCGTGCATACAGCCGCCCGACAAAGGCCCTCCTGGTAGTCGCAGCAAGGAGGATCATGCACTTTAAAGTGTCTGGCCCCTGCAGCAGGCCCCTAGGAAGCGACACCGCTGCCCCCGGGGAGATCGTGAAACGGTGTACGTAGAGATCCTAAAAGGCGACATAACCGCATCCTTCGGGGATTTTCTTGAACCCATATATCAAAAACTTGGGTCTTGAAAATTAGATGAACCTAAGGGAGTAGAGGTCACAGGTTATCACTCGGTGACAAAAGAAAAGCATTTTGCTGCTGATTGAGAGGAGAAATGGCGACTGGATTTTGACTACTGGTAGGGGTCAGTACACACTATAGATTTGAAGTAGGCTCACCCCCTCCTGGCTCTCGGGGCCCCATGCTGTGTGTGCCTCGGGTATGGGATATGCAGGTCTGTCCCAGATGGCATCGGAACTAAATGCTGCCTTGGCGGGGGATAGACATTTCTCTACCCCCTAGAGCACTTTAGCGAGAATTATGTGTAAACAAAGCCCAGTCCCCATGCCCTTATTTGCGATTGGTGACCAAGCAATCTGTCTTCGAAAAGCTTCGCAACCCCAAATGACACGGCTCGGTGACACTGACCTGGGCTGGCATTTTATGAGTTCTTTTAACTGAATTCCTACATGTAGTATGCACCTCGGAAGTAGCATCCATCCCCTCACCATGCTTCCTTCGCGTGTGTAAGATCACCTGAATTTCGAGCGGTCCTCTCTCGGTAAGCCAAAACCTGCCACCTGCAGATGATTACTACCTGAGATTTGAGCTAATTCTCAACACAGCCATGATAGCTAAGCCCAAATGTAGGATCTTCGTCGCCAAGAGCTACATGCAACTGTCCACCCATAGTATTACCCTCTACCCCATCATCCTTATATGTATGGACCTCAAAATTTTAGCTTAAAGACTGACGTCAAGATGTAGGACATGGCTAACCCTCGATTTGGTAGGAAATAACGTTTTGGAAGCCGCAAGCCTGCTTGTCAGGGTGTCTGTTACCCGCAACTACCATCAAGAGCACGACCACGAATTCAAGTGACTACAAAGACATGCGCCTTGAGGCATGGTACGGACATACCTAGGAAGATATAGTGGTTGTAAGGCTGAACCTGGCAAGGCCTTCTACAACTGATACTAGGGCCTTGATTGAACCCTGGGGGCTGCATTCACCACGATACAACTTGCGTGTAAAGAGCCTGTAGTACCGCATGCTCACTTATCGATAATGGTTCTGGATGCATATTCCCACGGAGTTCTGAGCCAAGGCTGTATAAAGAACCCGGAAATGCATTGATTCGTTTCTTGCTCACGGGACTCTTGTTTCTTGTTATGTATGTCTCAAACCCGGAGGTACAGCATTGTTTTTGGTAACGATATCTCATCTTTTTTACTCGTAGGGATCTAAAACATATCAAGCTGGTTGGTTGGGGAAACCATTTCAATTTCCCCGTGCATTATGAACTTTGAACACATCCCTGTTTTTCAGGTTACATCTACATACCTTTTTTCTCAACCTCTGACACATACTTACTTTATCCATATTCTAGAGACAAATCAACAACATCTCGAAGGTGTAATATTTCAAGCAGCCGTGTACCAACCAACCAGTTCACCTGCCCTAATCAAGCCCCCACTCACCCCTTATCCATATCAAGAACCAGTGTCCACGAGACCTGACTCTACCGGCAGTGCCAGGCATTCCATACTAGTAGATATCCTACATCAGCCCGGTCATAGATGAGAGCTCCCACAATTTCTCTGCGCGTTTCTATACACAAAAACAAAAACGGAAAACAAAATCTGATTACTTCCCCAGGTGCAATCACCGATCCCGTCCTGATAGCAATGCATGTCTCACACCCCCTTGAATCAAGCCTCCTATCAAGCTTTCAGGCAAGGCGTAAGAGGCCTTCTACATACTCCTCTAAACGCGCTCACGGCCCTCAACAATTTTGCAGGCATGTGTATGTACATACTTACATGCGTGACTGAATTTGAGTTTTTTAACAGGAGCTTAACTATAGATCTGTACTTTAGAGTATGCAGATCATATGCAATAGGTATGCAGGCCTTTGACCTTTACAGGGGGAAGGGGGCGTATATGAGGGTCATTATAGACAGGTATGTGTAAGACTGACTCTCCTTAGCCTATCAGTAGAACAAGTGGGAAGCTCCGCTGCCAAAGGTCGAAGTTTTCCCCATTGGGGTATACGGGTTCGGGGCGTTCCAGGTTACAAGTGATCTAGAAGGAGAAGAAGCGGGAATTTCCGCTCATTCTCCAACCTCTGGTGCATTCGTGTATATCACCGTTAAGCAAGGAGAATGACATCGGGGCATTACAACAACTGGATCAATTATACGGTCCCGTATCCATTTTGGCGCTAGAAAAAGGAAAGAGAACAGTTCGCTTCTCTCCCCCACTGCTAGACCCTAACGGGTATCTAAAAAGTTTTTATACGCAGCCTTGTTCAGCTTCCTGCACGACTATGTAGTTGTGGCTGCTGTAAATACCTAAATTCGGAGAGGGTGCATTTCTCGATTTCCTCTTCTGCAATTTTGTGCCGGACTTTTAAAGGTCTTGGCCAAGAAATAAAAGGAAAGAAGTAGGCGAGATAGTCCCATTGGACGCTAGAACCAAATCCGTATTAAACTCCCGCCAACTCCCCCAGTATCACAGTTTTACTTTTTTTTTCTTTCTTGCAGAACCCCCCCACCCAATCCCCTCAAGTAGAGTACAATATACCACCTCTCATTCTCCCCGCCTCCCGGGTTTCCTTCCTGCCTGCCTGCACACTGCCAGTGTACCATATGGCAGTAATCGTTGTAGGTTATACAAAAATCGAATCGAATATAAATCACCATCACCACCACCACCATTCCAGTGACAAGAAAAATATGTAAAAGAAAAGGAAGATAAAACACCCCAGGACAATATTAACGCCCCGTAAGATGATGATATGAAAGAACTTATGGTAGTAACATATGAATAAGGAAGAAGAGTCACAAGAAAACATCAGAAAAGAACGAAAGAAAACTAGCAATTAAGCCACCCGTGTCCCAATATTTTTGTCCCAAACCACTTTATTGTTATGGTTCTTCAGAATCCTCACCCATATCTGCTGTTTCTTCAACAAATTGCTCCTCTAAACTCGGTGTCGCCACCGGGGCCTCCCCTGAAGACGAGGACTCGGCCGGCGACGCCGCCAACGTTGTGTTCTGTAAGCTTTGTTGCTGTATGTGTATATGTTGAAACATCATGCACTCCCCAAAGATATATGTATCGCCGTCACCGTCGCTCCACTCTTCCTCATCGCCGTCACCGTCGCCAGTATCATGGTCATAGTCATGATCGTGACTCCAGTCGCTTTCCTATCAAGTCACAGCCTCGTCAGCCCCTCAATTCCCCTACAGCAAGAAACCTTAAGATAGAGGAAAGGATACAGACCTACCTCATCATTCACCGCCGCCGGTCCCGCGCCATTGACCACACCATCGAGCTCCGGCAGCTCAGCGTTGCTGCAGCCACCGCTGTTGCTGCTATTTCGGTCGCTCCGGAGGTGGTGCAGTCTCTTAAGGCGGCTGAAGAAATCCTTTTTCCGGTCCTCGAGGATCTTGTCCGTTATGTCCTTAAGCATCTTTATGCGTGCCTGCGCCCCAGGAAGTTTCAAGGCCTCCAGAATGGAGGTGTTGAGTTGTATCAGGTTCTCGAGGAGGTCCGGGGAGTCGGTGAGCATGAGTACAGAGACATGCTGCATTATCCTACACCACGTGAATGGGTCTCGGGATGGGACGTTGGGCGGATAACATGGGACTACAATACAGACCGCCAGTCAGCTACTACTACTATAATACCACTACATCTCCGGGGGTGCGGAGGAAGGGGATTGGGTGAACAAACATCTCAAGCTCGGCCTCCCGTCTACATACCATCTCGAGGAATTTAGCGGTAGCCCTTCTAGCGGGACCGACGTGCAGTCCGCCTTCATCTCCACTAGTGTATGGTAGTTTGGGTCGTCGCTGCGAGCACCCCCCTCCCTCAGGAAGGACTTAAAGAGCACCATCCATAGCGTGCCCTTCAAGTCCTGGTCGCTGTGCAGCCAGCCCTCGCGCACAGTCCGCACAAGTGTTGTATAGGCACGGAAGTAGCCGTCTGGGGCGTGCGAAAACGACCATGCACTCAGCGGGACAGCGGCGACATCGAGCAGCGCGGCACGGGCGGGGAGGAGATCAGTAAAGTGGCGGCGCCAATGGGGATTTGATGTTGCGGAGTAACAGATGGTGCGGGAAGTCAGGCGGAGGGAGGCGAGATCGCCGGGCGCCAGGAAGGAGAAAACCTGGTTAATCACTGGAGTGGGGATAGTCAGCAGATGTCTCCTTCGCCTGTTATATAGTAATAATGAGCCCAATTGAGATATGGAGGACTGTCATCGTCGCGGTTTGAGGATTGTGGAATTGGAGGTATCGCAGGAAGACGCGGCACCCTTCCCGGTCGTGTCATTGAACCCTCAGACTCGACTGACATGACATGACATGACAAAGTGACAAGCATACAGACCCTCTTTCCCACAAGCAGGCTGTATTAAGGCTGAATAGGAAAACAGGAAGGGGTTATCAACAAGCAACCAAGAACGGAGATTTGTATGTAAGTAGTAGTAGGTATGTATGTAGGTAGTATGTAGTGTAGTAGGACAACCAAGATCTGTGTATCCCTCCCACAACATCAATAATTTCTCTCCCCTTACCTTCAAATGGAAGACTCTCCAGCGATAATGTGTTCCCGTGCGCCATTGGAGTTGCAGTTGCAGTCGTGATCTCAGCACAAGAACCTTTTCGAGGTAGGCTGCAACTAGTTTGGTGTTGTGAAGATAGAGGGGAGGGAGAAGGAGGAGGAGAGCAGTCGTTTGCTGCTGCTGGTACCTCTGCTGCTGCTATCGATGATGTCGATGTCGACGGTTGTGAAGTGGACGGCATTGATGATATAAGAGTAGTCCCAGTAGTCCCAGTAGTACATGTAGTATCTGACAGACCCATGGTTGTCTTCTTCTTCATTTATGTAGAGTATCGGGGGTGGGTGGGAGGGGGGTGTGGGAAAAACTCTGGGGGTGGTGGTGGTGGTGGTGGTGGTCCTGTCTCTAGTCTGTCTGTCTGTCCTACATACTCTGTTCTACTCTATCGGCAGCGGGAAGTAACTCTAGAGTACTAGTACAGGTACTACCTACATTAACTACATTAAACTACTACTACGCTATGTGTCTACTAACTTCACCCGCCGTCTCTTGCGAAATCACGATACAAGCATAAGGTTAGCTCTAGGCCTCCGTTTCTGTTCTCAGAGGGAGCTTTTATGTTTTGCATTTGCTTTTTTCTCCCTCTGTCTTTGGTGGTGCCTTTTTTTCCTTTTCTTCCCCCCTCCTCCTACGGTTTTTAAGTTACGGTTTTGCTTTTTCTTGTGGTAGGTATATTCTTTTTTATTTCCCAAAACTACCACTACCATTCTGCGACTGAGGTCCGTGTCTGGCTTTCCTTTCCTTTCTTTTTTTTTTTAGAGCTGTTTCTTTTTCTAGTCTAGGGGCCCCGGGGGAGGGGTGTTAGCTGAGGAGAAGGAGGGAGGTTTTGCAATGCTTTCTTTTTTAGTTTTGTGAGGGTTCGAGGAAACAGAGTAAAGAAGGGATGAATATGTTGACCGGAGCAATCTCGCAATTGCTTTTAAATCATACCCATACCACGTACTTTAGATGATAGAAGATTGTGGTACCCACCCTCCCCTTCTAAAAAAAAAAAAAAAAAAGAAGGGCGATAATCCCCGTACTCAGTGAGTGCGCAACATAACAGGGATGCGTTGCACAAAGACAGCACAAGAAGGGGCAAGCGAGAGGAAAACCTTACAGGAACCCTTTGTACCTCAGCAGATTGATAGATAGAGCGCCCCAAGAAGGCAATGTAGACCACCAGTAATAAAAAAAAATAAAAAAAATAAAAAAAAGAAAGAAAGAAACGGGGGCTTGAGACCTGCGTCGTCGCGTTGGTAAACTAAACGTGGGAAGAAAAAAAAAAGAAGGTTTCCCTGGCTTTCTCCTGCATGACGAGACGCTGGTTATTGACGTTTTCTAGCAAGAGGGAGGGAAGAGGGATTCAAGGAAGGAAGTATCAAGCGATTAATACCCAGCTCGAGATTGACGAGCGGAGGCTTATGCACATGAGAGCTTGTTGAAACGCTTATACATGTGTTAAGGGATGGAGTACAGACGCCACTGGGACTTGGCTTTCGACACTTATTTTTGTGAGGAATCCTCTAAAGTAGACACTGGTGCGATGGTGGGTGATTTCGGGATGTGACTACGGTCTACTGGGCTCCGTAGGGCGTCCATCTAACATAGGAACGAGGAATTTGTGCCGGGTGGCTGGCAGCGGTTACGATAACGGTTGAGTATATATTGCAGTACGTATGTGTTTTGACATTTTTTCTTTCTCGTTTTTTATTGTCACGGAACCTCTCCAGACTATTACTGCTTCGAATCATTAGAGCCAGCATGAAGCATTCTGCGTGTTGAATAAAAAGCAGCAGCAGTTCAGAGAGCTCGGAATTGATTGCTACTTGTAGTCCGGGGGGACTATCCAGAATCTTGGTACTACCGGGGCAGCGCAGGAGCTGGTTGATGATGATGATCAATCAGAGCTACATTTTAGTTCCGAATAGGTTTAGCGGAGCGATTAGTGCCAAGGGTGTGGGAACTTGAAGGGAAGATCACAAGATAGGGTTTAAATTATGAGTTTACCAGCTAGATAGAGTAGGTGCGGTGTTGATGATCCAGGGACACTGCAGACTTGGATTTTAAAGTACTTTTGTGATGAGTGATGAACATTAGAGGTGAAGGAGACAAAGGAGCGTGACATATGGATCTAAGAAGGCATCATCACGTGATTCATGTGCGGCGTGAATATGCGGGGATCATGTACTTACATGTACTCGTGGTGTCCTGACGTTTTTGAACTCGGCCGCTATTGCATACACCCAAAATCAGGAGCTTGGCGTATTTTGTATGGATGCAATATTAGTCGCGTTCAAAAACGTCTGGACACTACGACGAGTAGTGACTGGACAAGAGAGCTCGCCGAACACATAAGATGTAGGTAAGTATAACTCCCATCTAACACAGGAATGGAATAGAGTATGCGCCTTGTTCTTACGAACATTGTGAACATTACAAACATTACCAATACTGTAAAAATCGAATTGATATGCCTTGCATGTATTGTCATACATAGCCTTTGTAGTATTGCCACTAAGTACCTACACGTTACACGTGCATAATATAGCCTTTGTAACTACATCTTATGCGTCATAAATCTCTTTTAACAACCTCATCCACTGCGCATGACATCTTAATCCCAGCTACGCCCATATTTACATCTGCCTAATCTCACGCTACCTGGAGCCCATCTAGGACTATTAAGTTTCCTTTAAGGGACCATTATTTGATGTGATTCTTTCTTTCTCTCATCCATTCGACCTTAAGGAGAAAGAAAGAAAAGAGAAAAAGAGAAAGAAAAAAAAAAGGATCTCTTTTTCCCCACTCACCCCACACTGGTCAAAAGTACTACCATCGCTCTTTCAGATCTCCTTTCCTGCAAGAGGCTCTACATATGTACGTCAGTCAGCCAATATTAACATCTATTGGTCGCCCCTTCCTCCTCCTCCTCCTCTTCCCCTCCCCCCTCCACCCCCTCCCCACTCCCCCTCTCCCTCTCCTTCCACCCCACTGACATCTCGCTAATACTATTTCTTTCCCGAATCTGCAGCTACCGGTACTACCTACTGCTACCTATTGTAGAAGTAAAATACTATGGCACACTACCAGCCTCCCCCAGGAGGTTATCCCCCACAGCAGCAGCAACCCCCCGTCGGCTATTCGCCTTATCAGCAGCCACCATATGGAGCTCCCCCGCCGCAATATCCGCCACAGCAGCAATGGGGCCAGCAGCTCCCACCCCCTGGCGGATACCAACAGCTCCCTGGAGGATACCAGCAACCTGCGCCCACTCCTGGCTTCCCACCAGGATTCCAACAACCACCTACCCCAGGGCTTCCAACACCAAACCCAGGATTCCAGACTCTAGGTTACGGTCCTCCGCCGCAACAATTCCAGCCTCCCCCGCCCCAAGGATATCCCCAAGGTTATCCCCAAGGTTATCCCCAAGGTTATCCTCCACAGCAACAAGGATACCCTCCACAGCAAGGATACCCCCCTCAACAATACCCACCTCAGGGCTATCCACCTCCGCTCGCCCACCGCGATTCAAATGGCTACCACCCCCCGCCATCACCAGGTCAACTCCCACCACAGGGCTACCCACCCTCGCAGCAACCTGTTGGTGGCCCTCCGCCGCCAATCGCACACCTCTTCCCGCCCGTCGCTCCGCTAATCATACCCACCGCCGATATAGATATAATTTACAAGGCCTGTAAAGGCCTTGGCACAGACGAGAAGGCCCTCATCAGCGTCTTTGGACACCGTGATGGCCCTACCATCGAGGCGATCAGGGCCCAGTACGCAACCCATACCAAGCGCGACCTCATTGCAACTATTGAGAAAGAGACAAGCGGGAACTTCCGCACCGCGCTGAAGGCTGTTGCATTCGGTCCCTCTGAATGCGATGTCTTCTTCACAAACCTCGCTGTTGCGGGGCTTGGAACGAATGAGAGTATGCTGACAGAGTCCATCATTGGGAAGACCAATGCCGAGATCAACTATATGAAGACGATCTACCCAGTCCGCTACAAAGAGTCTCTTGAGGCGGCAGTGAGCGGCGATCTCTCAATGAAGACAGAGAAGCTATTTATGATGGCGCTTTCAGGGGGGCGAACTGAAGATTGGGTCCCGGTGAATCAGGATCTTGTGAAGAAAGACGCCAAAGCGATCCATGATGCGTGCGTTGGGATGGGTACAGACGAGCTCCTGGTATGCTCCACGCTAACCCAAGCCAGCGACGCTTATATAAGGGCTCTGGCAGCCGAATACCGCTCCACTTACGGTACCGAGCTGGTCAAGCTTATCAAGAGGGAGTTCTCTGGACACATGGAGGATGCGCTGGTATACCTCGTAGAGGGCGCGCTGAACAAGCCTACGCGTGATGCCGTGCTGCTCGAGGCAAGCATGAAGGGAATAGGCACCAGGGATAACCTGCTTATCTCGAGACTAGTGAGGATCCATTGGGACAAGGTCCATTTTGAGTATGTCAAAAGGGAGTATAAGAGGATATACAACAGGGATTTGGCGCAGAGAATCAAGGGCGAGACGAGCGGCGACTATGGGAAGCTCATGTTTGCGCTGGCTTCTTGAAGTGGTGTTTTTCTTTTGTTGGTAGCTAGTTAGATACCATGTATTGCGTACCTTTGCTTTTGCCTGGAGGCCTATCGTACTAGCTGGTCCGGAGCTAGCAACGAAAAGACCCAGAACTGGATTTATGGGTGTGTGGTTGGACTTGGTCAGTTAACGTGGTAAGCTATAATTTGTGTTTTTTGCGTTGTTATGTTTAGTTGGCCGGTTAGTGCGGTAGGATCTTTGTAATTGTGTTTTTGCGTGATTAGTGGGTAGGGGGTCTATTTTTTATGCGTTGGACTTGCTTGAGATACCCGGTTTGTTAGGAGGCGGTTAGTTACTATTACCAGTTATCGCATTTGCTAGTATTCTTGGTATATGGGACGGTTCTCAAAAGTTGGAGTTTGGTACCCCATTTATTACCCTTGCCTTTGTTCGAGCTCTTGCGGTGGAACGGGTTTCGGAGGTACCCATAACGGGTAGCTAGACGATCGATTCAGCGCTCATAAGTGTCAGCCGAGTGATCTCTCATGATGTAAGTGTTTGTGCAGTCGTTTTTGTTAGTTCGTTAATATCCAAGTGTAATCCGTTCAACACTCAGGGGCCTATAAGTCGCTGTCGCTTTCTACAAAGGAACTTAGGCCTCTGTGGTCTGACAAGCCACATATGAGGCGGTGTGGCGGTGTGGACGAGTGATGATACATGACCGCGCTGCAGGAAGCAACAAACTTAGTCCAAGAGCGGATCTCCGCCTATCGTCTTGTATACATGTACCTAGTCCATGTAACCCCGCCTTACCCTGGGGTAGTAGTAGTTGGTACCTGGTGATTCGTCGATTAGTGACCTCGTATTCGGTCCCACCAAGCTTTTTTTTTTCTTCTTAGAAACAGCGTACGATAAGCTCCTGTATAAATACGTGATTGAATGTGCGTCGCGGAAAGACTTGCTTCTTTGCCCCACCAGAGTGCTACATGCCTTCCCGCGACTCCCCGAGTCGTGTGCCCTCGAGAATTACATGTATGCATTAGGTATGTAGGTATTGGACCTCGGCGATAATGCCGAGCTGTGTGCTTCATAATCAAGCGGTTAGAAGGCCGTTGCTCTTGTTGGTTGGTTGGTTGTGGCAACAGTCGGGATGTGGTTAAGGTTTGGTGGTGCTATAGGAGCTAAGGGCTAGGGTAAGGAAGGGGACTTCCTGAAACCTTGTAGCGCACTTAGATCTCACGTCTTCTACTTGCTGGAAAAAAAAGTATGGTCTCAACCCGAACATCCCCGGTTGCTTTCTGGCTCACCTTGGAGACCATACTTTATTTTTCAGCAAGTACGTTCGCTTTAGGAGCTGATGATGCAGATTGCTGGTTTGTCATGGGCGGTGTTTGTCTGCAGCGTCATTGACTTGAAGGTGCTCGTTTTCATTATCCCTTTATTCGGTTTTTCCTTTAGTCACGGTCTCTCTTTTGTGCTGTATAAGATCGTCCTTATATACGCCTTGTCAGGGAGGGAGTATTGAGATGGGGGGGAAGGAAAAAAAGGACATCACAAACGATTAGGGAGCTACCGAGCGCTCGCGGGATACGATGGACAAGGCGCCTTATGATGTCCGTGATAGAGTAGGTTAACTGAAACCTCATCCACCAATAGACAGGCCTCAGCAGCACTGCGGGCATTAGGTTAAGTTCTCTGCTACCATGAGGCGAGGAAGATAGACCCCTCTTTTGCTTCTCTCCTCCCCGTCTAATTGAGCAGCAAGAACAGGGAAATTGAAGGAAGACAGCAGATCGGCGCTGCCGTCGACGATAGAAACAAGCTGACACTCCACCAGCGCGCCATCCCTACTTACTGTACAATACTGGGTCGATAGGAGGGCAGCCAATTGAACTACACTGACATACACAGAAACAATGCTTGGAATTGTGAACCTGAGGGGCTCGTACGTAATGTCTTGCCGCCAGCGCCCAAGGCTACAAGCTGTTCTCCTGGAGGCCAGGTCAACTACTGTAACCGCCTTCCGTTCCCTACCCGACTCTCTATACATCTACAAGCTACCCCATTGTCCATGCGATATAGGAAAGGTTGGCGATGGAGTGATTCGTGCCATTTCTAGGAGGAGATACACAGTAAATAATGGTTTAACAACAACAATGAGATATACGATGTTGGGACTATTATTACGAGCCGGGCAAAGTGTGTCGTTACTGTAATAATTGTGGCAAGGCCTAGACCACTCTTGTACTATGCCATTACTGCTTTTTGCCAAGGTTATTATTGTTATAAAATGCTACTAAATTTCCCCCTGTATCAAAGAGAGACAGGTCAAGAATTTCTTCCGCTGCCAGACCCATATCACGAACATATACGAGCAATGAATCAAACAAAAAAAAATATCACGAACATACGATAGGGCTCGACAGGCGAGTGATATTCTATGAGTAAATACTATATCAGGTTGTGCCTCCCCTACCATTCATTAAAGCGCCAATTTCTGCTATAATTATAGCTGATGTACGAGTCTAGCCGGGACGAATTCAGATACGTTTACTATCTTGGCCAGAAAGAATCATGTCCAGGCCGCGAGTTTAGGTGTTGTGATGAGGTGGATATAATCTGGTCTAGCCTAAAGCACCACGATATACTAGAGAAATTTTTATGGGTGTTATATGCAAGTCCTGATCAAGGATAGAGCAGACTTTGAGAACAAGGTAGGAAGAAACAACATACATCATGGGTAGACAATATTTATCTATCCTAATCGATGAAATGGATCCTCTAAGTCCTATATCTCACCCTAGGCCTGATCTTTCACTCACTTCCTGGGCACGAAAACAACCTAGGAGTCCTATGTGGGCTTAAACTAAGCATTTCCGCCATTTATTGCTATAATACGAGGCATACGAATCTATTGTCTGCGTATTCGGGTTTCTCTTTTTGGCTGCGTCGAGACACCTCCACCTAGCGGGGGAACCAACGCAATAGATCTCCAGCTCTCTACAAAGAAGATTGACTCAAATAGATACCGGGCCCACACTATAGTTTTGAATTTCCGAGGCATGCTGACATCTAAACCGAAAACTTTATAGAGGGCGCACTTGCCTCAAGGGTCCAAATACCTAGAGCCACGGGGTTTATGCTGTTCATGTTCGGTAGGTCATGGTTTTGTCCCCCACAGGGCTCCAGAGGGAAATTCCAGCGTGAAGTCAGGCTCTACACCACCTCTGCCCCTCCCTCCTAGTTTATCAGCGCGGTATTATGTTTATATTCACAACCAAAAAAACTTTTTTATGCCCTTGACAAAGAGGAGGATGTACAGTCTCTATAAATCCGAGCAGGCCTGCAAACGCCACTAATGAAAACTGAAAATTTGTTTGCCACAGGCTGGTTTTCACTTACAAGATATTGCGATGTGACCGGGCAGTGAACCAATGAGGTAGGACCAACACTGGCGGATATTCGTGGCCCCTCTGGTCGTCTTTTCTAGACAAACCATGGTTGGGCTTGTTGCAATTGTCGTTATTTCAGCTGGGAACCCCTTGCTGTCTCTTCATCCCCATATCTAATTGGCCTTGCAAATAAAAAAGACATTCACACCATCTGCGAATCACCCATTCCCTGTCTGCGATAGGGTGAGTCATTTACTGATGTAAACAACAAAAAAAAAAGGTGAGTCATAGTCTGTCACTCGGTCCGTCTAAAGTTACAAGGTTGAAGCTTGTCTGCTCCCATGATGTAACATTTCTCGTTCACAAAACAAACTAATTCTGTTTCGTATTGGTATAGTATCGTTGGAATGAGAAACTAGCGAGCCTGTCGTCCACAGTGCAATGGGGGAGGGGTGGATATTTTATTCAAGTGGACACCCAACCCACACTTGAAACAACGTTTTAAATAGTATCTCGCCCAACCCATCCTTTCTCAAATACATATTACTATATCACCGCTCTAGGATACACCTACATACTTGTACCTCGACTCAACACACCAAAATACCTAAATCTGACTTACCATGTCTTCAGGATACAAGAACAACGCTATTATGGCATACACCCCAAACCCCCAGCCCGGTGCTGAGGAGAGTTTTACCAATATAGAGCTTAGACCTATAACTGGTCCAAGTAATCTGGCAGGGGAGAATGGCGGAGGAGAAAATAGAGTTGTTTGGGGGCTGATCTGGCAAGGTGTTTACGCATGTCTACCAGGTAGGTTTGGTGGCCGTGGCTATTGCGTTTGATGTGGGCTGGACCCATATCGTTAGAGTGCGTGCCGGAGTTATGGTCTGCATGCTTCCATTTTGTATTATCACTATGTAATTTTTAATAGGGGTTATATATATAGAATGTTTTCGTAATATTACTGGCTAGATGTTTATAAATGCGGAGTGGTAGGACAGATCCGCGGGATAAGCGAAACTAAAATGAGTCGATAAGAGCTTTGACTGCCGGATGTTCTTTGTTGGTGGACTGTTAGTGTAAATATATTGCTTGGTCAACTGGGTTGCGGTTGGCAAGACACAGAAAGTGGGAATATTGACAGATACCATCATACTATTATGTTGAGCGAGATAGGATTAAAGCTTCTCTGGGGCTAATTCCATTTTCGATCTGAACTCAGTATGACCATGGTAGAAATCCTCCCGTAGATGCAAAACCGGGAGTTATGATGGCAGATATTACGAAACATTCAAACTTTGTCTGGCCTTTAGCGTAAATCGCCCCACATCTATGTAGTCAAGACGCGGCGTAATTTTGCGCCATGGGTATCTCTAGTCGATATATTTTGAGGGTAGCTAGGAGTGTACCTAAATTTCAAGTGAGAGCAATCGTATCAAAGTCTAATCATTGTACTCGTACTACATTGCTGAACCCGGGCATTTAATTATGGGGTTTTTTTGTGGGAAATAGCGGTGCGAACAATTTGCGCCATGTTATTACCAACATTCCGTCTGATTCTATGATTCCGTATCATGAAATGAGTTATTCGGGATCATTCTCGGACAATATATCAGGGTTCCTTGGCCGCTAAAGCTTTTCGCACGGACGTGATCGTAGGGCATACATATGTCTAGGACAGTCCGGATCCCGAGTCCCGGGGCTAGCTTTAGGAGGATTCTATAGCTAATTTTGACTTGAAGTCAGAGCTGTTCTGATACGAAACGTTTATCTCAACACCTTAGCATGCCTTAATATTAATGGGGAAGAGAAGGCGTGTTTCGAGTTGTTGGTGATGGTAACTTACTCATCTTCCTCTAGAGCTGATTCACTGGCGAGAGGGTTAGGGTGTGCTGGACTTCCAATGCCAAAGAAGCCATCTAGGTAAATGATGATGCCCCCCGGGGTTTAAGCTTCATTGTGACTGGAATACTGCTGTAGAACCATTGACCAGCACCCGATGTCAACCTCTCGACTTCTGATTGGAGTGCGATAATTCCGACTCACGAGTTTTATTTGTTCTCAGCCTCGTGGTTGCTGCACCAATCACAAGGACTCTGTACCTGGATGAAGGGGAGGGCAGGCCCATGACGGAAGCGAAAGAACCTATCAAAGCGCGTTTGTTTCTGCCGTCCCGAGCCTCCACTCTGAGTTCAGAGTTTTCCCCCATTTCAAATACATCAGCCGCAGCGAAAGCATCGTGAGGATGTCTCGCACCATGCTTCAGCTGCTGCGCCTCCCTTATGGCGGGAGGGACATTGTATTTATCACGACAGGATAGCCATCTGTAACCACAAAAAACAAAACCCTGAAACACCCCCGGCAGAGGAAGAAGCTTAAGAGCTTACTTGCTAGGTACATAAATTCCAACCTCCGACCTCATAGTAACTTTATCTATTAACCCTTGCAATTCCTCCTTCCTTCCCGCCCTTCTTAAGACCGCTATCAGCACCAAGTTTCTCCCCTCTCTTTCTCCCCTCCCCTACCTTTGTGTTTCCCTACTATCGATAAGCAAACATTAAAAATCAATAAAATGACGGCCAGAGCCTTCAAAATAAACGATATTCCTGACCTTAGCGGCAAGGTAGCCATCGTAACCGGGTACACACATATTTTCTTCTATTTTTAAAATAAAGACAATAATATGGAGAAACTAACATAGCACTATCCTCGATACAGCGCAACCTCTGGTATCGGTCTCGAAACCGCATTTCTTCTTGCCCGTCGAAACTGCACTGTCTATATCGCTGCACGAAATCCCCAGAAAGCAGACAGGGCAATAGCCGATATTCAGCGGCGCTTGTTCCCCGCCACCCAAGGAGTCGGAGAAATTATATACCATCACCTAGATCTCTTAGACCTCAGAAGTGTTTATGAGTCAGCGCAACGATTCCTCCGAGACCATGATCGACTGGACATATTGGTCGCGAACGCCGGCGTCGCGTTTGAGTCGATCGATGAGCTTTCTGTGGACGGATATGATAAGGCATTCGCGACAAATCACCTGGGACACTTCGCATTTGTCACCACATTGCTGCCATTACTAGAGAGAACGTCGGGGATTAATGGTGGAGACGTTAGGGTTGTCGTGACTAGCAGCATGGCCTACCAATTCGCAGGGAACAATGGGATTGACTTTGATTCGATCAGAGAAAGAGGCGGGGGAAGGAACATCTTGGATATGAAGGCAGCGGGGAAGAGGTACGGGAGGAGCAAATTGGCCAATATCTTGTTCGTCCAGGAACTTAG
Source organism: Morchella sp. 2015-shanyang (assembly GCA_024713795.1). Taxonomy (NCBI): domain Eukaryota; kingdom Fungi; phylum Ascomycota; class Pezizomycetes; order Pezizales; family Morchellaceae; genus Morchella; species Morchella sp. 2015-shanyang. The sequence continues at coordinate 3,870,596 of JAMGZB010000001.1, read as the reverse complement.
TAAGCGCTTGGAAGCCAGAGGAGTTACTGGGATAAGGGTGAATGCTTGTCATCCAGGTAAATTGGCTCTATCTTATATGAAGACATGTAGGAATGAGATTTCTGACTCTGGAGGCCTAGGTCAAGTTGGGGATACGGGATTAGGTGGAAATGTCAGTACTCACTTGATATTTAGTTACCGAAGCCGTGGCTTTTTCTCCTTCAATATCACATTGCAAATTACTGACATCTCATGAACTCACAGGACGTTTTAGGAATTCCTCAATGGTTCAACGGTATGGTTCACAAAGCTGTCGGAGCCGTCAGCTTCACTCCTCTGGAGGGCGCCATGACCCAAGTCTACCTTGCAACATCGAAAGCCGTAGCTGAGAAAGACATAAGAGGGGCGTTTTATGTACCTGTTATGACTTGGTCTATGAGGTACCATTATTCTACGGAATACGACGTTAGTAGAGCGCTCAAGAGAGGGGACCACGAAAAGCTCTGGAACTATAGTGAAACTGCTCTTAAAGAAGCACTGTATAGATGAGCTGGGTCGAGTTTGGAGGCCGGTGTTTTTTTTTTTTTGCTTTTATTTCGGGATTTTCATTCTTTTAGGGTTGGTAGGGGCGGGAAGGGTTTTCTTGTTTTTCTTTTTGTTTCCTTTTTCTTCTTTCTCCCACTTCTTTCTTTTTACTCCACGGAGTTGGTAGGATAGGGTGTATGCGTAGTACGTTTACCCTAAGGGGCAGTGGTGTTAGTACCTGTTACATGGAGTTATCCCCTGGACGAATGAGACAGTGGAAAATCTCTCTCATGCATAAACCTGCGAACTTCATGGCACATTCGGGGTATTATAGAGACTACTCTGCTTACCCGGACTTCTTTACACCCAGAATCTCGGCGTTAATGCATGAGAGAGATTCTCCAATGTCTCATACGTCCAAGGGATAGTATACTGATTATATGGAATTATCAATTATTGTACTGGGTACATGTGCTCTACACTTCGAAGCATGTTTAAAGTGGAGGGCAGAACAAGCCCACAAGGTGCTGTATGTGCGTACGGCAGCCACGAAAGTCCAAGTGCAGGAGAGCACGGATGACGCGTCATGTTTCAAGTTGGAGGGATAAGGACGATAACATTTTCTTTACGATTGCGATTCTCGGGGATTTTTTTTTGTAAATCTTCTGATTGAAATACCTGGAAACCGGATTAGTAAAAAAAGTTGAAGGGTATATATATTCTGATTGAGGCTAGTTAGATGTTCCTATGGTTTGTGTTCCGTAGAGTCGGCTCGTTCAGGGGTGAGCTTGAGGCGCGATCTTGTATAATTTTTGATAAACCGTGGTAGACATGTAGCTTAGCTGTCCAATGTCTGGGCATGTGAGGAAGTGGAAATGCAGACAGATATGGAAATCGTGAGGGGCTCTTCTAGAACATGATCCCCACTGTCTTTCCTCATTCTTCCCCTCCGATACCTCGTTGGGACGTAGAAGTATTAGATATGTAGTTAATAAATTTTCTGTGGACAAGTTGTGAACTCCGCCAAAAATAGCTCTTGCACGGCGGACGGTGGGGAGACCAGCTTCCGTTGCAACAACGACACTCCTTTTTTTTTTTTTTGCCCCATTCCTTAATTTTCTGCCGCGTCGTCTTCCTTCACAAACGTTAGAACATCACCACTCCCTAATCCTCGCTCCGCCGGGCCCTAGCGATTTCGACACAACAGAGGGAGAATCGCACCCCATCCTCGCCCCCATCCCCGTCCATCCCATTCTAATCCCATTGACCTGGCACCATTATTTTCTCCCCCGTATCTTATCTGCCCATTACTACCCCCCTAGTCCTTCGTTTCTGGTGGATTCCTTCTTTCCTTTTCGCCCTCCGGAAAACGAAAAGTTATCCACTCTTTGAAGAAAAAATAATACCCCCTCCCTTATCCGGAGAGACCTTTTTTATACCAGCAAAAAGTTTTAACTCGTCTTTGCTTCATCTGTGGTGAAGATGGTGACCTTGTTACCCAAAGGGATGACGGTCAAGACGGTGCGGAGCAAACTGCCACCACTGCGAGCAATCGGACAAGTGGTCCTCAGAACGCGATTCTTGTTTTTCGTCTTTCTTTCAGCGTTCATTATAATACTATGGCGGGGGTTCAGCTCCTCCGCCGCGAATATGCAAAAGTAAGGAATCTCCTCGAATGCCTGCCCGAGAGCTTTGGAAGAATCAAGGGGTAGCAAATTGCTACGGTGGATGAATGTCGCACTGCGTGGGGAATGATGGGATGACAACGAGACTTGATGGATGAATTGATAAACGAAACATCATCGCGGATGGATGGGAAAGAGAAGAAGAAAAAAATTGAAACTAACAAAAATGTCTCTCCTTATAGATTTTACTGCTTTGGTCCTGCTAGGTCACCTATGGAAATCTCTCAAAATGAGCATGCGAACTGGCATGCACACCACCAGACCCCGGTGCTGTTCAACCATCACGAGCCTCTTGAAGTTAACGCTACGACTATCAGTCACATTGATTTGAATCCAGTCAAGTCCACCCGCGATGCCCTCAAGAATAAGGAACGAGTGTTGATTCTCACCCCACTTCGCGATGCCTCCTACTATCTTACTCAGCACTTTGACCTCCTTTCCCAGTTAACGTACCCTCACGATCTTATCGACCTTGCATTCTTGGTTAGCGATACCACTGATGACACCGTGGCGATCCTGAGCTCGGAGCTCCAGAGGATCCAGAACAATCCGGACCCGACAATTCCGTTCAGAAGTGTCATGATTGTCGAGAAGGATTTTGGAGTCGTGGTTGCACAGAGCGTCGAACAGCGACACAGCTTTGAGTTCCAGGGGCCCAGGAGAAAGGCAATGGGAAAGGCGAGAAACTACTTGCTTTCAGTTGCCATGAGGCCCGATCACAGCTGGGTGTACTGGAGAGACGTCGATATCAAGGACTCCCCAAAGACAATCTTACAAGATTTCATCGCTCACGATAAGGATATCTTGGTGCCCAGTGCGTCCAAGCTTCCGTCCAAAATTAGGAGAGAGGTTCGCTAACGGGATGATATTTATAGATGTTTGGTTCCACAGATATGAGAACGGCCGTGACATTGAAGGACGCTGTGCGTAGACCACCTTGTCCTGACTTTCTTTGCATCAAGCTAACGTTCCAATTCACAGTCGATTACAACTCATGGCAAGAATCTGAGAAGGGTCTCGCTTTAGCTGCCTCGTTATCGAAGGACACAGTCCTCGCCGAAGGTATGCACCCGGAACTCCATGAATATACGTGAGCACGTGACTCAAACTCTGTTTTAATACATAGGTTACAAGCAATACGACACCGGGCGCAAGTACATGGCCAAGATGGGTGATTGGCGCAACAACAAGGACGAGGAGATAGAGCTCGATGGCATTGGTGGTGTCAATATCGTTGTCAAGGCCGATGTTCACCGTTCAGGTTAGCAGCTCATTGCATTTCATATGCACGCATGATTTCCGGGCTAACGGCAATTTTATAGGAGTCAATTTCCCTGCCTACGCTTTTGAGAACCAAGCCGAGACGGAGGGATTCGCAAAGATGGCTAAGCGTGCTGGGTACCAGGTGATTGGTTTGCCAAACTATGTCGTTTGGCACATTGACACGGAGGAGAAGCCCGGAAACCTAGGCAGACGTCCGGCATAAGCACGGAGCTGGAGTTTAAAAAACAAAAAATGGGAGGGATTGGGGTAAAATATAATATAGATATGTATGCAAGGACGTCGAACGACTATATACAGGGAAAATTGGTGGGCTGGACGGACTATCCACCATCCAGAGGTGGAAGGGGGACCGTTGTGAAGGGGTAGATTATCTATCCCACTATATCTGTCTTATCCGGTGGACTCTGTTTTCAGTTTTCTCTTTTTTTCTTTTTAATGACGCATGCTCAAACTAGATTTGTTGTTGCTTGTTTACTTGTTTCGTCTCTTCTATTTTGTTCTTGAATTGTGGTGGTGGGGGGGGTGAGAGGGAAGGAGAGGGGGGTGCCTTGCGGGCGGTGGTGTGGTATTATTCGTATTAGTATCTATTGATAGGGTATGATGGTCTTTTATGGTTCACCTCGGTTTTTCCAGTCGCCTGGGGGTGGTGGTGCTCTTTTCTTCTCTTTCTCCTTCTTTCTATATTCATATTCATATTTTAAATTTTCATGTCATTTTTTATTTATTTATTTATTTCCTTCTTTGTAGTGATCGGGTGAACGGTGAGAGATTGACCTGTCCTGTGCTGAGGGTGAATGCGATGTGTGCGATGTGGTCCGGTCCTTTCTTATGTCGGTTTGGGTATGTAGGATGGGATGGGGTGGGATGGGACGGTATGGATGGATGGGTTGAAACGGGAAGGTACGGGACTGGAAGGGGGGGAGGGGGGAATGGAGGTGGTTCTTCTAGTTATGGACTCGTTATTTCATGATCTCTCTGTGCAGGTGTTATATCCATTGATTAATGCAATTGATATTGACCCAAGTACGTACTTGCTTCCATGTAGGGCTGGGCAGATTGGGATCATGGTGGATCACTCGTGCGGATGTGGGGCCGTGGTGTGGGGCCGAGGGAGGGGTCCAATGGGTATACTCGATAGGGTAGGTGGGCTACATGTATGCAGGTGCACGGCTTTGAAGATACAATGGGGAGGAAGAGGGGGAGGGTCACAATTATCGCAAATCCTATAGCTATGGACGAGGTCAGCAGTTTAAACGGGTGCTATCACAGCTCCCATCTCCGTTCATCGCAATAGCAAACATGACAATCCCCCAAAGGCACCGCCAGAAGCTCTATAGCTACTTCACCAACGGCTCCCTAACAGCACACTTGAACTATGCACCCCCGCAACAAACACAATCAGCCACCCCCACCCACCAAATCCACACCGGGAATCGAATCGATACTCACGGGGTAGATCTGCGCCTTTGTCCAATCCCACACCTCGCCCGTCGTGTACGGGTCCTTCCTGAGCGTCTCCTCGACCTCCTCGCGCGTCGCAGCCAGACATGTCAGCACGCTGCCGCGGAACGCGAGCGGCTTGCCGGCCTCTTCGGGTTCGTCGAGGAAGGCGCCTGTGGGCGGGGTGTTAGTGTGGGAGAGGGTAGTGAGGGGGGGGGGGGGCGCACCGCCAAAGTTGATGAAGCCGCTGTCGATCAGGGCTTGGAGGCCGGCAAAGTGTTTTCTGGGGGGGGGTGTTAGTGATTGTAGTCTTTTTTTTTTTGTTTGTAGCTATAGGTAGTGGCTATGGGGGGCAATGGAGAAGATATAAGTAAGTAGAGAGAACGTACGGCCTGATCTCGACACGCCTCGGCAGAGCATCAGGCTGGTCGGGCATGATGCAGAGCCACTCAATCTTCTTTGGCGCGGTGGTCATTGTGCGGATAGTGGTGGTAGTGGCAGTGGTAGCTATGAATGGGGCGGGTGTGAATGTGGATTTTGATGTGAAGCGGAGGAGGGGAGTCAGGAGGTGGGGTCGGGGGGGCATTGTGGTGTTATTGCTTTTATTATAGAGAGGGAGGGCCGGCTATCCGAGTATATCCATGGCTTGGGTATTTACAGCTACAGCTACGGGTTACAGTTACTCCCCGCAGTGGGGCGTGCGTGTGTGTGTGTGTGTGGGGAAGAGGTCGGCACAAGGCTCGGTCCGCATACTGACTGTAGGTAAATTAGTAAATGCACTGTACACACGATAGTCAGGGTACAAGGCAGGGTAACACAGCCACGACCGGGGTCACATCAATGATATCAGTTGCATACATTCATACGTGAAGCAATTACAATACCCTCAAAACACTTCCCCATTCGATCACTACACCACTGCCTACAATGCCAGACCCCCCGCCAGCCCGCTCAGGCCTCTACGCGAATCTCCTCGAGCCGTCAACGACTTCAATCTCCCGTGCCCCAGTGGTGTTTGCGCCTGCAGGCTCAAGCTCGAAGGAGGATGCTGGTGCTGGTGCTGCCGCTGCACAGGGTGTTGGTGGGTCGGGGTCGGGGCAGAAGAAGTTAAATGCTGGTGTGTATATCGTCATTGCTAGATACTCTACTGATCTTAAGGAAGGGAGAGAAATGATATCGACAGATTGACTGACTGACTGACTGTCCCCTCTGTAACAAACAAACAGCCTCCCTCCGCTTCCAGCCAACAATCACAAAACGCCCTCAGCCCGCAAAACCTACAAAACCTAAAATCTCAATGAAGCCCATCACCGCCTCAATCTCCTCCACTTCCGCCGCCGCCTCCACAGCTACTACCGCCTCCACAACAAGTACTGACCCCCCCCGCCCCATCACCAAGACCACTCTCGAAGACTGGACTGCCACCGACGACGATGTCAACAACTTCCACTCCAGCAACGCCTCCAAGCGCCCACCCCCCAAGAAGCGCCGCAAGAAGACGCGCGACACCCCGCCGCCGCCCACAAACTGGGACGACGTCTACGACCCCTCGCGCCCAAACAGCTACGAGGAATACCGCGAGGGCGATGAGAAGGTCCGCGAGATGCAGGACTGGCGCGAGCGCGTGTATGGCCGGAGGGAGGAGGACGAGGACGACTGGGAGAGGGATAGCGATGAGGAGGGTGCTGGCAGTGGGGCGTATCGGGCGAGGTTTAGGCCGCCGAATGGATACTCATTTGCGCCGCCGCCAGCGGCTCTGGGTGGTGGTGGTGGGGGCGGTGCGGAGGTGCCCCCACCGCCGCCGCCCCCCCCAGCGGAGGTCCCGGATGATGTCTCTGGAGAAGATGCGTATGCGCGCCGTATACGCATGTCGCAAACCGGGCAAGCAGGCTATACTGCCGCCGCTGCCGTTTCCTCAACACCTACGCCTCCACCTCCTCCGCCGCCATCAGCACCAACACACACACCTTCCTTCTACCCACCGCCGCCTCCACCACCACCAGAAGCTACAATCTCCCGCGCACCCGTCCTCTACACCAACCCCGCCTCAGCCGCCGCCACACCCCCCTCCCCACCCACCGCCATGGCCGCCGCTTCCCCCCCATCCCCCGACCGCTCCACCCGCCCCGGAAAAGCCGGCTTCGCCCAGCGCCTCATGTCTAAATACGGCTGGACCTCGGGCACCGGCCTCGGCGCGGACAGCTCGGGCATCGTACAGCCGCTACGCATGGTGGCGACGTCCAAGTCGTCCGGCCGCGGCAAGATCGTCGACCGCAACAGCTACGAGAGCGGCAGCGCGGCGGCGGCAGGGAGCAAGTATGGCAAAATGAGCGAAGTGGTAGTGCTGGAGAGCATGGTGGACGGGCTGCAGGACGAGGACGAGGCCGTGCTGCTCCAGGAGATTGGAGACGAGTGTGAGGATAAGTATGGCAAGGTTGAGCGTGTGCTCGTGCACTGGTCCGGGGACGGCAGGAAGAGTAGGGTCTTTGTCCAGTTTACGAGCGGGCTGAGTGCGTTGAGGGTATGTGTTATTGGTTTTTTTGCTCCTTCTTACTTTTCTTCCTTGGCTGACAGTGGGTGTGGATATAGGCGGTGCAGGCGCTCGAGGGGAGGCTGTTTAATGGGAACACGATCGGCGCCAGGTACTTTGATAGGGAGAGGTTTGAGAACCGGGACTTGGACTTTTCGTAAGGTTCTGTTCTGGGTTTTGTTTTCTTCCTTTCTCTTTTTTTTTTTTATCTTTTTTCCTATTTTTTTAAGGACGTATGTATAATAGCCTTTCTTTCTTTCTTTTTTTTTTTTTGATCTCTCTTTCCTTCTAGGCGTGGTAATTGAGAAGGGATAGTGGTGCACTGTCTGCATGGAGTTGAGGGGAGACACCGGAGTTCATGAAGGATGGTTGGTAAAGTAGGTGCCAGCCAGATCCACATCCACATCCATCCATCCGCCCAAACGTAGACCGTAAAAAATAAACGTAGCCCCCAATTCCCCCATCCACCTAGGCCAATACTCGGTGGGGAGAGTGATATCTGGTGATTCCGAGAGGTGTTGTGGCGGCCCGTTTGGGACATGTAGGCGGGTCTTGCCCGGTTCTGTGGTGGCTATTCTATTGCGTGTTCGTACAGAGCCCCCGTCCCCTGGTATAGTATGTGTTGTGCTGCTGTGGTTGTGGTTGTGGCTATGTGTGGGTGTTGGGTACATGTATACAGGTCATAGAGCCCGGGGTAGGCAGAACTCCGATCTAACCAGAGCGGAACCAAAGAAGGAAAGAAACACCCATCCACCCATCCACAGCGAGGGCTTCACCTACTCCGTAAGGCGTGGGTACATGGGTAGCTACATATATATATCCAAAAGAAAAGAACAGAAACAGAGAAGAAAAAAAATTATGAGGTGTATAGCTGTCTATATATTGTACATTATATATACAGTCGAACCACCACCGACTGCGACTGAGGCTTTGGCACGCCCACAACCAGCGGCAAGACCTCTACATTGCTAAACACACATACACACAGGAAAACGAGGGTGAGGGAGGGGTGGTATCGACGAATTTCCCCCACCGAGGCAAGACCTCAAATCCTCCCCGCTATATAATCCACGTACTAACAAATGCACTGACCACCCATACAGTTCTGGCACCCGCAGCAGCCATTGCTCCTATGGCTTACGCCCCCGCTGCGTTCCGTGTAATTCGGCCTTTCATCGGGGCGGTGCATGCAGAAGCACCAGAGCACGGCGGAGAGCGCCCAGCCGGGCTTCTTGCGGCCGTCGTCGGCGTCGGGGTGCGGGGGTTTGTCGCTGCTGGGGGAGGAGGTGTACACCATGGTGTTGTTCTTGGTGTAGCCGTCGTGGGAGGTGGTGGTTTGCATGGTTGGTTTTTTTGTTTTGTTTTGTTTGGTCGGGATGGGATGGTTTGGTTTGGTTTGAGGGTCGGGATGGTTTGGGGTTGTTGGGATGGTTTGGTTTGGTTTGGGGGTACAGAGTGACGGCGGCTGGAGGAGATATATAGCGTGGAAGAGGGGGAGGTGTGGGATTCAATTGTGGGACGCTCTGTGTTTGCTGCTTGTAGCTTTTCTATGAAGTTTCTTAGAAAGGACCACAGAGTGATATCTGGTGATGGAACCCCCCCCCCCCCCAAATGGTAGATTGAATGGTGCACGCAACCCGTAGGTTATAGCAACCTCCCACTCTCCCAAGGCAGGGCGAAAAATGGTAAGTGGTAATATAATGGAACGGCGTGCTGTGTGTGTGTCTAGTCCATATACTCGTTCTGGCCTGTATAGAATTAAGGCCTCAAGCCCTTCTTGTTCACTGAAACGAGTTAGTCTCTGGTGTGGAAATGGTAATTAATTGATCACTCGAATGTTCAAGCTGGAAACTACTACTGCTACTACTACTACAGTACCAAAAGAGGGGTGGGGTCACTACGGTATTTTCGTTGATATGCTAGCAATGCGGTAAGAATAAGGTACTCTTCCTCTAATTCGGTATTTGTCACTAAATTCCGTAGTCCTATGGTAGTGATTTCACCCCATTTTTCATACTGTAGTACTGCTACTACTACTACTACTACTACTACTACTACTACGACGACGACGACGACGAGAACTAAGCTGCTGATAACCGCAAAAGCAAAAATCGCACCACCGGCCACAAATTACATATTTGATACATACCACAAACACAAACATAAACACCCCCAAATATATCCACAAAAGAACCCAATCCCCCCATGAGGTATCAATCAAACCAACCATCCCAATCCCTATTCAACTCGACCCTACCCTAAGCACCCGCAACCCCCACCTCCCACCACGGCAGTCTCAGCACCACCTCTCTCATCCCAACATATCTAATTCTTACTCTCACACGCCCATACGGCGCGCAGCCCGGCCAGAGCCAGCATCCACAGCCGCCGCCCCCGGCGCTCCCGGGGTTCGGGATCCCCATGTCTTCGAAGGTCCGCGCCGCCCTGAGGGCCCGCCCGTCGCCGCTGTCGCGGGCATATTGCATGTTTGGGTTTTGGAGGTAGATTGGGGGTGGCGTGGGGGGCGGGATTCTGGATGGTGGTGGTGGTGGTTCTAGGGCTTGGAGCTCAAAGTCGGGGAGGTATGGCATCATTTTGGATGGGCCTGTCTCTTGAATGTGTGGGTTTATGGGGGTTCTTGGCTGAGGATTGGTTATGATCGTGATGTATTGGGGACGTTAGGGGGGGCAAGACAGAGAATGGGGTTGTGGGGACTTGTTCTATGGAGTTCCCCTTCCCAGAGGAGGATTACATGTAGAAGGTCATTCCTTTCCTTGAGTTACAAGAGGAGGGCTCGGGATGGGACCGCCATATAATACTAACAGTGATCGGATAGACATACTATGTGGACTGGCTTACCATCTCAGCATCTACTTGCCAGCTAGATGTAGGTATCTAACTTAGTGATGTATTTTGGGAATAAAAATTTCCGCCCTAGTTACGACCCGCTCTATTCAGGTCTCCATGAGTAGACTAGGTGGTTGTTGAGTTTATGGGTGAGTAGATGTCAATGCAGGCTCCGGCGCAGTGGAGAAGCTACCGTGATTATCAGGCTGCCCAGTGAGGGTAGTATATCGGGGTAGAAACATTTTCTGAAATTATAATTCTACAATCCCAAATCTTATGTCCAACCTTGTATCGTATCGTATGCTGACCCCATAGTCTTTCCCCCAGTTAAACGTACACAAGCTAGATCAACGGCGAGATTAGCTATTCCAATATCGAAGACACAGCCCTATGGTATTTCATATATATGCGAAGATATATTGAACGATCCCGACTCTGCCGAAGTGTGGTGACGACTTTTCTATTAAAATGTGCAATCAACACCGGAATATATCACCAAGGCACCGAAACATCAATGATCAATCTGACGTTCTTGGACGGTACATAGATGTCCGTCTCTAGGGACTCTCACATTCAGTGTTCACTACACAAACTGAAGCGGATAATGCCCATGGCCTGAGCTGTAAGTATATATATAGACTCCATAGGTCCTACATACCCTATATATACGGTATTGTATATCTTTTAAGATTTCACTCAATTGGAGAGGTCTTTATATATGGAGCTTGATAGACTAACAAGGTCGTTATGGGATAGCTATATAAGTATATATGTAGATGTTCTGCCCCACCGGCGAAATCCCGCCAGTTCATGAGCCCGACGCACCATTCAGTTATTTTAGCTGGTAGATTATTGGCCGGCCTGTTCATGTGGTTCATCTTATACCCATGGCCAGATCGCGGAGTGTGTTCGCGAACCATAAGACTCACTAGTAGGGAAAAATATAGATATTAATACATTACCTGGATATCACTCCGCTACGGAGCTCTAGTCAATAAAAAAACCACTATAATCTCTGAAGCTCATCTATTGAGAAGGTACTGTACGGTCAAACGCTAGTCTATTATAATCCTTAAGTCATATATAAAAAGATCTATAAGGTCTCTATAGACTAATTGTTTGCCCAAGCCTTTCCTGCAGCTGAAATTGGGCTTAAAGAAATGTGCGTTCGAGCCGTACAGTACATTGAATGCAGATGGTACAGGCATTAAAGCCAATTGATTACTCCATTCCTTTTATATATATATAAAAACTGCCTCTAGCAAGTGGTATACAAGACTCTAAAGAGGAAAAGAAATAACACCCCGATCTACTCCATAACCCTATTCTTAGCTGCGTTAGAGCTATCTGGCAGCAGTTCATTCTGCTTTGCTCTTCTTCTCGCATCGACATACATCACAAACTCGCCGTAGGTCCTGGGCATGACCTTCAGGTCACCCTCCACAAAGAAGGAGTAATTGAACACACCCGTCTCAACCACGCTACCATGCTCTACATCTCTCACCTTACTTCCAACCCTAACCTGTACTCTACTCCCGCCCTTGTATGGCTCGGTATAGGCCACCGTCGCCGTCAAGTACAGAATGCTCCCCACAGGTACCGGTGCATCAAATGTGCTGGGGTCCAGACTCAAAAACGTCGGCCGCGAGTGCGCAAATGCAGAGGTGCAGCAGAACGCAAGCTCCATGGTGCTCTTCAGAAGATATCCGCCAAAGATCATGAAGGAGTGGCGATTTCGGTACTGTGGCTGCATGATTGATGTAGATTGCATGGTCGTGGTGGACATATAGCTTGTGTTCTTGGGCTTGGAGAGCTTAGACTGTGGGTCTTCATATTGGAGCTGTTCCATCCACATCTGGTGGATCAAATCCGACTCCTCGTCGTTCGGCGTCTGCTTGGCCAATGACACGTCTCGCAGTGCCTTCTTTGCTTTCTGGTACTCCTCTCCTCTACTGAATATTGCCTTCTCCTCCGGTGTCTCAACGACAAGTGGAGGCACTGGAGTCGCACGCTTCGTCTGCGGATTCAGCGCAACCATCGTGAAGGCACATGTCAAGACAAGACCCTCATCACCCTCGACACCGTTACGCCGAGCTTCCAGTGAGATCTCCATCGAGGATTTGCCAACATATGAGACAAAACCGCCGAGTTCAAGGTCACAGAATTCTTCTAAGGGGCGGATGATAGAGATTCGATCTACCGCCGCAGTGACAGTTGTTGGCCCGGGCCCAGTATGCTTGTATGCCACGACGCCCGCCAATGCATCAAGATCCTGAAATAAGGTTCCTAGACGCAATTGACCGGATGCGTTGACATATCCATCTACGAGCCACTTATCCTTTGCTAGTGGAAGAACCTGGTGTGTTCTATTAGCTCTAGCTCATCTGATATAATTCCTAACACTCCATGAATCCTGGAGGTACTTACAAGCTTATGGAAGCTATCCTTCATCCTCTTGGGTTCTAGACCACCAGCTGGTAATGGGGGCGGAGTACTGATTAATCCAGCATTTCGCTCCGAGAGAGCTTGCAGCCATGGCTTTTGGAGCTTCATCGCCGAGAGCTCTTTGTAGACCCCATCGTACCTTGCTGCAGCCGAGACGGAGAATTGGCGAGGCTGCTGGGGTAGGCCCTGGCGGAGAGATCTTGCGCAGGTCCGTAGAAAGTGGGCTGACAGTGTGCGCGACATTGCGATGGTGCGAGTGGGAAATGATTGAAAAGGTAGGGGGATTTGCGAAGACGTTGGCCGGGGAAATGATTTTCCGTGCTGTTTGATACTAAGCGAGGACGAATAAAGGATGTCAATGCGATGATATAAACAAAAAGCGGAGATTTAATCAACTCAACTCTTTCTTTTTGCACGATCGTACGAGTAACTGATCGCTTGAGAAGGAGAATAGTCAACCCTTGTCATTGTAAATGGCCCTGAAGACCCTCATGAAGGGGGTATCGCGTGCGTTCGGGATTCGTGGACTGCATCCTGTGTGTTTCGGGTACAGTTCGGCCCGGGTTCGGTATTCTATTACCTTGTAAGGTACTCTAGACGAGGCATCAAGACGGATATAGAAGGCAGTAAATATTGATTATATACACACTACATGTTACATGTATTCAAGTCCTAAACCTCCAGCATTCCAGTATTTTTTCCCCCCTGCAGTGACTGACTCTCCACCTCAAGTTGTAATGTGACCCATGTATAGTCCCACAGTAGGTATGTAACCAGTACGCAGAGTTACTCTAGAGTATTAAATGCTCCAGATCTCACTCGATGCCTTGCTGTCGCAATGACCACGGTGAGATCATGACTGCATATATGCATCTATTGTACCCTATGGCTTTTTTTGTGTTTCTCCACCTTCATGCAATTATTGACCACAGAATGGTCCTTTGGTGCTTATCCCGTCACCCATCCTTTCGGGATCCCACTCTTGAAGTATCCGTGACGACGGCTCTGAGCTTTTTATATTTACTCCACAGCCTTGTATCGACCATAGATGCCCCAGTCTTTCTGACTTCCCCCCCACTCACCCTCCTCAGTTTATACGTGGTCTGGTGGAGACGAAACATAAATTGTTGCACTTGTGAATGCACTGCATGGCGCGAATTTGTGCAGTTTTAGGCAACGAATGGCCCGTGATATATGACCAGAGTAGAAGAAGAGTAGGGGACTCTACGTATTACATATACATAGATCTTATGCTTATGCCGTATCACCACCCCGCTTTGGTGGGCAGAAAATAACTACATACATACTATTCTCTCCTGCCAGTGGCCAGTGCACCGTTTGATCAAACAGTGCACGACAAATAATCTGCATCGAACAATTGATTAGAGGTGCGCAGCAGCTAGCAGTAAGCCAGCCCTTCGTTTCCACGGTTTTATTTATGCTATGCTATGCAGTCAGTCGGCGCGTCGTCGATCGATAAAACATGATTTGAATTCAATTTATTTCCAAGGCCGAGGAGATGCTTTTGCGACATTGCGTGCAGGAGAACACTCTGGAGCTCGGCGCACGTTGCTACTTTTCTGTTATCTATCTGCCCTGCTCTGATCTACCCTGGAGTGGTGGTTCGCCGGTAGGGTCGGTATCGGATTCTGTGGGCTGGTCTGCAATCGTCAAATATAAGCTCGGAGGAAAGTGCTCGAGGAGGGTATGAGTGATAGCTCATGCAGCTAGATACGTAGAGTGGCTGCATTACCGGTCCCGAAACACCAGCATCAATTACCGGTCCGGTAGAGTAGAGTACGTATATTATATATGTACGCACGGTACGGGAGACTTTCTACATCGCCTATGTATCATATTGCATTTTACTTACCATGCCGAATTGTAGATTTAGTCGACGTATCAGAAAGAAAAAAAAAGATTACCGGGAATCCTGTGGAAGTTTCCACTTAGCCCTAACTCGATATTTTAACCCAACCTAAGCCGATCCCACACCACCACGACCCACAACTATGACCACCACGAACCATTACACAATTGCAACGAACCATAATACGCAGTGCTATTACTCTAATCACCCCTGATATTCAGACTTGTCACATTGCTTGTCCCCATTTTGTTTCTGGCTGCATGCATACATGCTCAAGCTAACTAGCTGGAACGGGAGGGATGGGAGAGACGGTGTGATACATCTCTTACAGTTTTTTATGAGCTTGTGACAGAGCACCGAGTGGAACCAAGGAACAGCATAGGTAGGGTGGTGAGACGCAGGATTTGGAACTGATATATGGTACGGAAGGACAGAAGAGGAAAAAGCAAGGTGGTGGTGAGGGATTTTAGGCAGGTATGGGATTGGACTAATGACAAGTAGTATGTACTCTGCTGGGGGAGCTGTGTAATGTGGAATGGTATTTTGTTTAGCCTTTTGTTTTGCTTGTGAACCAGGGTTGATGAATTATTAACGTACGGTGCCTAGAGTCTGTAGAGTGCGCCAGTAGCCTTTCATGGGTTACATACCTAGTTGACAGCTATATTGTGGAGTGCTATTATATATACAGCCCGTAAAGTGGCTAGACGATTAGAGTGTCTTACGTATCATACATATATGACCGAGTTCGGGGGATAAAAACTTTAAGATATAATATCATGGTAGTTTGACATATTCTGGAGATTAATAGTTGCATTTGCTATAGGTGGACCCGTTCATATAGACGGAGATTAAATGCCTGAACCAAATATATTGTAGCTGTGTGAAGCACCAGTGCGTTTCCGGAGAAATGTTTTCACGTTTAGAAAAAAAGTCAGTTCAAGGTCTGGTTGAGAATTTGGTTTGTAATTGTAAATAAACACATAATTTTTTTTAAGACTAGCAACATGTAGTAAAACAAATTAGACTTCACACCGCTAGCTCAGTAAGTAGAGTAAGTTTGTATGTATGCATGTTAAGTACATGTATGTAATGTACTAACATAATGGTTTGCAACGTCATCAATTAGACATTTCAGCCTTAAATTCGAACCTCATCCTTTGAGTTGTAATGTTTATCATCCTTTCATCCATGAGTCGTCACTACAAACATGAAACGAGATGGGTTCATCTCTAACATCCGGATGTTCATCCAATATAGTGGTTTTTGGTTTTTTGGTCAGGTCACAAGCAAAAAAAAACCCTCAGTCCAAGGGTCAAAAGCAAAAGACATGTGACTGACGTACTTTACTCGTTGCTAATTTCTGTTAGGTCTTCGAGAAGTATGTGGAGCACAAAACCAAATTAATCATCACAACAACAAAACAATGGTTCCCTGTGGCCCCTGCAAGATGCGTTAATCAAACAAGTCGCCCTCATAATCGATTTGGCTCCCCCAAAAGGAAGGAACCACACCACACATCTAACGATACCGTGTTTTTCCCCTCCTAGCGTGCATGGCATGGCACTTAGAACCACACGTTTTATACGGGCCGTGCTGCATAGAATAAATAAAATATGCAGTAGCCAAACCGCTGTTTCATGTGCTATTAACTGTTCGCTCAAAATGTCCACATCGGTCCATGATCCTCCGCGTGTGATATGTAACGTAATATATATCACCCCAAGAAACAGAAGGATATATATTAACAGGGCCTGGGGTAATAATCCGGGCATATATCCCATGCTGAAGAGAGGGAAGGTCCCTTACTTTTTTTAGAACGGAAGATCTACAGATTCCCCCCCCCTAGTTCTCCGAAGTGGTCTGGGGTCTAGATGCTGCGCTGGGCGGAAGAGTATTGGAGCATGCATATAGAGACAATGGACCAATGAGCTCAAACCTACCTGCACGGAGATGTTGGAATCACCAACCAAAGTTCAGCTGCTCACCAACAAACCAACCTGTTGACAGCAAGGAAAAGAAAACATACTACTGTGGGGCTTGAGCTTATTTTCCATATGCACTCACTTGCTCGCCTTGGTTGATTAAGCCACATAATTGCAACTCAGGAAAGGTACCACCATACTGCTCCCCCTAAGATCGACAGTACGGCGGGAGTTTCCCCGTAGCTACTCTACATGTGGTTAAAGGTCATGTAGCGACATTTATGTGCGCACATCTCAAAAGGACCCAGTGAAGTACGGAATTTAAAGTTATCGAATGTAACGTGTTTGATCGTTGCCTGGGCGACTCCGATGGCCTACGCCAAAAAGAATCGAGCCTGTTCTTAAAGTGCTAGATCCAGATCTTGAAGCTCGAGCCTCAAAGGCTTTGAAAGCATTAATATAATAATATACACAGCCGACAAATATGGGACGATATAACGATATGCATGGGCAACCCTCTGTTCTTGGTAGACTCTAGATGTAAGGGGACGAGCCCTGAGGAAATTGAATTAATTGAATGATATCTACGCGTCCTCCCTTAGCCGACATGTCTCGACTCCATTATTAACTTAATGGATTACTTTAGAACCCTAGCCCTATTCAGGCAAGGCTCCATGTGTCAGCCATCATGTCGAATCACTCGGCTATCCGGGCCGCGCACCGTCTGTGCACACCAGCGCGCAAAACAAACGTAAAATAATGTCTGGGGAGATTAGGCGCTTGAGGGTCTGGACAGGAGGGGTAGGTGGGACCGGGGAGAGGAGGAAAAACGAAATTATTCGACGGATAACGCGCTTCACATATTGCTGACTGGCTCCCGTAGGAAGCCGAAGTGTGCGGGTACTGAGGTGGCATTCCGAGACACGGTCCGCACGGACATGATCTGATCTCTCTTGTTTTGTTTTACGTCTAGCCCTTCAACCCTTTCGGCTCGGAAACAAAAACGAGATATGTACCTGGTTCATGGCTGTTTATTTAAGGTGGATATATATTAAATGCGGATATGGTGGTTGCGCAAAGGCCCCGAAACAGCTGCTCTATGGCCGTTGTTCTGCTTGACTACACGTGATCCAAAATAGTTCCGAGTGATATATTATGATTACTCGGTATTAATACCACTCTTCTCTCCTTCCGGAGGTGTCTGTCCGTCCCGCTTTGGACAGCCGTTATATACCGGTTTTGAAGACAAACAAGGTGAGTAATATCAACAATACTATACCATTTCCGCTACTGATACCAGGTAACCACTGTTTCAATTTGGACCGGCTCTCGTAACGTGATCCCCCCAATTTGCGGGGGAAGAGGGAGATCCACTCTGGGCGGACATACGCAGGAGATCCTATCACACAGACCTTCTCAAGATACCTAGCTCATGCGGTCTCGACCTATCTCGAGTGACTGTGCGTCTACTCTACACTGGCACAGAGCTGCTCTCTAGAGTAAAGTACCCCCCCCCCAACCCCCCCAACACAACTCACCATGGAAATTGAAATTAAAGGGTGTATTTATGGGGAAACATGAAAAAGGTGTCCAATAACAAGGTTATCTGGGGGGCCTCCACGATGATCAGTTGCATCGACGGATAAGACCGAGAATCACCCAGCCCTAAACCTATTATCCGCGATAAAATAATAATAAAATTAAATTAATATATAATCGTGATTTAAGGGCCATTATCTCTTTCCCCCACGTGCCGTCCCACCACCATTAATTTTTTACCTAGTATAGATACCGGTAGCTATGGACCACTAATCGGCCCTTTTTTGCAAAACTCTAGACCTCACATCTCGAAGATCGGACGAAAGAGAGTCTGATCGCTCAAAGTTTCCTCTTGTTTAGTAGTGTACCTAGTAGCAGCACCCTGGATCGTCATTGACGTATGCACTGTAAATGACGCAAAAAGGGCATGGCGTTCAGCATGCCTTGAACCTCGGGATCGATGGTGGTATGTATAATGTATGTATGTAGGTCTGAACCTGTAGGGTAGAGAACTCATGTAGGTGCTCTGTATCTATGTACCTATATCGTGGGCCCATATAGGTAGGGCTTCAGATAGGATATGGCGGGTAAGTGGGTATGGCATGCGGGTCATAGGTATGTAGGTACTCTACCTAGGCCAAGGGCATTCTAACGATCTTGGTTTCTGACAGCTGCACATAATGGATCGCGGTCTCACGGATCTATAATTATCAATCTCTGCTCTTCTGAGCAGCGGTGCGGTACCTACATGCAGATTACCCAGGTGTTTTCCCCGAGTGTCCTCTAGGCGCCTAGCTAGCCAGAGGTAGGTACAGTTGCATGGAGGAGGGAGGGTACGGTACATACAAATCTACCCCTAGTTTTCCCGTTTCCCCAACTTGGCATATTTCCCTAGATATCGGCGTAACCTCGGTGAGAGGTTCAAGGGCCGTCGCACAACAGCGTGTAAGGTCTGTTTTGAAAAGCTTGGTTCTCGGGAGAATGGATGGCTCATCCAATAACTGCGGCGATGGTTGATACCCTCTACACGTGTGGACCATCGACGCTGGACCTACCTACGTCCCTGCTCTATCACAAACCCTGCACAGGCTGCGCATGTAAAGAAACCGATTCAAGGGTTCAGGGGAGAATTGGGGGATGACGGATACATGTTCGTATGTAACAGGAACCGATTCACATCGGTTCCTCAGTTTGCGGCGGGAGTGAGATCCAGCAAGGCTAAGGTATAATAAAGGTGGCTAGCTAAGTAAATGATTCCCTTTCTCAGAGCTCTACATATCGGCTCTTTCTTCTTCTTCTTCTTCTTCTTTTTTTTTTTTTGTTCTATTCAATTTCCAGGGGGGGAAGGACTAACGGGCGAAAACTCCTCGCTAGTTATCTCGCTATCGAGTCCGGAATGGCAGGGTTTTTCTCTGCATAGTACCTGTGGTTCCATCTTTCTCTTCTTACTCACCGCCGTTTCAAAAAAAAAAAAAACCACCCCCGACAGAAACTTGACCTTGTGGGGGGTGAGAAGTGGCCAGCGTGGAGGTTTACAACCTGGCTTTAGAAACGAACAAACCCGGTAGAACAGTTGGAAGGGGTGAAAGGAGAGAGGAGGGAGGAGGGGAGGAGGAGGGAGGGGGGTTATGCAGGTGGGACTGCAAGTGCATAAGCTTCCAACGTGGTGCGGGCAAGGTATCGTGCTGCCCAGCGGGTCGAAAGGAAGTTTTTCTCTGAAAAAGCTAGCTATCGATAGCTTGGAGGAAAGTGATACTACATGCATACTTTGTAAGTGGAGGAGGAGGTGAATGAAATGGCCCCCGCGAGCTGAATGCGTCATTCGTAAAAAGATACGAAGCTAGGGAGCGCCGCACGATATGAACAATGACGAAGTGTCCCCCCGTCCAAGTGTAAATATTTGGGGGGGGGACCAGGACGCCTCTGGCTAAAGGAAATGACAACTGTGATTTCTCGTGATGGTTCAGTCATGGTGGTTTGGATGTTGACTCGAAATGAAAAAAACAATTTTTCTTCCCTCTTCGCAACCCTTCGCAACCCGCTCACGTCGCACGATGCGATTTGTATATACACATACCCCGCAAAGGAAGTAAAAAAAAAAAGGAAAAAAATATGGTTCCCTTGGTTGAAGATTATTTCTGCCTTTACCCAATTGCGCACGCTGCAGCCAATCAGAGACGGATGATCCTTATCTTTGCTCTCTCGCGCGCGCGGTCGGTAGGGTAGCGAGGGAATGAAGGTTTGTCATGGCGCGGGCAAAGGGATCACCGACGCTGGTCCTAGCATCGAGAAAGGTTCGTCGTGGTGGTTGCTACGGGGGAAGGGAAACTGGGTTGATCAATTACTCGCAACTTCATAGCGTTTCTGAACACAACCACTATTACATGCCATACAAAAATGTAGTCTTGGCGGTTTTTTGGGTGTATGCAATATTGGTCGTGTTCAAAAACGCTATGAGATTGCGAGTAGAAG
This sequence comes from Morchella sp. 2015-shanyang, assembly GCA_024713795.1. NCBI lineage: Eukaryota > Fungi > Ascomycota > Pezizomycetes > Pezizales > Morchellaceae > Morchella > Morchella sp. 2015-shanyang. The sequence continues at coordinate 3,850,058 of JAMGZB010000001.1, read as the reverse complement.
GGATGTCGTCCATCTGTGTGTGTGTGTGCGGGATCCGTCTGTGTGCATATAGAGTTTTTAACTTTCCATATGATAATCTTTTTTACTTGGGGGGGTTATATTGGAGATTCTCTGTGGTCTTTGTTTGGTGGGGCAAAACTGCGTAGGGTTTGATCTACAGACAGACATATCCAGTGATCCAGTGGTGGGGTCGGCACGATGTTTCTGAAACAAAGCAAGAAAAAAAAAAAGGCAAGAATCAGGGCGGCCGAGATTTTTTTTTTTTTTTTCCCCGATGAATCGCCAAATTTTCCCCACGATGCAAAAATCAATATGCGCGGCCTAGCTGCATACTTTGCCGGCGGCCAGTGTACGGTACGTACCTGAGTCTTGGACACGATGAAATGTGTACAAGTTTGTACAATCGTGGAACAATTCGGAGTTTTTTCTCCGCCAGAGGTGTCTTTTTTCTCTCGATTGGAACTGGGTTGGATTGGGGGGGGGGGGGGGGCTTGGCATTACTACTACCACAACCAATACCACTTTCTCCGGACCCGTTATCTTTCATGATGTTCTCTTTGGACTAGGAAGGTGCTATGGATATTGGCTATGAATGATGGTTGTGGTAGTGGTGGTGATGTTGATGGGTAGTGGTGGTGGTGGTGGGATGGTTAACGTTGTGGGTGGTTGACTGGTACTATAGAGGTACAATATCGTCCCAGTAAACGTTATGTAGGTACATGTACAGAAGGAGTAGAGTAAAAAAATCAACTACCCGGGTTCCTCCGTCAACACCATAGAAAAAGTAACTCGTCATCTATGGATTACAAAACGTTCCCACATGTATTTACATGTATAATTTGTTTACGATTTCCAATCCGCTCTTGCTACCACTACGCACTAATTCTTGGATATCTCTCTTGACATATCAATCTCCACTCTATCCCCGATATCTGCTTTTTAGCGATTGCAAATCACCCCACCACTACCAGTACCCTCCCTCCCTCCCCCCCCCCCATACGTCTTCCCCGCCTTCATTCGCGCCATTCGATTTTGTTTTGCCCCGGTTCCGTTCCGAACAGCTAGGTGGTAGTTAATTAGGTTCTCTCTCTCTCTTTCACAAGCTTTTAAAAGGATCCCGAGTTCCTCCTCTTTACTGCTTCCTCAAGTCTCCCAACTCATACCACTCACTCATCAATCACATCACTACCCACACACACTTCACAACCCATCACTCACCCCTCCCCCCAAACCGCAAAAATGAACGCAACCCGCCTCCTCCGCGCCAGCCCCGTCGGCCGCACCCCCATGATCCAATTCATCGGAAAGCGCACCATCCCCAGTAAGTCCACTCTCCCATCAAAAGAAGAAAGAAAAGGAAGAAAGAAGCTGACAATCCCCATAATAGAAACCATTGACCACACCCCGCGCCCTCACCCCCAAGCACCAACCCAAAGCCTGCCCACCTCCTTCGCCGAGTACCGCCAAAAGGCCCAGCAGCACGGACCCCTCGCCTACAAGACCAACACGGCCGCAAGCTCGTCCATCCAGCCCGCCGCCGGCCAGGCCTTTGACCGCTCGGACCTGCCGGAGCGCTTCTGGAGGCTGGCGCTCAGCAAGGAGGAGATGGACGTCATTGAGAGCGGCGGCGCATTTGCTTAGATGGAGGGTTCGGTGATATGATATATCTGTCGGCAGCAGCAGCAGCGGCGGTGGTGGGAACTTGTATAATACGGGATCGTCCCCTCCCTTCCCGGCCGGTGCATTAAAAGTTGTTTCTCTCTCTCTATCTCTCTCTCTATCTCTCTCTCTGGGGTTGTCGGTCCGGTACGGAAAAAAAGGTTTCCTTTCTTGCGACCCGGCGTGGTCTGGTCTGGTCTGGTCTGCTTTGGGTGTAACGTTACGACGACGCAACGAACTCCACCCCCCCCTCGGCGGTGGTGTGCGGCGTGCGGCGTGCGGAGGGTAAAAAAAAGTCTAATGCCTCTATCTTTCTTTACCAAAAAAAAACAAGGCTCGGGTTTTCGGGTTCGGCGCATCTTTCTCTTTTCACGGATATCTATCATTACCACCCTACACCACCACCCACCCACCCATCACTGCAATTTTTTTTAAAACATGTGATCGGTCGGTTGGCCGGTTAACTGTCGGCATACCTCCTACTACTTTTTTTTTTTAAATATAAAATTTCTTTGAGTTATGGTGTTAGCGTTTCTTTTTTTTCTTTTCTTTTTTTTCACTTTCAGGGTGGGTTGGGGGCTGGCTGGCTGGTTGGTTGGTTGGTTGGTTGGGTTGGTTGGGTTTGGTACGGTACGGTACGGAACAATTGCGGCTGGAACTGGGCTGATCTGATCTGATTGATGTTTTATTGTGTACTACAACAAAGGGGGTACTCTTACGACAATTCGTATCAACTCTACCTGTACAATCTATCAATCTACATACGTTATGTACTTACATATCCATCTGTCTGTCTGTCTATGTACCAAACACATTAAGAGGAGCCTGCGCATTTCCAACTCCTCTACATGTAAAAATTGCGAACCAAACCCCGTGCCCGTTAATTGAGCGCTTCCTTATCTCTCTCTGCTGCTGGAACCTTCCCTGGAGCTGCTTCAACTCAATTCATGGAGCAATTGATTATTACAAGCTAGCTACATAGGTGAATATAGAGCTAGCTACATACCTCATAGCTGTGTGCGTGTGCTTATCATTACCTATTTGCTCTCCCCCACTGACGTCTGTCTCGTCTGGCTTGCTGCATGTGTGTCTGTCTTTGTTCTGTCTATCTCTATCTCTCTATCTTAGACTCTATCGGTATCGGCCTGTCCTGTCTGGCATGTGCGCGCGATGAGCGCCGGGCGTGTGTGTGGTCCGTGCGTTCACAGACTTGCAGACTTGCAGACACTCCTCGCATCACACACCCCCTCCCTCAGGTTCAGGGAGGAGGGTGTGGAGGAGGTGATGCTCGCTCACTCACCCTTTTGTAGAAGGATGGGCGGGGAAGAGCGGAAACACTCTATCTGCAGCACGCAATTGTGATTTGATGGGTGAGCTAGGTACCTGGTTAGCTACATATACATGATGTATGCAGAGAGAGAGAGAGGGGGGGGGGGGAGAACTTCCGACAACGTCACTGATATGTAGGTACATACCTTGAGATATGTAGAAGTACCTACTCTAGGAGCGCCCAGAATAACACAGCCACGCGATCGATTACTCCCTTCCTACTCTACCCCAACCAGCCCCCCAACCCACCCACCCACTCATCCACATCCTCTTCCACACCTACCTACTAAACTAAACCTCCTTTACCAAAAAAAACTACTTACCTACCCCAGCACACACAGCACCCAGTATGGACAACCACACACCACTAGCCACCACACTCACCGTGACCGAGCGCGACGACGCCGGCGCCGTCACCGCGGTCATCACCGAAGCCTCCGACGGGGCTCTGAGCATCGCCGTGAGTCCCCCCCCCCCCTTCTCCCTTCCAGCCCCCCGACTTGACTTGTACTCTGGGTACATATTGCTATGACCTAATTACCCACCAGTGTACTGATCGGGGGGGAGAGAGTGACGTGACAGGTACCGGAGGAGACGACGGCAGTGTCGTACGCTCAGAGGGTCCTCAACGTTTTCTTGCCGGCGGGCTTTCCCGCAAGTGTCAGTGGTGACTATGTTGGGTATGCCCTTTTTTCATATCTGTAGGGAAGAGAATCTAGAAGAGTTGTTCTGCTCTCCTTCTGGAAGCTTTGTTCAGAAGGCGCAGCAGCAGCAGAGGAGGCTCCGTTCCGTGTTCGGTCGTTGTTGTGCTTTGAAATGTTCAGCCCCCCCTCTCCCCTATACATAACTAGCTAGCTAGCTGGGTAGAGAGCAGAGCTTGTCTTTGTCTCTGGGCTTTGACTTTTGATGACCAAGAAATCTTCCTCTCTTGCTCCCCCCCTCCTAACCCCTTCCCCGACGGCGTTTGAATTTGAACTTCGGGTTTGATGTGGACCCTTGTACAAGCTTGTTCTGCTCTGTTCTTACGGAGCCCGTATTGTTCTTAGAGAGGGCTGACATAGCATGCGTGACCATGTTTTGGTTTAGATATCAAATCTACGTAAGACATCTCTACCATTACCTACCGGACCAGGGGGGGAGCTCTTCTCTAGCTCTTCCCTAGCTTCTTTTCCCTAGCCACTTTCTAGCACAAGCAACAGTTTGAACTAGTCTAACCAAAGGGTTTGATACAACTCGCGTTTGCCGCTGCAGGATTCGCTGCAGGCATTTTCCTCGTCCATCGCCGGCCTCCTGACATCTCGGGCAGTTCTTCAGGGTGATTCCCAAACCCAGTGTGATTTTGTTCTGGTTTTAAGAAGTCATCTGGAACACTGGGACAGAGCAGACGTTGATATTTATTTCTCTCGCCTCTTTTGATTTAGGATTCGGGGTCGGGTAGATATATACCCCCGTCCATTCCATATGCGTTGCGCTATGATATGAAGCCTCTATATTTTTGAGTAGTACATAGTAGTATTATTAGCACTCAGACCTACATAGGGCTACGAGGCTTATTTTTTTTATTTTCCTTTTTGAGGTTTTTGGCTGTTTGTATACTGATTTGATGGCCTGCTGTGCCTCCCCATAAGTGACGCAAATGCCTCCGCAACTGGTGCCTTGCTGCTCACGATTGTCCAAGGTAAGATATATCTCGTATTTTCGTATTTTATATTTTACCTAGCTAGCTACGACCTTCCCTACCTGGGTATGGGGGTTACAAAGCACCTACTCTATCACAGTAGTAGTAGTAGTAGTAGTAGAGCAGGCAGTAGGCTCAGTTTACTTTCACCGGGCTGGCGGTTTGGGAATCGCATTGACTGACGACGACCAACCTGTGGCTGTGGGTTCCTGTATGGTTGGCTACAGACAGCGTAAGCCGACTCGCTACCATCCTGTTTGCCTACAGATTCGGCGTTGCCTTGGAGGCGGAATGTAAGAAGTACCGCCTGGCAGCCGACGTATTCAACGACTCAGCCATGATCTTGGATTGTTTGTCACCTGCGTTTCCAGGGCCCATCAAGATCGTATTGCTGTGCCTGGCCGGGGCCCTGCGCGCGGCGTGTGGTGTGGCGGGCGGCGGCTCAAAGGCGAGCTTATCAGTCCATTTTGCGCAAACAGGAAACGTGGGAGAGTTGAACGCAAAGGCAAGTCCTCCCGACCGGGGATAGAGGGAGAGAGAGAGAGAGGATGGAGTATGTACAGGCGTTATGTGTAAATTTCAAGTGCTGAGATGATGTTTCCCGTTTAGGACTCGAGTCAGGAAACTGTGATTGGGTTGATGGGGATGTTGGTGAGTCGCGCTCGTTTCAGCTTGAAATCTTCTTATTTTATTTTATATTTTATTTTTTTCACTTTATTTTTTTTCACCTGCCCTTACCTTTCCCTTTCCTATTGTTCCTTCTTCCCCTTTCCTCTTTGAGTGCCATTCCTTGTGGTGCCCTGAGCTGGTTGGGTTTCCCGCTCATGTCCGGGGCCATACGAGAAGATTATACCCAGAGCCGAGCGGCAGACATGGGGGACATGATAAGATGGGATGAGATGGGGAGGGGGAGGGGCATGGGATGGGATGGGATGGGATGAGATGGTGTTATTATTGAACCAAGATCTGCAATCTGTCAATGTGAGACGTGATCGAGAAAAGAGTTATGCTGACTTCCCTTTCTCTCCTTCGCGCGGCTCTGCAGGCAGGAAGTTTCGTAGTCAGGCACATAACCTCAACATGGGCAACATGGGTGTCGCTAACGCTCCTACTGGCGCTGCACTTGGGCACGAATTACATGGCGGTCAGCTCGGTAGCGCTGCGAACCCTGAACCGTCAGCGGGCCAATATTGTCTTCTCGGGGCTTAGCCACGGCGCCGTGGTGACGCCTGCCCAAGCGGCCAGACTCGAGCGGATATTTGAGCGAGATGGCGTGTTGAGATGGGGAGAGTCGGAGGTGCTCGGGTTTGCGAGAATCGGCTCAACATTCTCCGAGCTCGCCGCCTCTTTTCGCAGAAGTAGTGTTGGTGGTGGTGGTGGTGGTGGCTTTCCAACAGTGGCAGGAGGCGGCCGTTCTGGAGGCGGCCGTTTTCCTGCTTATTCCTCCTCTCACCCGGCGCCGGCAATCAGCATACAGGATATCGCCAATGTGTTCCGAAATGAGAAGCATCTACTGTGGCATGATGCGCGGGCGCGAGAGGTCACGATCTGTCTCAAAAATGACATTACGTCGGAAGAGCAGCTTAAGGCCTGGGTCCACGCCCTGTATGTGGCTAAAAAGATTCGCCACCACGAGAAGAAGAAGCAGCAGGAGACTTCACCGGCGACGCTGCCCACAAACGAGGAAATACTCGACGTGCTGGAAACCACGTTATCCGATTTGGATGCCTCGTTTGCGGCAACTCTTGCGCAGCTGAGGGCGGCGGGATGGGACCTGGGTACGGCAGCTCTCGAAACAAAGCCCGGATATCGGGTTGGTATATGCTTCGCAGAGGCAGGAAAGGGCAAGGATGAGATCAGATCTGGGAGGGACGAGGCAAAGAAGGACATTTGAAGCAGCAAAGTAGCTAGCCGTTTCATTCTTTTTGTTTTTTTGTTTTGTTTGCCTGGTGGTTGTGATAGTGCTTACTTGAAGGGTAAATTGGAAGTTAAATTGGGGGCGGGGCACAGAATATCTTTTTTACCCATGTACCCTAGGGCACTAGAATTTGTTGAAATTGTGAATCTGGATTTGTCTAGAAGGGGGGGGGGGGTGACGGTGATGATGAATGGAAGTTGCGAAATGATGATGGTGAGGCAGGAAAATAACGTGTTTTAGTTTCTCCTTTTTCCTTTTTCCCCATATGCCACGCGACCACAGCTGGAAGTTTTTTTTCTTTGGTATTCTAGTGTTTCCGTGCTGAACAAAGAAATGACGATATAAGATTTTCCAGAAAGTTTCGATGAGGCACGTGTGGTGATTGGTTGAAGTGTGGGGGGGGGGGAAGAAAGGATAATGAAAGACTTTTAGTGGGCTGTTTATGGTGTTGAGGTATGACGAACTTCCTAATCAAACCGAATTAAGACCCGGGGGGGGGGGGGCCAGAGCCAAGCGGGGATGACCGCTCGCCATATGCGAAGGGAAGGCAAATCAATACTAGATTTTTTAGTACCTGCCAAGCTTTTCCAAGGTCAATCGCGGCAAGGGAACTAAAAAAAATGGACGAAATGATCGACGGCTTCTGGAAGGACTCGTGGAAGGATGAGGGCAGAAAGACGACTGACCAGTTGCGTAATTTGTGGAATCATCCCTAACGTCGATTGGAAGTTTCACCCGAACACGGAAAGGCGCCAGTAAATGTGACACTGCATGTCCGAACCTATCAGGGAAGGCCTTTTTTCAGGGTCAGGGAACTGGGGGGTGGGCATATTTCTCGAACCGGAGGGTTCACCGAGTGAAATGATTCGCTACAGTGAACAGGGGCATTATCCATCCTAACTACCTACTCTTCTTTACCTAGACACAGAGAGAGAGAGAGACTCTAAACAGAGAAGAAAAGAATGTGGAACCAACAATCAAATACCTACCAGTACATGTAGGTATGTAAATTGACTGACGTACGTACCGTCACGTACGTCGTCCGCATTTTAAGTGGTCGCCCGATGGCAATTAAAGACTTGGCGCAGTAAGCTCTCACGTTGTTTGGTCCCTGTCAGCGTTGTACTCATGCGGGTTCAAGTAAGTACAGAAGTCCTGACTGATTCCTCGCCCTTGTTGACTTGACCCTCCCGCATATAAATTGTCGTGAGCGGTTAGTTGAATGCCTGAAAGGGATTTTAGCCTTTCATGGGGTTCCTATCACAGTGTCCTTCCATACCGGCTTCTCACATATTCTTCTTCGGTTTTAGGTTCTCATATCACATATCATATTATTGTTTTTTTTTTTTTGCTTTACCTCTTTTATTTTTCGTCTCTTGTTGCGGCAGCACAGAATAATTACAGGGAGACGATGGGCCTTGCGACACGTGCATGGACACTACGAAGTGAGACCCTTACAAGCACCGCATCCATAGAGTAATCATGGCTCGCAGCAACAACCAGAAATGCTGTTCCTTGGCTCCCACCCCCCCCCCCCTTCTCCAGCCTGGCAGCATGATGGAAGGGAAGGGAAGGGGAGGAGACTCACCAGCCACTATGTGAAACCATGGTAAGACGCTGACCACTCTCGTGATGATCTTCTCACCGGAGTTGGGTTTTTCTGGACTTCGCTGAGTGTTCTTTCGCAGCTACTGTGTAGTTTTTTTTCTTCTTTTTGCCTTTTCTTTTCTTTTCTTTGGGTTTATTGTTGGAACGTTATTGCCCTTTCCTCTTCCACCCCCCCCCCCCCTCCCTTGATCTTCTCCAGGCCGAAAGGGAAGCGGATTCTCCCATCAAACTCTCATTCAGGAAGTTGCCGTACATAGAAGGAGATTCGGGCCAGCCCGATTTGTGTCTCGGACTTGGAGTCTTCCGGGACCTTGTCAGCAAAAAAAAAAAAAACCAAGTAAAAGCAGGCATGCCAAAGTGCATTCGTTCCTACTCCACAACGACCTAGAATGGTAACTGTACTCTCCACTCTTTTCTCTCTACAGTACTTTATGGGACTATTATTTATTTTATAGGACCTCACTTTATTTATTTATTTTATTTTATATTTATTTTTTTCCCCCACCCCCTGCTATCCTTTACTTCCCGGTTGGTGCTTTCTCCTTTGTGGTGGTGGTATCCACGTATCTTTGATGGTTCCAAAAAAATGTACTTTTGATGCAGGTATCCTTCGAAAGTCGTGACTTGGGGTATTTGATCATGGACCTCAGTTCTCACTTTTTTATTTGACCAGGAACGTTTTTCTTTTCCCTCTCATTTATCAGTTATGTGTATATGTATGTATATGTATATGTATGTAAACGAATTTTCCATGATCCCTTGCAGAGAAAGATACAAAGGTATTTTCCCGGCGTGATTTGATTTCTCCCATACCAAGGCACACCACAGTCTCGCGATTTTTTTCAACAGCAGCTCTCTTTCGAGATCAGACAACTCTGTGGAACGGCGCTTGTATGCTGTTTTGGATTAGTAGAGCCAATTGACGGGCAACGGCCAGCCCCCATCAGCAAGTCCCCCCCCCCCTCTTCCTCTATCGAAACCCCAGCCCTTGCCCAAACCCAAAACAATCAGGTCAATCCAGGTTTACTTCCACTATCTCACCGCGACAGCCTTTCACCGTAGGGTACCGTAACTAGCGGCGTGAGTTACCGTACCTAAGCATTCATCAGTCCCTTGCCTCGAATCACGGACAAGGGTTTCTGCAAGTGGTGGTCAAGGTTCGTGTCGCATTCTGTACCAAGATCATTTACATGCGTCCAGACCACCCCTCCCAATCTGCACATTTACAGACAAAAGACAAGCACCCCCTCCTGGGCTACTGCTTGCTAGCTGCTGATGCTGCTGCTGCTGTGAACCATACCCACCCATAACTCTCTCCCTTCAATCACCCTCTCGACTCAGCCAGTCATAGTAAACAAGCAACACCATACCATACCAGACGGGTCTCACACACACACCCTCGAATTGCCTAGTAGTTTCTGTAACCCATTTTTTTTTCTGTTCGCCTGCTCTGCTGCTGTATTTCCATCTTCATTGCCACCGTCCGTCTCTCGGGAGAACTGCATATGGCAACTTGAAGCCCGCCAGCCAATTTGTTTTTTTGCTTTAATCTGTTACTATGATGTACTTATTCCCCTTAATTCTTTAGAAGAAGACTTGGAAGAAAAAAAAAAGAGGTCTTGTATACATATACTTTTTAGTCGTATCAGTTACTGCCCAATTACCCTTTATTCTAACGCCTGTTTCCGTTTTTTTTTTTTTTTTTTTTTTTTTGCAGCCTACCGAAAACTACATGTAATTGCATCAGCAGCAAGTATTATCGAGTCTAGGACCTCTTTTTTTATTTTTATCATACATACTCAGTGATAATCAAGTCACCGTCACCATCCATCATTGAGGGACAGGGGCGGGAACTAAAGTAGTTTTTTTCGAGAAAAAGATAAGACCAGGCCACAAAAAAAAACCATTTTTTGTTAGACCCCGGAAGATTATCGGACTGGCTCGTTAACCACAGAGATTATACCTGGAACAGGTAACGAGAAGGGAAGAGGGAAGCGTAGTGTGGAGGGAAACAGGCGCTTCAACTTGCTGGGTAGTTGAATTATTATTCATTACTCCTCTGCTCCACTTCTCTCTTCCTAGTCAGTCTTAGAGTCCCAGACACACTCCACCGGCCGACTACCGACCGACACACAGACACACGGACACACACACTCACTCACCACCCTCTTCCTTCTTTCTTTAACCCTTCCCACCCCCCCCACTCTACCCTCCCCTCAACATCCTACCCACACCCCCCTTTATCTATTCATCAACGCCCGCTGTACAAGGTGGGCCTCCGAATGAATATTCAAACTCAGCCCAATGCCATTCTCTAACACTGTTATTTAGCGCTCTCCCCACGCTTCTAAACTGTCTTCCATTCAGTCTACCCACGCCTTGACTCGATCCGTCAAACACATACATCATACACATACATCATAACTCATCCACACTACTTCAACCCCCCCCCCCCATCAACTGTCTTTCGTTACAACTCGGTGGTGGATTCTTAAATAGTTTCATTCTTTTTTCATAAAAAAAATATCAAATATGTCTGGCCGAAGATCACGCCGTCCGCCTTCATTGAACCTCTCTCTTTCATCTCGCGAAACTTCACCTGCAAACCGAACAACCCCTTCACCCGAGCCAGACACAGACGACGAGAGGATGTCGAGTAGCAGTAGCAGTCGGCCGTTGAGCTCAGGATATCCACAGGGACCTTACTGTGTAAAAAGACCTTCATTATCAGAGGTGTTGAATGGAAATGCACCAGCTCCTTACACATTGAGTGCCTTTACAGCCTACCTTTCACAGAATCACTGCTTGGAAACTTTGGAGTTTACAATGGATGCTGGACGTTACAAGGACCACTGGAAAGCGATTACTGGCGACGACACTCAACCAACACCCGAGAACAAGAGATGTGAATACGTACGATCGCTTTGGCATAGGTTGATGAATACTTACATCGTTCCCAATGGGCCAAAGGAGGTGAACTTGCCATGCACAGTCAGGAACCACATCTTGTCGATCCCAACAAACCAGATTCCCCCTCCACCCGAAGCACTCGACTCAGCAGTCCACATTGTCTACGAGCTTATGCAGGAGAGTGTGTTGATGCCATTCATCAGCGATTGCCAACAGCAGGCGAGTTGTGGGAACTCGTGTCATTGGAGTCAGGGCTCAGATGAGAACTTGTATATGCGTGGGAGCCTCGACGAGCGGTTGTTGCAAAGGAAGAGGAACTCGAACTCGCCTCCACCAATGTTGGGATTCGTTTCGAACTCGTACCCTACTGGGTCATCGCGTCCCAGCCAAAGAGCAGCTTCTCCCTTCAGTGTGAACTTGGGATGGCATAGACACTCGTCCCACATGGGTCCGGGTTCGTGGTCTACCAGTGGTGACAGCTTTGAGGAATCTTTCACTTCTTCGCCAACACTTTCATCATGCCCCATGACTCCTCCCACAACCCCCCCAACATGCGAGGCCATGCTTCACGGATCAATCACTAGCTCACCAAAACACTTGAAGACCGAGAAGAGCTGGAAGAAGATGGCTGGGGGCTTTGGGAAGCAGTTTGGCTTTGGCAAGAAGAAGACTACTACTCAGATCTGGGGAGAACATGGATATTGACTCCGACCACTGAAATTCTCGACATGTCGTTGATGTGACCACGAATTCCTTATACAACTCATGCATTTTACAACGTTGCTTCCTACCGTTTTCATACGACACGAGAATTACGCAGCTTTGGCATTATCATCATCCAACATAATCATTCACATCCTCCTCTTCATCCTCCTCCTCCTCCTCTTCATTTCCCTCCTCATATCTCCTCATATCTCCTCCTCATATCTCGCGAAGTTTCTTCGCATGTTAATAGACCTCTAAAGAGAACGAAAATAGTATCTCTTGTACTTTTACAAAAAAAACGGATTGGGTTTTTCTTTTTTTCTTTCCTATTCTCTTTTACACTTGCATCACTATTACGGGGATTTCTTTTTTGTTTACTCATTGCATTGTACTTTGGCGCATGCGGGGTGTGCTTTGTTTTTTTATGGGAGATTAGGGCGAACAGTAAGATGGAAACATTTTTGGGATTTGTCAGATGAGAAAGGGCGGAAGGTATGGGATGGGACTGGGGAGTACTTTGGGACTTTTTTGGGTTGGCGGTTACGGATTGGAAACTATCCGATTAACGCTGTGATATTACTGCTCTCCTGGCGCTTTGGGATAAGTAATGGGGGTTGAATGGGTTGGGAAAGGGAGGGGTTTATTTCTTCTTTTTTTTCCCAAGCTAGCCAGCTTACTTTATAGGTCTATATTTGAAAAAAGACCTTTGTATTACTTACACTTCCTTTTGTCGGTCGTTTCTTTTATTCGATTCTTTTTCCTATGTTACTTTTTTGGTTACGGTTTTGTTTCGTTTTATCACCTTTTTGAGACTCTTCATCACCATTTGCATGTAACGGCGTCTGGATTTGGAGCTGGCGTTCGTGCGGTCTTTTCGTTCCTGTTTTATTTTTGGTTGGGGACCCTTTTTGGAAACCAAAATCTTTACAACTCGCAAAGAGGAAAAAAGAAAAAAGCTACACATTTTTGCGAGAAAAAAAAATAAATAAAAGAAAAAGGGTTCATAAACTCACATCAAAGCTACATTTGCTATGTGAGCAATCAAAAAAAATGTCTGCTCAATTACTCTTCCGCTTCCGTGATCATCGTCTTCAATTCATCCATGCGAAGCAAGCAAGCAAGCAAGCAAGCAAGCATCATGATCATACCCTCCTTCCCTTCCCTCCCTCCCTCCCTCTCTCAATAACCCTGTCTGTCTGTCTGCCTGCCTGCCTTACTCTAGAGTAGGTAGAGAGCACCCTAGCTACACTACACTACACACTACCTAGCTCATGCAGAACTGAGTTTTGACCTCATGTTCGCCTAGGCCCCAAGTGCAGTTTTTTTGGTTTGTATCTTTTTTTTTCTCTTCCCTTTCTTCCACGCCTTTCCTTAGCTCTCAGTTGACGGTGATTAGTGATATTGCGTTGTGGATTTGATCATGCTGCTGCTATATGCTACGCTACGCTACCTACATTCCAACCATTCCAACCAGCCTCCCTTCTCCTCCTACTACTCCCCCCCCCACATCTGTGTGCGGGGTGAACGGGGTTCTATGGGGCTTCTACGTCTACTTCCTGATCTCGGGGGAGTGAGGGGGAGGCAGGGCGCGGACGTTTACTGGGTGCTTGGGGGGGGGGTTTGAGGAGTGGTTTGGAAGATGGTGGATCTGCGGAGGGCGGGTGTGGACGTCATGAATGGTGGGATCGGGAGGGTCGTTCTTCGCTTTGATGCGGGAGGGGAGAGAGGGACGGGGATTGCCGTGAGAGAGGGGAGGGGGTGGGGGTAATTGGATGGGTTTGGGTTTTTTGGAGGGAGTTGGAGTGGGAATAGGGTTTGTTTGGTGGTTAGGATGTATGTATGTAGTAGCAAGTGATCGGGGGGTTGTACTCACAATGTATGTAGTAGGCAGGAGCAGAGGGGTGAGAGACAGTTGTTGACTTCGGAGATGGGGCTAGCAGCTGATTGATGGGGACTGGCTGGGGTATTGTAGTAGGAACCGGCGCCGATTGGGTTAGTGGGGTAAGTTAGTAGACAGGTCTTTACTTTTGTAGAGAGAGTAAGATAGCTGCTACTACTGAATCAGGAGCAAAAAAGCTAAAGTAAATAGCAGCTACAAGTCTAACAACTGTGGGGAATTAATTACATCTAAAACCCACCACCACCAACCCAAACAAACTAACAAAAAAAAAAAACCAGCCAACCAACCCATTGAACCAGATTCGACTCAGATTCATCTCCAATATCAATATCAAACCCTCTCCCCCTCTCCCTCTCTCTTTCTCCCACCTGCTCCATCCAATTTGCCCCACCAGCTCCCCTCCCTTCCTAATGCAATACAATGCAAATAACTAATTAACCAACTACATACATATTATTATAACCGTACCGTCTCACCCTCACTCTTCCCCCCTCTTCAAATCTCCGAACGGGCTTGTGCCACAGAATATTCCATGACGACGGCGCAGATAACCGATCTATATCTACCTTACCTGCCTACCTACCGGTTTGCAACCAGCTGAAGACGGTGAGACTCGGGATGTCTAGGGTAGGGAGGAAATAGTAGGTAAAGCATCTAGGGTATGTAGGGGGGGAGGGGGCGGGTGTGCGTTACAACAAAACTGCCTTTAATGCGGGCTTTTTTTTTTTTTTCGTTTGCACTGCCGGGCGGGTGGTATACTGCCTACTTGCGTGCTTTCTTGCAATACCTTATTCGCTATAACCATCCAGCAAGCGCAAGCCGTAAGGCCCGCGGACCTCTTGTTTGCCACAGGCAGCGAATTGTTCCTGGATCCAGCAGGTAGGAAGGGGAGGCGATTCCTCTTTTTTTTTTTTTTTTCCTTTCATTTTTCCCCCCCCATTATTTTTCCTGCCTGTTTGCGTTCCTGCATCGGGGCGCTTAGAAACTTGTGGGGCCGAAGGTATCGCGATGCACCCCCCCCGAAAGGGCCCCATCTGTATATGTACAGACGAGACGCAACGGGCTGATTTAATGACTTATTATGGGAAACAAGGGAGACAGTTCGGCCTTAAGCTGGATACTGAGAAAGACAGGAGGGTGAGCTAAGCTAAGCTAAGCTAAGCTAACTGGGTTGGTCATGGGTCGGTCGAGTTGTGAGGGTGATTAATGCCTTGCTTCTATCTTTACCGGCGTTGAGTGAGCGGGCGTACACCCTTGCCGGAGAGAGAGATATCGATCCACCACCACCACCCATAACCATTTACCACCATCACCACGCGTTCGTACGTATACTAACCCCACATCCGTGGACCGCCATCGCCGGCCCGGCTGTAGGCTGTAAAGTGCAATGCAGTGCAATCTCGTGGCAGAGAGGATGAGGAAGCTCCCTCTTGAGTCCTCACTGATCTAGAGTAAGAGGGTCATTGCCTGAAAATGCTGATCCCAGCAATGGCAAGAAAAAAAATTTCGAGCGAGGAGGAAAAAAAAAAAAAAAAAAAAAAAACCAGAGTAACTCTTGAGGGGGGAATGAGGTGAGCGGTCTTCAATGCAGCTCGGGAGTGCGCACGCGCCCCCCCCCATAACATCCCGTAGTAATGACCAGATAGATCTGTGTTTGCAGAGATATCTCTCTATCGACGTAACTTTGTTTAAGCGACCACCACCATCACCTAATTCCATGTGTGCATCTCATGTTGTGGATCCTTTCCTAGATGTGATATCCTCCTCCTAACATCATCTCCTCCGGACCACGTTTTTTTTATTCCTCTTTATTCCGTGATCATCCCCCACTTTTTATTTTTTTTACTTCCCTGACTTGGCGGGAATGGATGGAATCGATAGGCGGTGATCGGCGTACTGGGGCGCATAAACAGGAATCTTTCTGGAACGCAGTTATGGAAGGGATGGAGAAGGAAAAGAAAAAAAAAAAAAAAAAAAGGAGAACGCAGATCAGGATCAGAGGGGTGGACGGTTGAGACATGGGACGTCACTCGTTGTTTCGAAACGTCACGTCACGTGCTTGGCTGGTTGACGCGTGCTTCTTCTTTCACATGTATCAACCCTTGGTTGCCTAGTAGATACATGTAGTACTTTTTTTGCTCTGCGCTGGAGTACGTACTCTCGAGGGAGGGGGGCAGTTCATCCCGCTGTTTAACTTGATGGGCGGTACATATACATCATGTTAGGTACGGTTTCTCTGATCTGCCCGGTTTCAAACATTAATGGGGGACTGGCCTTGGCAGGTCATGCCTACCATGCATGGAACACACAACACATCCCAATACATCCTGGTAGATATTTGTAGAAGGTAATGTAATCGGGGGCGGGCGAAACGAGCGAACGAACGAAAGAACGAAGCTGAGCTGTGGAGCAAAATAGAAAGGATGCCTACTCCAGCACTCTAAGTTAATTGTTGAAACCAGCCACGGGGGGGGGGGGGCTGGCTGAGCTGGATTTGGAATATGGAACCTACACGGCCACACACACACCGTCCAAGTTGAGTAACCTCTGCTAGCATAGGGAGTGGTGGTGGTTGTAGGTACTGTATGAGTGAGTGTAGTACTAGTCATGGCAAAAAAATAAAAAAAAAATAGGAGGGGAAAGTACCTACACACTAGATTAGAGTAGAGTAGGAAAGTTACTTTCCCATGCTTACTTTTTCCATGCTGGCGGGTCGCGCACCCGCGAAAAAGGGGCGGGACAGGACCGGGTGAAGTGAGGTATTTTGTTCCACTCTGTTGCTGCTGCTCTCCTCTCCTCTGTTTAGTTTGGTGATGGGATGGATGGATGGATGGATGGGTGGATGGATGGATGGGTAGACGGATGGATGAATGGATTGATGGGTGGATGGGGATCGTGATCATGGCCCACAATGTTTCTTTTTTCCTTTTATTCGGGGAGAACTAACCCAAACTAACCCAAACTAAAGCAGAGCACATACTTATGGTCAAAGTCGACCATCATGATCAAGAAAAAAAAAGAAAAGAAACAAAGGAGAAACAAAGAAAGAAGAAAGGAAGGAGAGAAAAAAAAATCTTCAATCGGACCTGCTAACAACGAGCTATCTACCACGGTTTCCAATATATCTATGTATCATCGGGATGGGATATCGATATCGCCTAGGAGGAAACGTACGTACGGCATGAGGTTTATAATATAATAGAGTACCTACACCCCTATGGGTCGTAGTTGTACCAACTCTACGATCTCGTGCCATGTACTACATCATGTGAGTGTCTAACGAGAACCCAATTGGCCGCACCACCTTCATATGGCGCCAGTTATTTACCCCCCCCGAACCGTCCGTACCCCATACAATAGGCATGTTGGTGCTCTGTTTACCATGACCTACCAATTAACCCATCCAAGACCATTTCGATATCAGCCGTTTCAGGAACCCCCCAGTGAACACATCGTCTTCCCGCAATAGGAAAAGAAACGCCCAGCGTTCTGTACCTGGAATTGCCCACATCCACATATAGCATAGGAAGGGTAAAAAGGCACGAGCCGTAAAACCCTCATTATCCTCTCATACCATCCAATCACCCAACCATCACCGGGATTTCTCCCAAACCATAAACCATTAACCCGGGCCCACTCAGCCCCTACCGCAAGTTCTGACTTCCCGACGGTTGCGGGTGGTAGTGTTGGTTAGTTTAGTGTTAAGTACATATACTAGTGTTTGTAGTTGTAGTACCGAGTCTGACCTAGATAGGGTCCGGTAGTGGTGTTTTGTGGGTTGGTTGTGTGCTGTGCTTGCGGGTGGTACAGTGAGAAATGATCGTTAGAGCAGGTATGTGCAAGCAACCCTAGGTGGAGGGTATCATTATGAGAGCTAAAGAAAAGAGACAAGCATAAAGACAACTTTTAGTATGAGATTTATTTTACATAAAACAGGACATGGTTGATAGTTACTCAAGCAATGTCCTGTATCCCGCTTTCCACAACTGGCCAATTGGCCAACTCCGCCCCCCCACTAACAAAATTGCTGCAGTTGAATCGATACAGAGAAACAGGGAAAGAAGTAGCAAAGGGGGAAGAAAGTAGTTACGAAATAAAGAAGGGGAGAAGGAGAGGGAGGAGGAGGAGGAGGAGGAAGTAAGGGAAACGCCCCAATTCTAAGCACCCGAGATGGTAGCAGCCTCCACCAACTTCACAGCCTCATCGTATGCCTCTCTGAAGCCGTCATCACCCTCCTCAACCAAATCCATCTTATCTTCGTCATCCTTGCTCTTCTTGCTCTTCTTCCTCTTGCCCGCGCCGGGCAAAATCATGACCACGCTGGTGGGCCTCTTGGTGGAGCTTGCGGCGCCAAGCTCAGCCCGGGAAGTAACGAAGATGTAGGGGATATTGTGGTCCTCGCACAGGACGGGGATGTGCGAGATCACATCCATAGGGGATATATCGGCGGCGAGGACAACGAGCCCGCCCGAGGCGGCGGCATTGGTACCGCTGGGGGACTTTCGTAGCGCCTTGACAACCTCCTTGACACCGCGCCTGAGAGACTTGTTCTTGGATGCTGCATATCCTAATTAGTACTAATGTATTGACCAAGAAGGAAAGTTAAGGACTATAAAAAAATGCAATTGGATCATAGCGGGAGCAGGAAGGACGAACCCTTCTTGACTGTCTTCAACACTTTCTTACTCAGCTTCTCATCCGCGAGCGGCTTCGCGAATGGTACCAGCAGGTCGCTTAATGGGCCCTGGGTCTTTGTAACCTCAGAGATGATTGCGCTTGCGGTGGTCCCACGGCTGGTACCCTCACCCGCCTCATCTTTCTTGGCCAATGCCTCGAGGAGGGCCTCGGCGGCATCGATCTCGCTTTTGGAGACCTTCTTGTCTTTCTTTTCCTTCTTTGAGGATTTTGAGACCTTGGTTGAGTCGTCCTCGACCGGAGAGGTTATGTCCTTGGACTTCTTCTCCTTCTTGTCCTTTTTGTCCTTTTTCTCTTTCTTGTCCTTGGGCACAGATCTATCTTTAGCCATTGCGAATTGATATAGAATTGGATGGTGGGGAGAGGGTCAATGCTGGTTGGGTTGGGTTGGGTTGGTGGTGGTGGTGGGCGCTGTGAGGTTGGTTGTTGGAGGTTGAAGAAAAAAGTTTAACCATGCTGGTGCTAGACTAATCTGGATAGGGTGGGAAGAGCCTCAATGGTAACCCTAGCCCATGGGATTGAAAGCCTAACCCATGGGATTGAAAGCCTAACCCTTAAAGCTACAACTTCAAATATCTAACTTCACATGTGAAGTATTTAGGGTGGTTTCGTAAAAATTTTCATGGCACCAGTTAAATCCTGTTTACGCCACGCCTGGTTCTATTCCCACTTCTTTTTGATACTCAGGGTGAAACGGACTGAATGGCTATGCTGCATGTGAGTATATGATGCGCATTTAGGTACTGGTAGGCGTATAGAAAGCCACTAGGCATTCGTAGATTTGATATCCATATTCCAAATTTTCGCTTCCGAGCAGGAGTGCATGGAACGCCCGTTTCATAGAAGTGAAATTTGGTAAGTTGATGAGCATCTCATTCGCATCTCCTGGAGTTCCAACTAAGACAATTTCCTTTCAGAAGATCTAAGATTACTTCCTGCTCGCTGTGAACTCCTGCACTCAGCACCGCAGACAGGCTATCTTCAGCTATTCTAGGGAACTATTAGCCGATGACATCCGACCTTTGACTCCCTTTGGAGTTGTGTATGTAGCTATTCTACTCTACAGGTCCACTTCATGAAAAGGTTTATGTGTCGCGGCACCACAAATATTGCTGTCCAGATCATATCATGCATATGTTCGGGTCCTCGTGATTGTCAACAACTCTCACTGCGTTGTCCATTTGCCTAGCTCTCTTCCCTTTTAAACCCTGGTTCCCCTTATGTTGCCTGCAGAGCCCAACTTGGAGCAACTATATACTGTATCTCCGAAACCCTTCCAATACACCCCCACAATATTCCCGAGCGCCAGCATAAGCATTCTGAACCCAACGGCCCGCATGACTCGGAGCCGGACTATGTGGTTAACCTCCCTCCATCCTGCTGCGCTCACGGCTCGCTTGTTGCCTTCCCTATCTCCGAAAGAAGTGTATGTGGACGTCCATGTTCCATCCAACGCATAGGCTCACGCGATTGGTATCCCTTCCTCCAATAGTCTCAGCACAACGGACGTGTGGGTCACACTCTATTGGAGCAGCATGGCGGTGGAATTGCGCACGTTACTACGTCTTTGCGGCTTGCATCAATTGATAAGCCAAGGTCAGCAGCGGAAATTCGCACTTCAGGCGTTGGATCCGGATCCAGACATAGGACATTTCTCCATAGTTAGTGCTTTTGCCAACAGCCACTTGATGGGGGCAACTTCTTTTTTAGAGCCTCTGTCGAAGTTGGTTTGCTGACGTTGTCAGTGTTATACGTATGTATGTATGTATAGCACGGGCTTAGCCCTGGGTTCCGCTGGGTGTTGATGTGTTCAGATGAGGTGAGACGTGGTAGGCAAATAGGGGATAGGTACTCTCTATGCACAATATGCGGCGGGTATTAATCGTAGAGCCCTAACCCTAGGAACACTACATAGAGCCCCAAGAGAAACTTTCTCGGAATCTGGGAAACCTCCCGATGTTCCAAAGAACCTTCCAGTACGGGAGCTTTGGCCAGTAGAAACATGGTGTATTTTACGATGACGGCTTCTAGCCTCGTTGGGGATTCATTGACACCATTTCAGGTGAGGCTGCCCCCGGCGGGGTTGGGCGGTTTCCCAGGCCAGCGATCTCGATATCTTTTCGATAACTTGCATCAACAAGGATGTATTCTGGTTGTTGATATCGAGAAAAAAAAAACGCTCAAATGCTAGCTGGCTCGTACCTGCACACATCCCCCGTTCCGTACTAGGCTTTTTCGTGATGTGTCAATTTCTTACCCCACAAAAATATCACGTAGGGTTAAGGTTCCAACAACTGTGCCCTAACTGAACACGCTCTCCTCCTCCTCCTCCAAGGCAGGTGTTGGTAACGGACCGGCAGGTATGTGGAAATCTCCGTGCGATAGAGAAGTTTCCAGGTCGGCGATGATGCGTGCACGCGGTCCGCATCATACCTACTTTATACCTATACTAGCAACTCAGGTGCGTGGCTTGATTAGACCTGTAAATGTGAGGAAAAGGAAAATGTGGTCCTATGTCCTTCTCAGATCTTGATTCTGTGCGTGTTTCTTCCAACGCTGTTCGGTTTGTGGTTTGAAATCGTGAAACGTGATATCATTTTGTGTTGTGATCGTCTCCGTTATCGTGGAATTCCTGGGGGGCGTGGGGCTGGGTTATAAGTTGTGGGAGTGTTTTTTTATCTTTAGGGGGTATGTATCGTCGAGAGTTCTTGACCTACTGAAGTTGCTGTGGGCTGGTTGAGAATATGTAGGTCCTCTGGGTCAAACAGAGAAGAGATTATCCACATACACACGTACATTGCCCAGAGGTCTCGCTCCAGCCTTATCAAACCTATAAATATCCAATCAAGGGTACTTAATCTTGCATTCGCTCCAGCTTTCTGGAGAGATGATCGTCATTTGTGGTAGATTTGCATCATTAACGCACGCGCGTGATAGCGGGAATCAGGAGATGATTTTAGACATATATGAGTGAATACATCTTTGACTGTGTTAGAGAACTCCCGCGGAAAGATAGGATAGGATAAACGGGTAGGTTGTGGTGGCGGTGATTTGCGCCACCTGTTCATATCGAGTGACGTGCTGTGAACGTAAAACATAAACTAGAGTATGTACAACGTTCTCGTGACATTAACATTCATCGGCTCATTAACACCTCCAACAACTGCATATCATCTAGTTATAAGAATTCTAACTCAGGGAGATCAACATGTCAGGTTTGTTGATCATAAGAAAACATCGAATTGCATTTCATGATATGACCGGAATTGGCAGCTGAAAGTGTGAAGCAGACTACACAGACAGACACATTACTGTATTCTCGCCCGAAGGAAGGATCTTTCAAGTTGGTGAGTCCACTATTCCATTGTCATCGAGCTTGCTGATGATCCTTCAGAGTACGCATCAAAGGCAGTTTCAGGATCAGGAACACATGTCAATTCCGTTGGTATTCGTGGCAAAGAGTGTGCCGTTGTTATCGCGTATAAGCGTTTACCGGTAAGAATGATTTTCTTATCTTACTACTATGGAGGGAATACTCAATGACGGTTATTATCAGGAGAAACTCATTGATCCAATTTCAATAACTCACATATTCCAGATATCCCCTTCAATCGGCTGTGTGATGACTGGTAGTGTGCCCGATGCCCGTGCCCTTGTCACCCGTGCTCGTAGCGAAGCTGCAGAGTTCTATAAAACGAACGGCTACGAGATACCGTGCAATGCCCTCTCACAGAGGCTGGCAAATATAAGCCAGGTTTATACCCAACGTGTAAGGAGCCCTTTCTCCCCAGCCTAGCCAATTGGGAAATCGCTAAAGTAAAGTCAAGGCGCATATGCGCCCACTTGGTGCGGCAATGACTCTTATATCTATAGATGACGAGTCAGGTCCGCGGATCTTCAAAGTCAACCCTGCTGCTGAATGCATCGAATACAAAGCCGTTGCTTCAGGCCCCAGAGAGCAGCAACTTCTCACCTATCTTGAAAGAAAGTTTGGAGATAGGGGATATGCCTATGGAAACTGGCGGCTACTTGCAAATATAGGTGTCAAAGCCTTAAATACGGTTCTGGCGACTACATTGGAGAATGATGAGGTTGAGGTTGGGGTTGTAGGAGTAAATGGTTTTAGGAAGTTGACTCTTAGAGAAGTCAAGAAAGTTCTTAGGGATATCCAGTGGGATAACTTAATAGAAAGGGAATCACGCCCTCGTGTAGTCTCATAGAGGGTTGTTAATATAGGGAGGGTGGAGGTGGAGGGTCGACAGCTCCTCTGATTCGGCAAAACATTAGGATCCTGGTCTACAAGGCTGATAGATCTTTGACACCTTGTGTTTCATAAACTACAAAGCAAAGAAGGGTGCACCCCGCCCATAGTTTCTTGGCACTGTGAAGAGGCTAGCTAGGCTTATTAGTACTGCATGTTGTGAATGCAATAAAAGTACGTTCCTCATACCAAACGTACTATATACATGTAGTTAATTACAACTACCCGCAAAAGTCACTATTTTTTTGATTGTCGGACGCTAACATCTTTAGTTTTTGAAGTATCATGATCTACTCATCTTAGTTAAAAACCGTTTTCTCATAGACTGCCCTAAGTAAAACGTCAGGCCCCTGACTTAAAGCGGCGTGTAGCGTTACGGAATACCGCGTAGACGTAATATTTGTAGGAATTTGGGTAATGATGGCCTTCCCACCGAGTGATATCCTATGACTGTAATTGCCTGAAATAGTAACATAAACTATTTTCAGTAATTAAACAAATGGGAACCATGCACGGAAGACCGAAGCTTGCAATCATCCTGTATTGATACGCAAGTAATCTCAGATATCATTGTACAGATCTCGTTCCCCCTTGGTCTGACTTTCGATGGTCCCGTATTCTTAGGATATATCGACCATGAACTAAATGTTGGTTCCATATATTTACTTAAGTCGCTGTGAGTAGCGAGCTGATAAATACCTATCAGAGGGACTAATTTCACACTTGCATTCCTTAAGGGTTTATAGGAGCTCAGAGCATACCCCCGCCCCTCATCACACAGGTTAAACAAACCACCGTCAATAAAAAAATGTCAGTCATAGATCAAGAAGAGGCGGGTAAACCAGAATACCCAGCCCCCCTCACAGCCGCCGGCCCCAAGAGGTACCTATTCCACTTTCTCCGCGAAAATCACCCCAGCGGCGACCCCAAAAACCTACATGAAAGATATACGGCCCCTAAAAACGTGAGGTGTATGCTTGTAAAAATAGTTTATGGGTGGTGGTGATTAGCAGGAGGAGAGCTATGAGGAGAGGTGGGGGTGGGGGTGGGGTTTTAAGGGCATTGTTGGTGGAGTTTGTGTTGAGCGTGGTTAATCTTGCGTCTTGGTGTGGAGGGTTCTTGAACTGGGGGGATTAGTTTAGTCCGTTGCATGCAGCTACGGTTTGGCGAGTGTCTCTTTAATTCTTGGTTATGCCTATTTGGGTTGAAGTTTAGTTTTAATTAGGGAGAGTTTACATTGGGCGACAGAAACTTGATACTTAAGTGATTTACTGATGATCGAGATGGGACCTTTATCTGTGAAGTTTGATAGAACCAGATAAGATTATAGACCTAGGGCTATGGGGCGGGAGTTATAGATACATGTATGGATATCACTGTGGCTGGTGCTCAATTTCTCTGCACAGATCCCATAAGCCAGCGTTGCTGACACCCCTTATGTGAGACCGAAAGCTCCACCAACAAGTACCATAGAATTTATTAGCACTAGCCACTCGTTGGAATTTTGGGAAGGGGTGTCAGCATTGTCTCGACGGTTTATGGGATGCATCATGTACCCCCTCGAGTTTCGGTTTTCCGTTTTATGTATTTCTTGGGGGTGCATACATATAGATCTAATCAATTTAAGAGGGCAAAACAAAGTCTCAGAGTGGTGTTTCTCTTGAGGAGTAGGTGGTGCTCCTGTGTATCGGGCGTGGGTTTTCGGGGCTGGGTGGGTACGTCTGTGCAGTCGTTATTAGTGGTGTTGGTACCCCATGGTGACATGTAGTACGTCAGACAAAAATATACCATATATAATGGTATATTACAGGCCCTATGGCCCTATAACCCAGAAACCAAGCACTTTATACCGATGTCTCTAAAGCTGTACCACGCTGAATTAGCGAGTGATATTCCATGAATGAACTATTCAGACAAAGTTACAGTAACGCTTTACTAAGGGCTAGATAAATACATGTACTATGTAGTTATTTATTTATTTATACTTCATACATGTAGTTATTACTGTATGTATTTAAGTACATGTATCTATTGAAGACTGTACCCTATCTCATTTAATTGACCGTGTATAGTACTAGGACAAAAGTTTTGGCGATTACACCTTTGTAGCCATGTTTAGGGACCTGAATCAACCACACAACGTTGGCCAAATGATTTGGAATTTGGACAAAAGCTCAGAGGCTATCTCAAGATTGTCATAAATGAATTCCGGAATTTAAATTTTACTTCTGCAGTGTTGGTGGCGTATTTTGTAATCTTGAGCCTGTTGCCATGCAGAAATTTGTATGAGAATACATACAAATTTTAGAAGATGCTTCACAAATTCTTGATAATTGAATTTAAAATGCTGGGACTTATCATGATCTCGAGATAAGTTCTGAGCTTCTGCCTAAAGGTTGAATTTTTTGCCTAGCGTTGAGTGGTTTGTTCATGTTGCTAAAAATGGCTACTTTGGCCGCAAAAAGTGCAATCGCCAAAACTCCTGCCACCCAAGCTTAAGTGCATATACGCATCAGCGCTCACAGTTGCCTTTATTTAGTGCGTGACCTCGTACAATACATTACTTTTCATTGTTAGCGCTCTTTGAATAGTAATCTGGTTTAGGAGTGCTAGGCTAAAATTTTAAATAGCAATAAAGCGTGAATTCTGACTAAAAACATAAAAATTGAATTGTTTTAAACGCCCATTTATCCCATCCCACATCAATTTCATTTACCATATGTCCCATTAACGCCCTCCATAGATATTATTACACGCGGTGCCAGTCTCAAGGTGCTGGATTAATAGAGAAATATTACAACCAAGCTATGATCTTCTTGTGCTTCCAGTAGCAATTGTCGCCCTAAATAATGTGTCCACCCAAGTAGGTTGCTCAACATCTTCCTCCTTTACTACAGCAGTACTTGGACCCATTGCGCGCATCTCAATATTACTACCCCCCTTGACCTCATCATGCTCAACAGAGACTGATTGAGAAATCATAATTCCCCCATTGAGAAAAGGGTTTGTAGCCGGGTACTCAAGGACTAAGTTTTTCTCCGAGGATGAAGATGCACGACTCGAAAGGGTGGTTGCTGTGACAGTTGGCTCTTTCTGCCAGGGGGTTAATGGGTTCGCAAATTTTGCGCGCATTGGCTTGGTGGTTTTTGGTATATGTGCGATCCTTGCTGAAAATTCTCTATGGGTTCGTCTTGCGTGTATTCCATGGTCCGGGGAGAATGGGTAGCACCGTTGCTGTAAAGAGAAAAAGGGAAACGGTACAAACTCGAATGCGGTGTTATTGGCAATTGTTCGAGAATGTATAGGCACCATGGTCCTGAAGGTTATTACAAGAGCGGTCCCTGTTTCGTTTTTGATGGGGTCCAAATACGGTATAGAGATAGGGGTAAGAACGAGTGTAGCATCGGCAAAAAAGGGATCTTGGATCTCATCAATGAGTTCTTGTAAAGCATCGTGGAACATGGCGACGAATGGGGAGACGTCAAGCGTTCTACCCGACTTAGGCCGTCGTAATGCTTGTGAGCCGTGAATTATTTGCATTGCAGTTTTGTTCTCTTGCTCTTGTAAGTAATGGAGTTGGGTCTGTTCAAGTGTGGTTATCGGAAGCTTTATGGTGGGGAGCCGATTACGGGAGTTTGCACGAACTAGAACGTCGAAACTACCCTTTACATTCGCACGGACCGCAAAACAACCAATGTAGACGCCTGGATGAAGCTCATGCTCTGTAGAAGCATAATATTTCATCGCGCTCATATGTTTTGTGATAGTTTCCTTAGTGACTTGCATCGATCTGGCGATGTTTTCCGCTACATTGCTGGGACTAGTAAACCTGAAGCCGTGCGCGGCCAGGCGTACAGCGTCGGATTTAGTGACTTCATTTATGAGGAAAAGAAACTTTCCCTTTCCATGGTTGGCTTCGGGATCAGTTTGCTTTCTAGAAAAAGATGTTCCCCCAGTGATAATTATCTCATCATAGAGGAACCCCATCTTTTCTAGGGGACGGTGAGTGCCATCAGCTAGGTCCTGAGCAGCGACACAAAACTGTTCCCGGAAAATAAAGCCATATTCTTCAACAGGATCTGCCGGACGGGCTTGAGAATTGTAACGTTGAACGTGTGCTTTCATCCCCTCTAGAAGGCCGTTCAAGGAGTTCCAATTTCTTGTTGTTCGATAGATCCATTGAAATACAGTGTGCGACTTATCAAAGCCTTCTTCAAAGGACTGTAGCGTGCCAAGGATTAGTATACTGTTGGCTAAATGGAGTGTTATATATGTGCGGTGAACTTACTTTCTCACGAAAAGCATCAGTAATCTCCTTGGTTGGGAGAATTCCATCTGGTAGTACCATAATCCTACCAAGAGGGTCGAATGTTGCCGATGCAAGAACAATTTTTTGGGCACGATTGTATTTCTGTGCTCTTGCCTTTTTGACCCCGATAGCAAAGAAAAGCATGAGAAAACACGAGACTATAGACTTCCTGGGTCATTAGAATTGGCCCAACAAAAGTGATATCAATGGCTTACCATCACAATTGTAATAACCACGGTCATATGTCTAGTGTCACGTCCGAGCCTATTGTTGGTTTCTTCATTTACTTGATATACGGTCCCAAGGGCCGCAGTCCAATGCATTCCACTGACCGCCCCACTGAGAACAATCGCACACATGACTCTTTTATACCAAGAATTGGTGAAATTCTTCCTTAATATAAAGAATAGAGTCAAGGCGATTGTGGTGGCTACTACTGCAATCACGACAGATCCTACCACATGCCCAGGGACGTAAATAGGCTTATAGTTGTAGATACCGGCTTGCCCCTACAGATTATCAGTAATATTCCGCACCAGAAATTTCCAATGGAGGACATACAAGGTAGTGCATGCCGCAAATGCTCAGTCCCGCAAACATTCCACCTGCACCAAGTCGAATCCATGACACGGATTCACTTGCACCCATCAACAAGTACGAGAAAAAAATGAAAACAACTGGTAAAAAGAAAGATATAGTAGTGTATCCAGGGCTGTAGATAAGTTGTAGTTTACTCTGCCCATCAAGACCAGGATAAAGAACAATTGCACAATTCCCGATATAGTGCATTGCCCAGATAGCAACGCCGCCCATGGTTAATGATGAGCCTGCAAGGAGATACCTTTACCACGGCACTGCGTCAGTAAATGACTGGTGTAGACTCATTGATAGCTCTAAATAAGCAGTAGGAATAAAGGTAACTCCATACCAGTTGTACATTCCCCTCCTTGAGGTTCTTCTTTGTAACAACTCAACTGTAGAGAGTGATCCAATAAAAGAAATGATGTAGGATAAAGCGATATACCCCGCTGAAAAGGTCTGTGGGGCATACTCTACAGCCATGATGATGATGGTGAGGTCTAAAACTCGAGATGACTTTGGTGGCTTTGATAAGGTTGGGATGGGATGGTTCAGGTCGAGCGGCGTCTAGAAGAATGGATTGACGTCTACGGGCTCTGTCCGTGACTACTCGCTCAGTAGTAAGCTAGCTGGGTGCCAGCAAACGACAAATAGGATTGTCGGACACGTAGCTTAGGGTTGCCAGTGAAATTTCGTGAAAGACCCCAAAACAAGTATTAGGGGCGAATCTTATGTTTTTGAGGCAGACCCAAAAGGCGTCGTACCGCCGTCGGGTTCTGCCTATGGGAACTGGAACGCGGGTCTATCAACTGAGATGGCCCTGATTGGTGTTAAGCGATTACCATCGAAAAAAAGAAACAAAAAGCAATTGCTTGAGAAAAGAAAAAATATCGGTAGTGGGAAAGCGGAGCCATTAGTCCCGGCCGCGGTGCATGTCGCCGAACTTAGTACCCTTGGTACTGTTATTTCTCCAAGGGTAAGCATTTCAGCTGTCTTTGGAGATCCACCAGCAGGGAGGGTATCATGGAGGACGATTTCGGCTGTGATTTGGGATCTTGGACCGCCTGCTTTTGCATTAGCATCTGCCTAGAACATCCATCCAGACTGATCCTCATCAATAATTGAAATGAGCCACTAAGGTGATAGTTCTTGTGTACTTACAGCTACCAGTGGAGGTGTGGGTGGTGGGCAAATCATCCATCTTGTTCCCGGGAAAGAAATGCTTATGATCTACGTTTTTGATAGCGAAGTTACCGGACCAATCAGTAAACGTGGTCAAGAATGTTACGCTAGTAGCACCAGCTTAGGTCCTTGATGCCTGTTTCTCTGCACTCCGATACGAGTTGAAAGATTCTTAAAACAGTAACAGACATTTTCTCCTTCTCTTTTTTATTGCAAAGCTAAACTTTTGCTTGAGATAAGTTTTTGCCCTACGTTTGTCGGCTGAGGGTCGCTAGCTAACAAACTACTGGATAAAACAGCTCCCCATGAAGAGTATGACCTTGCTAGCCGTTGGTGAGACAGTTTACTCCGGTGTTTAACACGTTGAACGCACGGCTCAAATGTTGCACTATGATTGATTGGAATGAGCGGTTGGTATGTTTTTATTCTCTTGCTAAACTTAGATCTACATGTAGCCCTGATCTGAACCAACATCTAATTGTATAGTAGATTGATCACTACATATAAAAGAACTGTCTTCGGCGATTTACACCAGTATCCGATGACGAAGATTCTACACTGCTCGGACACCATAAGATTTTGGGTGTTGGGGCAGCCATGCGACGCATACATGTTCACACACCGTCACTACATGTATATATCTGTACGACACTGGGATTCTCCAGTACTAGTGTAGGTGCATTCAAGCCCGACTAGGCGCGCCGTAGCCTGATGAAATTTCAATGCGGGATGGGCACTTCGGGAATCAATCTACTCTTCAAGAGGCTCACTAGATTGGATAAAGGCATCTACTTCACCCCTAATTTTCTGCTAAAGAGGCTGATTGGCTACGTAAAAGAAGCTAGTAATTACAACTTTAGTACGTACATATTCAAAACCGGGTATTCTTATTATTAGTGCTGTTACGACTTTTTGGTCCTTTTTATAAGGGGAATTTATGAACGAAATATTGGCCTCCTCGCAAGATGACCACGAGGGTATAGATAGTACTTGATCTTGCGAGAGCATGCGAGACGCTTTCAAACGTTTTAGGAGTTTTATAACTCTGTTATCTAAGATCACTTGACTCTATCTGCGGATAAAATCTCCTCAATTCCGATAATACGGAACTCAGACGGACGTTAGTCATGTCAGCTGTCAATGTCAAAAGGTCAAAAGATGGGTTGTGTCACTTAGAGTAGTTTATCAATTGCCAGTTTAGTTCTTCAGCAAACAACCCCACTGATCTTGTCGATCCGGTTTAAATACCCGCCCACTTTTTACCTGATACAACATTGTTACTAGCGCCAGTAACGACGCCAAGATTTCTGTTACTGCTGCAACCGAGTTGGGTAAGAAAAAAGGAGGTCAATACCAAAGCTACAGTACCGTAATATAATGGTTCTTGTTGGAAGCCTTTTCAAAGCGTGAAAGGCTCCACAGTGGGCATACTGTAGTGACAGATGTACCTATAGGGGGCCTCATGAACATAGAACAATATCCCTTCACGGGAGGTATTCTGTGGTGGCAGCTGTAAGTCTGTAACTTCCACTACGTCAAGGTATTGGGGTAAGCTTAGATTGATATGGCCTAGAGAGATACATGGACCTGGGGAGCCAGTCAGTCTTAATACCAGCAGTTTCTACTTCTATTTGCCTTAAACGTTTAGTCACGGCCCCTGTAGTGCCAGGTTAAGGGGTTTAACTTCGATCATGGAGAGAACTACGCTACACATGTTATCGATTCTTATATCCGGATGACGCTTATACCATCACTTGAAAAAGAAAAAAAAAAGAAAAGGAAACCTACGATTTGACGGGTAAAGATATCGAGTTGATGGTAGTTGCGGGAATCAGTGCGTTGATAAACATTGCATTCAGGAGGTGGAAATAAAAAAAAAAGCACACAAGGCAGTTTATAAATTTACCTACGAACACTGGAAAGAAGACTGGCAATCATGATACTAGTACGAGGCAGGGTTTTCCTGTGCAACATCGCCCCAAAGTCCAGGCATTGATGGTCTAGATTGCCCAGGCCTGCATATGTATGGTAGTTCATCTCATTAGCCACCTGCAGGCATCAATCACTCCTTTAGTTTTCATGATAATCGGGTACGATACATAACCGAGGTTTTTTTTTTTTTTTTTGGGGGGGGGGGGGGGGGGGGGTAACGCTAACCTGCCACTATTTTAGGTTTGTGGGCCCCAGGGGCATCTTCCTTACTACGGATCGCCTGGAGATCCTCTTTCAAGATAGAACTGTAAAAAAATAATGAGCGCAGCGCCAAAAAGCTGGTTGACTCTTCGACCTAGAGGATGATTGATATATTGAGGTTACAATGGTTTCCCCCTATGTTGGGAGTTTGTAGAAGGACCTGAAGGAGGTCGAAATGTTGGATATAGACTACATGTAATATATTTGTATGTTTCTGCCCTCTTCAAATAGTCGGCGATTCATATAAGTGCACATACTATATTAAATTAACTGGATTTTCCATAATATTAAGAAACCCGCGTCAATTGCGACCCAACTGCCAGGCGACAGGAAAACATAGCCCTGCCTGCATTTGAGACATCCCCAGAACTAGCACATTGGTGTAAATCGCTTATACAGGACCGTACGCGTGGGTTCCGCTAGAGTAGAAAGGATCGGGGATTAAAATGTGCTTGGTCTAGTACTTAGCTATAGATCTAGGTAGAAATGAAGTTTCAGCTAATGAATATATGTTCCACCTTCGATTGCTACTCTCCAAAACTACGTCAATTTATCTAGAACTCCTTTACATGTGCTGCCGAATTAAGACCTGGGTGTATTTTGGGTACGTAATCAGTTTCCTGCTCAATCGGGCCGACCGGTAAGTTTCTCGGGCAAGCCCGAGCTCAATTCTCGGCTAATAACCTCACCTACATGTACCTATCTACTTGTAGCTGAGTCTAGTATGTCTCAGTTGCTCATTTCAGATCTCAGACATCTAGTTATGTTTACCGCGGTATAATATCAATAAGTACCTTTCTCCCTTTTCCAGAGAGAGTATCGAATTTTCATCGGTGAGAGGATAAATCCTTTGGAGATAGTCCTGCACGCGTTCAAGTATCTGACTTTTGAGGGCCTCGGTTTGTATTGACACGCAGATAAATTACTAGCAAGGTTTCCTTTCTTGGCCTGGGTGCGGCGGTTAACTATCTACATTGGGATACATGTAACAATTATAAAGGTGCTAACTGTGAGGGGATATAAACTCTTGATCACTATTGCACTTCATAGGTACTGATTCATCCTGATTATAGAAGTAGCGTTCGCTTGTCACCTTCTCAGTGGACTTTCAAACGGCATTGTAGAAAAAAAAAGATGTATACCGTATATATCCTGACCTCATTACTAGCGCATTGGCGAGAATACTGTAACAAACCCAGCCTTTTGTTAACTACATGTAGTAACTAGTCCGCTACAGGCGAACCGCTCTATAAGGTGCGAAATCGTACCCTTATTAGATATGTAATTGGATTGTATAACAATATTCTATCAGTGAGCTGCACTAGATAACACTACTAGCGGTATTATGGACCCGGAGCTGTAGAATAGCTGACATACCTAAAGCGGTCAATTGACCATTTCTCCTCCTGGGCACAGCATTGGGGTATACGCGTTTAGTAAGTTGCCCACATTTATCCTAATCACGACGTATCACTCGTTCGACACAATCGCCGGATTATGGTGGTGGCAGTTCATAACAACGATCTCGTGCTCAGGTCAGTAAAGTGCAGATCGGTTGCCGACTCAGTTTACTATGTTTTTATTCGATTAGGCACTTAAGTATTAATTCTCGGTACTTGGTATCGAGTCATCATGCAAGGGAATATTTAGAAGCCAGCTGCAGAGGTATCCATTGCAGAGGTATCCACTGTTCAAAGAACTACATGTATGTTCAGATTTTGGGTCAATAGGACTAATTATCCTTCCCCATAGGCACCCGTTTATATAAAATGATACTATTACATATGTATTATCTTTGGTCTTGTCACATGGGTAGTAGCCATATACATATGTAGCTATGTTTTTTCTTTCTTTTTTGGTTAATAATAGTCTTACTATGGATGTAGTTGGAGATGAATTCAAAATTACCAGGCGACTAACAATCTCACTCATACCTCATTCAAATGTGGAGGACCAAAGTGGTATACATATAAAGTAGAGAAGAGAGCCGGCCAAGGAAGCGGTTCGAGATTTCTCTATCTAAAAGCAGGCATTTAGTGCCTTCATGATCAAGTAAGCTTAAGTTTGGCTGTCTACTCTCGAGTACTCATCAGTTTTGTATGCTCAAAAGTTTCTGCTAGCTGTAGACAGGGGAGAGAGGTTATGAAGCAATGCTCACCATATCCCATCACAGGTTGAAAACCGGTAGTATGCTGGCGTAACATCTGTTTTCGGATTTCTGCAATATCCCGTAAGTACATGTACGCAGGTACATGTGGTAACCTACATATATACCCTGCATATATTTAAATTTCTTCCGTGAAGGCACATATCCTCTGGCTATGTCTGCAGATTGCTATTAAGCTCTCGAAATGGAATTCCAGAAAGACCCACGAGTGTACATCTGAGAAATTGTTCAGAGTAACGAGGATGCTCCCGGATAGGTCTGTAGATGCGTTTCAGCAGCCGACGGCCGACAAGGTTTGATAAGGATCATAAGTATGCAGGAATATAGTTTCGTTTGGGCACATCAATCTCCTGATCCACTTCTGTGTCTCCCCGTTAAATTAATGTTACGATTCTTCGCATCAAGACTACCTTACGGAATCTGGATGCTCCGTAGTTGTGTTATGTTACTAGTCTTTTTGCACGACCATAAACAGGGACACCTTTCGTGGTCAAGGCGAGACTGATCATTTCAACTAAAGTCCTGTTTTAGTAATAAGGTAAATGCGCTAATACCAATTTCAAAAGCCAGTAGCTGCCGGATTAGATGTAACATCGACGACTAGATCGCCCGAGCCACTCGAATCGGCTGATCATGATCGATTATATTAGATAAATGTAGCCGCTATGTTGAGATAATTTATCAGCTGTAGGAGGGTTTTCAAGCGTTTTAAATGCCCATGTTATCGAATTTTTTCTTAGATTTAAGTGATTCATAATACATCACTCGGGTGGTATATTCTTATACCCATAGATTAAAAGAAGCACCTTAGTGCCCATGTCTACCTAGACTAGGCCTTAATTTTTCCCGTTTAGGTTGGGATATTCTTTCCCTTGATAGGTGTTAATTATGTTGTTGGTTGATTATGGACCTTAAAATTCTATAGTTCAAGTTATAAATGGTAGTACTAGAGATTAGCGATCTTGAATGGCCATAGTTCAATGGCTCCCACCGCCTCTGATGTTTCTGTATTCTAGGTCATGATCGTTCTGCCCGTCTCATGTGTTTATTGAGGGAGATACTGCAGTATACCGGTTAGGTTTATGGATCTGACTCAGATTGCCAAGAATGATGATCTTATAGCTCGAGCGTTGATAGGCCGATTATATGACGTAAACCTATAGGTCAATGATCAGGATTTCCAGATAAATTTCTCTGTGATATGGTGAATTTGGGCTAATGGATGGTTGGTAGTAATGGTATCGATAGGGAGGAGCCCTTAAACTGTAATTTTTTTTCTTTTTTCTGTAAACAATCTGGGCTGGTCTAGGAAAAAAGCTGCTTAACTCTGAGCAAGAAAGGGAGATGGTTTGAGCGAGCTAGGGAACAGTCTCGGGCTCGCGGTGAGTTCCCAAGTCAGCTTGATATCTCCCAAGGAAGAACAGATATTTTCGCGCGGCGAGTACAGTGTGGTATGGGGGGTTCTCGCGTGTAGCATCAGGGGATAGGTAGCAGAGCTCATGGTTTCGGCTCTACGTCTACGGAGACCATGTATATCTCTCACCCTGTGATAGACTTCGAACGTTAGCATCTTTCTAGGTGATTCGTTGCTTTAATTCTTCAGTAATATTGACCGGGGCGGTCATAGCAGAGAGGTCCATAGAAGGGGTTGTGGTGGTGATGGTGGTAGGATGTTGGGCGGCGGTGTACCGTGTAGATGTTCTCGTCAAAGTAAAAGAAGATTAAAGGACGGGAGGAAGGTAACTGCATGTATGTACATGGAGATGTACTTCATGTACAGAGTCTGGTATGTATACGGGTCTAGGGGTAAGTCTGGCGACACTGGCCGTCGTTGCAACAGTTCTTACTGTCGCCAGACTTACCCTCACCCGTAGTAGGTACATGTACCTGGAATTATTGTATGTGTCACGTGGGAATTACACGTGACCCACTTTCCAATTGGCTATAAGCTCCATTATTTATTTATTTATTACTTCATACATGCATTCAGCCTTCCGGCTATGGCAACCACCTTCCTTACGGAAAGTAAACACACACAAACACAAAAACACAAAACAAAACACCACAAAACACAAACAACAAGACACAAACCACAGTCTTCTAAAAGCATCCACTCTTCACTCACTCTCCTCCATGTGTATTTCATTAAACTTCGAGACTAAATCGTTCGCGATTCCTCCTTTTGCAAACTCCCCCATCCTCTCCCTCCCTCTCTCTCTTCTTCCTCCTCCTCCTCCCCTCTTTTCCCTTCCCTTATTCTTCTCCCCTTAACAAATTCCTCCCAAATTTCTATTGCCGCCTCCCCCTCCACTCCCTCCTTTTCCCATAACAATTTAATCACCCCTTTCTCCCCGTATTTCCTCCTACATCAGCAAACTCAACTTCTGACTAGAGTCTCCCAACAGTCTCCCAAGTCTCCTGAGAATCTCTTGAGACCCCTGGATATTTTTTAAGTCTCCTGAGGCTCAGGAGACCTCAGGAGACAAATAAAGTCTTGCTGATGTAACCCCTTTTGTATATCCGCATTCTTCTAAAATATGTTTCACATCCTGCTTGCCTCCCCCGCATTCGCAATTCGGATCCTCTCTCTTCCCAATCCTGTTCAAATATGCAT
Organism: Morchella sp. 2015-shanyang; assembly: GCA_024713795.1. Taxonomy (NCBI): domain Eukaryota; kingdom Fungi; phylum Ascomycota; class Pezizomycetes; order Pezizales; family Morchellaceae; genus Morchella; species Morchella sp. 2015-shanyang. The sequence goes on along the minus strand of JAMGZB010000001.1, from coordinate 3,814,351 downwards.
TGCAAATAATATGTCCTGTCCTCATTCTAGAAAAGAGGACTTTCTTTCTTCGATCCTCATCTTTAAACTTTATCTTCCCGCGTTCTTTTGGCGTCATCAACGCTCTTTCTGGATTCCTCTTCCTCGCCCATTCTTTCTCCCAATCTTCCACCGCTCGTTCTTTTGACTCCCTTTCCAGGTACGAAAAAGATATAAAGGATTCTCTATCTACATCTGTTTTACGACTCGCCTCCTTCACAAGATTGATCCGCTACCATTTCCCAAGACCCTCACGTGCTTTTTACCCACTCAAATCAGACTTTATTCCATTTGTTCTACCAAGATCACATACCCATCAGATTTCAGATGCTTGTTCGCCTCGCTTTTGCCTCTTTTTTCACCCTCTCCATCGCCATAATACTGTCTGATATCACCGTTATCACCTTCTTCCCTTCCCGCACTCCCTCCCTGAGCCCTAACTCTATTGCCTTCTTTATTCCAATCATCTCCATATCCATAATTTCCATCTTCTCAGTCAACCTATATCTTCTTTCCCCTGTCAAGTTCCCATCCTCCCCCATCCTGCAGATTCCCACTCCTCCCCTCCCTGCACTTTTACTCGCATCACTATATATCACCATCTCCCCTTCCTCCGCCCTCCTCATCTTCTGTCTTATCTTCTCCATCTCATCCAACTTGCTCACCCTTATCTCTAAATCCTCCCGTATCTTTCTTTCCCACTTCTCCTCCTTTCCATATATCTTTTTTCACTTCTCTACTTTCTCCCACTCTCCCTTTACAATTTCATTCAGTCCCCTCACCGCCCCCCTCATACCCCTCCTTCTCGTTTCCCTTTTCCTCTTCCCGCTTTCCTTTTCTTTTTCTCGCTCCTCTTCTAACACCTCTAGCCCACTTCCAATCGCTTGCTTTCTTCAGTGCTTTACTGCTTGCATTCTTTGTTTTCATGATCGAACTCAGCCGCAGATTATATCGCTGACCTCTATCGCAGCCGAAGGTGCAGTCTTCAGATGTCCACCAATTCTGCGCATGTACTGTATATTCACTTTATCAATCTCCCCCGCAAACCCCTTTTGCCCCTTCCACCAAACTTTCCCCCCATACTCCGCTACCTGTCTTGAGCATGCTATATACATTCTCCTCGCATTATTTACCCCCATACCTCCTCTTCCTCTACTAAGTTGAATAATCCTCTGTGCCGCTCTTGCTGCTCTCGCGGTTTTTTCCCTCACATGGTTCTTAAAACTCAACTTATAATCTATCCATATCCCCAACCATTTTATCATATCCTTTTCCTCCACCTCCTCCTCCTCACTCATTCTTATCTTTTCCTTTTCCTCATTCTCTCTCTTCCACAGCCTTATCCATTCTGTCTTTTCATTCTCAAATCTCACGTAACACCCTTCCGCCCATTTCTTTGCCACCTCCACAGGCTATAAGCTCCATCTTTCCACCCCAAATATACAAATCAGGTTAAAACAGCAACGAAGGTCACACAATCATGCGTTGAGAGGGGATGGATATGGGGTGGTCGTGGAGGAGAGGTTCCCCAGCCGCGCATGGGGGTGGGTTCGATCCCCACCCCTGGTGGACTAACTTTTTTTTTCTTCAGGAGTATCTACATGTATCTCCCTTCATGAGTTTCTTGACCCGTGCTTACAGCAAAAAAGATTCCTTCAAGGGCCAATATAGGACTTCCGGGCCACGTAAGACTCACATTTGCAATAATTCTACCAGACCCTCTCTGTATGCAGTAAGCTCACTCTTGTCCCTGAATATGTTTATGTCAGTCAAAGAAGGGGGTATCCGATGGCCGTCTTGTCTCCTAGCTGTAGACTAAAGGTTTGAGTCAGTCCGGACCATCAATAACGCTAAAACTCCTCAACTACTAACAAAGTATTTAGCCTCCTTCAACGGACGATTGTTTGTCCACTCATCCACACCGGGCTCGACAGTGAGATTCAAAACAAGGGTAAATCCTCCGCGCAAAGTTAATTGCGGCTACATCGCTATAGTGCCTTGTATCTGACCCCTTATCAAATGGAGCCCATATCATCGTAGATGTTCATCTCCAGGTACCTCAAGATGGAACCTTGGTGAACATGGGTGGGACTAAGATCAGGGCATAGGTAATATTCAGCATTGATAGATCTCTAACATTTATAGCTATTATATGAGCCAACGGAGTGCGAAAAATCCTTTAGGAGTGACTATTCTGTTTGGAAAACTGTTACGAATGATCGTGTGGGGCCGGGACAATCAAGAATTAATTTCCAACGGGAAGGACTTTGTTTGATATTAAGAAGAAAAAGGGAAAGATTTTGAAATATGAGCCTAGCTTACAGGCTTGTGTCATTCCATTGTTATCTGACTACATGTTTTGGCAAATTCTGGGTAACCGAGTGATATTATATGAGTGACGTTTTGCCGGGGTTCCTGACTAGGATAAATCTGTCCGTGGGATTTTGCAAGTAAAAACAATCTATAATTGAATATATATAAACTACTGTTACAATCTGACTATTTTAGGTAGACTCGGGGAGGGTGGGAGAGCTTAATACAATAAAAGGACTCCTAGGTTCCTACTCTCCTCCTCATCGACAACACAGATCCGAAAGGAGATCAGGAGAATATAATATAATAAGAAATAAGAAACAAGAAATAAGCCCGCCCTGAACATCATATTACACTCATAAACAAAGAAAGCGAGGTAGAAAGAAAGAAAACAGAACAGAACAAGACAGTATATACACCCCCAATTCGCTAGCTCCTCGAAGAGGTAGCTCGCAACTAGAGTCTCCTCCTTTAGTGTCATTCCTTCTCTTCTGTCCTCGCAAACCTGCATGTATCTACTAACTACTTTCGCCCTCCTGCAAGTATAAGAACCAAACACCAGCACAGCTCAAACAAAACAAAAATAAGATCAGCCGCTACGTTCTGCAACTATCCTCCTACTCATATAATCACTTTCGCTCCTTTGTGCCACTTCCTTCTCCATCACTTTCATCGCTTCCCACGCTGTACCTCGAATGCCTCGCTGCGCCTCCGATTTCGGGATCTCTCTCAAACATCGGTGTTTCAACCGTAAGGTCTTTTAGTTCATCCTCATCAAAGCTCTCCTCACTCCTCATGTTTCTTCTCTTCATACCAATACCAACGCCCCTATATGCGCCCTTTCCATCATTTCTGGAATTCCTGTAGTTGCGTCTTTGGCGGTATACAAAGATACCCCAAATGATGGCGGCAATGGCAACGAACACAAGAGCAATCTCACCCGAGCGGTAATATGCGTCCCAGCGTGCCTTATCAACCTTCGACTTCTCCTTCTCAATAGCGGTGGTGGAGTTAGGGGTCCCGCCAACAGATGTGACTGGGCCTTTCTCACCACCGATGATAGAATCTGTAGGAATACCGCCGATTTTCCCGATATCAACACCCATGAAACGATCGAGCATATCGCGTGTGCGGCGAGGGAAATCGAAGGGAACCATGTGTGATGAATTGTAAAAGAGGACGTATGTAAGGTTGCGTGCACTTTGATAGTATCCGGCCGGTTCACCTTCGAAAACCCAGTCTTGCCGGGGAGCCCAGGTTCCAGGGGCATCGAGTTCAAATCCTTTTCCTCCATTGAATTCCATGGAATGAATCAATTCCTCAGTGCCTATGTGGTTGCAAATCAAATCTTTGTCGCCAGAGAAGAGTAACACGGGCATATTTTCTAGCAAATTTGGCATGAGCCCGATTGCAGGTTTGGAGTTTTTCGCGCGGAAAGCAGAACTAACGCCACCAGCGCACTCAGTCCAACCGGATTTCTTATCTGGGCTAACATGCAGAGCCTTTACGACTTCAGGCTTCCTCAGATATGGAGTCAAGTCTTTCAAATCTGGGGGCCAGTTCATTCCGCAAGAGGGATAGGTGTCGTCAAGCCGAACATCGTACATGTTTATGCATCTTTCCTTTCCATTCTTCATCTTTTTTGTCTTCTCGAGAAGATCAGTGAGGATTCTCTCACAGATAGGGACGTCAACATGATTAGCCCCCTTTTCGGAAAGTGTCTTTGCGCAGATTGAAGCCTGTTTCTCCAGCGAGTTTGCAACATCGGTACCAGCTTCAATGATCCCTTCCTTGTATGCAAATGTTAGATAGGAGAGGTATTGTGGGGCAGGGTCAATCCAGCCGTTGCCAATGAGAAGACCCTCAATTTTCCATTTTGTAGCTGAGGTGGATTTAGCATTTCGGTCAAGAATTGCTTGAGCAATGTAAGGGATATGCTGCCCGGCGTACGATTCTCCAGCTATGTAGATCTAAATTCTTCATAAGCTCCAGTCTAGTTTTAGGCTCGGTGTAGAGTTCATCAGCTTACATCATCAGCTTCATACTCTGGAAATAATGAGAACCATTTCTCCAAAAATATGATGAAATGATCTGCCATCTACAAATAAATTAGCTCTAATTATCTCACTGCCAAAGTAATAATCGTCCGTACCTGATCCAAATCCGTCAGATAATGGTTGCTGTCGACAAAGCTAAAACCAGTTCCAACAGGCTGATCTATAAATAGTAGATTTGCAAATTCATGCCAGCTCCCGGGATTTTCTTCGAGCGTCTGATCTTCCTTGACTCTATAGGGACCAATCTCCATCAAGGTTCCATCCATACTACTACATCCCGGGCCTCCGTTGAGCCATATTACCGTACGCTGTCGGTTAGCAATATGTTTGTTTTGGAAATGCCAGAAGAAGAGGTTCCCGTTCGTGGCGCTGTCAACTTCGATGTGTCTATTCCGTGGTTATTAGAACTAAGTAGTTGACGATGATGGACGAAACACGGGATGGCAGGGGATAAAGGGGAGCATCAACATACCCAGCATGCATCTTGACCAGAGGCCCCTCCGGCTGCCCGGGAAGGGACTTCACGAAATATTGCGCAGAAGAAGTGGGCGCATCTGTAGGAGCTGCAAGAACTCCTCCTATAGTTGATAACGTAATAGCTCCGAAGAGGGACGCTGTTAAGCGCATCTTGACTGACTGGCTCGCAATGTGCTTAGACAAGGGATGAAAGAGATGTTGCTGTAATGGTGGAAAGGTCTGTAGGGTAGTGATTTGGAAGTGTATCAATCTGATCCAGCCCGACGATGAAGAGAATATCGTGGGGAAGGAATGACTGAAGTGGGGGAAAGTTTGGATGGGTCGTCGTCAGCTTTGGTTTACCGACCCTGGACCTTTAAGATGATGTTTGAACCTCGAGAAAAGCGTTCGTGGCCTGGACCGGAGTCTTGGCGCGTTTGGGCGGTGCTAATTCACCACCCCCCTGGGCCCCAACGTTGCACGTTGCGTTCATGGAATCTCCTCTGTATACGGCCCGATAATCTTATGCACATGTCGATGTACCCTACATGTATTTAGTTCAAATCCTCCAATCACCAAAGGATATCTGATCCACTTTGCTACTGCGCCTTTCTGCTAGAATTACTCTGTGCCACCTTGGGACTAGCAGTATGTGATGATCCCGGTGTGGCGTCTATATTAGTCCTACTATTGAATAGAAAGTAGATACCAGCTATAAAGTACATGTATTTGTTTCATTTGAAACTTTTAAGGAACTACATGTCCATATATGTTGAATGAGCATAATGTTTCATAAGTACATGTACATTTATGTACTTGCAAGCAACTCGGCCTAGCCCGGAGGTCCACAAACGTCGCCTGCTGCCATGTAACCGTAACATAAAACAGCCAAAAGACAGGCCGTACATGTTTCGAATGGCATTAAAATATATATATATATTTAGAAACAGTGTAGGACTTCCACACAAGTACATGTACTTAACATACTCTACTCTACATGTAGGTATACGGATGAATATCATTGTATAAGGTGAGTGCGGGAAGAAAATAAGACTGTAGAAGCGGACGGCCATTGATACAGTATGAAAAAATGGGGTGGAATCACTACCATAGGACTACGGAATTTAATGACAAATACCGAATTAAACCGGCATTAGAGGAAGTGTACTGTACAAATACCGTATTCTTACCGCATTTCTAGCGTATCAACGGGAATACCGTAGTGATCCCACCCCTCTTTTGGTACTGTATCCTTGCTAGCTAAATAAGCAATACATAAATGTCAAATCAGTATCATATCCCCATCATCGACACACTGGGGGAATGTCTCGAACTCAAACAAAGTTTCAGGCTCATGATCGTCAGAAGAAGAGTGATCATTTTTGTTTGCAAAGTGTTTCAAGTCCTTAGGCGGGCCTCCGGGCGCCCCAAACAACGACGAGTCACCCTCGTCTTCCCAAACAAATAAACTGTCGCTGCCGCCTCCCTCGCCGCATTCGCCTTCTTCGTCCCATGTAAAAAGGCTATTTTCGTCCGTAGAGACTCCATCATCAAAAAACAACTCCTCCTTTTTGTCTTCTCCCTCAAAATCTTTCTCATCCGCAGACTTCTTAGTTGTCAATTCTCCTTTGACAGCCATCAAGCTTTTCAGAGTATCTCTTGTCCTTCCTCTGCTCTCCCTCGAAATTCTCAATAAACACCCCCAGATTTTACTTTCCATTCCACCATTAACCCTCATTCTTTCGATGGATCTCTCCAACGTTTTATCCTGACTTTTTTCACCGACATTTATAATTGCATCGCTAATGGTAGCAATGTACTCGGATTTCTGGCCAACACTTTCCAAGAATCCAATTTTTCCTAAAATCGGTGCTAGCTGTGCTACTTTATTGTTCCAGAGACCGCGAATAGCCTCATCAATATAGGGCATTAGTTCTGTAGCGCTTGGGGGTGTTCCATAGGGGCAGTGAGGTCCACCCAAACTGAAGCGGAAGTCGAGAGTTATATCTGAAAGGAAGGCAGTGGGTAGAATTTTCGGTATAAGAAGTTCGGTAGCTGCTGATAGCTGGGATGTCCGGACCAGTACAACTGCAAGAAGCCTTAGAATAGAATAGTAATGTAATCAGGTCTTCTCAACGGGATTTGGGCCTTACTTATCACATCTGACCCCTCACCATCACTTTTCTCACTTGAATCAATCCCGATTTGCACCCGCTCTGGAACCTTCAGCGATGCTGAAAACAGTAGTTGAGTCCACATCTCGGCCCTTGATATCCATCTCCCCAATTCCTCTACCAAAACTTCATCCATATGCTGTCTGTTCCATCGAAACTTGATTTTCAACTTGGGAACATATTCAGCGCTTGAAGCAAAAGGAAATTAGGGAGACATACACAGAACCCTGATCCCCGAACGATTTCCAATTCTCTCCATTTCAAATCCACCAACCAGCTCGAATCAGGGAGACGAAGGTGAATGGAAGATGTGAATTTTAAGTTAAATTCGCTGGCACTGCCGCCTAACAGGAGCGAGGGAACATCGATAAATAACGAGGCAGGTGTCATTTTCAGAGATGAAAATATGAGGTGGTTCCTAAATCTTGTGGTAAAGACAGTAATTTCTCAAGGCATTGATAAATTGAGCCGAAATTAAGATTTCAGACACGTATCGCTTGCATTTGATCGACCACCACAACTCTAAGATGTTCAATCACCACCACCCAAATCGTACTACTGCATGGTAAAAGGCCAATAGAAACAATCAACTCTATCATAGATACCATAAAAAACTCACCGGCACAAAAGGTAAGAAGGATATGTACTCTAAAAAGTTTGTTCATACGATCTTATTGGCTAGCCATTAAATGAAATCGTCCAACGACAGAAAATCCTCCGCACTCCTGATCTAGCTCTACCTGAGTGACCCTGCATGACCAGTCATAGTAGGCTTCTGGAAACACTCTTTACAATACCTCCGCAATATGCAGGTAAAAGCGGCCCCAATGTTTTAGACCAGTCCGAAAAAAAGAATGTTTTTGGGATCCCCTTTGGCCTTAGTATTAGAAATCCCGACTCCCAGGAACCTCACACACCCCACACCTCCAAGTCTGGATTGGCAGCTCCCTCCCCCGCCCTCAACTCCGATAAAGCTTGGCTCTCGCGTAGTAGAGTACCTACATGTATCTACATGTAGTGACCTGGCCCCACTACATGTATTTATATATCCAGTTAGTCCCACACCTCTCAAGACCTTTAGCATGTTCACCACTAAAAAAGCAATTATGTCCTCCAAATTCCCCGCCTTTTACCTCCTTAAGAACACTCCAGGTCATCTATCAATCCCTTCAATTGGCTTCGGTACATTCGATCCGGGACTCTTCATCAATCCTACCGAGTCGAAAGATCCGGTGAGAGTTGCGACACTGGAGGCACTGGAGGCCGGGTATCGTCATATCGATACTGCATTCTCGTATGGGAGTGAAAAAGAAGTGGGGGAAGCAATTTCCCAGTGGATCGCGGAGGGCAAGGGTAAAAGAGAGGATCTATGGGTTACCAGCAAATTGTATGTTGTTTGCATGAGGTGATAATACCAGGATGAATGCTGATTGGCGGGGTTTGGAATCATTCAGATATAACACCTTTCATAAGCCGGAGGATGTTAAAGTTGGGATCGAGATCAGCTTGAAAGACTTGCGTCTTGATTACGGTTAGGACTGCACCTCAATATATGTACGAATTTAACTGACGCATGGATCATGTAGTTGATTTGTATCTTATGCACTGTATGATGCCATACTTACCAAAAAGGTCCAATATAGAGCTTACAAATGATAGTTCCAACTGCATATGTTCCGGGCGAAAGTTATTCCACCAAGAAACGGCCCGATGGAGGTGTATGTCTCCCATTGATCGAAAAATGCACAATCATTTCTTCCGGAAATACATTAACGATATTGTAGCCTGAGGTAGATATTTCTGGATCTAGAGACTTCATATCTACCTGGCGCGCAATGGAAGACCTTGTGGACACCGGCCACACAAAATCAATCGGGATTTCTAACTTCTCTCTCCTCAAAACTAAGCGTCTTCTCTCATCAAACCCGCGCATCCTCCCCGCAATAAACCAGATTGAACTACACCCATACCTACCCCAACATGAACTGATTGCCTTTCTCACCGCACATGGTATTCACGTCACTGCGCACTCACCCCTCGGCGGGCGCCCAGTCCCGGCAGTAGCCTTAAATGCCCACTTGTCGGGCCCGCTGACCGATCCTACGATCCTGAATATTGCGGGTAAATATGACAAATCCCCAGCGCAGGTCTTGCTGTCATGGGGTGTGCAGAGAGGAACTAGTGTTGTCCCGAAATCTGCAACGAGGGAGCGAATCAGGGAGAACAGGGAGCTGTTTGTTTTAGATGAAGATGACATGGTGAGGATAAATGGGATTTGGAAAAGCCTACCAGAGTTCAGAGAGGGAAAACGCGGGAGGAGGGCGAATGATCCGACTGCTCATACAGGTTTTGATATCTACTCCGAGGAGAGGGAAGAGCCCTAAGTTGAATTTGGGTCTATTAGTCGAGGCGGTGAGCATGCACTCTTTCCCGAAGGGTTTTCAGGCCTATTCATTTCTCGGAAGGTCGTAGTTTCAGAAGAATGAGATAAACCATAGAGTCTTAAGACTAAAAAAAGGAAAATTAGAGTCTTCCTCGTTAGTGTAATAACCCTACTATTTCTACTCCACAAACGGAAATCTTGTAAACCTGCATACGCAGCTTCCCAGCTAGCGTCAATGCTACCCAATAAAAAATGCTCCCAAAACGTTAATCCCTGCAATTAGATATTTCGACAGAACCCACCATGATGGCGTCTTCGGAGTCAACATAAAATACTGACACGAAGTCCTACGATCGCAATGAACAGATGTATGTACCTCCACAGCTGGATATATAAGTTCCCCCCCCCATGTAGATTATAACCAAAATCGTACCGAACCCATCATAAGCCTAAAGTAGAGATCGGACAGCGAAGGAAGGACCTTCTATGTTTGAGATGAGATACCATTTACAATCTCGATTCAAGCTCTGATCAGATAGATCAGTTATCACAGCTTGGCACCGGCTGTGTGAGGCACGATACATGCTCTAGCGAGGGATGTTGGATGTGGGAAGGTGCAAATGTGGGTCAGCGTGGGGGGAGGGGGGAGTTGTGAAAAGAATATTAGGCACGAGAGTAACATTATTTTCTCTCCTTCTTTCCTTCTTTCTTTCCTTCTTTTTCGAAAAAATAACTTTACTCTTGCGTTACAATTCTGGAAACAGTCTTCGCAACGTCGTTTCCCCATATCCAAAAGCCATGTCTGCTCCCGGCAGTGGTCTTCAGGACCTAAATGCCCTACCATTATCATCCACCGATATCGATGATACTGATGTTCCTTTCAACCCGGATGACCTGGCACTATTTACGAACACACGGTTTTTTGATTTCGATATTGGTCCTGACGAAAGGCGCAACCAGGATAGGGAAGGTGGAGGGGCTGGAAGGACGGATTTGATTGATCCGGAGCTTAAGAATGGGGGTATGGATTTTCTTAATGGTAAGAGATATGTTCCTATTTTACTTGTGAGAGTGAGGTTACCGATGTGCTTGTTTGGTCCCCAGCACTTGGGAGCCGTTTTCGACCCTCATGTCCCTCTCCCAAATATGCAGGAAGTGGTGGGTGAGCACACCCTCATCCCGAGCAGTAAAGAAAAAAAGAAAGAAAGAAAGAAAACCCACCACCCTTCGGTTCTGCACGCGGCTTGCCCTGCACGAATCATCACATCTACTCGGCTTTGATACTTACCAATTAAGCATGAAACTCCCCGTACCCCATACCCATGGCTTTTCTGGCGAGCACCTCCTTACAAAGAAGGAGGAGCTCAGACTCGTTACCGGCTCTTTTTTTTTTTTATTTGATTGCCTCATAGTAATCAATATACTTATCTATCCCCATGTATTTTGTATTTTACCTGCCGGGGTACTTACATCAGCAAGCACAGGCTCTGGCGTGCCTATGTCAATTATTTATGTAGATCTTGACAGCTAACCACACACCTCTCTCGATATGTAGACTTTGATCCCTACGGTTATGATACGTACCCCTTTGGATCTACCCAACCCACTCCATCCTCTCCAAGTGTCGATAGAAGCTTTACGCCATCCATGGTCTCTCCCACCACCCGCCATCCTACTACCCAACCATTAGCTCCAGCTCCTTCAGCTCCTCCTGCACCACTATCAGAGGCATCATCTCCTGGGCAGTCGCCTTATCCGCCCCGCAATAACATGCGAGCCCGAAAAGCGTCGACAGCGAGCTCCTCTGATCATATTCGATCCCCATCCGCCGAACGATTCGGGGATGAGCCTTTATCTCGGTCGAGCGCGGCGGTGGATGAAGATAAACGTCGGCGAAACACCGCAGCGTCAGCTAGGTTCCGAGTCAAAAAAAAGGAAAAGGAAGCGCAACTGGCAAAGGATGCAAAGGATGCCGCGGAGAAGGTTAAATTGATGGAAGCACGGATTAAAAAGCTGGAGGAGCAAAATGAATGGCTGAAGAGCCTGTTGTTGGAGAAGAAAAGGGCGGTGCCTGCCGTGACAAAGGATGGTGGTGATGGTGGAAGCAAATCCTCTAAGAATGATAAGGGTGAAGCGTTGGAATAGTGGCTAGCTTTTAGTTATTTCTTTTTTTCTCTATAGGAATTTCATGGTTTTGTTCCCTTTTTTGAGACTATGCTGTAACTCAAGGTCAATGTTTTTTAGTTGGTATAAGCTTTGTTTGTATCCCTTTATTTGATTATGAGCTTAAGTTTATCTGTATTGTTGTTTCAACACTTCCGCCCTTTCCTACAATTACAAGCTTGAAGGGGCACACTAACCATCCACATATTCCTCCGCAGCCGAAAACACACCGGAAGCATAATCACCCGAAGCTATAGAGAAAAATCATATATCCTACATCATCAATTGTTTCACCGAAGCGCGGAGAGCTCTGTAATCCCATAGTTACCTCCGATTGCGCCATCACCCCAAGTTCTTGCGAATTGGTTAAACGGTTATGCAAGCTCATGTACCCTCATGTCGGTGGGGGTGGCAGTGAATTTCGATTGGCTTGGCCTAGGCTCGTTGCGACCTGTTACTCGAAGCTTGTTTCTGCAGATGCGGGGGGTATTGGAGTGACAGGGGTCCGTCAGGTAGCCATGAGTAAACCAGGATGGGTGGTGAGATTGTGGTGATGATCATAAGAGCTTTGATGCTGCGTAGATTATTACAGACGCCCAGGCTAGTTGTTTTAATGGTGAGCCTGTTGTGCATACGGGATAAAATTAATCACTACACTTATCGATCTGTTTTTTTTAATTTGAAAACAGGGTCTGAATCATGTAGCTTTGCTCCTAGATGAATTTGAAATTTCGGTCTCATTGAGCGTATACCTGCCCCTATATCCTACATATTTCAGCTCGGCGGCCGTTGGGTCGTGGGGATGCGAAATAATACAGTACAAAGGCTGATGCGCTATAGTTCTCGCCTCAAGGGTGAGAAATTGAAGTTTCCGAGCATATCAGAGGGCCAATAATTAATAAGCTCCAACACGCACAACCTCTGTATATCGGAGGGAAAAGAGCTGTGTTGTTTGGTCCGGTACCGAACGGAAGCCATGCATGTTGTAGGTGATAGTCATTAAGCGTGATGACGAGTAGGGAGTTCAACTGTGGGGGACACCCGGGATGTTATCCTCGTCTGAATGACTTGTTAGTTTTCTCGCGTAGTCTAGTTAGCTAAGGTAGAAATGTAGAAAAACCTAACACCACCTTCACATCTCACACTATTAGTAGGCTCTTCAACCCTGTAGCCTACGGAGACTAGGGAGGGACTCGCCTCCCTTGAAAATATTGCAAGTGGTGTATTTTTATGTTTTGGTGCAGCAAGCCCAATCGCGCCTGGTTAGCCGCAGACGTAATATGGGAGGTTGTTGAAATATTAGCCGTAGCAGAGGGGTAAATTCTTCATTCCATATCGGAATAACAATAATACCGGAGGAAGTGTAGTAGTCCTTAAGCTTATATATAACAGTATTTGCCTTGGCAAAGAACCGGTAATGACATAAGATGATGGTGGTCTGGGCCTGGCCACAATTATTAATACTACGGTCAGGTCATATTTTCTCAACAATGGGACTTTGTTAACGTAACTGACCTGAGTACATGAGATTCCTTGTATAAAGTACATGTACCCACGCCCATAAGACAGTCACACTTGTGCGTACCAAGAATATAGTCCAGACACGACACATAAGTTGCGCCTCGGAAGCAACGAAGGTTCTAGGCGCGCGAGTGATTTTCTGTGACCAGCAAGCCCTTTTTTCTTTTACCTAGCCTATAACTAATTCAGTTACATATATATACATACAACTCGACTCTCCAGAAAAAAGCAAAAGCTGCTAACAGATCCTATTATCCCCCTTATCAAATAATCGACCCTCCATACAAGTTCCGACAGCTTAAGGATAACAATATGACCAGACAAGCTATGCTGCGGCGTACTTGCAGTACCGAGCTACACGTACCTTGGATTCTTCCCCACCAACAACACATCGGCCTTGCTCTTAAACTTTTGCATGGTCTTCCATCTTTCCCCATATAAACACGAATTTCTCAACTAAAGGCCCCGTCTGCTACCGGAAGTTCTACTTCCTATATTCTCATGTATCAGCGCCAGAAGTCCCTCTGGCTCGCCACCCCTCGGACAGTTTATCGTTACTTTGCCTACAGGGCTAAACCACTCTGCGCTGGAGGGACCCTAATGACCCCCCCCCCCCCCCCGTGGGGAGATCAGCCACTGTGATGTACTTTGGCGGGGGCCTTGGTAGCAAAGTATGTATCCCCTTTGAGCAGATCTCTAATGACCAGATTTGGATAAGGAGACTACCTTAAAGTTAGTGGGTGCGAAACCCCAGGGCTCTTCTATCGCGCCCTCTGCTTGGAAGTAAGGCCAAGCTCATTTCGAGGAGCAAGCTCAACCTTGATCTTGGAATTCAACTTGACTACCCACATTACGGCATTCATGATCCTGCATATTTTATTCATGGATACAAGCCGGTATGCGCAATTCATGCAGAGGTTTTGGCTTCTTGAAATTCAATGGACGACTACATATAAAGGGAATTAATTCCCCAACTCTATAACAATCACTTTGAGTGCGTTAACAATATTAGCCTTTAACTCGCGTTATAAACCCCATTACACTAAAGATACACAAAAACAGCTACAACTTCCCAAAAGATGGATAACAACACGAACGCAAGCGGCAGTGGGACTAGAAATACAGAACAGCCCGCCCAGAACAACCCATCAAGCTCCAGCCCACCATCCGTGACTAACCCTACCGGTGGAAATTTTCTAGATGAGCTCCTTTCGTATACTCCCGGCATCAACGAACTACCTCCTATCACTCCTCCTTCATCCGGGTCCGGGGGGTCGGACAGCGACGTCCCCGAGAACCTCCTCTGCAGCATTTGCAACCGCCGCGAGAACTCAGTTCTGTTCGTGGTATGCGGGCACCGCGCTTGCACCAGCTGCACAAAGCGGCTATGGAATTCCATGAGGAACCAGCCGGGCAAGCCCCGCGACCCATGGCCGATTTCCTTCCCTTGCCCGTTCTGTAGGGGCGTGGTGGTGAGTGTTAGGGATGACTCGCGGAGGGCTGACAAGCAGACAGGTGGTGCGAGAAAGGACGAGCAGGGAATGCTGGTCGCGGAATGGATCTTGCTGGCCTCGGATAAGGCGAAGGAAAGATTGGAGGCGGAGATGAAGGGTGAGGCTCCGTTTACTGACGAGGACTTTATGTAGTGCGTGATGCCAGTGATCGTATATGGGCTCGGGCAGTATGGTAGAGGTTGAATGTCGGGCCGGGTGTGATGTTTGGAATTTGGTTCGGGCGAAAATAGATTAAGGCCGTGAAATTGACTCCACACTATCTTTGCATTTACAACTGAATTTTGTGTCAAACTGAATTTTGCTACAAGCTGAGAGACAGAGTCTTGACCCAAATGTGTCGTTATAAATGGGGCCGTATACATACATATATCCAGGCCGAGAAAGTGAGTGATATCCTGTGATTACAGATACAGCCTAGCACATAGCTGCTGGACCAACAAGCAAAAACCCGCTCTTGCGGTCAGTTCTGCATGTGCGATTCTTAAACCCCCCCCCTTTCCAACCGGGCTAGTACATGAAGACTTCCTCCCTACCTCGCTGCCCTACGACCCCAGCAGTCTTTGTTTAAATTCTTCTGTGCTATGAACTGGTACACATAAATAAGTCTAACCAGTGCCCGACTAGCTAATGCAGTACCGGGGGCAAGAAGTTATCCTCGTTACCAATTTTGTTATTACTATTTGGAGTAGTGGTTGTTGCTGTATACACACGGCTGGAATAGTACAGATGGTGGGCTGGGACGTGTTGCCGTATCTATAGGTGTTGCGGGCAATTACTTTCTTTCGTGTGTCGAGTCCGCATGGATAAGCTAGCGGCCACCACCGTGATCATTGTCATGCACCAGCTGGTAGCTAGTAAACAACGACCGTGGGATGCACCGCTGGTTGGAAGTCTCGCTTATACTTACAGATAGCTCTCTGTTCGTGCTAGTTTGCGGGCTTCACCTAACCGCGTGTAAGGGTTTGACTGATTCATGGGATATCACTCGCACTTTGGCCCAGGCTTGATATTAACACTCACGCACGGGCTGTCTAGAGGAGTGTATTCCGGGGTGGTTATATGGGTTTTTATATTGTGTGTGGAGAGTGTGGATACGTGAAGGCCGTTTTTTGCACAGACGGTTATATTGACGTCAGAGCAGCGACTGGGAGTTACACATGCGGGCGGAGAGGAGAAAGAGCCACAAAAAAATGATAATAATATATATATATATAAAAAAAAAAAAAGCGATCCCGAGATCACACAATCTCGGCCACCCTGACCTTCTTCTTCCTCTTGACCGTCCTTGCCGCGGCGCCCTCCCTCTCCCACTCGGGCTCCTTAGTCTCCGCGCCCTCTGCGGCCTCCTCCTGCTGGACCCTAGCCCGAAGGACTGTTCTGTCCCTCTCGCGCTCGCCCCTGCGGCGGTCCTCGATCCTGCGCAGGTTGGCCCTGCGGCGGGCGCCGGCGTCGAGCGCGCGGCGCTTGAGCTCGGCCACGTCGCGCTGCTGCTGGGCCATCGCGGCCTTGAGGCGCTGCAGCTTGGTCTCGTAGTGCGGGATCTGGGCGAGGGTGGGGGCGATGGCGGTGTAGCTGGGGAGCGTGGAGAGCGTGCTGCTGGTTAGGTGTAGTGAGGTTAGGAGTGCTGTTTGTTGGTGTCTGTGCGGGGGTTGGTTAGTGGGGTGTGGTGTGGAGGGGGAGGGGGGGTACTCGAGGTGTCGGAGCTGCTGGGTTAGGGTGTCGATGGCGGCGCGGGCTTGGGCGCTGAGGTGGTCGGCGTCCATTGTTGTTGCTGTTGTTGGTTGTGGGGTGGGGGTGGGGGTGGGATGGGGTTGGGTTGGTGGGTGGAGGTGAAGTGATGATGTGTGTATATAGAGACTCTGGATGTATGTACTTGTATGTAAGTAGATACCTGACTTTGAGAGTCTCTTTCTCACATGTTTGCATATGTCATGTCATGCTGTGAACAGGAAACAAAAAGGCTCTGTTTCAGTATTGCCCCACCTGCCCACATGCAGAGAGAGAGAGAGAGACATACACAGTTACATACAAGTATTTACACAGTAACTCAGAGCACACAAGTACATGTACATACACACACACAAGCAGAGCACCGACAGCAGGCACACGCACCCCTGCCTCGTTCTGTCTCTCTTGTGTTTTGTGTCAGCCACGGCAGGCGAGAGAGACAACGGTTGCATGGAAGGAAGTGTAGTGGACGGAAGGTAGAGACACAGAGCAGAGCAGAGGCGTGCAATAGGAGTAGATCTAGAGTATAGAGAGAGTGAGTATATACTTGTATCTACACATCTATATACTTGTTATCCATCTCATCCATCTCATCTCTCTCATCCACATCTCTCTCTCTCTCTCCTTCTCCTTCTCTCTCTCTCTCTCTCTCTCTCTCTCACTCACTCACTCACACTCTCTCTCCACATCTCGACAGACAGACAGATCACCCAAACAGCACGTGTCACAATTGGCCCTGTGGGTGCCTGTCGTCTGTTTCATGATGCCGATGACTATCATAGCAGCTACTCTACATGATACCTGGTAACTCACTCGATACCCGGTAACTCACCCCCCCGTCTCATGGCTGTGATCTGAGGCCATTCATTCATCTGATACCCAGGTATGTATGTAATCTATTAATTGCCATGTTCGTTTTATTGGTGACAAGGAGCTAGAGAGAGTGGATCACTGGGGCAGCCTCTCTCCCTCTCACTCTCTACTTGTACCTTCCACTCTTCCCCTTCCTTCTCTTCCTCTTCCTCTTCCTCTCCCTCTCCCTCGCTCCCCTTCTGCATACACCAGACATCATCATCACATCATCATCACTGCTGCATCACGCAATACGTTCCACTACTGTGAATACCGAGGATATACTCACCTTTAAATCTAGACCTCATCTCATCTCATCCATCTCACCCATCTCATCCAACCCCCATACATAACCCACACCCAACACTATGCTCCACAACCAGGACGGCACCCCCGGCCCCCCACCAGCCTGGAACCCACCCCCCCACCTCGAAGCCCGCTTCTCACGCAAACGCCGTCGCCAAGGCACCCACTCCCCCTGCACCACCCCTCTGACGGCCTCCACCCTCGCCACCACGCGCCGCCAGCTCCTCCTCGACTCCCGAAAGTCGCTCCTGCGCCAGCGCGCCCAGCACGTCGAGCAGGTGCGCCGTGCCCGTGCCCACAGCCACGAGGCCGTCGGCGAGAGGCTCCTGGCGCTGCAGGCATCCCTCTCGCAGGCTCAGGACAGCCGCAACGCCATCCTCGCAAAGATTGCTGGGAGCTGCGCCAATGAGGTTGCAAAGGCGAAGCGTCTGGCCGGGGAGACGAGGGCCCGGAGGGAGCTGGAGGCCAGGGAGTTGAGGTCGGGGGTTGAGGTGAGGATGCTGGAGGCGGAGAGGAGACGCATGGAGGTGTTGAGGGAGAGGAGGGGCAGGAGGAGGGATAGGGGGAGTAGTAGTGGTGTTGTTGGGGGGAGAGCTGACGGGTGCAGCGATGAGGAGGCGGTCGAGAAAAAGAAAAAGTGTGTGGAGGAGGTGAGGGCGGAGGCGGCGAGGCGCATTCAGAGGGCCTGGAGGGGATATGGGAGGAAGGAGGTGGTCAAGAGGTTTGTGGAGCTGGGACTCACGATCGAGAGCGTGAGGGATGCCGGATTCGAGGAGATATCCAGGAGGTTCCAGGAGGAAGGGGTCCAGAAGGCGACGGAAAGGTTGTTGAAGCTGTGTGGGCTGTTGGGGAGCAGCTCTGCGGAGGCTGGAGAGGTCGACGTCGACGTCGAGGTGGCCTGCAGGACCTTTCTGAGTGCGTACCTGATTCTGGGCCACCCGGCGGAGGTCTTGAGCAACGACGGCGAGAACGAAAAGGTATGTTTGTTGGAGCCCCGGTGTGGTGGTGCATCATGGGTACTGACTCGGAGCTATTATGATAGGCGTTGATCACAAAGTCAAAGGATCTACTGATCGCCTTCGAGTCGTTCTTGTCGGCGCCGACATTCCCGCCGGCAAAGCATCTGGCCGAGACCTGGGAGTCGTTCAGCACGGCGTTCACATCCTGGAAGGCCCGTGACTCGGAGATCCTCATCAACACAATGGTCGCGCAGTACGCCGAGCTGGACCTGATCTGGCAAAAGGTCAAGGACGACACCGAAGAGCACGTCGCGGCTGACTTCAAGGAGGGCATCAGGGAGAACCAGCTGATCCTGCTTGTTCGCATCCGCCGACTCGCAGGTGAAAAGACGAGAGGCCTCATCAGACAGGCCGTCAAGGAGGCCCGGAGGACCCGGCTGCCAAAGAAGGAGAAGGGCGATACGAGGCCAAGGGAGACTCCAAGCTCGTCGGAGAGCAATACTGTCTCGGCTGCCGTTACGGCAGACTCGACGGTCGCCATTAATACTCCTGCATCCCCCACCACCGACCAGGCTGCGGTTCCCATAGCTGTTCCCCCCACTGCAGCTACCGCCGACGCCGGCACCGAACCCGCTCATGACGCCTTTTCCCAGTTCTCCACCACCGGCGCCCTCAGCAACCGCCAGATCGTGCACGAGCTCGCCCTCAACAGGGACTTTAAGCTGACGCAGCGGACCAAGCCGCCGCTCGAGCAGCTGGTCGAGCGCGAGGCCAAACGCGCCTTCTGGGACCTAATGCGCGCCGACATTGCCCGCGGAGAGCTCGCAAAGTGGATCCCGTCCATGGCGCTCTCGGTCAAGACCAAGCTCCTGCATCTTCTCGACCCCGCCGGGTCCCTCCACCGCCTCATCACCGACGCGATCGACATTGACCTCATCGCGCAGCAGTGCCGCGCAGGCTCATACGACCACGACCGCTTCTTCGCCTTTGTCCTCGACCTGCTGCCAAAGATCTGCTCGCCGGCCCGCGACGCCGACGTCCAGGCGCTCGTCGCCCACACGGGGGACTACATTGAGCGCCTCCAGCGTCTCTTTGATGTCCTCGAGCTCCTCCAGCTAGACCACGCCAATTTCCTCCTTCTCATGTCCGCCCAATACGTCATCCCCGAGTCTTCCGCTTACGAGCGCCGCCTTTTCGCCGCCGACCTAGCCGCTGGCCGAACAACGCTCACGCGCACAACGTCATGGCTGCGCAGCGCCAAGGCCGCAAAGCTCGCCGCCGCTGCCACTGCCACCGAGGGCGGGTCCCGCCCGACGCCGCTCCAGATTTACAACCACGCCTTTACGGACCTGTTTGCGACGCTGGACACCGCGCCGCTGACGGCCGCTACGGCGCCCGAGACGCTCCACCTCGACATTGACCGGCTGAACGGGTTCCGCGCGGCGTTCCGGGCCACGGTGCTGGGCGCGGCCGTCACAATCACGACCAAGAACCTGCTGCGGCGCGATGTGCGCAGTGCCTGGAAGGCGCTCAAGGAACGAGTTTCGGCGCTGCCCGCCGAGCGCGAGCTCGCCACGGGCATCGTGGCCTTCCTGGAGGAGACGACGGCGACGCCCAGAGGCGTGCTGACGCACGTGGGCGGCGCCGTGGGCCGCATTGTCGAGCGCGGGGACCAGGACCCCGTGGTGCGCGTTGTCAAGGCCCGGCTGAGGGGGTTCGTGGAGGTGCGGTTGGGGGCCGAGGGGAGCAGGGAGAGGGTTGCACTCGCGACGGGAGGCGGGGAGACGTTGGCGGGCTTTGGGATGGCGGAGTGGTTGCCCGAGGTGGCGGGGTTGGTGGATGGGGTTGTGGCGTGCGGCGGGTGTAATAGGGATGTGTATAGGGAGTGGTATGATGCCATTTTGAGGGAGTAGGTGGTTTCCTTTTTCCCTCTCTTGTATGCTGTATTCTGTTGCTGTCTGTTTCTTTTGCTGTCTTCCGTGTCTTTTGCTTTGTCTCGTTTTTGTCTGTATTGCGCCAGAGCTGGCGGGGGAGAGGGAGAGAAAGGGTAGATAGATAGATATCCGTAAAGTGGACCGGGAAAACTTGCACCTCATTCCTGTCTTGTTCTTCTACTCGGTTTCAGTGCATTACATTACATTACATTACATTATTGGGTTTTGTTTGGTTCGGTGAAGCTTTAATGGTGATGCTGGTGGTCTGCTGTCTAGTTCTAGCTATAGCTACTGTATTGACTAATCCTTTCCTTCCCTTCTTTCTTGCGCATGTAACGTCATGTTCTAGGCTCTTTTGCTAGATGTGATTTTTTTTACTTCTACTTTTACTTTCACTGCCGCGAGTGAGGATACATGATCGCTAGTCTAGTCTAGTGTGTGGCTATGTAGGTACATGTATGTTTGGCACGTGGGACGTATGTAATACCGGGTGCTGGCGGGTGGGCGGGTGATCAGTGGTTGGCTGGTTGGTTGGTTGGTGGGGTGGTGCTCTGTGGGCTTATTATCACTCACTCTGTCACTCAGTGTGCGTGCTTACTGCGCTATCAATCATCTACATGTATGCATCGGGTCGGGTCGGGTAGGATGTGGTGTGGCATTACTGTATTGCCGCGTGGAGCCATATGGTAATGTAGAGGCAGAAAGAGAATACATGTGACTTTCTAGAAGGCAGGGGGTGGGGGAGGGAAAATTCGTAAGATTCCGTTTCGTTGAAAGAGTATTGTACATGAAGTCATTACCGAACAAAAAAAAAAAAGAACAAAAAAAACTATTTTGAGGTAGAGGAAGAAGAAAAGAAAGGAGGGAATTGAGGAATCTAGTTCAGTTTTGTGCGAGCGCGGATACGCTTGAGGGCGAGGTACGCCATGGTTTTATCGACAATCAGGACTGTGGGTGGAGAGCGGGTTAGTAATGTGTTGTGTAAAATGAGGGGATATTTGCGTGACTTACCAAAGATCATAATGAAGCAGACTGTGGGGATTGGCCATGGCCCGCCCCACATGAAATTGATGTAGCTATCGCTGTTGATGGGGTGGAAGTACAGTCCCAGCATGGAGAAGAATGCCACGCTCGCTATGAACCTCAAGCCGATGGAGACGTAGTCAAAGATATCCATGTGTCTCCTGACGATGATCGCAAACACTCCATATAGAAGGAACACAACACCCAAAGCGATAAAAAAGTACTGGAACACGAGATCAAAGACCTTCAATATCGCGACCAACTGCAAAGTACTATCCGTCTCGGCCGGCGCCTTGATACCATAGTACTCGCCGAGACCCGTGTACAAGGCAAAGAGAAGATCATGGAGGTATGACTCGTATTTGACAGAGGGTCTGGGCGTTGTTTCCAGGGCCTCGATCATGGACTGGATCTTTGAGTAGTACTTCAGAACCGACTTGGAGCTACCGTCTTCATAGAGAATTTCGAAAGTCTCGCGGAAGATTTCGGGGACGGCAGCCTCGGCGCCGTTTTGCTCCAGTGTAGTCACACTCCTGCCGATTGTGGATGCAAGTAGGTTGAAGGACTGCATTGTTGTAAGTTGGCGCATACCCTCAACGACAAGAACAAGGGAAAGATGGAAGGGGAAGTGCAGCATGGCCCAGATTTGTTGTCGGATAGTACCATAGTGGATGTTGCGGGGGGTGTAGTCGAAGTAGAACATCCAGAAGAGATACTAGGTGTTGATTAGCCACGATAAGCTAAAAGTAATAGCTGTGGAAGTTAAAAACTCACAATGACACAGATTGCAGCAGACACAACTCCAAAGGTCGATTTTGTCCATCCAAACCCTCTAACGACGGCGTTGATGGCCTTCAGCATGACAATGATACCCTCCCCGAGGATAATGAGTGTCAACAGCCCCATACGCTCCACCAAATGTGTCTTTTTGAAACTCATAGTCTTCCAAATGCTGGATGTTGCAATCAATGCCACAATCTCAAACGTGGCCATTACATACCAACCCAGGTACGTCTTCTTCCTGGCGGCCGCCTCAAAGCCCCAATACATCTGCGTAGCTCACTGTTAGCGTTCGTCAAAATCGTCAAAAAATAAGAAGACAACTTACTCCCAAGTACACGGCAGCTGAACTGAACATCACGCCCGCATGAATTCCAACCGGTAGTACCGCGTTCTTCCTGTGACGCCCATACCACATGACCACGAGATATTGGATCCCAATTAGGACTCTCGAGAACATCAAGGTCAGTGTCATCACCCTCAGAGCCCTTACACTCTCTGTGTCGTCGGGACTAAAAGGGTCCCAGTCGGTAGAGACAGATGAGAAGGCAGCCATAACGGCAAAATGCATGGCTTTGCAGACACGCTCATAGACTGAGTCAACAGAGAAGCGGACATCTAGGAAAGTAACGTGCAGCCAGGTAAACCAAAGAATGATGAAGAACAGCATGTACGATGATAAATCTATCCTACAGTTAGCATTATACGATGGTAGAAGAGCGGGAAAACATACTCCTCCATTCAGTAATATACTGGACGCCTGTGACCGTAGTCAAGTTGGCCACAAAAAAAAGATCATAGAAAAGCTCAATTGGGGTAGCCTCCTCGACTTCAATATGTTCTTCAAGGCTTTCCTGAGCTTCAGACCTAGTAGCGTTTTGGAAATCTTCATGCTTTGGGGTTGGAGCATAGTCCGGTCCCTCAGCAGGGTGTCCAGAGTGATCATGCTTGCTAAAGGGATCGGCAATCCAGTAGAGGAGCTGCGACTCTCTCATGCGGATGATACCTCTAGATTTTTCTTTTTTTTAGTTATTTCTGTGATGGCTGAGATTAATTTGATAGGAAACGTACTCTTGACTTAATGGAGGCAGCATGATTCTAGCTTTTCAGTGCCTAGCGCCGTCTAGCTTTAAATCCGTTTGATTCGTTAGGGGAACTTTCACAGAAGGAATCCCACAAAGAGATTTGATACCGTGAGGGAGCGAACAGCGGATTTTTTTCTGTGATGTTGATGGAGTGGAGTGGGGTTTACCGGAGGGGGAGAAAGTTGGCGGACTTATATATGCGCTAAGCTAAGCTTTCGGATGCACAACCACAACGCAACTTTTGCTGTCCTGAAACTCCACTAATCTTATCTGGGCTATACTGCTGTACCGCTCCTCTTCTCTTTTCCCTTCCCTGCTTCCTTCCCTGCTTGTAATTGATTCAAACAATACGACTCAGCCCTATTCACTTGCTTTTAGTGTTTGAAAAATCGTATATACCAGTATTACAGATCCCCACGTGGGCGTGTTGAGGGATAGTAGTCGAGAGTAACCGTGAGCGAGAAGTAGGTGATAGGGTTACGAACGTGTTGGCTAAAGCTTGTTTTGAGGTTTCAGCCCCTTATGCTGGCATTTATAGAATTGCGTTACGGATATCCATGTAAGGATTGTACTATGTGTAAACTAAAATGTCCGGGGTCTATAAGCGGCGGCGGTGGTGGTGGTGGTGGTGGTGGTGGTGGTGGTGAGTATGCTATACCTTGTCCAGGGTCCTCTTTTTGTAAACGCCAGCACTGTGCATAGAGGCGAGCATTGGCAAACACAAGCATTGCATTGGCGTATCGGCAATAAGTACATAGACTAGGCACATCATCCCGATACCTAGTCAAAATCCCTGCACCCACTACCTGTACGCCCACCGATCCAAAGTCGACCATAAACCAACATAAGTAAATAAACAAAGTAGAAGCTACGGGTGTGTATGTATCGTATGAACGGATGTATCAGATCCAGCACATGTGTGGTAAGTCCATTCATGTCCTCGTCCCAAACTACATCCCCTCCCTCCCAGAACATACCTACATGTATTCATCCACCCAATACCTACTGCTGTCGCAAGGATAGAACCGGTAAGTACACTGCGGCAGAGCCGTTTGGATTTTCGATAGTTCCGACCACACCAGTTAGGCGCATACGTACTCTACGGTTTTCTAGACACAAAAAGTGCACTTTTGGGGCCAATGGCGTAAAGCACGTATGTATGTACCCTACCAACCCCACGGTAACCATAGCAGACAAGCTTTTGGAGGAAGCGATGTGCTCACTTCAGCCCCACCGGCAGGTATGTGTTGGCAGGCACCGAGACGGTGTATATAGATGAGGGTTTTTTTCTAATGGCATCTATGTCCGTGAGTACGGTTCCTCTCGAGATCTCCTACATATTTTAGTTCAGCAAATATATATAGCTTAAAAACACGTGCTAAAAACACGTGCAGGGACATACGTCAGGGGGCATTGTTGCTAAATAGTTTGCACAGCCGCAGATATACTTAGGCGAAAAAGAAAAAAAAGGAAAAAAAAAATTGTCTCATAAAGTATCTACTCTACTGCATCTGTAGCTCTACGGGATCATAAGCTCTCACTCGATTATCTAATCAGATCATTTAAGCCTCTGAGACCTATGGGCTTGGCAATTCCACGCACTTGAATGTATGTATCCGCATCCGCATCTGCGTACATACATCGAAATCTAAACATAAAGAGCCGATTACTCCGCGCCGATGTAACCACACACTGGAGCTGACTCACCGAGCGTTCAACTCTACTCAATGGATTAGTAACCGCTTGAACGTGGATAATCGGGTAATTATGTCCGTCTGTCTCTGCCGCTGTCCAATCACTAGATACACATTTACGTATGCTGAACTTTTTTTTCTTTCAGGGGGAGATGAGGAGCTGCTGTACGCAGTGGTAAAAGTACGTAGATGTGCATACATATTTACTCTACTGCTCGACTATGGACAGGGAATGGCTCATGCTTACTCTAATGGGTTTGTGGTGCCTAGGCGTTTGGGTTTTTCAATGGTCAATCGAAACAAAATCTCAAGCCTAATACATACGAACTTCTGATACCACATAGCCTTCAAATGCCGAACCATCCGAAAAGCGCGCCGGTGAATCTACCCAATATTCTTTTTGCATGTACATGTGTGGCTGTGTCTAATCCTAGCCCCATACAGGCGTATATTAGCAGTGTCGGATGGCTACATGGTCTGGAGCCTACTACTGGCTAGCTCTAACCCCCTAAACCACGGCTGCTGGAGCGCGTCGAGAGTTGCTACGCGGTTACGGAAACTCTACTGTCCTTTAATTACTGTAACGAGCCCTAGAAAATACCGAGTTTTTGCACTCGCCGAGTGCTGTCGGGCTCCCCCATCGGATATCACGGAATAAAGGTCTTGGCTATTTTTGGCCTGCATAATTTGCGCGCCTGGCCGGTCGATTATTGGCCGGCACCACACTGTATATATCGGGATCTGTTATGTTCCATGTTTGTGGCGGTTCATCCGTATTTGCCCCACAATTTGGCCGAGGGGCTCCAATCTTCGTCGGTTCTCTAGCTATGTATGTAGGTAGACCCATATCACGAGGACGATGTGCACCCAGAGTACTACATGTACATATGCACTCTAGTCTTGTGTCTTCAAGAACCAGGCACATGCATCTGAATTAGTGCTATAGCAAAGCTTGGTTATGGATGCTTTGCTAAGACGATGGCTTGCGGAGGAGATAGAAAACATTGCTTCTAAAAAGGACAAAGTGCATCTTTTTCTGCAGGGCCGTGACTAGCCCTCACCACCGCCCCAGATATGCCTCTTCTTAACCTACCTCACAGAATTAGCTATCTACAAGTTCTATCTTTGTAGAACTTATGGAGCTATGCTCTTCACACGTTAGGCCTAGGCATCCGTTCTCTCTCTTTCATCCTCCGCGGTAGGGTACATATGCTCCGACTTGAGTGCTGGATCATGACTCAATACAAGTATGTACTTTCCCCTGGCTCGTATAGATATCTGAGCTATATGTTCAACTCATGCAGACTGATGCCTGGTCTAGTTTTAATGTTGAATGGTCTAGGATTAACAGTCTAACTATTACCGGCCAGGACTAGTTCAGCTCTGATTTTTGGCCATCCAAGGCAACAGTTACTACTACAGGGGACAATAGAGACAGAAAGTAAGGGTTCCTATCATCTAACTGAATACGAAGTTACAGCACCATAAATGATAAATACATGTATCTGGGGGTACTTACATATCTTCGATAGTTGTCCGCCCCAGATCCGCAGCTAGCGCCACTGCACTCCACGCATTTCCCTGTAAGCTTAACTATAACCATAATCTCACCGCAACTGCGGGTAATGTAAATGCTAGCTAAGCTTTGGGATATCTCTGGAGGTTTAGTGCGGTAGTTATAGACCCAATTGGATTCATGGGACTGAAGATCACTATCCCTCACACCCATTACCTGCCAGCTAACCAAATTTGTATGTGATGGGGTCGAGAAGGTTCATAGCTTTGATTCATGAGTGTGAAGGGATTGAGTCAATCTATTATGTAGATTTTACTCGATAAATTATATAAACCTCAGAACTTACTCATAAACGTCCTCAGATGGAGTATACCATGAGTAAGAAAATATAGTCCCCACAGCCGGCCTCATAACTTAAGCTGAAGGGCAGAGTGGATGTCATACCGTGAAAGCGCTCAGTGCTCGGACCCCCACCATACAAAAACCCAACTCAGCCTCGAAAGGTACTGGGAATTGATCCCGTGTACCTACAATTCTAGTTCGGCCACGATCACAAGAACCTCGACCCTGAGTCAGGGTTCCTGTTTCAAAAGTACTAGGGGTTGAAGAGTTGGGGGTTGGGGGGAGGGTTCGTGTTCTCGGCTTATGGTATTGATATATACTCTATAGCTCGATAATAATTGCTGTTGTGGAATTCCTGCACCTCGCCGATTGTGCTGCTAGGAATTCTAATAGCTGTTAGGTCCATACATGTAAGTGAGAGGTATACTTTCGAATCTACAAACCTTGGGGGTCGAATAACCCATCGGATGACTATCGGTAGATTACACGCGGATGGTATACGCACTACTATACGGCGCCCCTGATAGTCTTAGATTGACAATTGAGGCACAGACACCAACGAGCTGCACAACACTCTATCTAGAGAAACGGCTCGTAGGGCTGCTGCCTGGGTACATACATGCATGTACATACAATAGAGTTAACTATAACCCAACCCCCACTGAAGCCACTACTCGTAGTTTCCTGATGTTTGGAAAAATGACCACTACTGCATGCCATACAAATACGCGCCAAGTCCAAAATTTGGTATGGTATGCAATAGTGGCCCATTTTCCAAACGTATGTACGTCAGGAAAGTACTAGCCCATAGCTACATGTACCTACTTACATGTAAACGAGCTTATATTGTAGCCATTCGATCGTTACTACATAAGTGAGAAGCATCGATAGTGCATCATTGCAGGCATTAAAATACCTGCCACATAAAGTTTAATGAATCCACGGGGCTGAAGCTCGAAGACAACCTTGATCAGTACTTTATTTAAAGATACAGCACTTTCAGCTGCTGCTGGAGATCGAACTATTTCGTAAATTTTATATTGTCGCGCTTAAGTTTAGGCAGAATTAAGCAATTTCAAGCACCTACATGTATTTGTCAAATCACAGTGGGTTGTGTGCAGACACCAAGTAATCGAGCTGCTTGCCGAGGATCGAGGACATGATTACATACATGTAGTTAAAGACTACATTTGTCAGCTGGGGCAGCCGACGTTAGATATGTACAGCGGTAGGTAATAAGTGATGGAACACACAGCAGTACCTAATTTGTAAAACACCACCAACGCTTGTGCCGAGTGCGTTCCATCACTTATTACCTGTCGCTGTACATGTAGCTATAGGAAACATTGGCTCTGTTAGATTATTAATACACTTTTTGAATACCTAATTGCAATAATACTTCTGGAAGCTACATTATGACTTACAAATGTAGAATTAGTATACCAAGTTCGTGGGCTGAGATACGGATTTAGCGGAGTATTATACATCAACGGATTTCAAATCGCAAGACGAAAGGCCCCGAGGTATCGTGAACGCTTTCTGGCGTCGCGGGGAAACATATATAAGAGGGTTCAAGGAAGATCAGAAGGAGAGAAAAAACATCCTATCAGCTAGATCTCACATTTAAGCATCACCCAAAACTCAAATATCAACTCATCTCATTCCAAAAATGAAGACAATCGCAGTACTTGGAGCAACTGGCGGGCAGGTAGGTCACACCATCTCAGTTTCGACTATAAGTAAATAGCATTAACAATTTCACACAAAACAAATAGGGCGGAGCTATAATAACTACTCTCCTCGCCCAGCGCACTTACAAAATTCGTGCTATAACCCGAGACCCCACTTCCTCTAAAGCACTTGCTCTGGCGCAACAGGGCATCGAAGTGGTCCAAGGTGATTTGAATGATAAAGCATCCCTCATCAGTGCTTTCCAAGTATATCCCAACATTCGTGTAGAGATTGGAAAACGTTACTAACTGACTAACAGAATGCAAACGCCATTTTTGCTGTCACCGATTTTTGGGCACCTTTTTTTGGTGGCCTTAGTGCCCTGGAAGCACAAGCCCTGGAAACCAAACAAGGAAAGAATATCGTGGACGCAGCACTCGAGGTGCCCACTCTGGAGCGCTTCATCTGGTCCACGCTACAATCATCGAAACACAAGGGCGGCATTAACATCTCGGTTCCGCACTTCGATGGGAAGGATGATGTAGACCAGTATATCAAGGATTCGGCCTTGTTGCCTAAGACAACATTTATTTGGATTGGGTATTATTTGCAAAACTTCCATTGGCCAGTGGTATCGGTCACCAAGCTTGTAGGTGTTTTTCTTTCCTTTGCAATTTGTTACGAACGGCCGGCTAACGATGAGTAGATTAATGGCGGGGAAACGACCTATGCATACCTCCTTCCAACCCCTTCTGATACGCCTGTACCGTTCATCGATCATGCGAGCGACCTGGGACCAATCGTTTCTGCGATTCTAGCACAGCCGGAAAAGACCCTGAATGGGAAGTACGTCTTAGCCGTGAGCGGCGAGAATCTCACCATTGGCCAGATGGTCAAATTATGGGCGGAGGCTGCGGGTGTACAGGATCGTTCAAAGTACATTCAGGTCACTGAGGAATCGTATGGGGAGCTGCATGGAAAGGCAGGACTGGAGATGGCTAGTATGTTCAAACTGTGGGAGAAGTATGGTAAGAGTTCAGGCAAGGTAGAGGCTTTGTCGCCAAGGGACCTTGGAATAGTTGAGATGAAGGGTACTAAGGAATATTTTGAGTCGCAAGATTGGAGTAGATCCTTGTAGTCATTCAAAGATTGAAAGGATATATAGATATAAGGTAGCACATGTAGGTAGCTAGTACCCTCGTGGTTCACACTAAAACCTCAATTTATTAGGACATCAAAGTTCAAGAAAGGTTTATATGAGCGTTCTAGGTTAATATAGGCCCTAGTGTAAAACGAACAATTAATATAGTACAGTTTCTTCCTAACTTTTCGGGGCGGGTATTGGAAAGTCTCAGAAAGAGTCGCTCTCCGAAAGTTCGTTTATGATTCTATATAATGGAGCTTATGAAATGGGAGGGCACGAATAGCATCTTTGCATACAGTGACAGCAGTTCTGTTGGCCATATATATGCATAAGAACATCCTGATGGACAAATTACCTCTCTTGACAGCCCATATATGTCTCAACCACAGTGCTTGGTATTATATTATAGGAAATTGCTTGCAATTGGACAGGGTCTAACTTTATTCTTCTAACTTTTCTCCTTTCATTCTTTTTATTCTAGTCTAAACACCCTTCCATAAACCTATCATGCATGGATGATAGAACTGCCACCAGAAGAAATACTTTCTGACTGCAGTCTGTGGAAGGCATATACTTACCTTCTATCAATCACTCCGAAATACCAGCTGCTATATTCTAAATATTCTAGCCGTGTGCTCAATTCCAGGCCCTCAGCTAAAATATGAATAATCATATCCGGCCAATATTTGTAAATACTTGCCAAAAACTCCGGCCTGCTCCTGATCCGCCTGCTCCTGATCTGCCTGATCCCCCCGTTCCCCCAGGCCCCGCCTGCACTCACACCCGTTAACAGGCACCCCACAACTGCATCCTCACCAAACCAAACTCATATCATACCTGCATTGCATTCTTATCCATCTCAAGCCGCTCCCCTCGCCGCCCTCGAAACCTTCAACATCCACTCTACAATCCTCCTCCCCCCCCCCCCCCCCCCCCCCGCCGGCGTTGGGACTCCACCTAACTCAGGATCGGCTCTCAAGTCATCCCTCACCCACACCACCCCCAGCCTACAAAACGGGCAAGGGAATGAAATAGGCCGCGGATTATACAGACTCAAGTGCCTAGGATTTATATTCCGGGTCGAGTTCCACAGCCGTTTGGTGCAGCTAATGCAGGCACGATGGCCGCATACAGTAAAGAGGACTTTGTTCTCACGGCGGCTGCATATAGCGCAGAGGAGGGCCGCAGGGAGATCGGTCTCTGAGGCGGGGGAGGCGGGGGAGGCGGGGGGGTTATGCGGGGTCTCGGGGTGAAGGTAGTCGACGATTAGGTCTATGAAGTCTCTGGCGCCGTGTTGGCGGTTTTGGGACGACCTGGTGTTTCTGCGGATGGGCTGTGAGTTGTTGGCGCTGCTGCCACTACTGCCTGTACCAGTGTTATTGCTCATCTTGGGGAGGGCGCGTAATTGTTTTTGGTATTATTGTTTTGGTGAAGCGAATTGAAGCTAATGTGAGTTTTATGAGTTCATACCACGGAGCACGTCTATATGCAAGGAGGTTGATGTATCAAGATATTGAAATCTCCGCATGAATTAATTGTAGGTTTAATTCAAGCTCGGCCGTCCACGTATTGCGGTATTAAAAGGCCGAAGACCCGCAAATATGGTTCAAGTTTTCATATATCATGACCTGAAAAATGGATTCAGGTTTTCTGGATCTTATATGAGGATGGTTTTCATGCAGATAACCAGCCTATAGCCATTAAGGCCTTTCTAGGTGTTTTTGGCGGGGAAATGGGAATACTGACTATTGAGGGAGCTCGTCCCTGTTGGCCTTTTACTTGACTGTCCCCGAGACACATAGGGAACGGGAAGTAAATCGGAATGTGATGCACTGAGAGCGGAGATGCATCTGTGTATGTGTTTGTTTGTTTTGGTATCAAATAGCAGCATTATCAATGATGGATTTCCTTGATATATCTTAAAGATCTGAAAAAAACTACAGACGTGCCGAACCCGCAGTCGCAGCACCCCGGGTTTGAAAGCCATAGTATACATATCACTGTATGTTGTAATATTGGTTGCTTCCGAGCATAGTCAACTAAAGTGCCTAGAACTGTTTGTCCGGTGCACACTTGTGACTATCTTGTATGGGTACATAAGACACCTCTCTTGTATTGTAGTCAGTCAAGTCTCGTTCCCTTCACAAAACTGTGGGGTTAAAGAGCGGTAGAGATATGGAAGCAATGGACGAAGTATAGGCAGGGGCTAGGCGAGGTGGACTAAGAGGAAGTGGAAAGAGAAAAGGAACTTAATTGGGGATGGGGAGACCTTGCAATTGAGAATGAGTACTTGGACAGGCGAGAGAGGGCGGTAGATTGATCTTGGCTGGTTTTCCTTTGTGTTCTTTGATGTTTTGGCGGAGGTTGCGAGGGTAGTCCTGGGGTTTTGTGTGATATTGTCATAGCCGAAGGGCTGGATACAAATGAATTAAACAAAAAAAAAAACTGCGGGGTTCATTCGCCCGAGTGATATGCCATGATCACAACCGTGCAAGTTTGGGCACTATATATCAGTGTACGGGCTGGATAATCTTCTTTTCAGTATTATGTAGATCACCGGTATATTCGTAAAGAACCCCGAGATAAGGAGGGTTTGTGTGATCGATTAAATTTGTTGACTACGGGCCCCCTATGCATGGTAAATGTAATAAACTAAAGATTTCTATGTTCACTAATTCGGTAGTTATTTTTACATAGATTTCTACGATAAGCTGCATGACATGATGGCCTTTCTTTCCCCCTTGGGATCCATGATCAACCTGACAGTTAAATGTTAAATTCTATTATCCAGAAGACTACCAGTGAATGTGTCACCTCCATCTCGAAACCCAGAAGACTACCAGTGAATGTGTCACCTCCATCTCGAAACCCAGAAACATACAATAACTCCAATGCCCGCCATCTTTCACGGTCACAACCCCACCCCACCCCATCCACCAATCCCACCCAACCACTTGCCCATGTGTGCACTCATCCACTCCTACCGCATGCATACGAAATGGCGCTCCCAAACCTCCACCTCTACATCTTCTTGCTACTCTTCACCAATAGCCTCTCGATCGCAATCTTCCGAATCTTCTACACTGACCCGGACGGCACAGTCCTCGGCTTCGGCAACCAAAAAGGCTTCCTAAACATCCTCTGGCTAGGCCTCTCAGCCATCTTTGTTATATTCAGCTTGACGGGGCTAGGAGTTTCCGCATGGAGATTAAGATACAGGCATAAACTCGCAGGCGTAGAGAAGTATCAGTTTCCCCCACCACAGCTGCCGAACAGGAGCCCCGCATCTGTGGCTACTACTTGTGGAAACACATGCCCGCATAAGAATCTTACCCCCAGCTGTAGCTCATCGATCACGTATGTGAATGGGTTTGGGCCCACTAAACCTGCCTCTCCCGCAGGCCCGGCTTCGAAAATTCTACCATATTCACAGGAAAGACGCAGCCCTAGCTTTAAATCTCATGGAGGGTCAATCCCTCTCATTTCACCAAATTCAGAGGGAAAATACATACCGGATGATATAGCTCCTAGTTCACAGGGTGCACACTCTCAGCCTACAACCCCTTCAAGTAATAGCCCTATGTTCAACTCCCAGAAGGCAACAAGAGAGTCGATCCCTCTCATCACACCAGGCTCAGATGGCAAATATACTTTAAACAGTGTAGCAGCCTCTAGCCCACAAGATACGAGCTCCGGACCTAATTGGCCTAAAGCCGTTTCTATCTGTAGGGTTAAGCCTATCGCAATACATATTCCAGAATCTCGACACTGCTACTCTGGCTCTTTAGACAAGGCGCTGCCGTCACTAGCTAATGAATACGAAAGCCCCAAAGTGCCGTTTTACATGTCAGCTTCTGATGTTTGCCCATTACCGGAACCAATGTCGCCAGAACAGGCTTGGGCGAAAACATCTCCTCGCTTTCAGAGCGATATTGGCGGGTCGTTCCAGGGTGCAAGCGGGAAAGACAATATAGATGAGCAACAGCGCAATAGTGATACTCTGGAGTTTAGGCAGACATGTATTTATGATGCGGATGGAAACAAGATGATGCTTTACGGGGTGTAATACGCTTCGATGGCGGTTTTCGTTTATTGGATAGATGTACGGATCGAAAATGCATGTAGTTCAAAGGACTAGATCTTTAGTTACTAACGCAAGTAAAAGTAACGTCAGCTCCAATCAATTATAATATAGAATGTCGGGAGTACTCAAGAAACGGTGTCAGTTTATAGCTGCCAAGGCTAGTGTGTTGTCGAGGCTGGGCGGGCTGTTTGTTGACTCTAGCCCGTCAGGATAAAGGGCTAATGGTCACGAACTATCGATTGCGATACCAGGGTTTGGATTGTTTCTCACTAGCTGTTACTCAAACACATCCTTCGAGCATGGGAATACCATCATATCAGTCCGCCGGCGTAGGACTCATAGAGGTTTACGAAAGTGGCAGCATTATTATTATTTATTATTACTATTACAGTGTAAGAAATAGTCCTCACAATGAGGTTGCGGTTTTTGTAATCTTAGGACTGGACAGTACGATCTTATATGCTAGAGGGTGAGGCGTACTGTGTCCTCATGGTAGTGACATCTGTACCGGAGAATAGTCCTAGGCACAATGGTTGCAATGGTTGTCTCCTAGGCACGCATTACAACAACGGCTGAGTTATTAATACCGAGTGATCTTTCATGACCAATATATAGTTCAGACGGGGTTCTTGGGTTAGGGTCGGTCGGAGGTGGCGACTTTAGGGTTTAAAGTATTACCACAGGGAATTTCCACGAGGGTATCATTTTTTAGATACCAATACAAAATTAAAACCACTCTTAATAAGCAAACCTTAGCGTTGAAATAAGAAACACAAACAGCGCTCACCGCCTCATATATCAACTCAAATCCATTCCGCCAACATCGCCCAAAAGCTCACCACTCATCAAGTCTCCATCACCCAGCATACCCATATCATCTCCCATTCCCAAATCAACACCGCCAAGATCTACCTCGACATCCCCAACTCCTCCGTCGCCCACGTCTCCACCTCCCTGAGTCCCACCAACATTTGCATGATGATGCTGTACCGGGCTAAATGGCGACATCTGTCTTTCCACCCTTCTGAGGACACCCCTTACAGCCTCGGCTCTGATGTTATCGCTACCTCGCTCTTCAGCCTCTTCTGCTCGTAGCGCTTCTAGCAGTCCCATTCGCCCGTTGCTGCCATCCTCACCAGAGCTTACCCCGACAGAGAGAATAAAGGACACTGCGACGTCCTCTGCATATCCAGGCGCGGTGCCTTGCATTCGGCATTTAACAACCTCACCAATAATTCCCTGGACTACAATCTTTGCGCCAAGAACTCTCCATGCAGAAAGGATGAGGCGGTGAGTGTAAGTTGTTGCTGGGCGAGCAATGTTGATATCGCCCTGGCTCCAGGTGACGAGATTCTGAAATGCGCTTCCAAGACTTTGGATCAATCCCCCGCCACCTGCATGGTGCGTCCAGTTCTCCAATTCATCCCTTGTTGCAGTACCAGCTCGTTTGAATGATGTATACGGCTGAAGGCTGGTTATAATCTGCTCCACAACCTTTTGCTGAGCCCCTGTGGATCCACGGCGGATAAGTTCTCGGAGGACACGATCAATTTGGCGGGCAGAAATCGAAACGACTGTTCGATGGATCTCTGCTGCCTCGGAGATATTTGGGACAATCAAGAGAGAGTGGAGTATCTGTAGAGGAGTTGTAATGTCTTCATGATGCTCCCAAAGATGATTGCCCAGCCAACCCAACCCACACACCAGGGACGGGAGCAGAAAGGGCTCGAGAAGGAATGCAAAACCTTCTTTAAGTGTATCCAGTTCAAGTACACCCTTTTCACATGCCAACACACTTTGCATGAATAATGTGGGGATAAGCTTATAAAAGTCTTGCGGCCTACATGAGCTCATAAGACCATCGGAGATTCCTTCACCCTCAAAGATCTCACGGATCCATCCCCCAAGTTGTGCATGCTTGTCTGAGTTTCCTAGGTTCTCAATGCGTTGAGAGGTTGCTTCTCTTGGCAATAGCTGCGGAATAAAGGAATCATTATTTGGGGTACCAGATGTGGAGAGATCAGAAAGAGAAAGGTCGTAACGATGTATTATTGTTAGGACAAGAAGCAGGATGTAGCCAAACTCCTCATATATCGGTTGATATTCACCTATAGAAGGTCAGGATAGGGTTTCGGGTGGTATTGCGGGGCTCTTACTCTGATCCTCTTCATATCGCCACGTGTCCAACAGCTCGCATAACGGCTCCAGAAGATACTCCGGTTTAACAAAAAGTAGCATGACATCCAAGCTACTAGTTTTTTTTGTTAAAAAGGAACATACATTCCTCAAGGGCATTGTTTCCTTTTGCTCGCACATGCCTCTCATTCTCTCTACTACAGCCCTCACCACCGCCCCAGAGTTTCCTTCAACACCTTCGATTTCTTCTAGTAATTTCTCAACCCGGTCTGGGTCTTGAATACACGAATTTATTAGATCGCTAAGCTCATATTTTCCTGTCATTGGCAAAGCTCCAAGTGGTAGCTCTCCGAGGATTC
The DNA here is from genome assembly GCA_024713795.1 of Morchella sp. 2015-shanyang. Lineage (NCBI taxonomy): Eukaryota > Fungi > Ascomycota > Pezizomycetes > Pezizales > Morchellaceae > Morchella > Morchella sp. 2015-shanyang. The sequence continues at coordinate 3,778,139 of JAMGZB010000001.1, read as the reverse complement.
CTTGGATGTCTTCTTCACCAACTACTCCGTGAAGTGCACAGGCAAACAAAAGCTCTTGACGGAGATCAACAGGAAGATCGCCGGTGAAGAGCATGTCAGGGTTTGTAGTAGTGTTGTAGGCATATGGGTCGAAAGAGGAAGGGGTTAGGTTGGTAAGGGTAGATTGATCAGTCCGAAGAAGCGCTTGGGTAAGTGCAACTGATGCAGTGAAGGTTGACGGGGATAAACGGGCTAGTATAATAGGAACCTTATTCGTTAGAAAGGAACGAAGAAGGAACAAAGTACTGGCAGGTTCATTGCGGAGTATTGCGTTTGAGATGGTGTCGAGGACGGCAGTAACGAAGTCTATGAGGAGAGTGTTTATATCCTCTCTGTATCTGCTGTACAGGTATCCAATCACTGCCTCGTCGTCCACTTGTGGTCTTCCAACCAACTAGAGGCCTCATAAGTTGTTAGATGAACCCTCCATAAATGAGGAAGATCAAGGGGCCCGTAAAGAAATTTTGAACGCACCAGTCCATTGAGCCACACGAATAAGCCACCTCTCGACCATACAACGGGTCCTCCTGCACCATCTCCGCCGTCACCCATACCCATCATCATCCCATCAATCTCATTCCCAGCGGCGTTCTTGCTGGCCCGCCCGCCGGACCGATTCTGCCTAGGGGACTGGTTTTGCCTGAACAGACTCTCCATTCTTTGCGCGAGACTTGGATTTTGCGCCTGAATATATTGGGTAAACAGGCTTAAGCTAGTTTGGAACATCAGCCTTCTCTCCTTTCTACCACCTTCTCCAAGTATTCTTCCAGCATCCTCATTTCCACCAAGCGCAATCACCAACTCTGCAAGTGCCTCTCTCCGGCCTTTCCCCTCGCTTTCGGAACCCGGCATTCCTTCTACGTTATCCCCTGTTCCCGCATCATCCAGCATCATTCCCGTCCCAGATACAGCCATGACGGCCTCCATCCAGTCGCTCAGAACCTGCACTGCGCTCCATACCGAATCCGAGGATTTCGGTTTCTTAGTTCTCAGCACGGTTGCCAGGGCAAGAAATAAATCGGTTTCCAAGATTTCCCTATTTCCTCCACCTGCGGCAGCAGCAGGCGATGAAGGCTCTGCAGACCTGGCAGGAGACGTCCGCAGTAGGGCCAGAAGGGCATCCGCGAGGCTGACTATATCCTTCTCAACAAGGCGCTGAACATATTGGAGGTGCAATGGATCAACGATTGCGGTGAATTGGGGGGACAGTATCTCTACACATATCGCGGGTGGTTGGAGAGGCGCTCTAAGAAGAAGCTGAGTGGTATATTTCTCGAACTAATCTGAGAGTAATCTGTTAGCCCGACCGCCGGAGTGGGGAATGCGGTAGGTGTATACAGACGCGCTCAACATCCGACCGCTTCAACAAACACTTCTCAAAGAGTTTTCGAAATGTCTGTGAATGAGGGTTTGTGCTGAAGGAGGAAGAGCCTGCCATGACGCGTTGGTTAAGCTGTTTAGAATTTTGGGTTAAAGCCGAGTCCTTCTCTGAGGTAAGGTACTTCATATTCTACTGTCGCGGTACATGCTATCCCGCATCTTCCGATCCTTGCACGTTGATACTCACGAACAGCCAATCATGCTCCTCTACTTTTACCACTACTCTACTATTACTAGATACATGCAAATTTCTTTACCTTTAATTTATTGGGGCTTGGATCTGTTTAGAAAAGCCCTGAAGGTAGCCTTATGATTCAAAGCATGCACTAAGAGTAATGAGTCACATTGTACTGGTTCGAGGAGTGACAGATTAATCTACGTCTACATGTAGTTTTGATGAATCAGCAACAAAAAGACCGGATTTGGAGTCTCATGTAGTCTAATGTTTGTTAAAGCCTTAGGGGAAAAGTACTCTCTACAACAAGTACGCAGTGGAGATCTTGTGTGTAAGCACTATATATGTATAAACGTACCCAGGAGAGACTATCATGAATCACTGGAATAGCACATATATGTAGTTTCTGCCACTCATCACCAAGAGCTTCAAAGCAACAGATAATTTAGGGAAAGAATAAGTACATGTACTTGCAATTGATTAAGATCACACAAAGAGCCGCTAACTAAAACTAGGGAATCATCGATAACAAGAAAGACTTACTTACAAATTCCAATTCCAGCCCCACGAGAGGAAAAAGAAAAGGAAACTAAGGGCAAGGAAAATAAGGGCAAGGGGGAAAAAAAAGGTACCAGTAATACCGCACATGGAGCTAGGCCTAGCACCGTAAACCCGAGAAAAGAAAACAAAAAGCCAACCACGATACTACAAAAGAAATAACGATAATAATAAAACAAAAAGAGACAAAAAAAAAACGATCCTTAACCCCCCCCCCCCAGTTACAAGTCCAGACCAAACGCATCCAAGCCCAGCACCAAGGAGTACCCTACCGCCTCACTACCTAACGGTCATCCTGCATATCCCCCGCTGGCGCTCTTGTCCCCAACATCCAGTCCTCCATCGCCAACCACCTACTCCAGAGGCTCTCTGCACCCTCAATCTCCGAATCCTGCACCTTACTCAGCGGTATCAGGTACGGGACTGCCTCGTCGATGACTTCGTCATACTGCTTCTTGACACTCTTCCACCCGCCGCTCTTTGCCGCGAACATATAATTTCTTCTTTCCTGCTCATGTAACGGGCCCACACCGCCCTCCCAGTCATCACCAAACCAGCCATGCAGGATTGCCGCAACGTCAAAACCGGTTGCTACCAGACGCCGCATGTATGGATGCAGCGATACCCATCCGAACTGCGAGATGGTTGGGTGCGGATGGGCCGTCGGGGGGAAGCCGCCCAGGCTGCGGTACTGCGGCGGCCGCGCGGACGACGACGGCGGCATGTGGTGGGATGCGCCGGGGCCCTGCAGCACGGGAGTCCGCTGGAAAGGGAGCTTGATGTTTATGAATGCCGCAAGGGCCTGGCAGGGGTAGCTGTGCTGTGCGACTTCAAGAAAGTAACGTTGGCACGATTGATATTTGGGATACCAGCTTATGACGTCAAACTGGAGCGCCTCCTCTCGACCTCCACTTCCTCCCCCGCCTCCGCTTCCTCCACCGATGCCATTACCCCTTATACTAGAGAAGCCTGAGCCAGAGCTGGAGCCGCTGCTGTTGGACCCGGTGGGCGTAAAAGAGGATTGGAAGCCGTGCTGGCTCTCGGGGCCACTATTGAGCGTGAATGACGGCGTACGCGCGTTGTAGTCCTCCATGGTCTGGATTATAGTATAGCTAGCTAGCTTTTTATTTAACGGGCCAATTGATATTTGAGAGCTCGTAATATTTCAATTCAGATAAAATGTGAATGAAGCCCTGTATATGAATTGTATCTGTGTTGGGGGGGGGTTGGGGGGGGGAAGATAAAAAGTTCTTGTGCGGTTTAATTCAAGAATCTGCTCTGTGGGTTTCGGAGATCTCCGCACACCCTGCGTTTTCGGCAGGGCAGAGCCGCTCGCTGTATGTGCTTTGCTTTTTTCCCAGGGAGCTGCAGGTATGTATGTGCGGATGCGTATCGTACAGTGTGCGTAGGATTAGGCGGTAGGGCGTACCAGGTAAAATCCACGGATCCGATTTATCGACGATATCCAGTGGGATAGTTAGGACTAATAGTACTAATAGTATACAATAATACCAGTAAGTACTACTATGCAATAGTTGTGGTAGAAAACTAACGGTGGCGGTAGTAGTAAAGGTATGCAGTAATGGTAAATAGTAGTAGCACCAGCACCAGCATCTAGTAGACCGGGTACTGAATACTCAAAATAGTGCTAGGACAGGCAGACAGACAAGTATGCAGGCAGGCAAGCAACCTTGATAGATGATGATGATAGGGTATATATGCAGACAGACAGACAGACAAATAATTCTCAACTAGAAAGCTTAAGCAGCGTGTAAGCCAATCTCAAGACTCGAATCACGCACTACTTATAGAGAGAACTGGAACAGTAGCTAGCTAGGTTCAAGTACCCACTCGATCACTCACTCACCTCCCTTCCCAATAGGTTTGTTATTGTTATTATTGTTGTTGGACGCCCCGATCCGCTCGCTGCTGCTGCTGCTGCTAGCTAACTAGCTAAAAGAGGGTATGTATGTAGCTGCTGTAGATGGCAGGTAAGGTGGTAGGAGGAGGAGGAGGAGGGTATGAATGTAGCTCAGTGCAGTTCGTTCGTTCGTTCGAGTAATTCCCCCCCACCACAACCACACCCCAGCCCATACCCAAAGACAAGTTAAGACACGACGTAGAATATACTTGGAGTACTTACGTGCCATCAGCTAGCTCCCGCTACTAAAGCTTCGATCCCCACGCGGCGTTGCGAGGCCGGCCGGGCTGGCCAAAAGGAAATATAGGTTCGACCTATGATCTAGAAAAAAAGCAGAAAAGAAGAATTATGTAGAGAAGCAAAGATATGAAAAAAAAAAAAAAAAAAAAAAAGACAACGATGATGATGGTGGTGGTGATGATAGCTCAGACACTGAAAGACTAGGCGCTGATCATATCATATCATCTCAGCCCAGCACGGCCGGCTATCGATCGAGTCTCGGTTTCAGTCACCACCACCACAACTATGAACCACCGGCACCATTCACCACAACCCACAACCCCACAACCCCACAACCCACAACCCACAACCACCGACGCCGCCGCCGCTGTTGGAAAGGGATGGGAGGGGAGAAAAGGGAGTGTCAGGTGGCGAGTTAACTAACTACCCCGTAGCTAGCTAGCAACGGCGGGAGGGAAAAAGCAAGTGTAGTTAATTGTGGAGGGAGGTTCAAATCGTGGGAGGCCTGATCAGTGGGTACGGGCAGGTGGGTTAGGTGGAGATGGATGGGAGGGGGGGGGGGGGGTTATACGTATGTACGTCATGTACTTACATGTAGTTACGGGTGCACTTTCTACTGGGCAGTGCCAATATACTCTAGAGGGAGTTATGGTGGTGGTGGTGGTGGTGGTGGGGAATACAAGCTCACATAGTACTACTACCGCAACTTGTTTCTTTCTTTTTTTAGTTGTTATGGCGTACTTTACTTTGCTGGAAGAAAAAGTATGGTCCCAACCCGAACATCCCCGGTTGCTTTCTGGCTTAGCCTGGAGACCATACTTTATCTTTCAGCAAGTAGAGTAAGTATATATGCATTATGGAGGGAGCTAGACGCATATCATATCCAGGACCCAGATATCCCACAGTAGTACCAGCACATCCTCTCTACTTTACACATGCCCTTCGATCCCCCTATGGTGGTTTCAACGCTGGCAGATTTTTCGGAAAGTGCCTATATGTGAAAAAGGAAAGAAAAGGAAAGAAGAAAAAAAAGTATGTACCATCTTGAACCCGACGGCTTAATTTTCGACCCGGTGGGATTGGGATTGTATTGCCCCCCCCCCCCCCCCCCGCATCTAGCCTATCTACGGCCGGTCGGTTGGCCATCGATATGGGCAGGCGATATCGATCTTCTACGGCCCATCCAGTGGAACTAGATCTTGGATATTATCGAAGGGCTGATTTCACGTGAGGGAATAATTAAAATGAGCAACTAATAACTAATCATGGGTATTGTCTGATGAACATGTACCTACCTACCTGGTAAGAACTGTGCATGGTGCAAATGAGGAGGATGCTCAGATCTATATACATGTACTCTACGTACCTGCGACATTCGTGGGGGAGAGGTATGTACATGTATGTATTTAGACGTTAAGATGAACAGACATCGCATAATACAACTGCATGTATGTATCAGTACTTAGCTAGGCCTACTAAATGGTTACTCAACTACGAGATCGCATCCCCCATGGAAAAGAACGGTAATATCCAACCTAAAAAAAATAAAAAAATAAAAAAATAAAATAAAATAAAAGAAGGGGGAAAAAAAAGGAGGGATTACAAAAGCCACCACCGATTGACAGATCAAGAGTCTTTGACACAATCGAAAACGGGTACGGACATGAGTTAACCGACGTCGTCGGGAGCGCGCATAAAGCAGTAACAGATAGGAGGTCCCCAGGTACCTAAAGTCGTTAGAGTACATATTACTAGAATAGGTATACTCAAGATCTTTCCTCCCTTCATGTCCGCCTTGTTGAGCCTACCGGGGGCAATCGGCAGAGTTCCACCGACGAAACTGCACCTGCGATGGATGGAAATACAAAGTGGCATATACTATCGTATCGGGGACGTAAGGGGCCGGGGTTCCCCGACCCAACTTTAAGACCCGTACTTGCGGGAGTTAAAAGCATATCGGTGTGTCTTTTTGTTATGTTTTTTTTTTGTTTAATACCAGGTTCGGGATAGCCAGAAGTATGTACATGTATGTATCGATACAGCCCAATGAGATTTTGTGTCAATCTTAGAGACCACAAGCAGCCCTGGTCACATACAGCGTAATATAGGGTAGTATCGGTAGGCCGTTTTTCTCCCGACAACTAGATGAGCAAGTTTTCCAATCAATTAGTGGGGGGAAGGGAGGCGGGGCGGTCTGCTTGTAGCTCTCTTCAGCTTCAACGTCATGCTCACACTTTTGTAAGACAAAGCCCCCACTAGAACTGTGTACTCTACACATACCTACAATTTACATGTACACTCGGGGGCAACATACGCAAGTACGCACAGAACGCCAAATCGAACATTCGGTCCAGGTTGCTAGCGGCTACGATATATGATCTTTTACCAAGCTCTCTTATAATTACCCTGTACCCCGAACTCTCTCCTCCCCCGCCGGCTCCAATGCTCCCAAAGTCCTAGCCGCCATTTATGCAGGGAACAGTTTGAGTTTACCTTGTACCACACACTCCCTCCCGCGAATACATGTAGTATCTATAAGTGTACCTGTCTTTAGATCTCGGGGTATCTAGGGGCAACGCCGGGAAATAAAACCCAGAGTGGCTAGGAGGAAGGATCTTCGGTCAAAGGAATGATTACATGTAGCTACTACATGAGGTCAGTGGGGCGGTTTCAGGAGGCAGTAGAGTGTATACATACATACTCATACTTTGATGTACACATTGTAGGTACTCTCTCCTATTGTGCTCGCACATACATGTACTCTACTGATTGTTAGCATATGTAGGTTTAAACGGGTTGATTACTATGTGAATAAGTCAATTACTGAAGTGGTAGAGTACTAACCTACATGTACATACTGGACAGCCAACTTAGGTATGCATTGCGGGTCTAAAGGTAGGAAAAGTTAGCTAATTGAGCACGTGTGCAATCTCAACCTGCCTCGATGGGCGAGAAGTAAAACAGAATAAAAAACTATCCCGCCCATCAGAATCATAGGAAAGAAAAAAAAAGAAAAAAAAAATGGGAAAGAAAGATTAAGATTAACTACAAGTACATGTACATGATGTCTCCGCGGGAGAGCTACTCCGGGAATAAATCCTACACTTTTAGATCTGATTCCCAATTGAGGACGATTGCGTCCCAACGCTTGTCTAGACGGGAATGATAAATGATAACGATTACCGTGCATGCACGCGCCTGCAGCGGCTGCCATTAGGCCTTCCGCTTCTCTGGAGCAGTGGTGATCCCGGATGGTCCAGACTTGCATATTATTAAGGTGAAGATTCAATGACCCTATATCTATTTCCCTGCATCTCGCTATCAAGGTTCGCCCCGAACGCAATTCTCGATCTCTTTTTCCCTTAAGTTCCCGTATTATTAACGCCTCCAACTTTAAATTTTATCGCAGAAAAAGTCCGATCCCCCCCGCGGCTGTACTTTACCGAATAGTATATAAGTGAAACATAAGTACGTCCATTAATATAATTACTACCGGCCCGATCTTTTGGACCATGGGGCTGGGTTTCCGAATCTTTCCAGGGGTCACTAATGATCACGATTGCATTGGATATTGGGATGCCCGGGAGAACTTTACATCTCCCTCACGCACCTTGACTGACATCTTCTTTTGGTCAGCATAGTACATGTATGTAATGTACTGCTACGTTTCTGCCTACAAGGTACCGCTCCACGTGCGGAACCGAGAGACACAATATAGGAAGAGGGAGTGAAGGCAGAGTAGGTAAAGTCTCCATAGGTGTACTGCGGGAGCCAGGTGAAGTTACATACAGGTATATGTATATGCCCTGTACAGCCCGGTCCCAAGGAGGGCTAAGACAAATGAATGAGGTAGCCCTCCCCATAATATTAAGTTAGCATATCCTGAGCAAGGTATTCTGATCAATATCAGTACTGATTTTGCCACAGACATATATTTCATCATGAATTAATTCTTCAAACATTGGATTAACATGTCTTCGACACATCCAGCTTGTGCCAAACGATTTGCAAGAATATTTCACGCACAGGTTTATGAGGTGACGTTCAGCTGAAAAGAAAGCTTTGACAGTTAAGTAGATGTATGTTTGCGCGGCCCCGGTGGCAAATATCGTGGCGCCCACTAAAATAACCCTGTCAACTCTGGGGTATTTTAAGGATTAAGAGGGGCTATACTCGGAACTCCTAGCTCCTGTATTGTGTCTCGTATATCAATAAACACCACAAAAGAGGAGCTTATGATACCATGGGCCATGGGGAGGAATTTGCAAAGTATGGGCGGGCTCGTGGCCCCGGCGTGCACAGATGCTCCGGCCCCGACATATCTTACAAACGGTGATACCCTCCTCCCTCCCTGTTTTAGGCGCTTTTAGCTATCAATGAGTAAAGGATTTTATGACACGTACTTTCTCAATTCTAAATCCGTGATAGGTCAATCACACAGCGTTATTTTGTGCCTACCGATATAGATGACTTCCCGTGGGAATTTGAATTCTAGAATCTGAATCTGAACAGAGCGGGGGAGGGGTTGGTTCAGATTTCTAAACGTCAGAAACCTGGAAGCCAGTAATATGATTGGTTGTTCGTAAGCCTTTGTCACACTGGCCAGGAAATCTAGGTTCTAAATTCTCTACGGGAAGTCATCCAATCTAGAATCGTTCACGACCGCATGATCATGTGCGTATAGAATTATATGATATATCCTGTCAGTTGGGAGTTGAGCAAATAGAAAAAACTATTAGGCAGGGCCCGGGGCGTACGCATGTAGGCCTTTTTGAATCTTACTCTCGATATGGCCGAAACCCCTACACACGTTCGTATTCGCCGGAAAGTTATGCTAACCAGCTTACTTGCATCTTCAATGCAATGGTTTAGATCGAGGCCGATGCGCAGCAACTACGTACAGGCACCCACGGGGTGAAGGTGGATCCTGCCTGATGGCGGCCAGGGATTTGAGACCAATGACAGAGTTAGGTTAAGGGCGCCAACGGCAAATTACTTCAAAGAAAACTATCAGGCAGGATCCGCCGTCAGTAGGTGAGTGACTGTACTTCCCAGGGCGAGTGATCTGTGTGCATACATAGTGATATGAGGGGTATTATCTGCAGAAGATTTTAAAGCCTACCACACACAAGCTTCCGGATGTCTTATGCGACATGAATGGGTGTAAAGGCTGACGTGCACGTGGACAAGGAATATTTGATTCCCAATAGTGCGGCGGATGTCTTAATGTTTCGATCTGCCCGGGCCCACAAAATAGTTCGTTATGATCTAGTTCATATAAAAACATTGAAACTTCGAAGATGAAAGATGAGATACTTACGAAGCTCGTGTAACAATTTGAATATATCAGATGGCATCCTAAATTAACAAAATGTGAATGTCCATGATACTCTACTCGATACGGCTCCAAAGTCAATGACGAAAATTAAATAGAGCCCAGCAACACATGATTATTAGGGGGAATAGAGAGGCTAAGAAAGGGCCGGCTTGCAGATTGTTTAGTTGACTAATGTGTGGGAATTATGGAATGTTAATCCATCAGATCCCTTCTCTAGCTGTTGCATATGTAACCCTCTAGATCTAGCTGAAGTCACGTATCTTCATAATGCCTCATTGGCATGTACGTGGTTGGTATGTCTCTCTCGCTAATTTAAAATCATACTTCGCATTGTGTACCAGCGCAAAGCTACACGTCCATATACTCTCTCGTACGTACTCGTGTATTGAGATTTACATATTAGTTAATTAAGTATTGACCTTTGCACAACTGTGTACACATCTAACATTGCCCAGTCTAGAGTCAAAGACTGGTCATGAAGCCCACTAAGTACATGTTTATACTGACCTCTCCTATAGCTGGAGAAGCTGGAGACATAGAAGAGTGACAAAGATTATTATACGGTAATGAGGTGAACTTTAGCTTTATTCCTCTTAATCAAGACCAAGCCCCCAATTTACATAGTTGACCACTCACGAGGGTGCGATCAGCCCAACCCAATCTCCGGCCGTTGAAAGACTAATCACCGCCAAAGTGTTGCGCGACAAAAAACTCCGGTAAGTTTAGTCTAATTATACCATTTTCGTCAGTGGTCGGAAAGGTACTACACATCAATGATCGGAAGGACAGTATCGTGGAAGTCTGTATAATGTATAGTCCGTCTCCAATACCGTCGATACAGACTATTATTTTAACTAATAAACCATTAGATTAAGCCGGCTGTGACCCCCAACCTATGAGTCCATGCGAAAACACTGGAGGACTCACTGTGAATCACTAAATATCACTCGATACAAATGTTGACGCGCTGGTAAAGTTATTTTTTTGTTCTAATTGCTGGTAAAGTTATTCTATTCTATCCAATCTATTAAGTGTAAGTGTTTACTCTAGTAAGGTCTGTGGGATACGCAGTGGCACAGGGGCGCACATGAGATACATGATTAAAGTAAATCAACACATCTCCTTAAAGTGCACGATCAACTCTCACCCCCCAGTTGCAATCTACAGTATTTGTCAATAACTGCCGATTCTTAATGTAACACACACCACCCCAAAACTAAGCTAAACCACTTGCTTGATAATGAGGAACTGACTATTCATTATATTTGAGGATAACTAGTACGACGTAGTGCATAGAGTACAAGTGCACCACCCCAATACCAACAACTGAGCAGAATAAAGATAAGCCCTTGCCTTGAAAGGAGATATATAGTAATTTATGCACATCACAAACTCCCTGCCTAAGGCTTCTCCAGAATGGAGGACGTAGAACAAGTTACTGAGGTTATATAATCCATTCACAGCACACATCCTGCCCGTCAAGGGCACGAAACGGGCTGTTTTGTCTGGTTGTGGTCTCGGAAATGCAAACTGTCTCGTGTATGTACCGGCCCTATACCTTATTTAAAGGAAATAAAAGGTCTGTCTCCTCATTCTTCTTCTTTCTCTCAGTCTTTAGGGCTTATCTAACCAAGACAAGGCCTAGCTAGGTAAATGTCTCCCTAGTTCAGATTTGCCGGACCTAAGTAAATCTTGCGGTTGTGCATGTAGGTCTTGTTAAAGCGCTGAGACGCTGCAAAAAGATTATCTGGCTGACTGAGCTGATTGACCTCGGACCTAGCACGGCGTTTCGCCTAGCTTATGAAGTAGTACTAGGTGGAAAGGGCAGTATTTGGTTTTTCCCAAGGCCTAGAAGTTGAGTCTTGTCTCAAAGCTTCTTAGACTTGTTTTACCCTAGGTCTCGGGGCATAGTTGTCTCATGCCGCCAATAGCCTGCTGCGTACATAAGGTTTTTCCCCCTTCGGAGTGTAGCGTAATTCCCCACATGATATGAAATGCCTTACGGGCGATAAAGGTCTGTCCTATAGCCTTCATCGCCACCGCCTATAACTTCCGGGGTATAAGCTTGGGCTGACCGGCTCGCTGGGAATTATCTGGGGGGCGGGGCCTTACCGGTCTTCTGGGTTATGGACACTTCTAGAACTGCTCCGAGGCTCATTCTCCGACACAAGACACTGCACCATGGACCGGACCCGGGACTTACAATAGCCATGGCAGGCAAGTCGTGACGACGAGAGCTGGAAACGTCTCCGGAGCAAGTCTAAACAATGGGCGAGAGGTAAATCACCTTTGTACCCTAGCTAGTAAACTCGTATGTTGGATACGTAAAAGAGGAGAGATTAACTGGGCCGGTTGTTGGGCTGGAGGTACCTTGATGACGAATTGGCCATTCAAGACATAATGAATTAATCATCAGCTAGTCAATCAGCCTTTCAAGTTACGGCCATGAGGTATCACTCGGGTGTTGGTTTCAAGTGATGGCTAGACCACACCCGAGCCCGTCATGTCATATATAGCCCGTGCTGCTTGTAATTATAATCACTCTAACATCTATTTAGTTATAATTAGTACATGTATTTATCAACCAATATTCGTCACAACATGGCCGGCAATACCTTTCATTTATTTTGGGAAAAGATTATGTTTGAAGGTTGAAGGGGAGATATCCTCGAAGGTCGAAGACATGTAGCTTAGACCATGCGCCGTGCGTATTAGCTAGCTCATTTAGTTCCTTGCCCTAGCCCTAATATTTCTCAGTTCTCTATATGCAACGACCTTAACTGACTCGATAGCCTCATCTCAGGTATCATTCTTTGATTAATCTATTGAACCCTTTTATGAAAAATGCCCAAAGTCAGCATGGGCGCCTCCACACCCCGCGCCCTCACTGATGCTAACCCTACTTCTAACTACCGGGGATGATGAGATCAGCTATCTATATAAGTAAATCGCAACTTTAAGTTTTGGCAAGAAGTATTGCGATTACCTTAACCCGACACTTACCCCCGCGGCCGGAACTTTGTTTTACCATAATCTCTTGCACGGGCCTAACCTTTGTGAATATCTTTGTAGGAGCCATTCCATTTACATCAAGCCGGAAGTGGAAGCAAGTATCCGACGGTGAGTTATATATTGTGGGCTCCATCATATATGTATGTTCAGGCCCGAGACAATTCAGTATATTTACTCGCCGAGCGCGAAAGCGCTTAGAGATCCAATCCATAGCCAACGATACTCAACCCCCCGCCAGTTGTCTATCTCTAGTAAGCCTTGTACTTCAAAAACGGCAGATGAGCGGGTTGAGATATACGTATATATAATCGGCACAAATCTCAGCTTGAGATATTACGCCGATGGAGCTCCGCGGGCCAATATTACTAAAGCCCTCTAGGCCCTCATCCTAAGTGAGATATTAAAATTTTTACCATATTAATAAATTTCGACCACCTACCAAAGCACCACCGAAAAAAAAAAAGTCCTATCGACTACTAAGATATGTTAGCAACTTGCCGGAGGCCATGGATATATCAATACCCCATTCGAATAAAAGATTCCAATAGATTCCTATCCTTAAGCTGTAATATTGTAATATGCTGACCCCCTATAATAGTGAGATTAGATTTGTATGGGAGATCTATTATTTGATAAAAGAGATAATAAGATCTGTTAGTAAAGCCGCGCCAAATTTGCTTTTTCTTGGTGGGTCAGCACTTTCGTAACAGCTTAAGGGATAATGCCTATAGTTGTTTGTTTGATTTGTTACGCAACATCACCCAGCCCAAATTTTCTCCTTCTACAATCACATAAATCTTTCCCCGAGTGATATCTGATGCCGGGACATCATTACGTCTTGCAAATTCGGGAATAAATGCCCGTCACACGACATATCTAGAAAGCCGAATATCCGGCCCACGAAACGGCAAATCTAAATCCATATTAAGAGACGCAGTGGCGATCATAAGGCCTTGAGCTACTTTTTCACGATAGGCGACTGCGAGTGATATGCTGTGCCGCCGCAAATTAGTCACCCCGGGGCGCAGTAATGATTTTTTTTTTCTCCAGCCCACATGTACTACTACCTACAGAGCTTCCACCCCGAACCCTTTGTCACACTCACAGGCCGATCGGGTAACCACCACCGAACAAAGCAAATCACCCAACATGTGCCGCAACAAGACCGACCGACCGGCCCTTAGTCCATGGCCCCACATGCACCACAATTTTACCTACCCGTCATCATTTGCTTTTTTTTCCTCCTCAATCTTACTATTACATCCTTTACCTGGGTAGTGTCGATCTATCCGCCCTGCAGATGTTGATCACTGCGCGGCTACTTCCGTTGCCCTTTTTTTTTTTCCTTTCTTTCTTTCTTTTTTCCCCCTTCCCTCTCTCAGATCGGGAAAGTGCTCGTACGGAGGGAGAGTGGAGAAAAAGAAATTCTAGCACGAGATGAAACGTGGTGGGTACGTGAGCTTTTCTAGAGCAGGGCAGTGGATGGAGGGAGTGAGTAAGAATGGTGGGGGATTGAGTAAGGTTGCAAGGTGTGGTGGTGGTGCAGTGGGTTAGGGGTGAGGTGGCCGAGTGATAGGTTGTGCGGGCAGCTCGCAGGTATAATACGTGCGGTGTATCTTGCGCCGTCATTGTGAAATGAACAGTACAAGATACATGTAGATGAAACACGGTAAAGAAGACCGAATATACTATTCCCGCGACTTAGGGGAGATAGTGCCTAACATGGTTTCCAATTTGCTAATGTCAGGACAGAAAAGCGGGCTGTCAGGCGAGAAACTAGGAGATGGCTACAACCCAGGCTTTATGGCACGCGTACGGGTTGGCCAAATCACTGTTTGCATGCAGAGAAAGCGTTGGCTCTGACTGCTATCATTGTCTATCACTGACTATACCGCGTTTGAATTTCTTTTGCACAGCGAGCCCCCTGCTCATAATCAGCGAGCCCTCATATACAACTACATGTATTCCTTATAATCTGAAAGTTCAGCGACTAGTTTTGGCGTGGAAGAAGCTCCAAAAGTTCATTGAGTCTGGTTCGATGTACCAACTGTTTGAGCATAAAATATGGTATATCAATATATATACTGTGTGTTCATGGCTAGAGCAATTATCATCCCCTTTAAAAATTCCACGTTTGCCCAAATTTATCTAATGCATAATCACTAGGTGTTTTCCATGGGGCTCATACAATACTATTCTTGGGGATTAAATCATAACCATCCGGCTAGCTAATGGGTTCGTGTTCAACCCCCCAATTTTGCTACGCTATAAATGAGACTACCAAATTAACCAACTCCAAGCCTTTAAAGTACCATTGATGACTTCTGAATTATCTCCACCAAGTTGCCACCGCACGTGCATGCCCGTATATGCATATATGCACCAATTGCAATATCATGTCACCCTGAATTATAAAATCCAGTACTAACACGCGCACAAGCCACCAAACTACCATCTCGCCTCAGATTTAGTCCGAAACCCGTTGTTCCGGATACCTCCAACCTTTACTCTGGATTCATCTTCCCAATGAACAGCGATCTAGCAACGGGGAATTGTGCGCCGGTAAAGTAAACACAATACGATCCACGGCATGCATCATTGCGCCGTCGTTCCGGAAAAGCTACCGTACCGTACCCCCATCCCACTTCAGAAACATATCTGCCCATGATTTTACCGTACCGTCAATATACCTCCCTCTCGATAAGGTGATACTGCGTATTGCCGACTTCCCGAGGTGTGTCTTTGTTCCAGAACTCATTTACCATATCATCCAATCCAGCTTTCCCGAAAGATTCTCCATCTAACAGAACGTAATTTCCCTATATGAGGGGCCCGGCCAGCGGGAACGGGAGAGAGCCCTCCTATCTATCTCCCACCCCACCTATATCCTCCAGAATTCCACCATTCGTAAATGGCAATAGTGGGATAATTTCGTCTGCTAGTTAAAAGTCTATATATAGTAGCATTAGAACGTTAGTACTGGTGTCCCGGGGGTACATGTGGAATCAGCTGTCATTCTCATGTTCGGCCGCGGTGTATTGTTCCCGATATTGATTATGGCGCCACATCCGCACGGCAGGGAAGCATGAGCAGGGTCAGGGATGTTTGGTGTGGCCGTTACCTGTCATTTCGAGCGCTGACGCTCCCCGCGACCTCTCTTCGGATTGTTTGTTGTTTGTTTCCTCAGGTATATTGATATATCATCTCACATAATGTACTTGTCTGGCCGCGTCAGTATGCTCAATAAATCTGCGGTACGTCCCGGGATGGGTTTTTATTGGCCAATTGTAGCCTTACGTACTGAGCCAAATAAACGGTGCATTCGCCCTCCCTCCCGTCCCGCCCTTGCTTCTCAAGTAAAGATATTGAAAGTTTAACTCTCCGAGCCCCCAGGTAAGGGACGGGGCCTAGGAGGCTTGATTCTTGAGCTTTTGAGAGTACGATACTATATCAATACGAGCCGCAAGTATTAACAAAGGTGGCGATGTACTATCTATAATCCATGACCCATGGACTAACCTACATATTGTACCGCCCCAATATCCATGGATTAATATATGCAACCCGATCGACTCGCCATAGATAGTACATATACCGAAAAAAAGATAATAACCTGGGGTGCGTTAACAATCAATGTTAGCTTATAAGGGAGTGGTGGGCTTACTGGGGATTCAACTACATGTAGTTCTTTGGTCATCACGGGTCCCTTTACCCAAGCGAAGGAAGATGTAGAAGCACAGGACTACGTCATGCAGCGTAGTATGATATGTACGTAAAGTACATATAGGATATACATATGTCTCTCCACATTTCATAGAATTTAGATGTGGAAAAACCAGGAACCGAATTGTTGTGTGTGGCCGTCAGCAACATCCAAAGGCGGTCAATTTCAGATCTTCTGTTTTCCGTGCCAGGATGATACACATACCTGCACAACCAAACACTGCATCCTTTAAGCAAGAAAAATGGATATGGAATGTAGGACATATCCTTTCGAAAAGCCAGGTTGATAAGTCAGAGACCTCCACGTGTGCCCAATAAGAGTGATATTTCATGTCCAAACCACATCGCTATCTCGCTCCATGATACCGAAAGCCCAAACCCACACTATTTTTAACAAATACAAGGCCGTTTAGACTTCTTCATTACGGGCCTATATCCGCTTCTTCTTCTCCTTCCAGAAGGGCTTTATAGTGACGTTGTACGGTTAATTGCCAGTGCGCGCGCGCCGAGTTTCAAGTAAATAGTAGGGATATAAAAAGAAAAGTAGCCCTATAGCATTGTGAGTATTACGCACACGGATAGCGACTGACTGAAGTAAGGGGCTTGGGAGAATATCTGTATGTACCGTTGATCAGTTAAGTCCAGTATTTATTTTTCCCGTATGACATTGTGCATGTAGTAGCCCTTACACGTGCGCGCCAATTGCTCCCAAGATAAATCCTCTCCGTTTTCTAGCTAACGTGGAGTTAGTGCCGTTTCATGTCATGCTTCCTAGGAACATTCCGAACTTAGCTTCTCAGGTGCGGATCTCGAGCCTAAAAGGGTACTCAACGCACCGCCGACATAAACGGCGACTATAAAGATCTAAAGAGCTAATTTAGGGAGCCGATATCAATTAACAATAGAATCTGTAGAATGTGGAGATAATAGTTGATAATAAATTTTATTAGGCCGTGCACAAAATAGCAGTGGGTTTTCAACCGGGCAATAGACTTTGTAAAGTGTACTACTCCTATCGTACGAAACATACGAGATTTAGGCCATAGAATTGCAAGTGGCTAGTTGGTCACCAGATGACCTATGCTTAACCAGCGGAGGAACTTCACAAACCAGTAGAGCACGCGTTTTCGAGTCTTTGTTTCGGAGCTTTGAAGTTTGGACGAGATTCCCACCACTCATGTGTACGTATAAGAAGCTCCGGAGCGGTGAAACTTCTTCCAAATCATCATATAGGGAACCATGTGCTTGTATTGTAGATCCTACGTAGTTCTTCCTTTGTCCCGTGTCGACGTTGAAGGATCACGCAATATTTCTCATATACGGTCCGGAACGTTTTTTGCGTGCGACATGGACACCTGGATGTTGTGTCCTCTACATTTCCAAACCTTCATACCAGTCTGTGTTGTGCGGTTTGGTTACCGAAGCGTTGTTTCTCGGAGCGGTATGATGTTTTGTCTCTGAACTGCCATAGGTAGACCCTTAATTCCCCAGTTCAATCTTCATCTCTAGACCAGGGCTCGTCAGACCGTTGAGCTTAGCTAACTAGTGCCCCGCTCGCGAAACATACTATGGCAAACAAAATTCGACCCTAACGGTCACGATGCAATAGTTTTGTTCCACACCTTCCGTCTTGGTGGCCTTGCTCCGGGAAACGTAAGCACACAGGCAGGACGGACGAGCCCCTTTGTTGCTCGCTCAATTCCCCACGCCCAGGTCGAGGAAGTGAGCCAACTCCCTCCTTCAGGATGCGGCGCAGTGCGCAGTGAACCAGGCCTTTCCCTTTCGGTCCAGTGGGTGATTGGATATGATCGATCCTGGTTCCTGGAACAGTGGCTATCGACAAACCTTCCAACTTATCGGCACAAGGTTCTTTTGGCCCGACGAAGAGCGTTGCATAGGTGCGTAATTTTATCAAGTTAGGAAAACTTTTTTTCCCTCCATTCTTAAGATCATCGTGAGCTATATACCACCCTCGAATATCTATGGGTTCGAAGTAGGAAGGAAGTTTAGAGAAATGTGTTGTCGTGAGACCGGTGTTCGCCCCGAAAGATTTCATTGGACAAGAGATGAGACTTGAACTAGTAGGCCCAGTATTATGGTGCTGGTTCAAGACATCAATCAATCTTTATCCAGTGGTAGCTTCGCCGGAAATACCCTTTCGGTCCGTCCCAGCGCCGAAGGTAAAAAGAAAAGGATGAAAGGGGTATTGCTAATTCGAGCGACAGCGGGAGGGCTGGCTAGAAAGGAGATTATGCTCGCGAGGTTGACTAGCCTTGGCCTCGATGTGGACTTGTCTAAAAGTTTGCGTATAGTTTATGGTTCTAGACTTTGGGGTTGTCACAACGAGGAGAGCTGAACGTCCATGGGAAGTAAACTTTCGATGAGATGAGACTGCGTATATGTACATATCATATGTACGTGCGTAGCTACATGTACTTACTTATACTTACTTAGGGTATATGTAGGTAAGTAGAAGATATCACGTAGCTACTGGCTCTGAGAGTAGGAAGTCGAATTAAAGTATTTCAGTTTGCTTTTTCTTTTAGTTCGTGTACAGTTTTTGATAATATAGGATGCTACATTGATAACCGCTGCGACTACCGAGTACATGCTTTATGATTTTATCTACATACTACTCTAATTACATATACCCATGATGATGATAATGATGATGATGATTATCGGCAATTACAATTCTTTGGAACAGCTATTTAGCTCCTACTATATACCGGTATGTTCAGCAGCTATATTCAGCAGCACCTTGGCGCGTTAAGACAGGTGTTTTGAAAGATTCTTTTAGATTAATCTCCGTCATTGCAGAATTAGGTTCAATTTGTGGAAGGGAAGGGATCGAAGGGTCTCAGAAACGTGACCTGACTTGCACCACCACAACCACCTGCGCCGCCGCCGCCAAAAGCCGGAGCGTAGCGAAGAGGGGGGGAAGCAGGGAAAAACAAATGGAAGATGTGAGGAACGAGAGAAGCTTAAACCAAATAGGACTCAGTTTAGTAAAGCTGGCTATAGCTCCCCCCCCCCCCCAAAGAAACAACAATTGCAGGGGTGTCGTCGAATTCGGGCAGCTGTTGGATCAAGCCCAACATCATTCACAGTTATGCTCAAAACCTCGATACAAGATTGTCACTGGCCGCTAAACGCCCTCCAAGGATGGGTGGGTGATATTAACCTACCGGCCTCATATGCTACCGGGGCGTAAGGGATTATTATCCTCTGTACCTACATGGTACACAGAGAATCTTGTTGTCACGCGGGAATCTATGGATGGTATCAGCTTCAAATAGTTGTCTAAGTCAGGGCCCAATGGAACGTTGAAGGGGGGGCCATCGAGCCGTTGGTTACCCGTCTGAACTCTTAGTAGTTTACTTATTTCAGAATCGCACGATGATGATGGAGAAGTCAACTCGCCGAACACCTGTTGGACAGGTTCGAGTCAAGCGCCCTGAGATCTTCATGTTCCCTCAACGAAGCTCCTAATGCATGTAGTTTAGCTCGCCCCCACACATGCCGCCCCTTGCTCATTTACCGGCACGAAATAGAGAGGTCAACACAACAACTCCTACTATGGTACCGTAGGTAGGTACCTGGTCAACTTACTGCCAGGGCTTTGACAGGCATTGGGGTAGTAATAACCCATGAACACTCACTTGAGATGATTCTTCTTTGAGTCGGTGCGTGGAGTAACTGGATGGCAAAGGGACTGACTTGGATATGTGAAGCCTTCACAAGTTAGTTCCAAGCAACCTCAGCACGGGCAGCAGAGAAGTTCGACCCAACCTGGCAAGAGATCTACAAACCAACTTCTCTCCTTAAGGAAATATCTAACCCCTCTGGGGATAGATCCAAGTTGCTACCTCCAATTGAGACGAGTTGCTTTACCATACAATAATGCGTGAATCTCCATCTCATCCCATCCCCCATATCATCCCGGGCTTTGGTGATTTGCGTAGACACCGCTCTGGCCATCCCGCGAATCTATTTATTATTGAACGGTGGGAAAAAAAAAGTGGAAGAGGTCCTTCCATTCATTCGTTCATCTTATCACTCTTGCCCTTGCCTCCACCTCTTTTCTCGAAGCCTTTAACGCACAAGCCTCGGAGAATCTTTCTATGAGTCCCTTATTGTTTTGGGGTTATATCGATTTCCAGTTGTTCTCATTATTGTTAATCTAATCGCCTACCTGCCCCGTTCTTTTGAGATCATCGGTAGTTCTTCCGAGTCTTTTCCCTCTTTTTTGATATCCCGTGCATACGAGTACATAGCAAAGTTCGTCCCTCAGATCCAGGAGGTCTGCCACTCATTCCACTAATCTTCCTCGACAGTGACAGCATTCCTATTCATTCTTCCATTCCCTTGATTTACATTCTCAAGGAGTAGAGAAAAAGAAGGAGATAAACCTCTCAATCGTGAGGATTTGAGAAGCGTTGTATGTTACGGCCGCGAGGACTGCAGGTTTCCGTGTCTGTTCGGCTACCTTTTTGCCCACTGCATGTGTAGAGAGCCTGGCAGCTATCACTACAGCACTATTCGGTTACCGGCTTCCGTCTTTTACTGGTTATCAAGAACTTGTAAAAGGGTTCGTCTCCTGCATCCTCGCTGCTTTGGGCCTTTTTATTTTTTATTTTATTTTTTGTGTTGAGTGGCTCGTCCTTGATAGCAAGTTACATACTTACTCCTCACTTTCCAGGTTACTTATTACTTGCTGGGCGACATTGACTCTCCTATACAACAACGCGTGACGGATTTTTGTCCCTGGGTTTGGATTTAGAAATTGGGCTTGCTGTTATTCTTCAATCCGATTTGGAATGAGCAGTAACGATTTATAATATCATCGAAACGAAAAATAATGACCATGGCAGAAAACCGTTATTCAGGACACGAAAGTGTTTATGTGGCACCTTTACGTATACAAAAACCCAAAAGGACGTCTAGCAATGCATCACGAAAGTCCCGGCCTCGAAGTTATCACTCGAGAAATCAGTCTCAAGGAACCCATTCACAATCATCACACCAACAGATGACGCCGCCTCCAACACCAAGCACGTCACAAAACTCCCTTACTACATCATCATCATCATCATCAGAGTCGGAATCCAAGATAACAAATATTCGTTCCTCATCCAATAAAGCATTTAAACCTTTTGTCAGAGCATTTTTCCCCTTCCACCCAACATTCTCGGCAGACTCTTCAACGGTAACATTGCCGCTCAACGCTGGTGATTTGATATTAGTTCATTCAATACACACAAATGGTTGGGCAGATGGGACAATGTTAAGTTCGGGGGCTCGAGGGTGGTTACCAACAAATTATTGTGAGGAGTACGATTTAGACCAAATTCAATTGGCTCTAAAGGCCTGTATGAGCCTATTTGACCAATTTAAAACGGGAAACGCTGGAGGTCCCAGACTTAGCCAAACTTTGGTGGGTGATGTTGTGGCTGGAGTTCGTTATCTATTGGTAAGTTTCTTTCTGGCGTATCAACCCGGGGTTGAATACGAATAGACTTCGATTTGTCTCAATATGTACATTGTAGAGGATACGCAATAAAGTGGGATTTGAAAGTACAATTCTAATAGTTTATTTTATTTGTTTAGGAGAGCACTCAATGTCTTACTCGAGAAGCAACAACTGTCAAAAATAGCAACATCATCCGAAAATCACGAAAGGTATTGTTGACTGAAGTCTCTCACCTAATCAAGGCCGGCAAGCGGCTACCTGGGCACTCTGAATATCACCTGAACGAGGGATCTCTAGAGGATCTGCTGGACGAAATAATCTTGCGAACATTTAAGATTGTCCTTCGTGGTGTCAAATTCTTAGATAATTGGATTGCTCTGTTTGGCTTCGATAATGAGATTGACGGAGACGACGACGCAGAAACAGAAGACGCTGTTCCGCCTACCCCACCAGTAGATTCAACCACACACAATTTATCGAGTAGATCGTCACACACAACCTCGGAAGAAAACCCCGGAACCGACAGTGATGAGGGTAGACCGCCTTTATCGGCCCGCGATCAGCATACTAGTAGATCGACACCCCATGATATAACTAGCGGGAAGCAAGATTCGCACCCTCTTCCTTCAACACCTTGCTCGCAGACGCCCCGCGCTGGAAGCCCATGCTCACAAGGTGATCGCGGTGCTGGTAGCCAGTCAAAATCTACCTATGCATTGGCTCGTTTAAACACCACCCACGACATACTTCTGTCCTGGCTTGGGTCATATATGGGTGGTCTATGCAGCGAAGCCCGCCTTACACCTGGACTTCAACGTTATCAAGTACACTCACTTACTGCAGCACGTGATCTCCTGGAAGTTGTTGAGGCAATCTATGCGCGAGATACAAAGGCAGCAGCCCTGGCAAAAGCCAAAGACGCTATGTACGGACGTATGACAGCATTGGTATCGGCTGCCAAGGAAGTAGTTGCTGGGAGGATAGAAGAGTACGAAGAGGAGGGGATACTCATACCTGACAATGGGAAAAAGTTAATGGAAGCAGCAACAGGATGTGTTCGTGGGGCTGGTGAATGTGTTGCAAAATCAAAGTTTGTTATTGAGAGGATAGGAGACTTTGAATTGGATTTGGGTTCATGTGGTGTTGGGCTTGGGATATCAACTGCTCCCACGTCTCCAGCTCCTAATAGCTCATCCGGGCTTACGCACACGGCAAAGGCAGAGGTTAGACGGGAATCAACACTTCCACCACCTACTGTCCCAGAGAAAATACCCCCACCGGTTCCAACTAAAGAAGATGTTAATGATCAAAAGCCTCTTCCGACACTCCCAACAGAGGCACCCTCGGCCGATAATGACAAAACCCTCTCTACGGAGGGCTATCCCTTCCCCGTTATCCCAGAAACCAAGGCCAGCCCATCTTCTAGGCCAGTGTCCCAACGATCTTCCACCACATCACTCTTGCCGCCATTACCTCAATTGACTCCACTCTTGACCCAAGGTGAATACACACGAGAAGCCGATGAGAAGAAGGCCGCTCAAAAAACCGCCAGAGCTGATAGCATCGGTGCTGTCTCATTCGCTGCCACTGATTGCACTGGCGCAAGTAGCATGAGATGCTCTGAATTCAGTCTGTTGTCGCAAACCTCGACTCGTGCAACAACTCCAGAGCCTGCATCATCAACTAGCATTTCAACACCGCTTCTCAACCCTGATCTATCTATTATTGAAAGACAGATGTCTGTAGAGAGCAGTGTGGCAAGCTTGTCCTCTATGGAGAGATGCCATTCGGAAGATTTGGCATTTAATAAAGATGGTCAAATCATTGGCGGGACACTTCCATCACTCGTAGAACGATTGACTATTCATGATTCGACACCTGACGCGGTTTTCGTTGCTACCTTCTATCTTACATTTAGACAATTTACTACTCCTCGAGAATTCGCTACAGCTTTGGTAGAGCGTTTTGAGGAGGCAGATGAAGGGGCTGGACTTGCATCCCCAGTGCATCTCAGGGTTTACAATGTTTTCAAGGGATGGTTGGAATCCCACTGGAGGCGTGGTATTGATGACGCAGCGTTAGATATCATTACCAATTTCGCTTCAGAGGATTTGAAATTAGTTCTGCCTGCTGCAGGAGAGCGATTGGAAGACCTGGCAAAGAAGGTTACTCAGGTGGACGGCCCTCTTGTTCCCAGACTAGTATCTGGTATTGGAAAGGCCACGGCTCAAGCTCAGTACAGTCTTCCTGAAACTCCTGTCCCAACACCTAATGTCACGAGACATCAGCTCCAGCTTCTTCGTAACGGCTTCAGCGGCCTTGGCACACAGCCCACAATACTAGATTTTGACCCATTGGAACTTGCAAGGCAATTTACGGTGAAGGAGTCAAAGATGTTTTGCTCTATCAAACCAGAGGAGCTTGTTGCCCTCGAGTGGGCTAAGAAGAATAACTCTACAGCTACCAATGTGCTGGCAATGTCTTCTTTGTCTACGGACCTTGCTCATCTCGTTGCAGAAACCATTCTCGATGTCCCGGATACAAAACGCAGGGCCGTGGTCATTAAGCATTGGATTAAAATTGCTGATCGCTGCCTGGAATTGAACAACTATGACTCACTTATGGCTATTATGTGCACCTTAAATGCGTCGACAATCAGTCGGTTAAAAAAGACATGGGAGTTGGTTTCTCAAAAGACAAAGTTGGTACTTGAGAATCTGAGGTCGATAATTGATGTTTCTAAGAACCACGCTGTTCTTCGTGCAAGACTACGAAACCATGTGCCTCCGTGCTTGCCCTTTTTGGGGACTTTCTTGACAGATGTATGCCCCCTACCCTATCCGTTCTAGCCTAGTCATCACACACTAACGCGCCGCCTAGCTTACTTTCATTGATGTTGGAAACCCTTCAAAGAGGCCTGTATCGATTGACGGCTCTACAAAACAGCTCATCAACTTCGATAAACACGTCAAAACCGCACGAGTAATTTCGGAGCTCCAGAGGTTCCAAATTCCCTACCGCATTGCCGAGGTCCCAGAAATGCAGGATTGGATCGACGCCCAAATTTCCAGAGTCCACAACTCCAACTCCAGTGATGTTCAGCAACTCTACAGGCGCTCACTTCTCCTTGAACCCCGCGAGTCACACCGCCCCGGGCCCGCCCCTACCGGCGAAACTAATGCGGCTCCACCTCCCCCACAACCTTCGGTCACTCAGAAAATCGATCTCTTTTCGTGGGCGCATGCCTTTAAACAACAGTCCTCACAGCCAACAACGCCCAACTAAGGTCATCGAAATGAGAGCGACACCTTTAATTCACACGACCTCCTAGTTGGGTTTTTCAGTATCTTTATACTGATATTAGCTATTGTCTCTCCAAAAGCTTTCCCTCTATTCTTTTCTCTAGGGACATGTTCCCCCTTATGTTAAGCCGCCTATGGTGGCTTAAAATCGACATTCTTGATATTTTCTTCTTGTTTTATAGTCAACTGGTTTCTTTTATTTTTTTCCCTTTGATTTACTTTCTATTACTATCTCCTTTATCTGATTGGTGGCGTTTTATGTGTACTTGGGTTTTTTTTCGAGCAGGTATTTCTGGAAAGCTGAAAGTGCAAAAAAGGCGAGGGGGTTATTTTTCTTCTCATTGGTGCGGTATTTTCTTTTGGAGTTATGTTGTGTGGTTTCTGCTTTTTTTCTCTTCCACTTGAGGTTTATTTATTCCAGCCTCATTGATATTTCCACTCATCGGTCCTCCAAGCTGATTTCTTTTCTTTTCTACTTACCGGTCCTTGGTTGCTCGTTGTTGCTACCCTACCGTTCCTTATTATCAGGGTTAGTTAGGGTGGTGGCCTTCGAGCTGTATATAATCTTTAGTCCTGGGCAGTATGCATTGTATACTTGCCCTATCACTCGGTCTTCTTAGTCGAGTGATAGTATTTTACGGTTGTTCATTTCGGAGCGAATTTCATTTCATGATGCTCTGAGAAGTTTTATATCCCCTCTTGATTTGCCGTTATGCTATGATTGTTCTATTTTTTTTTTTTTTTTCATCATGTTGTAAGGAATTCAGGCACAGGGAAGGGGTCTCGATGATGATAGTAGTAGATGGTTTGTTGGTGGGCCTACAAAGGGTGTAGATATTCATGTGCAGCTTTTCCTGCTTGCTGGATAGCTTCCTTTTTTTTTCTCTTTACTTTTTTACATTGTCTGCTGGCTGGCTGGGTGGGCGGGTTGGATTGCATATGTGGTGGGTGGAAGGGGCTAGAGGTTCTACTGCAGTACTAGGGTAGACACTTAAAGTGAAATATGAATTGATTTGAAAATGGGAGAATCGGGCCTCATTAATACATTAATACGAGACTGTATTAATATACGTTGGGTTGCATGGTGCCTACTTGCCTAAAAATAAAGTATGGTCCCAAGGTAAGCCAAACAGTAGCCGGGGATGCTCGTGTTGGGACCATACTTTATTCCTCAGCAAGTATAGACTCTAGAGTATCTTTTATATGCCTACTGCGATCTCCATCGGGCTGCCAGGGAGTTTGAGATCTTCGGGTATATATATATAGTATCAGAAAGAACGGCCCTGTGAGCTAGGCTAGGCTAGGCTAATATCCGTCCCTAGTGAAAGTTTCGAGTATATAAACGATGTTGATAGTTTCTTTTATTAGGCTGTGGAAGCTAGGATTCTCATATACTTATAGTTAGTGCCGGAATGTATATATATAGTCTTTGAGATATATTATGATATCTACAGCGCGGCAACGATAGCAGAATCCTCCACATTCTATATATTATGCTACGGAGCCCAAGCTTCTCTCATACACAGCACCGGAAATTACGGCCTCTGGGCCGGGGGGCTGTAATGTTCCAAGCAGTGATAGAGGTATACGTATCGAGTAAATTAATAATAACAGTGAAAAAAACAAAGACCGCCCCCCCCCCCCCCTCTGTGCTGTGAAAACCCAGTGTTCTTATTTACGGGCCCGGATCAAAAGCATGATCTGCGAGACCAATATTCAGTTGCAATACCAGTACACAATTCTGAATAAAGTATGTATTGTTCGGATAATCGATTATTAGAGACTTTGCGCAAACAGAGCTGGCTCTGTATTCTGGTTACCTGATTTTGAATCGGCGCAAATCAGGTTGACGGAAAACGGAGCTGGCCCCGTCTGCGCAAAGTCTCTATTATCATCCAAAGGACGGCTTTATTAGTAAAAGTGTAGATGTCATTATTGTTACTACGTTGTGGATTAAATTGGCCATTAATACCAAACTAGGCAATTGCACTCTTGTATTGCGGGCACTTGTTCTTTCTAAAGCTGCATTCTATATGTAGAGAAACCCCCCCCCCCCTCTCCCACCTTCGGTTCTAGACCAATAATATAATTGGATAGCCCCTCAAAGGTCACCCTCGCTAACTCATAAGCAGGCTGCGATAAAATCTCAAAAAAAAGACCCATATAGAGTAACAACTCGGGAAAATCTATATATCCTACATTATTATTTAGTTACTTCGCGCTATGCGCTATTGGCCCTTTTTATTGGATACTGGATGCCGGCAATTATTAGTAGTAATGCAGGCCCTGCCTATCTTCTTGGCAATGCGGGGGGGGGGG
Source organism: Morchella sp. 2015-shanyang (assembly GCA_024713795.1). Classification (NCBI taxonomy): domain Eukaryota; kingdom Fungi; phylum Ascomycota; class Pezizomycetes; order Pezizales; family Morchellaceae; genus Morchella; species Morchella sp. 2015-shanyang. The sequence goes on along the minus strand of JAMGZB010000001.1, from coordinate 3,750,659 downwards.
GGTAATGATATCATTGCCCTGACTGGTTGGCTGGTGCATGCTGCTGCATAGTGTGGGGTAAAGTATCTAACAGGTACTAGTTAGACCTCTCCGCCGGTATATAGTCCAGCTGATGATGGGAGGGCGGAAAAATCTTTCGCTCTGTCGTCAGTAACTTGATATTAATCAAATTAAAAAACTTCTCGAAATTCCTATACACGCATAGAGTCCTCAAAGCCATGACACCCGCCCTCTCCAGTACTATCACCGTTAGCCCTCCCCCCCATAAAAGATAAAAGTACCTACCAGTGCTAACCCCCCCCCCCCCACAGCTCCCCAACGGCCACGCCATACCCCTCATCCACCTCGGTGTCTACCAAACCTCCGGCACCAGCTGCTCCTCGGCCGTCACGCACGCCCTCACCGCCGGTTACCGCGCAATTGACTCCGCCGCTTGGTATTATAATGAGCGCGAGGTCGGCGCCGCCATCGCTGCGCACCCCCGCGGCGACGGCGTCTTCTTCACCACGAAGCTGCAGAACAACGAGTCGTTTACGGCCACCAAGCGTGCGGTGGACGAGTCATTGAAGGAGAGTGGGCTGGAAAAGATTGATCTGTATCTGTTGCATAGTCCGTATGGAGGTAGGGAGGCGAGGAGGGAGTGTTGGAGGGCTGTGATGGAGTGTGTGAAGGAGGGGAAGGTCGTGAGTGCGGGGGTGAGCAATTTTGGGGTTAGGCATGTAGGTGTTCTATGCTCTATGCCCTGTGTTTGAGTGGGTGGGGGGGTAGCTGACGCGGAATGGGGAGATATAGTTACAGCAGCTGTTGGAGGATTGTCCGGATGATCCACCGATGGTTAACCAAGTCGAAGTACACCCGTTCAACACGCAGACGGAAATCGTGCGTCCCCGGGTCCCCGGGCCCCCTGGTCCCTCCTGGTCCCACCTTCTGGTCCACTAACTAACCCCCCACCTGCAGGTCGATTTCTGCAAAGCGAAAAACATCCAGATTCAAGCGTATGCGCCGCTGGCACGGGCAATGCGCTTCCGCAATCCAACAATCCAGGAACTAGCTCGCAAGTATGGGTGCACACCCGCACAGCTGATGGTGAAGTGGAGCCTGCAGAAGGGGTTTGTGACGCTTCCGAAGAGTGTGAAGAAGGAGCGTATCATCGAGAATGCGGATGTAGACGGATTTGTGATTGAGGAGGAGGACCTGCAGAAGATGGAGGGATTGGATGAGGGTTTGGTGACGGGTGAGTTTCTTCCATAGGGGGTTGAGTGATAAGTGGTGATTGGGGCTGACCTTGACAACTGTAGATTGGGATCCGACGGATTGTGATTAGAGGTGGGGGGTAAAGAAAGATGTAAATTTGCTCTTATTTTCCCTCCTATTTTGTTTTCTAGATTATCGGTTTTGTAGCTTTTTTGTCGTAAGTGATTCGGACGCCGCTAGTATAGTGGGTTAGGGTTAGCCTGGTTCGATTCAGCGGAGGAATTCTGCTGCTGGGTCCTGGGGAAGTGTCGTCATTTGTTTACAAACGAGGAATTGCGTCAAAGGGTCCTCTGAGTAAGCTTTTCAACAAAAACTCATCTTAATCTCCCCATCATCATAAACCTCGTCATAAAACCCCCATCCATCCATCTATCACCTACAAACTTAAGGAAAAAATGAATCTCACGGCAGCACTAGGATATTTCATCCTCTTTGCAATAGCCGGAGCCCTTCCCCAGCTCGTGACACCGTCACTGAACGACCCTCCCTCCTGGCACACATCGGCAGAGTGCCGCGATATGGTGGCGGCGGTGGAGTCTTGCTCTGAGGAGATCCCGTTTCTGAATGATGAGGCCGCTATGAAGCGTTGTGTCTGTTCTAAAGATAGCTTCACGGCCGATATTGTCACCATGTTAGTCGCGAGTGGAGAGGTCTGGTTCTAAAAGTAATTCAAGTTCTTGCCGATCTAACGGTGTAAATAGGTGTACCGGGGATACTAAGACTTATGAGGACCTGTGCGGTGATGGGGATGTCGATCGTAATGTGTAGGTAGTGGTGGACATTGGGGGGCGGGCTGATATGGGGCTCTGGTGCATGTGTTCCCCGGATTTGGGGGATGCCGTTTGGCTATGATGTAGGTACTCTGACTAGAGTAGGGGTGTAAATACATGTACCTACATGTATGTACCCCAGATGTGTAATTATCCGCCCGTCAGATACATGTATTTACCTACATGTATGCTAGATTCAACTGCATTCAACGAGTAGGTGCAGTGGCCCTTTGGTTTGTGGAGCTTTATTTGGCATATAGTACAACTAACTTAGCGGCCCCTCCACATCGGTGCAGGTCCGAACCGAGTGTTCTTATTTTAACCGTCGACCCTTTCTAGAACCCCTCTCCACAGACCATCTTTTCCCCCACAGAGAACTGCGCCTTGATTGCGAAGTGAGGTGAAGCTCTCGGAGGTCGACTTTCGTTGATCCGGTATGTTTCTACAGATCGTGAAGTTGAAATGAAGGGGCCGAAATAACCCTAACTGGTAGTTTTGGTAGCGTGCGGTCTGTGGGTGGGCTTTGCTCTCTCTCTGTATGTGTGTTTAGTTATCCCATAAACCGTCGATACTGACACCCCTCATTTAGGACCAAAAGCCACACCAACAAGTACCACAAAATTTATTAGCACTAGCCACTTGTTGGCATTTTGTGAAGGGGTGTCGACGGTTTATGGGGATACTTGGTGTGCAATTGATGGTGGTGGTAATGGTGTTCTTATTATATACGTAGAGCAGAGTTGGGGATAGAGTTGGAGAAACGAAAAACGAGAATTAAACGAGAAACGAGAAACGAGAAACGAGAAGGTGCATCTATGATGTTTTTGATAAATCAAAATTGCCCTTCTTCTCTCCAATCATGTCATAGTACATAGGTAGCCAGTAGAGTTTGATAACCGAAACCGATGCGGATCCATGCAGGTCACTCACGGTGCACGAGTAGAAAGGCAAGCTCTGTCTGTCCGTCTAGTCGCTTCCATAGGGAATAATGTAAAGTAAAGTATGTAATGTTGTCTGATGTTGCGTATTTTCTCACGTCACGTGAGTAGTTCTATTTTTTGCAGTATGAAAGAAACGATCCGCGGGCTCACCCGCTTCTCTTCTCTCTCTCTCTCTCTCTCTCTATTCTCACTCTCGTGCTTTTTGTTTGTTGTGTGTTTGGATGGACCCTTGGCTTGATACTAAAAACGTTTGACAGCAGTTCCCCTCCTTCCCCCCATCCCACGAAGATTGCATCTGTCTGTACCTTAACCCCCACCCCCACCACCCACCCCCATTCTCTTTCATCTATCTTCTATCTATCCGCAAGGTGTCGGCGCCCCTCCCACATCCTACACACACGCCACATACCACACGCATCACACCCACATCTCATCCAGATTAATCTAGGAGCAGCTAGGGGCAGCATCAATCAAGTAAGCAAGCACGAGTCAAGTCAGCAGCAATAGTATTGGGAAGGCTTCGTTGTACCCCCCCCCCCCCCCCCAAAAGGAGCTATGGATAGTCGCTACTCCCAGGATGGTGACCGGTACACTCCCCCTGGATCCTCCACGTCTTCAGCCCGTCAATCCTTCAACCGCTTCCGCGACTCCGTCCCCGGTCGTGTCTCCACACTACGCAATCAAATTCAATCCCTCCCAGACCGCTTCCCCCAAGTAGCAGGAACAATTCAGGCCGTCCCCGACAACATCAAATCCGTCCCTGGCCGCCTCCAAACCCTCCCAGATAAACTCCAAACTCTCGGGGGACTCGCCCAGGAACAGTTCGCCAAGCTCCCGAACCGACGGAGCGTATCATCGTCGACACCAACGTCCCCAGTATCCGATTGCTCGACGTCGTCAGCAGCGTCAATGTCTAACATGGCCATGAAGGCTCCTGAACCGGATGATCCGGCGTATGACCCGGCGTTGGCGGCGCTCGCGGGGAGGATATTGTATAGGTCTGGGTATGACCCGGAGTCAGGTGGCCCCCTGTTGATCCTGTGCGCAGCGAGCTTTCCAGATGCGAAGCAGGTGGATTACAATAAGCTGTTGCCGTATGTTTTGGGAATTATTCCGTCAGATGATGAACTCGGTCCTGAGGAACTGGGTGGGAGCTACTCGGTTATCTTTTTCTCGGGTGGGGGTGGCATGCCCGGGACTGGGGGAACAGGAAACGGTGGTGGTGGGGCTTCTCAGGGGAATAGACCGTCTTGGGCGTGGACGCTGCAGGCCTACAATTTGGTTCGTGGCCCTTTTTTGTATATGGGTTTCAACCTGTGGGTCTTGGGTGGGAAGCTGACGATGTCTACAGTTAGGAAGAGCAGTAAGGAAGAGGATACGAAAGCTGTGGGTTGTCCACGAGAAAGCTTGGGTCCGTATCCTTTTTGAAATGATGGCTGGTGTAGTTTCCGTCAAGTTTAGGAAGAAGGTGGTCCATTGTACGTATACCCGCCAATTGAACAAGTTTCTTGGCAATTGGAGCTAACAGTAGCACTCTATATAACAGTGAATAGCTTATCAGATCTCGCAAATCATCTCAAGATCACAAGTCTCAACATCCCTCCGGTTGTGTATTTCCATGACCGTAAACTCTCTCAGACAATCACCACCCCTAATCCACCTCCACCTATTTTCGGCTCTCCGCCATTCCACAATGCTGCCAACCCACCCCGTGTTGGTGAGAACATGCCCCTCCCGCAGTTCCTCATCGATGCATCACGCTATGTACGTTCGAAATGTTTACACATTGAGGGGATTTTCCGTGTCCCCCCGAACTCTACCCTTCTGGATATCCTCCGTGAGGCTGTGGACCGTAAGCAGTATCTTAAATTGGATGAGTGGGGGCCTCACACATGCGCCGCCCTGATAAAGCTCTACTACCGATCTCTCCCGGAGCCAATATTTCCGGCAGAATGCTACGACACGCTGATGTCCTTCACACCCGCTATTACTGGCGCTGATGATGGAGATAGGCTAGGCGAAGACCTCATCTTCCCCAAGGTTAAAGATCTCCTTGAAGGAGAGAAGGGGCTCCCAATTGCAAGTAGGGTTTTGTTGCTGAAACACCTTCTTCCATTGCTTGCGCTGGTATCTCAATATGCGGCGATTAACAAGATGACGCCGAAAAATTTGGCTGTGTGTATAGCACCAAGTCTGATTCTATCTGATGATATGGTAGCAGATGCAAAGGCTTCCTCAGGCGTACGCAAGTTTCTCGAGGTTGCTATGGAGCGGATTGAGGAGCTCGCCCCGAGACTTCCGGAAAGGCCTAATGCGAGCCATGGGAGGCATAGCTCTAACGGCAGCTCGATAGAGTTCGGGATCAATCCCCCAACACCTACAACCTCTCCTCCACCTTATGGATCCGGGAAGATACAGAGAAAGAAGCTCCCTGGCTCAGAGAAGAAAGATGGCGATGGGGGAATCAGCCCTCCCAGAAAGTCAGTTGGCGAGAGCAGCCGTCCTTCCCTTGATGGGCAAACACTGGTCGACACCGAAGACATCCAATCATCTCCGCTGCAACCACCTCTACAGCCTCAACCTGTCTTGACACCCCCGCCTGTAGTCTACAGACGCGGCTCGACCCCCAGTGCCTCCACATTCGCTGCCGGTGCCACGACCCAATCACCCCCACCACAAACACCGCAGGATGCGGATGCCAGCCCCCCTGGAGGAATAGTGTTGCGCCGCAAGGCGAGTCTGCAGGCGCTCGCAGGTGGCAGTAGTAACGAGGGGACACTGTCAAGAGGTCCGTCATCATACTCATCATCCACAAACCTAAGCCCCCACAATGCACACCCATTTCTTACCCGCTCCCTCTCTGTCTCCTCCCCGGCCCCACCGCGGGTCGTGAGGAGAGCTGTATCATCCTCATTCCTGCCCTCTGTTACTTCATTCTCCCCCTCCCCTAGCTCTACCTCCACTTCTGCTTCTATCCCTGTTGCCCCAACATCTTCTTCTTCAAGCGTTGCTGCGATCGCAAACTCTCTAAATCGCGCTAAATTCAATCCCAACCAGAATCTCCCCACGGCGACACCGATGGTCAGGGCAAAGACGCTCGAGAGCACCAGCGTCGGCAGTAGGAGTAGATCGGGCACCCTCGTCAGCCTTGCCAGCGCCGGCGCCGGTAACGAGAGTAGGCGTAGCTCAGTGGTAGAGAGGCCGGTACCGGTGGTGGGGAGTGCGGCGGTGAGGGACCTGAAGGCGCTGTACGAGGAGAGGAGTAAGACGGCGGAAGTGTTGGTGAGGACTGGTACGAGGGGGAGTGTGAAGGGGAGGTGGAAGGAGAAGTAGTAATTTTTTCTTTTTTTTTTTTGCTAGGCTGGGTTGTGTTGTGGTTTTACTTATTTCTTATATTTTATGGGAATACTTGGCATCTGGAAGCGTGGTTTCTTCTTTCTCTTTCTGTTTTGTAGCTTTTCGTCTCAAGTACTTTTTTTCTCTCTTTACTTCTTAGGGATCTTTTCCTTCAATTCATTGGTTTGATCTTTTCCTTTTCCTCCCCCCCTCCCTAACTCTTAACCTCTAATCTAAATGCATGTGCATGTTAAAGAAACCCAGAAAGAGTTGGTGGGAAAAGTAGGCTTTAATCAACATGAATTTTTTTTTCCCCCTCCTTTCTAGATTCTGGGCCCCCGAGCCCCCCGAACGGAAACACTGGTAATTACAACAGTAACTTCATACTACACCAAAACCAAAACCGGTCTCCTGCAGCGGGGGCCGGTTGACAAACTACGTAGCGGGTTAAGGTGGTACGTATATGTAGGCAGAGAGGAACGCCAGCTGCATGGGCCATCACTCGGTCTTTTTGAACGCTAGCTGGCGGGGGGCTCAGCTTACATAGTAGCTCGTATTCGTATGTATTGTATTGTATGTATTACTAATTCTGCATCCAATAAGGGGGAGGGGGGTTCCATGGGTGGCTGCGGAATTTACATAACTACATGTGATTGGATGCATGTGTTTACATCCATCCGATCAAGGTCCCCCCAGGCGGTGGAGGGTTGTAAATTACCCCTAACCCTAGTGGTTTCGCCATGGCCGGCGGCCCGGTGTGTAGCTACAGCTATGTAGGTTAGACCTATACCTGCGTTTGTTTGAGCTACTTTCTTTACCCCCCCATCTTCAGAACAGCGTTATGGGTGCTACGAATACGGGGGGGGGAGGGGTACGGGTATCGAGGTTTTGCGGCGCCCGCCCCGCCGGACAGCGAGGGCGGGAGATGCTCCGGTATATTGTGGGGTTATGGGAGTCTATGAGGTTTTTTTTTTTTGGGGGGGGGTTTCTGGAAACACAGCCCCCCCCTCCCCCCCCCTCCCCTTACCATATACCATTGTACGTAGGCCATGGATGCACCACATACGCGCTAAAGAGTCGAGTGGGTATCTATGTGTGGTGAAGAGCGCAAGGAACAAACAATCATCCGGCCCGCCGGGGGGGGTGGGCGGTTGAATATACATACTGTACTGTACCTACTGGTGGTTTGGATGCTGAGTTATGGTAGGTCAGGTACACAGCTTAGCCTGCGAGTCCGATTGTGGTTGGTGGAGCTTTGATTGACGGTGCTCGTGGCCGTATGGATTAACTAGAATTGGTATCTCGAGCATAGCAGAGGGTACAGAAGCGGGGGGTGGGGCGGGGAGGTGGTTGCCGACGGCGCTTCGGAAGCCCGAAGGGCCGATAGCAGAAGACTGGGCCATGGGTAATCACTCGTTCTTTAGCTCCGCCTCCCTCGTACTAAACAACCGGGTAACAGTTACCATGTAGGTAAGAGCAGAGTACATGAGTGTGGCTACATACAAAACTTCATTATGGCACCGCAACACCGAACCGCGCGGATAGAGCATGATACTAGTTCCGCACTCACCACATCATGCGGTGCTGCGCGCGCCGGTATTTTGGGGGGTTGTATCGCTGCACCCGACTTCCAATCAAGGCTGCAAAACAAGAAAAAAGCCTGTCTATGTTCGATCTTGTCCCCTCTTATGCGTACTCCCTGAAGTAGCTATTATAGGCTAACAAGACCCTATCGCTTTGCATGATGGCCCGTCTAATAATACCGAGGGCTGTTTGGTGATTGATGCTCCGATGAGGTTGTACTGATTAAAGAACACTCGTTCCATGATTGTAGCCATCGGAAGAGCGTTCCCCCTTTTCTCTGTTTAGCTCACTGGTGCTTATAGATTACAGATTCTCTCCATCGGCCATCTCGTACCTAAGGATCACTGCCAATAGGAAAAAAAAAATTGAACTTCGTGGTGAGAATTCAACTGGTTTGTCGGATGAGGGCGGTAATTTGCCACAGAATTTTGTTTCTCTGCTACGGATGCAAGTACATGTATCCAATCATATCAGCTTTGAGGGATTAGAGGCATTGAAGTGATTAGTACAGTGTTTTCGACTAGAGATGCGGAATTGAGGAGGTAAGAGTTAGCGGTAGAGGCTGTGTAGGATAGTCGATGGGAGGAAGAGTGTAACTATAGAGCGGGCACGCGCTGGCATGTGATGGTAGGTGGTCGATTGTAAACCTTAGCTCGAGATGAGAATACTGGGCCACGGGTTATCACTCGGCTCACTTTGGTGGCTCCGCCCACCTGGTACTACATGAGCGATTCCAGGAAAGAACCAAACAGGTAGACAAGGTAAAATACGAGGGTACCTATTGGGGTTGGGGGGCTACAGAATACGATAAGTACATGTATTTTACTACTTATTTTTCTTTAGGTTCTTATTCCGGGATTATCTACTAGACTCTCATCTCTCCATCCTACATGTAATAAATGTATGATGGCACTAAATTAGGGATGCTGCCGCTCAATGGCAAAACATCTTGTAATGGCAAAACAAACCTCCCGCGTTCATGCACGTCTGTCAATCAACATCTTAAAAAAAAATCCTGCAATGGAAATGACCGCCTTTATCTCTTGTCCTTCATATCTTGAAGCAGGACAAGAAACGGCGGCTCGTGCGGAGGTATTCCAAGCCGTATCGAATCGATTGGCGTTTTAGTTCAGTATGCATCCTCCCTATGCAATGCGCGTAGGAGATGGCGGTAAATTTGTGCAGCATGTATCTAACGGACCCTGTTTCGTGGCTGCTGTGCTTTATGTATGGTATCCTCTTGGGATCTCTTGGAAGGTTGCTGTCGTGACCGCCCCCCTCTCGGAGAATTATCGCCCAGAAATGATTCCAGAACCACAACCACCACGTTTTGATTGCGACCGACCGAAGACGTGTATTTTATGTGGCGTGTAGCTAGGAGAGATGGAACGTTCTCTAGGACGACGACGTCAGTCTGATTTTTTTTAGTGATGGTTTATTTTTGCGCATCATACATACCCCAATTCCAGTTTCCAGTTTCCAATTTCATATCCACGCCTGTGCAAGCCCTTTCGAGATCAATTTTATTTTACATAACCCCCTCCTCATCCTCCCACGTTCTTGGCAGGATAAACGATCTACTCAGACTAGTTTAGCAAGGTTAGCGTTTGTTTCATGTTCATCTCTCCGCTCCCCCTGAAACCTCTCTCGTCCTCAACCCAACTTTTCTCTCCACGGCGGCAACAAATTGAACAAAAAAAAAAAAGAACCAAGACTCTCTCTCCCCCAACCAACCAACCCGTCGCCGAGATGAAACGCGTGTCTCCTTTACTTGGCCATCCCCCGTCCCGGATCGGACTCCCTCCGGGATTTTATGGGTTAGGGTTTAGAGAGTGGGCGACAAGGGATGGGTGGGTTTGTGGCGATCAGATGTCGGATTATGCTTACCCATCGCACTGGCCTCAGCAGCAAGTACCTTGCAGGAACACCCTGGAGTGTGTACCTACATACAAGTTTAGAGAGCTAGCGCCGTGAATGTTCGGGAGGAGCCGAAGCGAAGCTGGCTGTCGGAGGTAATCTTGGTACCTGGTTCTTCAGCTAATTGCTGGTAGTAGATTATGGGAGAGCGAGAAGTTTGAGTGAAGATGGTATTAATTTTGAGTTGACATTGTTTTTGGCTCATGGGGGATATACATGTACTTGGATGTAAGAGGGTAACTCCAAGTACATTGCTAGTTAGGTGTGGTTTTCTTGGCCTTCGTTTCGCATACACGACGCCAAGGCGGAATATAATTATGGCCCATAAGGAAGCTGGCGAGAAGGCAGGCAAAGAAGGTAGGTGGTCGTTTAGCCGCTTCAGACTACATATATGTATCATTCAAGGGGCGGTGGCATGCATTGGGGCGCTCTCTCTCTCTCGCTTGGGGAAGGAGAAATACCTACTGGTCTTTTCTAGATGGAGTTTATTTCCTCGTAGAATTAACGGCGTAGCAAAAGAGGAAAAAAAAGATGCCAGCGGATGAAGGCGAGGAGTAAGATGTTAGTGGTGGTGATTTACCTAGAATTAGAATTAGAGGTACTACACTTTTGACTAGGAAGAGAAGGTGTACCGAACCTTGGACGCTTTGATATTGCACTTTCCCGCGCGCGCACCAGCACCAGCAGCATGTATGCTGTAAGGGGAATATGGATGGTGGTTGGTTGGACTGGATCGACTCTCTCACGCGCTGGGCTGCAGGTGCAATTTTGAGGGGGGGGAAGCACTGAGGGCGAACGGGTGAAGCGATCACTCCCCCTCCCTCCCTGTTTGGGTATCTAACTCCCCGTAGCGAAACAGTTTTGGCAGGAAAATGAATCTCTGGGCGAAATCTGGGCGCAAATAATAAACTCTGGGCACACCTCCCCTTTTTGAATTGACCTCCGTCCCCTACCTTCCACAGTTTCTTGTATTTCTACTCACCTACTCTTCTTCTTTTCCTCTTCCCCCCCCCCCCCTTCTTGAACTTTTCTCATCCTATTCACGACACTCGCTATCGATCTTTAAAGGTCTTTTTTTTACCCTTTCTTTTTCTTCTTTAAACCTTAATTGAGGCGACATACTGTCCTCGTCCATCCACAAGATACACTAGAATAAAAATCGTTTAACAGACACATCTCATCACCCCCCCACAGCCCTTCGGCAAACATACAAGGCAGAGCATTTATATTTTTTCAGTAATAAAGCTCCTTAGTAAATTTATTTTCAATATGCGTTTCTCTACAGCTGCCCTCGGTGCTATGACCGTCCTGAGCGGACTGGCCGCTGCTATCGATATCATTGAAATCCAGGATAGGCACTTTGTCAACTCAAAAACTGGAAAGCCCTTCTTTGTAAGTTACTACAATTACAGCTCTACCTTAGAATGTACTACTAGTTTCTATTTCAGATTGACTAACTGGTGTTATTTGATACCCTGCAGATCAAGGGAGTAGATTACCAGCCCGGCGGTTCCGCCGCCGTTGAGAAGGGCGGGGACCCTCTCTCCGACGTCGAGACCTGCACCCGTGACATCTTCCTCTTCCAGCAGCTCGGCATCAACACCATTCGTGTCTATTCCGTCGATCCCACCGCTGATCACGACGCATGCATGACGCTCCTCGCTGCGGCCGGCATCTACCTCGTGCTCGACGTCAACTCGCCCCTTGAACACCAGCATCTCAACAACCAGGAGCCATGGACCACATACACTCCCATGTACCTCGAGCACATCTTCGGCGTCATCGAGGTCTTCTCAGGATACGATAACATGCTTGCTTTCCTGGCTGGAAATGAGGTTATCTTTGACTCTGGTTCCGCTGAGGCCTCGCCGAACTATGTCAAGGCCGTCGTCCGTGACATGAAGGCGTACATCACTAACCATGTCCACCGCGTCATCCCCGTCGGATACTCCAACGCCGACGACCTCAAGTTCCGCACATCACTCGCGCACTACCTCGAGTGCGGTGACACTGGCTATATTGACTTCTTTGGTGTCAACTCCTACCAGTGGTGCGGTGACAACACATTTGAAGGTTCGGGCTACGACAAGCTTGTCGAGGACTACGCAGATTACTCGCTCCCCGTATTCTTCACCGAGTACGGGTGCAACGAGGTCCGCCCGCGTGTCTGGCAAGAGGTCGGTGCTCTCTACTCAGATGACATGACTGGCGTCTTCTCGGGAGGCCTTGTCTACGAGTTCTCGGAGGAGCCAAACAAGTATGGTATCGTTGAGATCGATGGGGACGCTGCCAACATCATGAGCGAGTATGACACTCTCGTTACTGCGTTCGATAAGGTCCCGGAGGAAATCTCGATCCCCAGCAACACCAATATTGTTGACCGCCCTGTCGACTGCCCCGCTGAGTCCTCGTTCAAGAACATCAACGGAAACCTCACACTCCCCTTCACCCTTGGCCAGGAGTACATTGACGATGGTGTCGACACGAAGACCTTCGTCAAGGGCAAGTTCCTCTCACTGGACAGCCTCGACCTCGAGGTCAAGCTCGATATCAACGACTCCAAGGGCAAGGCTATCGCCGACAAGACCATCGAGGCTACCAACTCCGTCAGCCAGTCCGCCATCCCCGAGGGCGGCCACGGAGCCAACACTGGCGGTGGTGTCGGAACTGGTGGTGTCACCTCGACTTCAACTAGCTCTAGCTCCTCCTCCTCTTCCACTAGCTTGTCGAACGGTGCGGCCTCGGTGAGCACCAGTGTCGTTGGCTGGGCTGTAGCAGCGGCCGTGATGGGGTTCGCAGCGTTCTTGTAAATTGACGTGGTTGGTGGAGGGTGGGGTGGCGCCATTGTGTTCTTTTCTTTTGCTTTCTTGATGTATAAGTCTTGCTTGGCTGGGAGGGAGGAGGGATTTCTTTTGTTCCTGGAGTGCTTCTTCTGTCTGTTCACTGTTTTTTTTTTGTGTGGGTAGACGGAAACTTCTTTTTTTTTACTTACTCTTTTCTTGTTACTTTTTTTTTTATAAATAATCTGGTTGGATGTGAAAAATCATTTGCATTGTAGGTTTCGCAGTCCCTGTTGTGAAGTGATGAAGCTGTAGTTGTGGTGCGAGGCGTGCGGTAGGTAGATCGTGCGATCATGTCCCAGCCCTAGAAAGGTCCGTTCAGTCCATCCATCGGTAGAGATAGTTGCACGCTGCCCGCCAGGCTGTCTGTTACAAGAATTATTCTTTCAACGGAGTTGAGAGTGATTGGTTGGGGTAGTTAGTAAAGTTGAGAGTATTCGAATCATATCTAGTGAGAGGTGTGTTATGTAAAAGTCTGTTGGGTATATTTTGAAATCGAACGGCGATTGCTAATGTGGGGTGCGGAAATTTTTTTCCCGCTGCAGAGGTTTGGTGGTTGGTGGTTGGGTTGTGAATAGGTTGTGGACGTTAGGTGGGTTGTGAATGGTAGAAGTAGGTTGTGAGGAGGTGCGAGTGAAAAGTATTTTTCTGTCTGTAGCCTGTGGTTCGCCAAACAGTGAGTGAGCAACCATGAAGAAAACAACGAAAATGACCTATCATTATGGCTGAGATTCAAGCTGCAAGATCGTGCCTGTCCCTAACATCTAAAAATCGAACATTAGTGAGCAGCAATAATAACCAAAAAGAAATAAAAAAGAAATAAAAAAGTCCCCCATCGCTACTGTTAGCTACATGTAGTTGCTATGAAGTATCTAGTCAATGATTGCACGTTCACTTTCTCGTCCGCTGCACTGACAATCCCACTTAGCAACCGCCCAGCAACCCCACAGGGAAAAAAAAAAAAAGCCGTCTTGGAAGAAGCCTTGGCTCCAGCACGCCCTTTTGTACTCCGGAGGTAGAATGGGGGGCACGCGTACGGGGAGGCGGACGCGTAAGTCTGAGTGCGGTGCCGACGCAGCCGGTTGCGTAGGCCCTGGTCGGAACGTTTAAATGTTTGATGAGACGGAGAGGGGGAGGAGGGGGAAGTACATGTTTGGGCCGAGGAATGATGGGGAAAGGACGAGGGCGGAGGAGATAAGGGGGTATTTGGAGTATTTGGAGTATGTGGGTATGTGGGTATGTGGGTATGTGAGAGTGTTTGGACGTTTGTTTTGGGGGTTGTTTGGGCGTGGTGAGAGTGCACGGACGGATGGTGAAAGCTTGATGAAGCTTCGCTGAGACGGCATTAGAGGCTGTACCACGTCCTAGACAATGTGTTTGTCGTCGTTCAGAAATTATAAAGTAATTTGGCTCTTAACTACATGTACCAAAACTCCTGTTTTTCAGGACCGGAGTATATAGAGGGGCCTTTTTCTGTCTTAATCATTATCTCGATAAAATAGAGCAGGAGGATAAAGCTAAGCTCTGTCTCTGCTTGAGGCTTCTGAGTGTGGTAAGAATGGCATTGTCATGAAGCCCGGGTTCGGCCTTGTTACATTCGGCCTGCTACAGCCATTCGGTACCCCGTGATTCGCAACATGAAATCGCACTCGTTCCCTTTCATTTTCGTGACGATCTTGATCCTCCAAGTGAATCAAAATCTACTTTATACTTCTAGTATCTATCTTAATCTCGATGGAGCACATATCCTCCTCGCCGGCTGAATTACTAGCTGCTCCTATTCTACTGGCTGAGGATGTAGAGTAATTCAGCCTGCGTTTATACGTTACGTTACAGATATTTCAAATCCCAGCTCACAAAACTCCCAAACCACCAACAAGACAAGACTTCCAAGATCTCAGATGTCTTACCCACAGGCACGCAGCGCAGGCGCGCGACTATTATTCTCCGGGCCTATGGGGTGAAGTGATATCATCTCACATCCTGTCTCGCGTCGCTCGGCCCTGGGCCCCGAGACATGAGCGAGCCCTGGGGAGTGTTGCGGCCGACTCCTACCCCCCCGGCGGGCATCAGAGCGAATGGGGGTTTCCCAACGACCAACCTGTAAAATCCAACATACCAACCCCCTCCCCCTTCACCGCCGTCCGTCTAGGTAGGTACCGCTTGTGAGAATATCCGCAAGACACCCCCTCACTCTAAATCATCCCATACGGGCTATCATACAGACCATTATATTAAATCCCCAGGCAGGTGAGGCACGGATATGAAATCATTTCCCTCCTCCAATACACTCCATACCCCCCCCCCCCCAAACCCTACCCTGGTCCTGATTGCAAGTCTTTTTACGACGTCGCTTTACATAACGCCGCCCGTACATACATACTACTACATGGTTGCATGTGCGTTCCTAATTTGGCAATTTCACAGGTACCAATGCTAGAGAAAATTATTGTAGAAACAGGGTCTAAAAACATGGTTTAGGTGGCTGCCCCGCCCAATGGAACTCTTACCATACTTCTAGTTACTCTACGGAGACTAGGGCTAGGGAGGGGGGGAAGTTCACGATGGTGGTTTCCTAGCGCCCGGGTACACCCGTGAGAGATAGGAGAGGAGGGTTTTCGAGAAGGTTAGAGTTTAGTGGCTATGGCGATGAAGGTTAAGTGAAAGTGGCAAAAGCGGGGGGTACATACAATACATATTGTATGTAGATAGGAGGGGGAGTCCAAGTTTAGGGTTCAGGGTCCTGCTAGAGATTTACAGACCCAGACGGCCGATAGGGATTGAGTTCCCCGGGTCCGCGCAGATGGGGAGAAGATGTAGATGCAGGTAGAGAGATAGGAGACGAGACATGCCGTCCAGGCTTTTTTATTTTTACCTAGAGTTGTAGATAGGAAAATACATTTCTTGATACCCATGAAGAGACCCCCCTCTTTTCCGCCACAGGAAATGATGGATGTTTATCTGAAGAGAACGCTTTAGAGTTAACTCTAGAACCGCCAGACCAGTGCCTGAGCTTCCGAAAGATACGCGGAAGGGTAAAAACCCGTCGCGAAATCTCGGAGCCGTTCTTTCTCCTCGGAGGGGAGGGAGGAAAGAAAGAAGGTTAGGGTTTGGTATGTACTAGCAGAGGAGGCCCTGACTAACGGTTTACAGTTTACGAAAAAGGATTATGCATGGGGCACGTGTGTCTGGGGTGATTTAGAGATTATGCTTGATATGTTAAGGCCGGCTGTCGACATGCCCTTCCCCGGCAAAAGTCGTCCGATCACCATCCCATCTCCATCTTGCATGAGGGCGCATGTGGGGTTGGGAGTTTGGGGGGGGGGGGAGTGGAGGGTGGAGGGGTAAATTGATGCTTTACATATGATTGAAGAGTCTGTCTAAGACTGTGGTTGTGGTCGCTGTCCAGGTTGTGGTGTGGTAGTCCATGGTAGAGATGTAGGATCTTTTTCAGATGGTTTGAAATTCTCTTTAGTCGTAAGCGTTACATCAGAATCAGGATCTTAAGCTGTTTTCTCCTCTACCCTCTTTCTAGATTTCTCTTATCAGAGCACTGTGAGTGGTCGGCTTATCGCCTACGGAATCAAAACACCAAACCTTTTGGTTTAGGCATGGTGTGCTTTACTGTTTTGGGGTTCTTTTTACGTTTTGTAATGTACCTGGGCGCCGAATTCCTCCGTACGGGGGGCGCGCTCGCCAGAACAGAACAGCGAGTCCCCACGCTTACATACTCGATGCTGGTCTCTCTCTCGCGAGAGAGAGGTGCGCGACATGTTCGACATGGGGATTTTCTAGGCTGAGCTGCGGGGGGGTACCGGGTGGTGGAAAGTGTCATGCAAGGCGAAACTTTTTTACTATTTCGTTTTACGGGATCTCTTGCTTTACCCGCATACAAATCTGGCCGCGATCCAGGTCTTCGGGAGGGAGGCGACTGGTATTGAAAATCTACCGACAAGGTTCCATAGGGTGCGCTAGTCCTATTTAAGACCGTATCTTGACGGGCAGGCCTAGCGATGATGTATTTTTGTGGGCTAAGCAATCGATAAGGAATACTGAAGGGGCATGGTACTGGGATGGAAACCTTGATGCGGGGTTCGGAATTTAACTGACTGTAGTGAATTACGCCAGAGAAAATATTTTTCCGCGTTCCTTTTTTTTTTTTTTTTTTTTCCTTTTCTTTTGCTGCTCTCGTCTCCCCTCCTTACGATTAGCGTGATGTGTGTGGTGCCTGCTTAGCTTAGCTAGCAACCTTCGTCGGGGGCGATAGGGATGGAAATAATTAGGGTGATTAGAGAGTGGAAGCCTTGATGGTGGATGAAGGCTTTAAAGAGGGAGCCATTGTCCCGCCATCTGAAGTTGAAATTTCCTCGCACCACAGTTGTTTGAGAAGCCAGTCTTATATACCCTCTTATAACAAAGTCGAAGAATTTAATAGCAAGAGTCTGCCCTCATCAGCACTCATCCTCTCTATCTCTACCATAATTACCAGAATATTTTGAATTCTTCTTCACAAACCACATTAACCAACATGTCCAACATTGCTTACGAACCCGAGTTTCAGCAGGCTTACCACGGTATGTTTTTGCATATCTCGATCATTGACACTGCTTTCAATAGTATTAGTATACTGACTTCAACACAGAGCTTGAGTCTTCCCTCTCCAGCTCTAAGCTTTTCCAGGTCACTCCCGAGCTCAAGGCCGCTCTCCCTGTCGTCTCTGTTCCTGAGCGTGTCATCCAGTTCCGTGTCACCTGGGAGAACGACAAGGGCGAGCTCCAGGTCAACCGCGGATACCGTGTCCAGTTCAACTCTGCACTCGGACCCTACAAGGGCGGTCTCCGTTTCCACCCCACTGTCAACCTTTCCATCCTCAAATTCCTTGGGTTCGAGCAAACCTTCAAGAATGCCTTGACTGGACGTAAGTAGTCTGACCTTGCATTGCATACTGAGATTGAGTCTTTACTTACATTTCATGCTTTTATAGTCAACATGGGCGGTGGAAAGGGAGGATCTGACTTCGACCCTAAGGGCAAATCTGACAACGAAATCCGCCGCTTCTGCTACTCATTCATGCGTGAGCTCTCCCGCCACATTGGTCAATTCACTGACGTCCCCGCCGGTGACATTGGTGTTGGTGGTCGCGAGGTCGGCTACATGTTCGGTGCCTACAAGGCCTACAAGAACCAGTGGGAGGGTGTCATCACTGGCAAGGGCACCACTTGGGGAGGATCCCTCATCCGCCCTGAGGCCACTGGTTACGGTCTCGTCTACTACGTCTCTCACATGCTCTCGTACGCCTCTGGCGGTAAGGAGACCTTCGCCGGCAAGCGCGTCGCCATTTCTGGCTCCGGAAACGTTGCCCAGTACGCTGCCCTCAAGGTCCTCGAGCTCGGTGGAAGGGTCATCACCCTCTCCGACTCTAAGGGTGCCTTGATCGCCACCTCCGAGGAGGGCTTCAACGAGAACGACATTGAGCAGATTGCCCAGCTCAAGCTCGACCGCAAGTACTTGACTGAGCTTCACGAGGCCCAGGATTCCTTCAAGAGCCGCTTCAAGTACCTCCCCGGTGCCCGCCCCTGGTCCAACGTCGAGCGTGTCGATATTGCCCTCCCCTCCGCCACCCAGAACGAGGTTTCTGAGCAGGAGGCCAAGGACCTGATCGCCGCTGGCTGCAAGTTCATCGCTGAGGGCTCCAACATGGGCTCCACCCAGGAGGCCATCAACGTCTACGAGGAGGACCGCCGCACCCGCAAGGCTGAGGGTATCTGGTACGGACCCGCCAAGGCTGCCAACTGTGGTGGTGTCGCTGTCTCTGGTCTTGAGATGGCTCAGAACTCCCAGCGTGTCTCATGGACCTCTGAGCAGGTTGACAAGGAGCTTGCCGGCATCATGGAGAGGTGCTTCTGGAACTGCTTGAACACTGCTAAGGAGTACTACGACATTGCCGAGGGCGAGCTTCCTTCCCTCGTTGCTGGTGCCAACATTGCTGGATACGTCAAGGTTGTCACTGCCATGAAGGCACAGGGTGACTGGTGGTAAACGATTTTCTGATTTTTGGGAGGTGGGAACAAAAAATTAATGGAGTTATGTCTTTTTTCCTTCTTTTTATTTTCTTCTTTTACTATCTTACTAGGGTCACTGTTTATTGGTTATGGTTTTTTGGAGCTGGGAAATGTACAGTGCAACTTATTTTTTCTTATGATTTTTTATTCTACCTGAGCTAGCGAGCGAGCGGCGAGGGCTTACCTTACACTGCAATCTGGTTTCTTTTGTTTTTCTTGACGAGCAGGCTTGCGGGAGAGGGAAATAGGGATGGATTGGGAACATCGGTGTTTTGGAAAAAACAAAAACCTATCAAGCGTTTCATGTATGAAGATATCAATGAAATCAAGTGGATTGGTTAAACACACACATTTTGAAAAGTTCTCCGGGGTCCTGATTGGTGGTGAGAATGATTAGTGAACTACTAATTTTTGATGGTTGGGCGCCCCTCCGGGGATAACCCGGAGGTTGATGGTGAGTGGTGGATGGTCTTGGGGGTGGCGGAGGTGGTGATGTGCTGTGGGAGTGTGGGGTGGATGTGGTCACGTGCACGTGGGGTTGTTGGCGTGGGGAATGGTGGGGGTTGGATTTGAACTTGGAACCTTGGAAGCGTGAGTGGCCGAACTGGACCTTGGAACTAGTGAACTTGGAAGTGGGCGGGTGGGGGCCTCCGCGGCTGGCTATCAGGCTTGAAGGTTGGTGGGTGTGGTGAAGATAGGAAGAAGATGGGCCCGCTACAGCGTGTGGTAAAATTATTGTAGAACTATGGGGAGAGCCCTATTGGCCAAACCAGCCATTAAAACCCTGTTTTGAGACCCCCGCTGTTTCTACAATAGTTCTATCTCTCGCTGTAGTGGGTGGGGGTTTTATAGTAAAATCCGGCTTTTTCAATACGAGGCGACCCTCCTTCGATGGATGCATATGGGCCGTCTTGGGAGTCGAGTTGTTTTCCTGAAGGGCCAGGCTTTCTATCAACGTTCAGCGATGGCTAGCGACCTACAGCTAAGCAGCCAGGCAGGCCCCGCGCTCTCAATCCTCGATGCTTTGGGTTTCAACCATTTCAACAGTCGATTCAGTAGCTACAACTACTCACTAGTAGCGATGGTGGTAGCACTTTACACCCAGCGGTAGTAGTAGTACAAGTAGCCAGCAAGCAAGGCCTGAGTACGACAGTGCGTCCTCAACCCTCACCAGATATTAGGGGTATATGTTAAGGGCTTGATGGGCTGAACCGATCGAAGCGTCCACGCCCCGCACCAGCGATGATGACGAGCAGCAAATCGATGGCAAGTATATGTGGTGCACCTTAGTGTGGTATATTAAGGTGGGCTTGAGCATTGAAGGAAGGAAGTATTGTCTTTTCAACATCCGACGGGTTAGTGCGGACAAGGGAACGCCTCCCATAGTGCCTGGGCCGTCTAGGGACGAGACTCTCGCGCCAATCTTTACTATTCATACTAGAAACCCTCTCCACTCCCGTATTGCAAAGGCCCGCGACAGAAAAACGAAAATCTCCCCTTTGATTTTCATACGACTTCCCAACGCCATAGCCTTAATCTGTTCATGCACTACTCGCCCTACTCTAGAGGTTCTCGGAGCTGGATTCTCTTTTCTCGCGCGTTCTAGGACAGAGAGGAGTTCATTTCGTATGGCCGTTAAAATCCAGGTTCCCTTGCAATTGGCGCGTTCCCTTTAGGCCTATGTTCCCTTCCAGCGAACACCTATTGGCCCATACAGAAACATTGATATACTACTCCAACGGACCAAACCGCGCTGATACATATTTATGAGGGGGATGGTACCTACAGAGTACTCTCGCTGCAAATTCTAGTCGTTCTACAAGTGTGCTAACTATTGGAGTCGCCGGACTAATCACTATCAAGAGTGCTGTATCCCCCCCCCCCCCCCCCTCTCTAGTCGCTGATTGATGAGTTACGGGGAGTTGCGCTCCACAATATCGTCCGCCCCTTAACGAGGCACCTTTCCTAGTGAGAATACCCATTCAGTTCATTGGTAATAGCCTATCTACGGGCGCCCCTCAGTAGGACGTTCACTTCCTTCTGTGTTGGGTGTTCCAATATGAACATTTCCTCAGGAAACATTAGTAGAGCACTCCCACAGGGTATTCCCACATAAAAGTCCGCAGATGGGGTGGGTAGTGGTGAATTGAGTACCGTGATGTTTGGTCTCAGAGGAGGCGAGACATCAGGCCCGAAATAGGTGTAGATGCAACAAGGGAGAGTAAGTAGTTTTGTCAAAGGGGAGTGGGTCCCCCCCCCCTTTCCTGGAGGCTGGTGGGGCCTCGTGTAGAGTCGAAGTTATCTTCGCCAGGATAATTAAAGGTTTATGATAAATTCGGCTGTTTAGAGGATGATGCTCTTCCTGATTTTCTGGTGTCAGGTCATGGGAGAATGTCGTAAAGGTAGTCAGCCTTAGAACACCTATTCTATGGCAGGTGTTCGACTAAGTTCAGGAATTCATGAATACAACCCGCTTCAGCAACCGTTACAGGGAAAGAAGATTGCTAACGAAATTCGGACAAAATACATAGTAAATTAACCTTTTAGCTGCCACAACTTTAAAAAATCCGTAACTCTCGGTTCCAACTTTTCTATCTCAGTGGGAAGGACACTTCGACCATCGAATACACGACCATGACGGGCGCTAATGCCTTTAGAAAAAGAGTAACGAGCCATCGTATTACTAAATCTGGATAGAAAATAATCTTCATCAATAGCATAAATACCCCTTAGCTCAACTTCTCTTCTGCGTATAACATGGGATATCACATACACGTATCACGCCCTGAGTATCTCAACATGTTCAAATCACCAGCCCTCGACATATATCCCGCCCCCAAACGACGGCCGCAACCAGGCATTCAGGTAATGCCAATGTCGCACTTGCAGAAGCCCATGCCGCCCCTGCCGCCCCTGCCGCAAATGACAATACGCAAAGTCCCCACCAGCTCCAGCCTCCAGTCCGACTGCAAGGGTACCCAGGAATCAAGTGTAAAAAACCCCCGGAACATCATTGATCTCAATAACCTCAGCACCAACCCTCATATCACGGCTGCACTAGAGCCTCTGCTCTCGCAGTGGAGCGCGAACCTTAGCTCACGCGAGGTGGCCATCATTGGGCGGATGCCCGTGCAGGAGGCTGAAGGCATCTTTGTCGTGCGGCTGGTTGAGTCCCTTGAGGCCGAGAAGCGGCGACGAAGGGCCGCGGAAAGCAGGGTTAAGATGCTGGAGGAGACGCAGATTGATATCTGGAAGAAGAGGCATCAGGTGATTGAGGAGACGAAGGAGCTGTTGAGGAAGAGGTCGCAGGAGATGAGGGAAGAGGGGGAGTGGGTATGCATGAGGGCAAGGGACCTTGGTGAAGAGAATTCAGAGCTAAGGGATAAGGTGAAGGCATTGGAGATCGAGTTGTGGAATATGAAGAAGTGTGGGGGAGCGGTTGTTTAGATAGAGGTGAGCTGTCTTGGTTGAGCATGTGGCTGGTCATGATTTGTGAGCTATTCTTGGAGAACCAACTACTTTTGATGTGAAACTATCTTTAACATGGAGCACATATCATATTTACATTTATGGTTGCTATTTCCCGCCGAGTGATTTCTGGTGATGGAGTTATGTGTGCGGGTGATCTCTGGTGATGTTACAGGCAGTTCAAGAACACGGGAAGCCCAGAGGCGCAAAGCTGTGCAAAATGGCCCTATGATAACCTATCGCCATCGGCAAGCGTCGGCCTTGAGTCTTGTTATAAATAGCCACATTATTAACGTCAAGTGTCCACCCCTTAATATCAGTATCACATCTAGTTTGGTTTTATTGTAATGGGATTCTCGAGCCGCTGGCCCGTCCATTTTCTATTGTTTTTAGCTATTCCCTACTTGAAGCTCTTACTAAACATGTTATTTCTGTACCAATAATACTCGAAAGATAGTGATGAGGGCGTGCCGTTGGGGGGTTTTACGCCTCAAAACAGAAGTCGGTTTGTTGGTTACATAGGCGAGTATCTTTGATTATTTGTGAAGTGCCCACCCATAAACCGCATAAGAAGATTATCAGCCTTTATGCCTGAAAAAGTGTGAATTGAATACAGCCCTTGGAAGGCTCAAAATTAGCTCTAGATACCGGATAGGGTGGATATGGGACGTCTAGCTTGAGCTCTCCTAGGGAGGGAGGCAACCAACCCGAGACCAAGAGGCAGCAATTGTTCAGGTCGACTCGGGGGGGCCAATATAGGTCAGCGCCAAGGAGCTCTCAATCCTAGAACCAAATACATGATGCATACTAGAAGCTAGTAAGATATATATATTAAATTGCGCCCTACGCGCATCAATCACGCCTAATACCGCCGAAAACAGTAGGAAAGATCCCCCGGAAGGGCGCCGTAGTAGGCATTAAAAGTCTTTATTCCTATAAATTTTCCGAGCTCTTTATTTTTGTCCAAGTCTTTACCACCAACATGTCGGGCGGAAAAGTGGTCCTTCTTTCCCGTCATATCCATTGGGATATACGTCTCTTTAATTATCTAGACCACCAAAAGTTTAGTATACCTACCATAAGGTAATTGAGCCCCCAGTCTCCATATCTAGGATACATCCAGTGATACATGTAGTTACTCACCAGTGCACAGCCCCGTAGTGATTGCCTGTGCGGGCCGAGTGGTGGGGTTTAGCCCCCCCCCCCCCAACTGTAGATACATACATGTATATGTATATATCAACTAATATACTAAGGCAAGTCAACCTGCTTAGAGACTATAGTACCAAAAAAAAGGGGGCGGGATCACTAAGGTATTCTCGTTAATACGCTAGCAATGCGGTAATAATACGGCATTAGTACAGTACTCTCCCTCCAATGACGGTTTAACTCGGTATTCGCCACTATATTCCGTAGTCCTATATCTATGGTGGTGATTTCACCTCATTTTTCATACTGTATGAACAACCGTCGCCTAGAAGGCGCACGTATATTATACATGTATATATTGTGCACACCAATATTCATCGACCATGTACATGTATGAAAGACAACTCAGAGACTTTGGCCCGGCAAGAAACATATATATATATATAGTAACTCAGAGAGGTTGACACGCAAATAAACATTACTATAGCTCCATTATATCATCAATAGAAAAATTGGCAGGTCACTTGGTGACTACATGTACCCCGGGGGTCCTTAAAGTGATGCAACGAGCTGAGTACTCGAGCTGGTGTCGCAACCACTATCAAAGCTAGTTCTATTTTTATTTTCATGTACTAATATATAGCTCTGCCTGATAAATCCGATATATTTAAATTATTTCCCAACTTTTAGGATAGTGGCTAGTAGCGGTAAAGTCCTGGTTCTTTGTCGCCATTGCATCACTTTAATTTGAGGACCCCTGGGGTACACGTAAAACCTTACTCGCGCGTTAACTAAGTCGTCGGATATCGTTGCAACCAAACGCTTATCAAAAATTCTAACTTTCTAATTAACGACTAATAATATTGGGGAAATACATTGATTTAAAGGGAGATATAACTACATGTACTTTAGTTAGTGAGGCCCGCAGAAATCAGGAGTTGCGTTTCAAAGAAAAGGCACTAACCAAAACTTGCTAGTTTAGTTTCGCTTAACTTATTCGGGTCTAGGCCTTTCCCCTCGGTATAGCCCAATTACATGTATACCCACCACTTATTCCACCAGTCCTTCTTCTTCCAACCCCAACAAAAACTTTTTTCGGGTAGTTTATCATCACTACACCTCTCTCTGTCGTGAACCTTCATCCATACCTGAGGCAGCAGCCTATATCTCTAGTTACCGATATATCAGTACTAGCAGCAAAGCAGAGGGGGTTGTACTGACTTGCTTTTGTGCCTTCTGATCTTTAACGAGGAGTTACGGTTCATACCAGTATTATATGTGGGTATTCTTTCGGTAATAATAAATACTGTTTTGTTCCTAACATTATAGGCCGGTTAGGGGTTACGGGCAACTCTTACTTTCTGGTCGTCATAATCCTGAAAACCGTCCTCACTGTTTGATTGAGCAGCAGCAAGGTTATTGGGGACAGGTATGACTAAGAACACCACAACCCTTTATCTTTAATTCCTATCACACTGCTGATGATTCAATAGTAGAATATTTGATAAGTAATAACCATAGTGTAGATGGCCTACATCTGTATAGATTGAGATGGTCTCAAGCACAGTGGATATAGGCCGAACATTTTGGGCACGAGGTTGAAAAAAAGAAATGGCTATCAAGTACCCACACCACCAACAATCTAGAGCTGATGAGGTCTTTAAACGATTTAGGCATAGATTTATTTACTAATCCGTTCACCCCGATCTTGTAGTACCCCGGGATAAAGCCCCCCCCCCCCCCCACACACACACACTCACACACACGTAGGGCTACCATGAACCATAGGATCCCCAAACAACATAATAGGATCAGAGCAGGGACGATTTCCCCTTGGTTCGATACTCTGTCTCAGATATTTCCTGCAGACCTATGGGCCGAGTGATTTATCATGCAGGAGAATACACAAGTACCTACGACACTCCCCTCCCCAATGTCTTACTCGTGCCAGCGCCTGAAATCTATTGATCCTCTAGAACGGCTGGAGCGCTTGAAAGCTCAAATATTCTTGGCAAACGGGCCAGAAAAGAATGCACTCAATTACTTGTCATATCTTGGCAAGTAAGAGAGACGTATGAGTTAGACTAGAAATGGTTTAGCAGTACATGAGCCAATGATCCAGGGAGTGGATTACTGGGACCTTTGAAAATTTAGGTGCACTAAAAGCACGGAATTATTGTGACGTCAATCTTGAGTATATACGGAAATAATGCCAGCGATCATTGAACTGAGTTATATATCGCCAGATAATTGGTAGGAACACTGAAAAAAAGCAACCAAGAGGCATGTAGGTTGGGGAGGTCGAAAAAATACCTGCCTTATGGGGCAGTAAACGTAAGCCAACTACTAAGATTATTGGTGGATATATAGGCGTCATTCTGACTGTGATGGTAGGCGAGACCTAGAAACCTATGGATGGCCAGATGTTGAAAGATTCACGTTGACGAGCATTCCTTTGTGAGTAGAGTGGGGAGAAGAAGGTTTTATTCTTGGCCGGAGTCAAATAAAGTATCCGTCAATGATTGAGTGACTACACTCTACGAGGCAGACGACAAGACAAGGTCTTGGCCGAGAAATATGCAGAAGTCGGAATGGATATCCTAACCGAAGAACAAATCACTAACCCGTCCAAATGGTAATTTGCATTGTCTCGAAACGTCGATAAAGACGGCAATCATCTTCCAGGATGACGGTGGTGCTGTTGGGGTGTTTCCCTCTTGAACTCGGCATATTCCATCCGCCCTCTCGCAGGATCAACAATGAGCTGCGCTAAGATACAGCATCAAGGATCGCAAGGGAGAATTGATGACCGTTTTGTGATAAAATAACATTGAATGGTTCGCTAAGAATTCCCCCTTTCTCTCTATCCGGTAATTGTTTCCTTTACTCTAATTGTCGGCGGGCGAGTTAATGTGTTGAATTGACAGGTTATTACTCGTACGGTAACAGGGTGCCGATATTCAAGTATAAAGTTAATCCTGGAGGCATCGGGAAGGCCACCCCAAACATGGTATGATTGTCATTACCACGCCATCCCGGCGGGTGGCTGCTTTTGATCGCCACACCGTCACTCCACTTCACAGTACTAGTACGGTACTCCTGCACCATGCCTAAAACTAGGACAACCTAACTAGGATAAGCGTCTCGGTACAAAGAATTATCAGCACAGCAAGTTTCATTTGGTCCTGATACCTCCCAAGGCACTACGACTCCACGCAACTGGAGTAGAGGAGGAGTGCATGAGTTGTGGTGACATGTCAAATTCCGGGATCAGTCTGAATCCCATTTAACCATAGCCAACCAGCCCATGGCCGAAACCCTGGGAAGAGTTGAATTTTTACTCATACCTCCAGATTAATGCTAACCATGATTTGGTGAAATAGTAAAAAGAAAAAAAAGAAAAGAAAAAAAGAGGATTAAGTAGTAAGTGGTATTCTAACCCTGGTAGTGAGGAGTATACTTCCGATTGTAAAGCCCGGAAATTCGTAGTGAAAAATCTAGCCAAATGAATTCCGCAGAGTAGAGAAAGATGCAGCAAAAATAGACCATGAATTTTTTGGAGAGCCAAAGACACCTCTGTTCGATAGCCCCCTTACGCTCATTTCACCTTCATGAAAAAGAAAACTCCACGTGAGTATATATACCCCTAAATGAAAGAAAATATAAAACAAAGAAAGGGAAAATTAATAGTTACAGCGAATGCTCATTCAAAATACAAATCCTCACAAACCCATACGCACCCTGCTACACCAAGCTTCCCCTATACCCATAGGCCAGATGAAACAAAAAAAAAACTAACACCGAGAGACAGATGGGGAAAATTATGCACTAAGAAAGTCCAAGTAGATCCAGTCCTTGTCATGAAGAGATAAAAAATGAAATGCATCAACCTTCGTCATGAGAAAAAAGAAATAAGACAAAATGCCACCAAACGTACCCAGTTATAACACAAAAAAAGTCCTTCCCACCTTCCATCAAAGCAGAAAAAAAGATAATAATAAAAAACCCTTATAGTACCTAGATGCAAAATAATAATAAAAAAAAAAAAAGTCCCAGATGCAAAGCAAAATAAAGCCTGTAAAATCAAAGGCGAATATCGGTATATGTTAAAAATCAAAGAAATGTATGTTGTCGTATCACTCGGTCACTGTCTTCTCTTTGGTCCTTCCTCGCTGACCGCTCCTCGAGCTCTTCTCTTTCACAGTACCACTACTGCTTCGGCTTCTTCTCCTGGTACGAGGAGTCGTCCCGGTGGGACTATCGATGGGCTTCCTCGATAGCTCAGCTACCGTAACGCTTCCGCTACGCGGCTTGGTGGCCCTGAGAGACAATACAAGGCCATCGTCACTATCGCCCTCGTCGCCACCATATCCATCTGCATGGATAGCCTCGTCTACTTCCTCATCAATATCAGGGTTGGAAAAATTATTAAAGTTTTCGTGATAAGGGGTTCCCGGGCGCTCTTTGCGCAAGTATTCATACAACCCATTTTCAGCCAATGACTCTTCCTCCATTAAACCCGCAATGGAGCTCTTGCGGGAGTTACGGCCGTAGAAATCGCTGCTGCTAAGAGAGCTCGATTCCGACAAGACACTAGGTACAGAGGGAAAACTGGTTGAGTTCGTCAAACTGGAACCTGCTGTTGTTGCAAACCGCTCCTCACTTGAGGATGACACAAGTTGGTTATCGGAATTTGGGTGATGTGGTAGCACTGAAGGGGCAATGTTATCGCCAAAAAATCCGCTGCGAACTTTACCATCGATTGCGATAGGTGGGGTTGGTGAATCTGTGGTTGAGTAGTAGCGGTTCTCCCTGGTCCATCCAGGCACAGTGCTGGAACTCGGCTGGGAATACCTTTCCCGCTCTTCAACACGTAACAACCGCTTCTGTTGGTCTCGACGCCAGAAACTCTCCATGGAAATGTTATCATCTGGGCTTGGGGGACACGGTTGATCATCTACTGCTAAAGAACTGAGTTTACGTCTGGCTTCTTCTCCCCGGCTCATTCTGCTTCCTCCTGGTGAAAAACGATGCGGAGAATCTAGCGGAACTGTGGCTTCGATTTGCTCGCAAGTATAAGAATGCCTTCTGTATTGTGGAATTTGCACTTGCAATGAGTGATGTGCATACGCATAGAAAGAATGATCGCCACGCAAATGTCCAGCAAGTGCATCCCTAGCCCTCAACGGACTTCCCTCTCTGCTAATGGGGTCCTTTGTTTTTTCCCCGTTCTCAGACGATAAGCCACCGCTTCTCATCTTGCCCACAAACTTCTTCATTCCATCCCTAAAGAGCCCCCCACTACCATGCTGCGGTGAAGCAATAGCTGGTGCACTTTCACCCTTAATATCACTGAACCGAGAAGTTGAACTTGTACTTGGTGAACGATGACCAGATCCCGACTCGCTATGCGCATGGCGTCTAGATGTGGCAAGGAGGTTGACAGATGGTCTTCTCCGTAACTTGCGTCCTTCAAAACCGGGGCTAGTCTTCGCATTAGGGTTTGGTGACTCTCTGGATCTGTCATGACTAACCGGCGGCTGAACGGTATCAGTAGATGCAGTGCTTCCAAAAGTTGTCATCGATGGACGACGTTCTTCATTCCATGCCGGAGCCCCTCCCATCCATTGTAACTCCTTTTCGTCATCATCCTTTGGCGGGTAATAAGAAGCATCCTCAGGCTCCCATTTACGCTCAGGCCTTTTATCTCTGGCATCCTTGAAAGAAGTGGTTGAAGGAGCATCAGCTGTGCTGCTAGCCCTTTTACGAAGGCCCCGGTACCATGCACCTGCCTTTTTCATGGCACTGCGAGCTCGGTGAAGAACACCAGCACTGGACACGGCCTTTTCAACATCTTCAACAGTGACTTCAATTCTGTTTCCATCAGAAATTCTCTCCGGGTCAGTATCATCCACCCATGCACATGGGTCAACGATTCCGTGGAGAACCCAGGGATGCCGTTTGACCTCCTTCAAAGTAATCCGCTTTGACGGGTCTTTGATGAGAAGGCGTTTCAACAAATCTTTGAGGTCTTCATCAACCGGCTCAGTCTCCATCTCAAGAAGCTCTTCGGCAGAAGGTGGCGAGGAGCTATTTGTAGAGCGCTTTAATTTTTCTGGTCGAATCCGGCGATTAGGAATCATGAGCTCTTCCTTTGCAATGCACTTTAACAACTGAAACTCATTGGCCGCCATAAATGGACAACGCGCAAACAGTAGGCAGTATAAAGTGACGCCAAGAGCCCACACGTCAATCGCGCTAGTAATTTGAGGGCGCGGCCCCGTAGGATCTATAAGTAATCAAAGTTAGACTTCCGAAAGAGAGAAGGGGGGGAAAAAGGCGCTATCTATAAAATAGGACACAAATAATATAACTATCCGGGTGGCTAGGGAATACTATAAACTAAGAAATGGTTGCCTGAGGAAGACCTTGGAATCAAGAAAAGGTAATACGCACCAATGTGGCACAACTCTGGAGCGAAGAATACCGGGGTCCCAGCAGTTTTGGCAAGCTCAATATCGTTCTGCTCTAGGCCTGTGGGCGCTTCATCGGCGCCAGTGCTTTCGCCATCGTCATCATCTCTAATTGGTCTTCCTAGAAAGCTCACGCCAAAGTCTGAAATCTTGACACGATGATCTTTGGTCCACAGAAGGTTGGCCGGCTTAATATCACGGTGGATAATACCATGATAGTGCAAGTACTCAAGGCCAAGTACAGTATCGCGAAAAGTGCTACGGGCTTGCTCGATTGTCAATGCGGGAATGTAACGCTGGTCCTCTGCGCTATCCCTGTCAGAGTCACTGTCGGAGGAGTAGCCGGTCACGGCAGGAGGCAGCTGCTCGGTTTCCGAATCTAAAGGTGGTAAGTCTGCCGAAGAGGTGGGTAGGAGTTTCGGTAGCATTGGAGGGGGGGAGTTCTGTTCGGACTCCTCAGAATCCCCTAAAGGAGAAGCAAACTCTAATGACCAGAACTGTCCACCCCTCGTTCTTCTGCGCTTCTTTTTCTTGAGATCTTTGTTAACAGCCTCTATTTCGTCTCTCTGAGTCAATTCCTTTGAACTTCTAGCTTCTGCAAACTCCTTACGTAACCGCCGGCGCTCCCTGCTAAGAACGTCCGGATCTCCCTCCTTTCTCCAAATAATCTCGCCCAGCTGAACGTACTCTAAGATAAGGTAAACTTTCTTGCTTTGGGGGTCGTCAATAACTTCTAGGAGCCGAACAACGTTCTCATGGCGGCATTTCTTCAAGATAGCAATTTCCCTCCGAACCTTTTTCTCTGATTCCCCATCGCCACGACGGCCAAGCCGAGGGCGATCCTGTACCCGTTCAACGATCTTTATCGCTACCAGCTCGCCAGTATCGATGTCTGTTCCAAGCTTGACCTTTCCGTGTACCCCACGGCCAATCTCATCTATTATCGTGTAGTGATTAATGATCTTTCTTCCTGAAATCGGATCGAAATCAAGTCCTAGAACATGTGTTTCCCTAACTGCTGGCGCCTGCTCCGCATTTTGTCGGTACTGGGACTGAGTAGGGTGCAAATGAGGGCCATTTTCGAATTTACGTGGGTTCTCTGGGGGAGGGGGTGGTGTGTATAGGCTGGGTGATGATACAGGTGTCGGGGGTGTAGGATTCCGACTATGACCTGTGATATGATTATGTAGCGACCAAATGGAAGCTGTAGATGTATGCCTAGATGTTGTAGTAGAGGTGTTATTTGAGCCCGAGTGGTGGTTATCCATTGTGCCATACAAGGGCAAGTTGTCTTCACCGTGACATGCCCGGGAAGCAGTTTGTGGGTGATGCGTGAAATTAGAGGAATGTGTTGAATTATGACTCTGTTGCTGTTGCTGTTGCTGTGAATGCAGAGGAGGGTGGTTGTTATTGTGATGGTTGTAGTTCATATTTGAGGAACTCATGGTGATGCCCTTTTTGTCAATGGCATCCTGGGGGTGAACGACTACAAGAAGGGTCCTGGGGGATTCCTTTTCTTTTCTTTTTCCTTTCTAATCTATTCCTGGGGGGCAATGGGATTTTGGGGGGTGTACGGGGATAGAGATCAGACGAATAGAGGTTGGAAGAAGCGAAAGAGGGGTTAGCGGATGTGTAGGCGGACGAGACGGGAGAGAAAGAGAGCTTTGGTGCGACTGGTGGAACACAGAGACGCAGGTAGATGTAGAAAAGTAATGTAGAGTGGAGGTAGGAAGTAGGTTGGGGGGGGGGAGGGAATATGTGTGTGAGTAGTAGTGGTGTGAGAGTACTAGTATGTATGTGATGTGAGAGTGTATGAGTGTGTGTGTAAGAGTAGGGCGTCTGTACAGGAAGAGCAGGAGAATGAGGAGTTCGGTAATCAGGATAGAGGTAAGGTATGTATGTTAAAGTATGTAAGTTGTATGGTGGGCAGACAAAGGGAACGGAGTGGGCAAATAAGCGGAGGTAGTGGTGGCGGGTGAGACACTCTCACGATGGTTGTTGTGGAAGCGAGTTTTTTTGGTCAGTTGGGCGTTGGTGTTCGACTTGAAATGTGTGAAAATGTGGAAGTGGAAGCGGAAAGCCGCCGTGCTAGTGGATGGGGTGGGCCCCTTCACCCTTCTTCCCCCGAACAAGATACAGGGAGTGGAGTCGTCGTATGTATGCAAAAGGGAGAGTCGAGGTTCTCTGCGGGCCAGGGTAGAAGATTGAACAGGCAAGTTATGAGTAGTTGTAAGTAAACCTTCAAGTGAGTTTGAGTATACTAGGAAACTAGAATTAAGAGAAAGGGGAAGAAAGAAAAAAAAGCCAATTATTCTGCAGCTGCAAATTGTATATAGACGTTTCCGGTATGGATTAAAACTGAGGGAAAGCACAGCTTGAATAAGGGTAGTCAACAACAAAAAAAAAATAACTTATTAACAAATAAACTAGAGTATGTATACTAGATCTATTATTACAAAGATTCGAGCGATATATCGACGATACCCATAAATAACCTATCGACGATATGAGTTATGAGTGGCAATAAAAGGGAGCCAGGCCTCTCTGGAAGGGAAGGATCGAAGGGGGACGTCAAAGTGGTCGTGAAACAAGCAAGAAAAAAAAATTAGTTCAAAGAAAATATTATTATGTGCCCGCGGCGGCAGCAGCGAGAGAATATTTCACAAAAGACTGCCTGCGTCAGTAAAAGTACTCTAACTCCGCCGCAGCCATAGATAGCAGCAGCAAGCAGGAAGCAGCCCCAGAAAAATTATCGTGAGATTATGCTTTAAGATGTTGAGGGCCTTTCCCTTTCCCCAACCGTTTTCAGTATTCATCAGCAATGTCTCTCCTTCCTCTCTATCATTGCATGCGTGTGTGCGTGTGTGTGTATATCATATCATATCTACTGGTGTGTGCCTATCTATCTGTCTATCTCTCTCATCATCATCATCATCCTTCCTCTCCTCTGTAAATCCCATCAATTCACTCTCTCATCCATTTTTCCTTGTTGCGCTCAAAAGAAGTTCGAAACGCCTGGGGGCGAAATCCCGATCAAATCGTTTGGGCCGGGCACCACCCACAATTTACAGAAGCCCACACACGCAAGCCAAGATTTCCCTCCTCCTGCACATTAACGACCCCCCGTCCCCCTACCATGCGCGAAATACTCTCGTCGGAAACCCACCCTAGACCCTCCTTGGTAATTGATGCCCGCCCATCATTGGTCCAACAGGTTAAAAAAGCTCCCTCGTAGATCCTTCAGCGATGTCGCCCACCACCGATGATGGTTTTTCTCAAAAGGGGCCTAGCTATGGTACAAGGAATAGAGAGAGGTACTCTACTCTATGTACCTTTTTACTCTGCGTTACCTCTACTATGATGGAAGTAGTAGACCCGAGTGCCGCTCGCGGCGCTCAGCGCTCCGCTTCCTCGGAATGGAAGCTTCGCTGTAGAGCTACTTGCTTCCTCACTTCCTTGCCGGCGTGGTTGCCGCAGTCGTGTGTGCGAGTACTCAATGTAGAAGATACATTGAAGAAGCAGTATCCACATACTTAGCATACCTCCTACAAAGCCTACAAAGCTGCTCAAAGCCCGGCCGCCATAGGCGACAGCTCCTCGGGCCATGGAGGCTCGGGTTTAGTTTCGTCTCTGGTAGTAACATATCACTCGTTGATAACCTCTACTGTCAAGCAGCTTGAGAGCTGCAATGTGCTGTGCTTCTTGGAAGTGCAAGCAAGCAAGCAGGTAATCAAGCAAGAACAGCGCCGGCGGCGGTGGGCGTTTCTAGCTGTCTATCTGTGTCTCGGTTCGGAGGGAGGCATAAAGAATAGAAACCCCCCGCGAAACTGGTGCCGAGTATCTCAAAGGTCTCGTCTTGTCTGTCTAGCTAGCTGGTTTTTTTCCCTTACCTACCTGCTCTGCTTCTACTCTATCCAATCCGAATCCCTGCCTTGTTCTTCTCCATATAATAATTCCTTTTTCCCCTTCCTCCAGGGATCGGACCACTTCTTGGGCAGAGTAGCAAAGTAAGAAACGGACATCCTTTTTTTTTTTTTTTTTACTGTCCTCCACTCGACTGCCTACTGTCCGAGCGTGTGTGTGGTCGTAGTGGTTGTAGGTTGGGTGTGTGGGCGTCTTTCGCTTAGTTCCCCCCCCCCCCAAACCAAACCAAACCAAAACCCAAACCCACCCGCCGCTCTCTTTCCTTTTTTTTTTCCTTCTCACGATAACCGTTGGCGGTGAGTGACCACGGCAACAGGCAATTACGAATATCCCAGCACGCACGTCTTTGTTCGGCAGTTCGAGCAATTACCCACAATCCCACAATTAAAAGCTCAATTGCTATGTACGCCGGCGGTCCGGTCTTCCCCCTTCAGTCACGCTGAACGAGAGCTAGAAATACCGTGCGCTGAAACCCCAAAGTATAGAGTACAACATGGGGACGTGGTCAGTCAGTCACTTGGTCACGTAGACAACGAATATCGTCCTTCTCTCTATATTGGGGGCGGGGGAGGGTTACGATACTGAGCCAGAGTAGTTACATGTAGCGCAGAGGAAGGTGAATCCACCCCCCAGCTTTTGCTCATGCGTGGCAATTGAATTGGGGGAGGGGGTTGCGACACACATACAATGTTGCCCCATATTTGAGGGGGCCGGAAAAAGCAAATCTCACGATGTTTTTTCTTGCTGTGCTGTTGTTGTTGTTGTTCGTTCGGGGATAAGGAGCGGAGAGGCAGGGCCAGGTAATAAAATCCATTAAAAAAAAAAAAGTGATCCATCTGGCCCTGGCGCCTTCTGAGGCACCAGCAGAAGCACTGGCAGAGTTCACCGAGGGTGAACTCGGACAGAATGACAGAAAGCTAGACCTGACCATGCACGCCCCCCTCTCATTCATCACCCCTAATTCTTTGAAATCAATCTATGCCACTCACCGCTTTTGGTTTCGTACCGGAGCAGGTATCGTGAGTTTTGTGGGTTGGTGGTTTTGATTATTGGGGGTGGTAGGTGGTGGTCGTACTGAGTGGTGGTGGTGCTCCGGGTGGGTGTGTTCCCCACACCACATATGGATAGGGTAGCCATACAGGGCACAAGAGCGCAAGAGAGAGAGAGAGAGAGAGAGAGACGGCGCCTTCTCTGTCATTGACACCTCTCATTTTCTCAGGTTTCGAATTCCCCTCTAGCTCCGTCCGCAGAAGCCTGTTTCGAAGTTGCTTACCTGCTTTGCTATCACGACGTTGGCGGCGCCGCAAGTAAGTTAACGATGCGATAATAATTCCACGATCCTTACTGTAGCCCTGTTATTTTACTTACTGCCTGATCACGAACGCTAGCCTACTCGTTTATCTTTCTATCTTCCTACATGCGTACTCTATCCACGACTCCAATCCCACGCCCCTAATCAAATCAATTCTAGATACGACTGCGCCGCCAGCCACGGCTCCTACTGGCTGCTGGCTGGCCCACAGCCAGAATCATCGTGAACGAACAAAGACAAACTTCCCACCCCCCCCTCCCACGCTGCTGGCGGTGAGTGGGAATTACCATACGAGACTTACCGGCGCGGCCGGTAAACGCCCTCTTGTCGGCTCCTGTTGCCAGCTTGGTTTGTGCTCGTGTTTTTTTATTTTTTATTTATTTTTTATTTTTTTATTTTTTGGTTTTGGATTGGGCCTTTTGGACACTGGTGCCAATCAAGACTCCCCGGATTCCCCATACGAGTACACTCTACTGCATACACCGTACATATGCTTCACGATACTCTATTCTCTACCTTCCTTCCTTGCCTCGCCCGCATACCGTGCATGCTCTCTACCTTCAACTCTACCATCTGCCGTAGCAATCCAGAATGTGATGGAGATGTTCCTTCCTCATATCCTTATGTAAAGCAAGCAGTAACCATACACCGGCCGGGAAGAGGCATGCGCATAGCATAGCATAGCATTGCATCTACCTGTTCCCCTCTATGTTTACTCTGCCCACGCTACATATCTACCGGCAGAAGCCGACGGGAGAAAGAGAACAAAAAACCTTATTTTTGCATTTCTTGCTCTCGCGATGCTCGGCCACCTACTGTGCCGGTAGTATCGATGTAAGTATGTAGATGAGAGCAGAGTATCTTGTGGAGAAGTACTATACATACGCACATACAGTCTTTAAGTAGGGTAGCACAAGGATGGCCATGGTCTCTGTATCTGTCTGTCAGGCAGGTAGGGGCAGCCCTTGCATTGCAGGCATCCATCTCCACAATTTCACGCAAAAAAGAAAAGAAGGAGAGAAAAAAGAGAAAAAAGAAAACAAAATGGATATTTTCGGCACTGGCGAGGGCCGGATGGGCCACTGGCAGTGTGGGGAGAGGAAGAATCTAGATTTTGCGCCGGGTGGGATTTTGCCTGTAGAGAGTAGAGAGACAGACGGACATGGGTAGGCAGTGCCGGCGCCGAGGAACCGGCCGGAAAGACTGTTTCAAAAGTAAGTAAGTGAGTGAGTGAGTGAATGATGTGAGGCCTTCAAGTGGGCGAGGCTTTAGGAGGAAGAGGGTTCTTGCCAGCTTGGCAACGTCAATAAAGACATCGATGCCGTGTGCTACACACTTACAAAGGTCGTCGAGGCGCGAAAAAAGATCGTGGGTACCTAGTACTTCTAGTTCAGTCATTATTCAGTCAGACTTCAGTAAATTATACTCTACCGCCGCCTGCGTTACAATTAATTCCGGCTCCCCACCTCTCTCTGCCGGTAGTCCTAAAAGTTTTTCCGCCGGCCAGCCATAAAAAAAAAAGTTGTGGGTCGGGCGATGTTTGATGAACCCCAGCTCCTCACTCGCGTCATTTTTCTGGAAACTCCCGGGGAGAAGCATGTTGAGTAACTACTCTACAGTACATACATGTACCGCCATTACTCGAAAAATTGGCTATGCATATGAGATCAAAATTGCTAAAAGCAGACCTGATCTACGACCTTCAACCAATCGTGAAGGAGGTAATCCCTGGCCGGAGATAGCCAATTTTTCGAGTTTTTGCGGTACCTAGTGAGGATGGGACCCTTTATTTTTTTTTTCTGTCCGTCGATCTTTCCCGCCGACGGGGGTGGATATGGGATGGATGAGATCGGCCGTCACGACAATGAAGTGCCAAGACCCAAGGGGATTCTGATTGATTCATCAAGACGAAACAAAAAGCCAAAAAGCCGCGCAAAACTTGACGAAAGCGAGAGACAGATCGGAGCTGGGGTGTTGTGCAAAACATCTCAGTTGCGGGAGATCTTGCAATGGGTTTTGATCAGGGTTAACGAAAGTGATACGCGACGCGATCCTTGGTGTTGGAAGAAAGACTACCCCCCCCCCCCCTTTTTTTTTGTTCTCTATAGAGTATTTTGATCTGAGGTAGATATGTGTAGCGTTGGATATGTGGTGGTAGTTAGAGGAGACGTCGTGATCATGACCGACGGCCCGGGCCCGCAAGAAAGGGGATCTGCAGAGCAGATAGAGATCGACATCGAGACCGCGCGCGCGTGCAATATCAATCTCCACACCTCCCCTCCCCTTCACTTCTCTGTTTGATATGGTTCCCACCTGACTTGACGCCCGCACTTTGAGCTTATTGTGCCCGCAGCAAATCCTTTCTGCTGTTAGCCCATGCTGCTTCATCTTGTATCACTCACCCCAGCTGGCGCCCGAAATCCTCCGGCAAGAGCCTCCAGCTCCGGGAATACCTCGTGCACGTCGGACCCTGATCCCCCCTCTGTGCATGGATAATATGAGATACATAGATAGCGAGATATCGGACTGTGTATCCATTCGCTCCCATCTCTCCTCTGCTTGCTTGTTGCTTGCTTGCTGGCTGGCTAAATACAAATTACAACCCTCTACACTACACAGTTGACAGCTAGCAGCAGGAGGCAGCGGGCGGATCATCGTTGCAAACCGCGGTATTGGATCACAGCGCTGGCCCAGCCAACCAAGGTTCGAGATGGTGGTGGTGGTGGTGGTGGGAGCTGGCTGGTAAGGAGGCAGCGCAGGGCCAGGTGGAGTATTAATTTTTTTTTTCTTTCCCCTCCTTTCTAACGTATACGACCTTGCGACCACCCTTCGAGAACTTTGAGGCGTGCATATGTATGTATAATGTAGCTAGGTAGGGAGGTACCAGCGACAGAGCAGGCAGAGTAATTAATTGACACATGTACCTCTCTGTCTGCGCGGTAACGGAGTAACTATTAATCCTACTACTAAAGTACATGTCGAGAGGATTTGTTCAAGCATACTTGTACCCATACCCTATATAGTCCTATCCTATGATATGCTATCATAGCTACACATGCTCCCGCACGCCCTGCATGCACTCCTTAGGTACAGTATAATGATAGGTAAGTACTTATATACCTATAATTCTCTCCGTCCCTCTCCCACTCCCTCTCTCTCTCTCTACATACCATAGGGTACATCCGGCTATGGGTTATCCCCAGCAAGGCATGCAGCACAAGGCTATGATTTTGTTTCTCTTTTTAGGTAGATAAAGACTCACAACTGACTGACCACGATGATAGCTGTTATCCATCTGCCGCATAGTAGTAAAGTAGGAGGAGGAGTAATATCTCTCTCTATCTCTCTCTTTACTGCCCTGTACCACCATTCAACCCAACTGTCCCACCAACCAGCCGCGCAGGGATTGGTCCAGGGCGCGAATCAGGCACGGCGCGGAACTTACCGGAGTGGATGGATGGATGGTTGGTACGCACATGTGTTATGTACCCATACCTACTTTACCTACGTGGAATATGGAATATGATGGATACTCTACGCTACATGATACGTGTGAGGAGAGCAAAGAGCAAGAAGAGGAAGAAGAGTAGGGCAGAGTAGGTACATGTGGGCGATTGGTAGGGCGGGAGTGAATCATGAAGGGAGGGATGCAGTCGACGGATTTCAGTGATCAGTACCTACACGGTGCAGACGTACCGTACCTATAGTCGGCCCTAGACAATCTCGGCAGGGGAAGTGGAAAGATAGACCTGTGCGTACTTATGTACCTTAGACAGAGTAGGTACATGTGCTTTATCTGGACGTGATAGTGCCTACATACATGTACCTACCTCCATACTTGGGTACCCACTCGTAGAGATAGTAGGTACCGTAGTATTTGAGAAAATTCGTTGCGCTGCAGCAGGGGTCTTCTCTACCAAATCTGTCTAAATACTGCCTCTGGTTGGCTCATACCCCTGCTGCAGCGCAACGAATTTTCTCAAATACTACGGTACTCTAGATTGAGGGTACATGAAGTGACAGCTGTTTTAAGTACAAGTAGTACTATACATAGCAGAAACAGCTGGATGATCAGATGGTTGTGGACCTCACGGGCGGCGGTGCAGGCCATATTCTTATCTTGTATCTACAATGAATATGTATCTAGTACAAGTATGAGCTTGAGGTCCGACACCGGGTCCGGGTCCGGTCCCGAGATGTTGCTTGGGTAGATACAATACCTAACTAGGGCAGGTGCTCTCGGCGGCATAGCATGTATCTCCAAGTGAAATAACAACTAGATATGACATCAAGGCATCAATCTCGAGCAGAGTACATAAGTAGCTAGCTATAGAGTAGAGTAGATTAGATGCGCCGGGAGCAAACAAGTTTTTCCGTCCGGCGCCGTTGTTTGCAGTCAGTCATTCACAATATACCTACAAACCAGGCATCTCAACAAGTTAAGATTCTGAAACGTGGTTTCTCTCCCGGCCTAAACAGGCAGGTACGTGTTGCATCTATCTCTAAAACGCTCACCCTTTGTGAGGTGAGTGAGCGCTCATGTACCAGTCCAGCCAACCTAGTCCAGTCCGAAATCCTGTGCCTCGGACATAGTACTATGGGGATCGGATTAATATCGGCACCTTCGGTCCTAGTTGTCTCTGTCTGTGTACCACTCCCCCCCCCCCCCTCGGGGGGGCCTATCAGACAATCTTCCGTTTATCAGGAATAATTCAGGACCGGACTGAAACATGCTGCTCTTTTTTTTTCCCTCTCTTTGTGACAGCTGTGAAGGCTATGTAGGAGTAGAAGGTGGTGGTACTGACAGGCTGCTTATCTTGTTGCTGTGCACCATCGAGCCCATCGATTGATTCCATCGAGGGGTTTGGGAACACCCATCGAAGATGATGATGGGTGACTCTATCTACTCTTTTTTTTTTTCCCCCTTCTTGCTTTCTTTTCTCTTTACATCACCCCCCCCCCCCCTGGATTGGATCGCCCCCCCCTCCCCCCTTTTTGAAAATCTGTATCCCAGCTGTCAGAATTACACCCCGGTCTAAAAAATGGGTTTGGGAATTTTTTGAGCAAAAATTAAAAAAAAAAAGAAAAAAAAGTACTCTGTGCCATTTTTTTTTGGGCACGGATCCTGGCTATGCAAAAGTACATATAGTAACGATCACCATTTCCCGGGGGGCCCGGAGAGAGGGCTTAATCATGATAATCGCGCATCGCTCACGTTTCAGGTGTCGCGAACATAAGTAAAGTATTAGCAACCACAACCCACAACCCACAACCATATCCTCCCCTCCCCCCCCAAAAACAAAAATTAATATCTAGAAAAATAAAATATAAAATAAAAGAGCCGGAGATGGATGGAGGGGGAGAGAAGGATGTCGCACGAAACCATACCAAATAACTACTGGCATATAAGTAGTTATACCAGCTACTCCACAAAATGGCAAGAACTGATAATGATTTTCCTTCCTTTCTTTTGTGATGTGCGGTGTGCGGTGCCGGCTTTGCGGAACCAAGGGTCCTTCCCATACCTACCTAGGGGGAAGAGGTTATGGATGGATGACGCTGGATAAATAAAATCATGTATCATATCATATCATATCATATCCCGCAACGCAGCGCAATATAATTTGAGTTGGGGAGCGGCGGACGTAATGTATGTTGACATGAATGGTGCATGATGGTACGTAGAGCATGTACGTCCTTCCCCCACATTATTTTCAGTGCCACGGATGCCGGAGAGACGGACGAGGAGGAGGAGGGAAAACCTGGTCTGGAATTTTTCGGACATGGGTGTATTAGCATGCTTATTGAGCTGCAAGAAAATAAAATAATATATAATAACAAAAGGAGGAGAAGGGGACGGGAGAAAAAGGAAGGAAAAACATAAGTGGAAAAAAAAAGAAAGGAAATACTACTACTGAGCTACTAATCATAAAAGACGAGTAGTACAATACATGCCTACATACATACCTACACATACATACATACATAGCGACCACCGACGGGCTGGCCTTGGTGTAGAGAAAGTAGTAGAAGGCATGGCAATTGGTAGGGAGGTGGGTATGGCTTACCATCTAATAACGACACAGTTAATATATAATGTAGTTAGTTCTGCTCCATGGTACAACAATTATATTAAATATTACCCGAACGTGTGTTTGATTGGCCGTACTGAGCTGCTGCATGTTCGCCGGATTTACTTGTGTGCCCATGATTGAGGTCCGAAATTTATTCCCATAGAGTAACCAAGTTGAGGGTTATCCTTAGCTTTCGGTTCAAGCTTTTCATCTCACTTTTTTTTTTTGCGGTATAGAGCATCCGTGCAAGTATCTAGTGATCGGATCTCTCCCAGCGGATAGTCGATCCTCTTGAGCTTGCCTTCTATAGTCTGTATTCGTGTGAGTGTGGTGGTGGTGGCCGGAAGGCATGCAGTGTTGAACGGCCTCTTCCTCGGTGTTTAATCTAATCCCTCCCGCATCAGCTGCGATTCCGTGAAATTGTTGAGAGGTTGAAATAAGAAGTGGCGAAGGCGCTTAATCAGGTTTAATTGGACATATTATCAGAATAGGAAACCAAAGCGAGGGAAAAAATCTTTTCCCCACAGTGGCAAAATAAATCGGCTCTCTCTCTGTAAATTTCCCCCCTCCACATTTTATTAGACGGTTTAATGTGGTAGAGTATTGGAAGCTAGTAGCCACGAAGCATGTGCCCCAATAATATAGAGTTGGAGCCTGGGATGAGGGCGGAAACATATGATGTGTGATCGTCAGTAACGACTCACATGAGAACTCAGGCCAAGACTGGGTCCGGCTGATAATTGCGGGACCCCCATTTGACGGTGATATCCGCCAGATAGGCTATATGTAGTAAGTGGGAATCTCGATCATGAAATATCACTCCCAACCATGATCAGAGTAGCCCGAAAGCGATAATGTGAAAAGCTTGCCTGACAAGTACTACTACTTTTAATGAATGGCTGGTATAAAGTTACTAGATATCTTGATTTCTCGCATAACACATCTATAGCCTGTACTCCTCGTCCCGGGTTTGCTTAAGGTCGTAAACACCTCAGGCTCTCACGAGGCTAGAAAACGTGAGTAAGAGCTAGGATCTTTGAAGGTATTGATTGTTTTCTGGTCCAAAAGCGAGACAGTAGTTGTAATTTAGCCTGTCAACCTTCATACAAACCACTCCCATCCAGAGAGAGTATAACTATAACCCGATTGGCTACCATCCAGGGCGCATAAAATCCCATTGTGGGCCCCCTCTTATCCAACCCGTTCCTCTTTTGAAACCCTCACAGTATTTAGCCCCACAAACTCGACCAATTCAATTCCATCGGGTAGCTGCTCCTTTACAAAGCCACTTTGCTGGAACAAATAGCTCACCGCCACTGGGTCCTCAGGGGGATCGTAGACATAGACCCTCAGGACCTTGCCGGCTGGCACGGCTGGCCCGGTTCCGGGGCTTAGCTTGCCATCCTTGCTGGCTGGCTCAAGCTCAATTCCTGCCCAGCAGATTTTGTGTACCCTGAGGAAGTCGGCGATCTTGTCGATGCACTTCCGGAGGGAAAGGCGAGGGGCAGTGGAGGGGATCTCGTAGGTCGTCCTCTTGGGGGAAGAGGGCCTGTATTGGGGTAGTGGAGGAGGCATTGTGGTCGAGGTTAATTGGCTGGGCTGCGGGGCGGGACGTAGGTTGATGTTGGTGTGTTGTTTGTTTGTAAGAGTGATGTGTCGATCGAGTGATGGATAGTGAAAGTTAAACTTGGTGCATGGAATATCACTCGGCACCGTGGGAATAGGATTTGAATTGGTTTAGTTGACTTATTAATTTTAGTATAGGAGCTATCATCAATATGGTCTATTTTGAGTTTTTATAGCTACATACATCTTATAGTTGCTCACGCGTGGTACTATGGGGCCAAGACCACCAGCCAAAGAATCAGCGCACAACCGAAATGCCAAATACATCTAAACCAGATACAACTAATTTTATTAAAATCAACAAAGCTATTAGATATGTATGATTGTGATGCAGATAGAAATATGCTAGTCTGACCTTTACAGATGTATACTTCATGGCATGTAACCTGGGATCGCGACCGAGCAGCCTCGTGAACCACAATTAGGGATTTTGATCAGGGAGATTATATAATTATTGGTGTTCTGTAGGCTGAAACTCTGTTTTACGAACTATATTATACATGTATCTATGGCCGGAGGCCGCTCTTCGCTAGTGGTCTCTATAGCTACACGACTTGGCTTATTTGTGATCGAGACCTCGAGCTCGGAAACACAAAGGCCAAATATCCTGCCATAATTCATATAATCATAGGAATAATAAGAAATGTTACGGAGAATGACTCTGAGTACATTCATATGTAGCCAAACCCCTGTACTCGTATAGGAGAAAGAAACATGCAAAAGAGAAGATTGCGCGAAGGGGCGACTATTCCTCCGCTATTTTTGCCATAGTCTTCACCGCTCTCGCTGCCATCAACTTTACTTTAACCGGAAATATGCTATCCTTCGATATTAACTCCATACGCTCCATCCAATGTATCCATAGCCATTTACAGATTCCTTCGCCCTCTCCCGGCCACTGCCACCCCTTATTTAAGTGATACTGCAGTGCCTCGACAAAGGTCCCGTAGCGGTCCAAAATATGCGAAAGTTTCGAATTATACAGCTCCCTCCCCGCTATCTCAATGATCTCACAGCAGCCCATGATGACTGATACATCTACATTGAGGTGGGTACCATTACCCCTTGGGAGTTGTGTTAATCTTAACAGGCATTCAACTAGTACGTTGTGGATCCAGTAGAACCCCAGCCTCTTTAACAACAATGCGGCGAAGCGGTCAATAGCCGCACTAATCGTAACGGAATGTTTTGAACTCCGATATTCTTGAGTACCTAATATTCTGTTAGTTATAGAGTCTTTAGTACGGGTAGGCGCGGACTCACTACTGCTGTGTAGCAAAGCACCAAAAGCTGGAGGATATAAGTATGGCTCAATATCATCTAGACGTGCAAGTCCTGTCAACTTCAAGCATCTGGCCACCGTGAATATATCGCTGAAACCCATGTCTTGGTTTTGGTCATCCATCGTCTTTCCCATACAGATCCATTTCTTTGTCCTCAAAAGCCTCCAAAATTCCTTCAAGAATTCGATAAGGATGTCGTGAGTTATGCTCCCTGTAGCGATAGTTGCTT
Organism: Morchella sp. 2015-shanyang; assembly: GCA_024713795.1. Lineage (NCBI taxonomy): Eukaryota > Fungi > Ascomycota > Pezizomycetes > Pezizales > Morchellaceae > Morchella > Morchella sp. 2015-shanyang. The sequence goes on along the minus strand of JAMGZB010000001.1, from coordinate 3,706,417 downwards.
CATACATAACACACCCTAAAAGTGTTCTCATAAATCTGGCTAGATATTGGGTTTCACCTCCTAGGAGTCTGTATGCGGGGAGAGGCTTGCGTCCAAAAATTGGTGTATCTGGGGCGACAACTTCACAGAGCGTGGCAAAAAGCTCACCCGCTAAATACGCAGGTGTTATTGCAGGTTGGGGCGAAGGGCGGAGGAGACAGGCCAGAGTCTTTCTGATGTGCTCCTTGTAGTTTAACTCCAACAGGCTTAACGGGCCGCACAGGAAGTCATTTTCCGGACGATCGACTAGCAGAACCTGCCCTGTTTCAGTCAACTGGCGTTCCATTTCGTTTTCCATTTCGTATTCCACCTCGTATTCCGTGGTCATATCAATCGAGTCATCTTCATTTTCTGAGATGTCTGACTGGGAATCCATTTTGAAGACTGCAAATTGGGTCGTAAGAGGTGGCAACGAATCTGTGTTGGGGGTAGTATATGATAACTGAGTGATGGTTTTAACCATCCATGTTATATACCTACTTAATTACGAGTGCAACGTGGTGAGTCATGAATTGTGGAATTAGGCCACCATGGCGCCCGGCTCTTACTACTACATAGTTGTATGTAGTGCGTGCATATATTTTGAACACCGTTGTCTCCGTTTGACCATAATTAACAACAGATGCGCAGCTCAATACATCTCGAAGCCGCAAAGACTGTACCTGTCATACTGAAGATGCCCCAAAGATCCCGTTCCTTGCAGGACAACGTGTCTATATACGTACTAGTGAGGAGCGGCCTCCGGCCGCATATGTAATCGTACTCAGTTCAAGAAACCACCGACACTAAAGGATCCAGAAAACTCAGTCCTATTCAATGCAATGATGTGGGATAAACATCTCCGCACGCAGTCGGGGCCACCTACCGCTGCGCGGCATGCTGGGCCCTCCTTGCTCGCGTGAGGTTGTAGTTTTGGAAGAGAAGAAATATTGATCTCGGCCAGAGGGTTATTATATAGTGGTTGAGGTTTGCCAATGGATATGTATGCCGTCTCCCTTAACACACCCGATTCTTTGTCTACTGGCAGCTAGCTGTAGTCCGCCAGACCACAAAAATCTGGCCATGGGGCAGCTATCCATCCAATTAAAACCTTTCGTGATGACAGAGATACCTGACTATTCTATTTAGACTATTTAGATAGACTACAGTCGAATACCGCAGTAATTCGTCTCAGCGGACGGTTACACGTACACAGTCGTCGAAGTTGCCTTTTACAGCAAGATTAGAGAGACGTTTGTAAGAAAAATGACCAGAACAAGTAACTTCAACGTCAATATGAGTGTACGAATTAATGCGGTATCCCTATAAGGGTACCCCCATATATAAGGATAGTCACCCTATAAGGGTATTATGTGTTTACACTCTTAAGCGCTCTATAAGGGTTCCGATCTTTGGTCTCGACGTCTAAATAGTATAGGCTTGTCAGTCGTGATCAGGAAGCATTTCTACTGGTCAAGATGGCTTTACCCTTATAGAGATTCAACTGTAGCCCCAAGTAACTAACTGGTACCCTGGATGATTAAGCCTATCGTGTCCACCTCCATGTGCTATTTCCTGAATTCACAGCGCAGCTAGAGGCGCCCTAACTGAATTGCATATACTAACTAGGTACACTCCGAGGGAAACGATCCGAAGAGCTCCTTGATCCCCTAACGCCAGCGCAACTGGGATCAGCCCTTGCACCAACGCCAAGAAACCACCTGACCGAGTGATACCTGGTGTCCGGCCGCGCAACCCAGCCCCAAGGACACCACCCCCTTGACTTCTCTGTATCTAGGACATCTCAGGCTCCCAAGCTCAACCACATGCACGCAGATGCAGCGCCGAGGTGTTTATCTCCTGTAGTGGGCTGTCTGAAGCACCTGGAGTTTAGCCTACTAGAGAGTGCCTGTAGTGACGGTAGTAGAGAGATAGTGCGCATTCTGGGCCGTTCACAAACGCTATCTGTCCGGGGGAAGCTCTGTTATACTGTACCGCCGAGTAAAGGTATACATGGGCTCTTTAGACCTTACATGGCCCCCCGCCCCCCTTAGGGCCCCCTGCTATTACCGCTCCCCAGGGCCCACAGACCACCCAAGACCAAAACCCCTCAAGGGCTTCCAGAAGCCGAGCACCCCACGACAAACTCGATGGTCCAGCAGCACTCCGCACTCGAAGGAGCACCCCTAGAGGGTAATTTCTAGTGCTCGGCCGCTGGCAGGTAGATACAATACATACATACATGTATTGTAGACACTATATATGTGTAGTATTCTGGGTAACCCAACCGGGCTAGTCGTGCTCTGGCCAGTTCGCCAACGGTACAAGTATCCGCTAGTATATACGGCGTGGGACATCTAGGATATCTACCAGGCTCGTGGAATGGCTCTAATGTTATATATAGTACACTGTAGCACTCTATCGAGTCGTACGTTGGATTGTCAAGGAGAGACGTGATGTATCTGGTAGAGAACGTTATGCTTCTACAGTGACAGGGGTATAGCTGGGATGGGTAGTGGGGGGGGGGGTGGCTTGGGGTATTGTTGCGCAATGGTTGTATCGTAACATGGTTAGTGGCGTGGGGCTGGTGGGTGGATGGACTGGCGCATGGCCAATGATCGCTGAACCACTTTTGCGGTGCTTAGGCAAAAGTGTCTCAAGAAACTACATTCCAAGCAAGCAATCGCTAATTAAATACTCAAAAGAAAAAACTTAATTCCTAATCAACCAGGAAAACATAGAGGAATACAAACGAGACCACCACCGCCTACAGCTTCGCCTCATTTCCCACCTCCACTTCCATAAACTTACTCGCTGCTCTCCTACTCCTCGCAGCCCTCACCTCCCCCTCGCTTAATCCCCTCGCCTCTACCGCTGGATTATACCCTCTCCCACAGACACTCTCCACACCCATCATCTCCCCCTCCCCCATCCTCTTGCTCACTCCCCCATCCGCCCTCTTATACACTGTGACAACCACTGCGCCCCCCAGCCCCAAATTATGTTGTAGCGCCGCGTCTACGCCCTCAACCGTGCGCTCGCCAGCCTGCCCGCGCAGATGCCACACAAGCTCCGCGCACTGCGCCAGCCCCGTGGCACCCAGCGGGTGCCCTTTCGAGATCAGCCCGCCGGAAGGGTTGATCACTACGCGGCCGCCGTACGTGATGTCGCCATTGCGGACCATTTCGTGTGCTTTGCCGGGGGGGCAGAGGCCGAGTCCATCGATGGTGATGAGCTCGTTGGTGGAGAAGCAGTCATGCAGTTCGACGAGCTTGATGGAGGAGGCGGTAACACCGGCTTCAGCGAGGGCGGCGGTGGCGGCGCGCTTGGTCATGTCGTAGCCGATGAGGTCGATAGAGGACTTGGAGTAAAGGGAAGGGGCATCGCTGGTTAGTTGCTTGCTATGTTAGAGCCACTAGCTGTGAAGGGTACCCGGGAGGGAGAGGGGACACACGTATTCATTGACTGCCCGGCGATCAGTATCGCGCGCGACTTCAGCTCTGGGTGCGCCTCGAGCCACTTATGCGACACCAGTACCGCCGCAGCGGCACCATCACTTGTCGGGCAGCACTGGAGCTTCGTCAGCGGCGCAAAGATCTCCGGTGACTTCATGATCTGCTCCAGCGTGTACTCGTCCTGGAACTGGGAGTAGGGGTTGCGCTTCGAATGGGCATGGTTGACCCTCGCAATCTCGGCAAAGTCCTCGGGCGTGGCACCATGCTTCTCCATGTACTCGCGGCCAGCGTTTCCAAAGAGCTGAGCGGCGCCGGGCTTCTTGGGCTCGATGCCGCGCGTGGCGTGCATCATGATATACGACTTGTCCATAGGCGATACGCGGTCGTTGAAGAACGACTGCAGCGGGCCGGGGAACATTTTTTCGAAGCCGACGACGAGGGCGACGTTGGCGGCGCCGTAGGCGAGAAACTGGCGTGCCATGTGCAGACCCGTAGAGCCGGTGGAGCAGTTGTTGTTGACGTTGTAGACGGGGATTTGTGTCATTCCTATCATTGATAGGATATTAAACGTTAGGCCGATATAATACTAGCTAGCTACATGTACTTTAGAAATGCGAAAGCACAAACCGAATTGGTAGAAGACTCGCTGCCCACAGGTTGAGTCGCCGTAGGCATAGCAGGCAATTCCTTGGTCGACATCATCGTAGTTGATCCCGGCATCGGCCATGGCCTTGATACCAGCCTCGAAGCCGAGCTCTGGGTAGTCGACCAGTCCGCGGGGTTTGATGAACTTCGTCATGCCCACGCCTAGGACATAGACGGGGGCTGGGCCTGAAGCCATTGTATTATTGCAGGTATGTAATTAATGGGATTGTAGAAAGAGCACTGGATGGTAATCCAGCTAATGGTAATAGTAGTAGCACTTGGGGGAGATAGATGAGAAGATAGACTGAGACGATAGATAGGTAGGTAGATGAATAGATAGGTAGACAAAAGATTGAGACCAATAGGGATTCACAGAATTTATGATTGAAAGAAACAGCCAGGATGTATATATCTTCTACAGCAGTACAGGCAGATGATGGTGGGTGGAAGGATGGAAGGAAGGGAGGATGGAAGGATGGAAGGATGGAAGGATGGAAGGATGGAAGGATGGAAGGATGGAAGGATGGAAGGACAACAAATCCTCTCGGTCGCATAGCTATTTATGCAACAGTAGCGATATAACTTCTCGGTTGGCCTATCCGAGCAATATGCGGGGGTAGAGGGATGTGGGGAACGGGGACGGGAAGTGTCGCTTACGGCAAGTTGATGGAGGGGAGAGGCGAACCGAGGCTCGAGGAAGGATCACCACACAGAACGGGCTGCATGTGTCTTTTTGTCTGTCCGCTTCACGAATGTAGACTTACATACATCTGCTCTTCATAGCCCATCACTCTGTCTTGGGAGAACCAGGGGGGTGAATTAGTAGATTAGTATACAAGCGGGGTGCAAGTGGGCCATGCTTACACCGAATTATATGTGGTCCTATGCAGGGGTCGCCCGCACCGTTCGTTTCGTTTCGTTCGCTAATTCGCTTCGTTCGCTGTGCTCTGTGTGTGTGTGTGTGTGTGTGTGCAGCCAGGATGATAGCAGCAGTAACAACATCACCACCTCCCACCACCACCAACCATGACCATGACCATCACCATCACCCATCAAACAACCTCCCACAGCTGCTGACCAGAATCACCACCTCGCACAGTACCCACACCGTTGATGGTCACAGTTCTCGCAGTCAACCGTCTCCATCACCTCCTCATTGCTACAGTTGCAGCATTTCCACACCGTCGCTGTTCCCCCGCCTCGACACCCCTATCTGTTAACTCTCTCCTCTCTCACTTGCATACATATTCAAAAGACCCACCAATAACAACTGGCACTATCGCCGCCGGCGCCACGTCCTGCTTGTGTTTGTTCTCGAGACACATGTTCGTTGTTGCCGTACGGTTTATGGTACGGTATGGAGGGGGAAGGGGCCGGGGAGGGAAGGGGCCGGGGAGGGGCAAGAAAGAAAAAAAGCTTATAAAGAAAAGGCCCCCAGCCTAACTGACTCTACCAGCTACTGACTAAGGAAGGCGTGGGTGATTACCCTAGGTTTATGCAAGGAAGGCCCTCCAACTTTGAAACAGGCCTGTCACGTGCTGTGGGCCAAGCTTTGAGGCTGGGGTGGGGGAGGCTCTGGAGGGGTGAGACAGACAGGGTGTGGTGAGGGGGGAAACCTTGTATGTACCTCCTCTCATTTTAATTTGCGGGGACTGCACGGTGGTGGTGGTGAGTAGAGATTCTGACCGCGGGGGAGATTGGGCTGGTTTGCTACGCTACCTGGCCAATGATTGGTATTGGCCTACAGCCCTCGAATAATGATGAGCTATGGGGGGGGGGGACCCTTATATGTGCCACATCAAAAGACGGAATATTTACAGCTATCGGCCACTAGAGTCAATGCTGGAAAGCTTAGCGGTATTACCAATTAGGCATTGTCACACAGTGAACAATCTAATGGCGTGATACAGCAACTCTTTATATATCAACGCTGTTTTGATCCAGTATAGCTCCCTCTCTCCGTGAGAGTATGGGTGATCCTACACTGGTATAGCGCACTATTGCAGTGAAAGGTGGGCGGCCCGTCCACTTAACGCCTACTTAATCCATAAGGTCACTCGGCAACCACGATGATGTCGGTCATACGGCAAAGTCGTTTACGAACTAATGTCGAAAGATTAGAAGTAGGGTTTCAGTATGTAGATACTCGGGCTTGCGCCCCAAGGAACTGGTCTCTTAGCTAAGCTCTCTCTAAATGCCGAAGTAGTTGCCAATAGAGACCGGTTAACGTGAAGTGGGTATTCGTATCTATCTTGGCCATTGGTTAGTGGAGAGTTTGGATGGGTGAAGGGTGAGGACATGCAGAACTGCATTCTTTCTAGTTAGTGTGAACACGGCATACATGGATGGAGGTTTCTCGGGGTAGGAAGCGGTATGGTTTAAACAGTATCTTTCTACAAACTCAAGATTCCCTGTCTGCAGGTCTTTTTTCAGGCCTGATTAGCTCAGATGTTATGGAACATCTACTGACTCAAAGGTTTGATAGAGGCCAATCATTCCGGGGAGTAAAAAAGAAAAAGGAGGCTTTTAAGCTTGGCCAATCATAACTATCATTCAGAGTCAGACAACATCAAATCCGCCCTTACCAGCCAATTAAACCTACTAGAGAACCCGCATGGCCTGTTTACCTTGACTGACATATGCCCCGATTGGCCGTTCGCCATTGACTCGGGCCCGCCATTGTGCCAGAAAGTAAGGTAAATCGCACATTGCTTTCTCTAGTATATTTAATACTTATTTGTTGTACACCAACGTGAGGAGAGCGGTGAAACAGCGCCTGCATGAACTTATATACATTAAAAATGGTGAGAGCTACATGTACTACGGTGTCGAGGGTAAGTGAGTAGAACGTATCAACGTAAACTGCGCCCCGTTCTACTCACTTACCCTTGACACCGGAGTACTTCAACTAGAAATTGAGAAAGAGGGTAGATACTATGGCTTCTAAACTGTGTTCACCATCTTGTATTCCCTTGCTGCACTTGTCATAAGGCGTGATTTTTTTAGTTGTTTCGTCACTTTTTCACGTGGGTGTACACATATATGTCATAGCTGAGCTTGGGAGGGGGCGATGGGGAGCTATGGCTAAAGGATATGACTGCTCATATTTGCTCTAGTTCGTAATATTAGAGACTTTGCGCGGCAAAAAAAGACTCTAGAGTCTTTTGGTTGGTGCCGGTCCTCCCATCAGCCAATCATACAAGCGCAACAGGGCCTGGAGTCTTTTGCGTGTGGACTAAGTACCCCTCGACCCCCGTTTAGCTGAGCACAGACCTTGTAGCGGAACGACACCACTGCCCTGGGTGCCTATATTCTGTGTACGTGAGAGAGGAGGGGGAGGGGGTAAGATACAATAGAATTATTGGGTTTATGTGTCTGACTCGGCTGTTGGCCTTGGGCTATTCTGTGGCCGGTAGGGGCGAATAGATAAGCAACTTAGGCTTTGCCCTACAGTTGCTGCCATCGACCCTGGCTATTATTATCGATGATGGGTTCTGGGTTCCAAATAGTACATGTAGTTATAGGGTGAAATCACAATGGCCCTGTACGTTGTCGCTGGTTGTTAGCCAAGGTTGGATTAGGCCGGCACTGTAGGGGGAGTAGTACTATACCAATACCGTACTAATTCTTACCATATTACTAGTATATTGACCCCATTTTTGGGTACTGTACAATATTCCTAGTTCCAATTAAACAGCAATACCTCATTTTCAAACCCCATTTCAAATTTTCTCTTTCATATTATACGGAGGTCAACCAAGACACTGTTTTCTAGCTACAAGCGATGGCTCCCTGACGGGCCCTAGTTGGCTTTGTGGTTGGGAATGTTCCACCTCAAAAGCTGATATATAGATTGCAACGGCTAACGTAGTGACAAGATATTTTTTTAAGTGCCCTACAGATGATATAACTGTCCAGCCTTATGCCCTAGCCTTAGATTTTAGTTGAATCATATATGCCCAGTTTTTCTGGTGAGGAGATAGCTAGGGGGGGAGTTTATTCGGGTGGTTAGATGGTTACCGATATATGAAGTGGATAAAACCACGGGCCCGTTAGACAGACTTATCCAAAGAGTAACTTATGCGGAGAGGATAAGTCGCTCTCCAGAAAAGCTGGTTGCCTGCCGTTTGGTAATTAGGTTGAGTTGACTGGATATGGCTGGGTTGGAGGTTGTAACGGAATTAACAAAGAGCTTAATTCAGTCAGTTTGTTGACTTCGTGTGATAAATCTACTGCAGCTGGCCTACATGTAGGTACATGGTGCGGCGCTTAAACTAGGTGACAACTGCAAGATATCAGATCGAAGTGTGCTACTCTAGTACAAACCCATTAATTATGATCTGTAAGATTTTTGATCCGTTGTCATCTGGCTTTGTCGTACGCATGATCTCATAAACAGGGCCAGCTTGACAGAGACTATGCTAGCCTGCAGTGTTCGCCAGGGTTTAGGATTAGGTTTCGCTCAAATGATCAATATTAACCGGTTAATAGGGTGATTTGGCCAACAACCTCTGAATCTAAATATTTAGTTCTTGGCGATAGTTCTTGGTGTGAAAAATCCTGCCAAGAAAATTTGAGCTCAAAATTTGAAAAACAGGGATTGGCCAAATCACTCTAATATCGTGAATGCGCAAGTCGTTTTCAGTCGATACAGCTGGCTTATACGTAGTCGAGGCTCTTTAATATAAAAAAAAAGCTATATATATATATCAAAAACCCTCGTTCTACTCATAACCTCTTTTTCTTAAACAGGCTATATTCTAGCCTCGAGGTTCTCACGAAGTTAGAATATCCATCTGTCAATTATATTACATGTAGTACGTACGGAGGTTGATCGAATTAAAAACGAGTCCTCAAAACCAACAAACTAATATCAAAAATCTTTGCGGCTATATCTGCCGCGGTCAAGATAATTGCTCTTATCCAGTACAAAGGCCGGCCAACTTGGCGCGGCGGTGGAAAGAGAGGAATGTCACCGTAATTACCCTTTCTCCTTTCAAATATTAATGTAGAGTTTTTTCAAGCAAGTTATAGCCTGAGATCTGGGTACAGGCGGACATTATTTCTCAAGTGTTTGGGTGACTTATAGGAGAGTGAGAGCATAAATGCGGTGGGGCTAGCCGGGTACCAGTGGTACACGATCACAGCATACATGTATGTACGGAACTGCTCATAGCTCCTCCTGCCAAAACATGAATGATCAGGGTGGTAGGACTATAAGAATACCTCGAATATATCGTGATGCGAACTTCCTTATTCGGGAGGGCTCGAGGGTTATATATGTTGATCATTACGGTTATATTATTTTGGATGAACAAGGGAATATAAGAAGTTGTTGGGCCAGGCCGGCGGTGGGGCCAGGGGTGGACCTGTAACTGTTGTTTCTCTAATTTTCAATTTTTAACCCACATCGATACGAGACCAGCTAAAATATTTCTAGGCAGAATTAGATATATATTCTGTCTCTGGGACTGGTTTCCTGAGCGGTAGATACATACATGTAGCTATAGTACGAGACTTCGTGTCCTGTCTCTGTCTCTTGTCCTTTAAATCAATTTCGGAATTTGTTGCGGCGTTATCCAAACTGGGCACCTTTTCATGCTGTCTTTTCCCCTTTTTAACGACACATCTTACCGAGTCCAAGGCTATTCCTTTCTCTTTTCTGTTTTCTGTTTTTCTCATATATTTTGAGATTTATAGGTATTTTTACACATGGTGTATTTTAGTCCATTCACGAATGCCAATCTCTCACAAGCGCCCTGATAACTGTAGTAGATACCAGTATGTAGATATTTGCCGGGGGCCTGTGTAATCAGAAACCTCTAAGACACTACATGTAGCTATATAGGGAAGATCTTAAGAGCTAATTATGTATTAGCTAGGCTATGCCGAGTATCATTTGAGCTTTGACTGGTTTCCTAGCTTTCCTTGGGCACCATGACATAACATGGGTACTCTATGGCCCGGGTGGGACCAGGTGGGGCTGCTTGTATGTAATCGCCTCGATTTCTATTGTATTTGGGAAGGTCTCGAGAACCTGTACCGAAATCATTACCACTTTTGTACATGGGTATAAATGCAGTTTGAATAATAAGCGTCTTACTATACCCCATTCGGATATTGTGGCTCAACCCGAGTGATACCTTATGTTTCGTCAGTGTATCTTAACCTGTCCCGGCAAAGAACTGGCTGTTCAGATCTCGCCGGGGCGGTTGCCCACTCTCATCAACACGACACTACGTGGAGGGGCTAGCAGCGACCACAGAGGGAATCGGAATAAGATATGTGTTGGCGTGAGCAAGTTTATATCTTCCCAATGCCACCTGCTGAGATGGCTACAAGCATGTATATAGGACTTCCAGTGCATGTGCGTGTGCCGCTTGGGGCCGCCGGCGGGATTCATCCAGCGCAAAGAGTTGCATCGAAAACTCACAGGGAAGTTCCATTCTCCGGAGATTGAGTGCAGATAGAGGGACCAAACTCCTAGCTAGGGGCTGCAGCAATCGCGTCTGCCCGCGCGGCCGCGCCTGTTGTCCGTCGTTATCACGGCGCAGAACTAGTGTCATCTTTCTGTTGACTGATATGGAGAAGCGCTTCGGAGTATTGAGCCGGAGGGGCCTTAAGTAAACTCAACTAGGGGACTCAAGCGGAATGAGGGGTTAATACAGAAGGGTTGGAAGCAAGTTTATGTTATTGTATACGTATGCCAGAACGCGGACTTTGGATCAGAGATAAGATAAAAATTTAAATCTACGCGGTCGCGTGATCGACTACATGTAATAATTTTGTAGATAGGAGATACAAATCGTGGAACATACATGTAGATGTAGTAGACTATGTGCATGTAGCTAGCGGTAGTAGAAGAGGACACGATCACGCCTTACTATGCTACCAAGTCACAAATACATGTATACATGTAGTCGCTACGCATGCGTGTAGTTCGTTCCCCACAATAAACTTACTCCACAATTTGACTTTCCCCTCAAATTAAGTAGATTGTGACTTTCAATATGTACATATAGATGTAACAGAATTCATAGGAACAAAGGATCAATGAGCATTATTAGCTATAGACGGAGCCTATATGCGTTCCAAGGAGCGCCAGGCTAACTGAAATCTCCGGATACAAGACGTATTGTAGGGTGACAAATTAAACTTAGAAAGTTCTCGTGATTTTATACATACAAGTAGGTCACACGACTATAACTTGGCGACTACTAAGTAGAGATGGGATGAGGATATTGGTATGATTAGAGAGCTGAAGGCTATTAGAACATAGTACCTACATGTATATGTAGGTTCAAGTTAGACTTTTAGAAAATTTCTGCTGGTTGCTATGTAGAAATCATGAGAACCTTTGTCACCCTATAATACCTTAACAAGTTACAGATTTCCAGCCCTCTAAACATTGGATATGCGCACATAATGCACATATAAAAATGCTAGTGAAATGTACTTCTTTACGCAATTATCAGGTTAACACCCGATAGATAAATACGCCATATAGCGCCATATAGCGTATGTGGTTAGCTTGTTCCAAGAAGCGTTACTACTCAGAATCGCAACCCATGACACCGCGCGGAAATCGCAACTAACACTACGTCAATATCTAACTTTGATATATATCTAAGTTGAAGGAATCGCCCCTTCAATGCTGAATCTCTTTTTTCCTTTTCCCCACCTCAAGTTAATAGCCAAGTCGAAAGATAAATTCACAAACCCACGCAGTGCAAAAGCTACACCACTCGAATAACAATAGAGAAACATCTCTAAAAGATCCATCATTAGATCTAACATACACACCCAATTAACATGGTGTACAATTACAAAGTTGAGGATAATAACGACGGGTTTTCCTCGCCCGAGTCGAGACAGGATGGTGCTGTGGTGGTGTCGCAAGATAACGACGATATCGGTCACGATCCTTTTGGAGATGAAGGGGGGAATGACATACAGTTCAAGACTATGACTTGGTGGTAAGTTGTGAACATCATGTCCTTATTTTAGCCGAGTTTGTGCGATTTTTATCTGTTAACGTGGATGAAACCAACTACTAGGCAGACAGGAATGATAATGATCGCAGAAACTATATCTTTGGGAATCCTCAGTTTACCCTCTGTCTTAAAGGCAGTTGGACTTTTACCGTAAGACCCTCTAGAAGAACCCCCCCCCCCCCGGTCATTTAGGTGCAACTTTATTGACATAGGTTCCCCCGTGTTGTGTTAGAGGATGCATCCTGATTATCGGGCTTGGAATCATTGCAACCTATACTGGCTACGTCCTTGGCCAATTCAAGTTGCGATATGTTTGTACCCCTTAAGCTTCGAACCCATGTTCTAAAGGAGAAGGCTAACGGTTATCTCTGAAGCCACAAGTTCATACTTTTGCCGAAGCCGGGGAAATTATCATGGGTGCTCCTGGTCGCGAGATCTTTGCTGCAGCCCAGATCCTTTTTCTTGGTTTATTCTCTCTTTAATAAACAATCTTTAGATCACTAGCTAATAGTTTTGTAGTTTTTGTAATGGGTTCTCACATTCTCACATTTTCCATCATGCTGAATGTCGTAACGGGTCACGGAGCCTGCACTATAGTATTCACTATCTGCGGCCTCTTGATATCTCTCGTGTGCACTATTCCACGAACCATGAAGAGTGTATCCTATCTTTCGATTATAAGCTTTGCAAGCATTCTTGGCGCTGTGTTTATCACCATGATTGGTGTTGGGGTCTCAGGTAACCGACCACAGCTACTGGTGATACCTGAAAGTACTCCGTTCTATTTAGGATTTGGTGCTGTCAGTAATATTATCTTTGCATATGGTAAGCTTAATCTCCGAGAGTTATGAGTATGTGACTTATAAAGCTAATGATGGGAATAGCGGGACACCTGGCATTCTTCAGTTTTATCTCAGAGATGAGAGATCCTCGTGATTATCCAAAGGTATTTGGTTCGTTAATATTTCATATGTTCTTTTTACTGACTATTTCAAAACTAGGCGTTATGCACTCTACAAGTCAGCGACACTATTCTTTACCTTGTCGCAGCGGTTGTTATTTACCGTTTCACTGGCGACGAGGTAACTAGCCCTGCCCTTAGCTCTAGTACAAAGCTACTTGAGAAGATTTCTTATGGGGTTGCAATCCCCACTATTGTCATTGCTGGGGTCATCAATGGACATGTTGCTGCTGTCAGTATTCGAATTCTTGTCCTCATGCTGTGGTTGGGGGTGCTGATACTCTGGTTAGAAATACATTTACGTCCGAATGTTCCGCGGGTCTGCGCATCTTGGAAGCCGTAGCTGGGTTGCTACTCTCTCTTGGTTTGGGATAATTACTGCTCTCTGGGTGTTTGCTTGGGTTATTGCGAGCGCGGTCCCGATTTTCAACAACTTGCTAGGGTTGATTGTAAGTTTTCTTCTGCGTTCTGAACCAAACAAATTACTAAGAAGTGTATAGAGCGCATTGTTCGTGAGTTGGTTCACTTGTGAGTAAATCTTCACCCATTGAGATGTTCTAGGTTACTGATATCACTATAGATGGTGTAAGTGGATGGTTTTGGATCCATATGAACAGGGGAAAGCTATTTTTGAACAAGAAGAAGGCCTTTTTGACAATTGTCAATGTGGCGATAATGTTCATGGGGTTAACTATTGTAAGTATTTTCTTCTATATGTATACCCGCCTTATGGCTAAGATCATTGCTAAAAGCTACTTAGATGGTGTGCGGTCTTTATGCTTCTGCCAAAGCGCTCCACGATGATAAGACAGGCAAAGTATTCTCATGCGCCGATAATTCTATGTAGTGGGTAGTTATGGATCATGAGTTATATCAAACTATAGTTTAGTCGGATTTTTTGTGTACGGGCGTTTAACGTTTGAAAGGGAGCCATGGATTGAAGCTCACCCCTGTGCTTTTTGTTACCATCATGTACTGTACGGACATCAATTTTCTTTTTCCTTTAGTTTGGCTTATGGGATATTGACTGATTGGTTTTCTATGTATTGTTCTGCTAAACTTGGAGGACCTAGCTCCGGGTTAGTGATATGTAACAAGGCTGATATCTGCACCCCACGGGAGTGATCTACCAGATGCTCGGCGCCGGGGTGGGATTCCTCCTAGGCAGTGTCGAGACATCATGACCAGGTCCAGAGGAGGCAGAGTTTGAGAGTATGGGTAGAGTACATGACAGAAAGAAACAGAGTCATGCTGGTTGATTATAATGTATGCCAGCATGAAAACTCGTGCCGGCTTAGTCATCACCATATTACTCTATAAACTAAAGCTATTGCTGATACCTTCATGGGATAGGGTACATGTAGTCTGACTCGGTAAAAATATGCAAGTACTGTTGTAAAAAGTGAAGTTCTTGTGTCTGGCTTGTTAGAGGCTTGTGTGGGGAAAGGGTTAAAGCCTGGAGATACGCAAATGCCATTGCCAAGATGTAGCTAAGGCAATATATTTGGTTCCACAACTCGGGGGGTATGGTACAGTACACATGAAGTCATATATCAACTCCACCCCAACATTGGCTACATAATGTATATAAGGTGCTACTGCATGTATCTACTCCGAGTGACTGTTTATGATGGAGATGTTGCCAAGGGTGTCTCGGATCCTTGATTATTCATTCATTCAGGTGCTGACACCTAGACAAGGCGGCTCCGGCTCCCCCTCTCTCAGACACTTTTTTCTCAGCCACACACCACCACACCCGCTCTTCTCACATTCAATCAACGCACACACACTCACACACTCACACACCCACACCCACACACGCATACATACACCTTCTTCATTAGTACACATCATCGACACTTTCACTACTTCTGTTGTTCATCATCTTCAGTACTCCCTTGCCGCATCTCATAACCACATACTTCTGCTGTAATATCAATAAAATACTCGGTCATATCATTATCAGCCTTTCCACATCATCGCCCCTTACTGGCCCTCCTTCTCTCATCGACCCCTGCCCTGCTCCCGCCCACGGGAGTTGAGCTCTTCCGCTCGTAGCAAACCCGTTATCACACCACACACCACTGACTGCTGGCTGGGATTCTCCACTGCCAGAGTCTCTCTTTCCCCTCGACGGTGTCATTGCCTATATCGAATCGATATCCCAAAGAGAAATTAACTATCATGACTACCGACATTTCTCGACAGCCGCCTCCTGTCATGGAGACTAATGTTGCAGCTGGTAGAGCTCACTCGCTGCAGGTCCCCCCCGCTAGCGATAATAGCTGATAGTTGTTTGTTGTGAATAGGAAATGCTGCACCCCGCAAGGGTCGCAAGTCACTTAGCTTTCTCATGAAGCGCCTGGCTTCCCTCAGGGGCCACACCGACAGTGCCTCTTCTTCCTCCCAATCACGGACTACAAATGGCATCCCAGCTGCGTGTTCTAGTCAATCGCCATACTCTACAGGCTACCCTTGCAAAAGTGGAAAGTCTGCTAGCGGGCCCCCCTCTACATCTGCCTCTGCCGCGGCTCCTTCCCACATATCGTTTGGCCCAAACCACCATGAGTCTACTCACTCCTTGTCTAGCACGGTATCAGTCTCTTCTAGCGGATCCGGAGATCACTCGCTCACGCAAACCCCATCGGAGAAGTCTCGCCGCCCCGCGCCATCCGCGATAACTGCGACAACAGCAACTACCTCTAATTTCTCCTCCCCGACACCGTCGGTCCGCTCCCTCACTACAACACTCACAACAATCCAGTCCACCGCGCCCGGCTCTATGCTTGATCCATACCCGCATTATAACCCGCATCCATCGCACCACCATAACCCGAATGCGCCACCGATGTTGTTTCAACACCAATTTCCCTCTTCTCCTAATGGAAACCCGCCTACAAGCCCGGGACCAGCAATGGCCATGAGCCATGGTTCACTTCACCCCCTCAACTACTCCACTGCCACGGCGGGGGGCCTTCTCACCGATAATGCTTCAATCCTTACACTGGCTTCCTCATCCAAAAGACGGCGCCGTCGTTCCTTCGACACGGATGCGTCAGTGCGCGCTCTTGCGCCATCCTCGCTTTGGGGTGGGTCGCGCGAGTCGCTCCCGCTGTCGGTGTTGTCAGGAAACTTCGATACTGGGAGAAGTATAGTAGGGGATAGGGGAAGTATCTACGGGTCTACGTCTTTCACTACTGCAAGGGGAGATGCAGCGAGCATGAGCTATGCAGGAAGCATGAGGGATTATGGTGGAAGCGGGAGTATAATGGGAGAAATCTCAGGGGCGGGCCCGTTGTGTGCCAGCCCTCATACGGGGATGTCAATCATCGGAAATAGGGAGAGTGTTAATCTAGGAAGGAGAAATAGTGCGTGGGTTAGGGATGAAGAGGAGGAGGAGGAGGAGGAGGATGATGAAGATGACGATGCGACAAATAGGAGAAGGAGTTTGAGTGTAAACGGAGATGCCGATGATACCGAAGGCAGAGGAGGGGATGGTGCAAGTATGAGAGATGGGAGTAGCAGTGTAGGTATCTGGCATGGCGTATACGGGAGGCGCGAAGATACCGGGGAGAGATGCAGAAAGTATGTGGAGGGCAAGAACTAATGACCTGTATCGGGGCAATTGCCAACGGTGTGGGTTATTAGTAGCAGCAGTGTTAGTAGCAGCGCTGGTCTTAATCGGGCCAAATCATTAGGGTAGAAAGAGGGAGTCTTTATAAGTATCACTTTCCCGTTCTCTTCCTCCACTTTTTCTTCTTCCTTTCTCTCTCTCTTTCTTTTTCCGCAGGAAGAATCGTGTCTATCTAGCCATTTGATCTTACTCTTTTTTATTTTTATTTTCATTTTACTATGTGGTCTTTTTTACCCTTCTCTATTGGCTTGGCCTGCTTTCTTTTTAAACCTTTGTCCTTGGTTTCTCGTTCTTGGCTGCGTTTGGCGGGTGGGTTTTGGTTTTTACTCTTTACACTTTTCTTTTCTTTTCTTCTCTCCGCTTTCTCTTCTTGCTTATGGAATTGAGCCGAGTTTGGTTTCATGATCAAATGGATATTCTTCGTTTTCGCTCGGCTGTTATTGGGGTCGGGCTTTTTTTCCCCCTTATAAACCTCTCCCCAGGCCCCGGGGGGGAGGGGGGGGGGGAAGTTTGGTGGCTTGCTTAGTATACGGTGGGAGCTGGCTGGTTGTACTTGATATCCTGGTCCGCAAATAGGTGGTACCTATATTGCGCTTAGCCTTTTCTTTTTTCTTTTACCTTTTTCTTGCTTGAGGTCGGGGGTTCTTTTTTTTTTTTTTTTTGGTCTGGTAGCTCTAAGTACAGGGGGTGGGTGGGGGGGGGAATAAAAGATATTCGCTTTTTCCCTTCTGTGGTTTTGGTGTTTTGTGGGAGGGGATGCGGCATTATTTGGGGTGCCAGTAAGGTGGGATGTGGTTGTGAGGGGACGGGGTAGCGCCCGGATTGGGTCATTAAATATCACTCGGTATCCGGATGAGCTCTTGTGAAGTGTAACTGGTGATAGGTTTTGGTAGACTGGGTTTTTCTTTTACCTTTTATCACGTCATTTTAATTGTACGTGGTTTTTTTTTTAACTCGGTGTCAGCTTGCGCTTGCTTCATGGAATCTCACTCGGTAACCTTGTTCGTTCGGGGTGGGTGTTACAAAAAAGGAAGGGAAAGAAAAAACAAAAACAAAAACAAAACAAAACAAAACAAAACAAAACAAAACAAAACAATAGATATCTCCTCACCACTCCTGCTGTTCCAGACCGTGCCGCGGTTTCCAAAAAAATAAAAAAAATAAAAATGATAGTTCGATAAGGACAAAAGTAACCAAAGCCGGATTGAAGCTGCTAGATTTCGTATCCACCTATTTCAATTGGTTGTAAGAGCTGTCATATTAGGGCCATAACGTAGTTCTGCAAGCGGGGAGTTGCATCGTGCGGCGGCTTGGAAGGATTATTTTGTCTAAGGTCAAACATCCGCCTTAGGTATCTGCGTATTGGATAAGCCCCTATTTACCACACATATAGAATATGGAGAGAGGAAAACCTGATCACTTACTGCGCCTCTGTCTTTCAATATCTCAACTATCTTTTTATGCCCTCTGTAGGCCGCTGCCTGTAGTGCATTGCCGTATTTACCACCCTGAGCGTTGATCTCCGCCCCTCTATCCAGCAGTGTCTGAACGATCTTTTCATGCCCTTTGTAGGCCGCTGCATATAGTGCATTGCCGTGTTTACCACCCTGAGCGTTGATCTCCGCCCCTCTATCCAGCAGCGTCTGGACGGTCTTTTCATGCCCTTTGCTGGCCGCTGCCTGTAGTGCATTGCCGTATTTACCACCCTGAGCGTTGATCTCCGCCCCTCTATCTAGCAGCGTCTGGACGGTCTTTTCATGCCCTCCGTAGGCCGCCGCCGCCGCCTGTAGCGCATTGCCGTACTCACCACCCTGAGCGTTGATCTCCTCTCCTCTATCTAGCAGTGTCTGGACGGTCTCTTCATGCCCTTGGCTGGCCGCCGCCTGTAGCGCATTGCCGTACTCACCACCCTGAGCGTTGATCTCCGCCCCTCTATCTAGCAGCGTCTGGACGGTCTTTTCATGCCCTCCGTAGGCCGCCGCCGCTGCCTGTAGTGCATTGCCGAAAAACCACCCTGAGCGTTGATCTCCGCCCCTCTATCTAGCAGTGTCTGGACGATCTTTTCATGCCCTATGCTGGCCGCTGCCTGTAGTGCATTGCCGTACTCACCACCCTGAGCGTTGATGTCCGCCCTCTATCTAGCAGTGTCTGGACGATCTTTTCATGCCCTTTGCTGGCCGCTGCCTGTAGTGCATTGCCGTATTTACCACCCTGAGCGTTGATCTCCGCCCCTCTATCTAGCAGCGTCTGGACGATCTTTTCATGCCCTCCGTAGGCCGCCGCCGCTGCCTGTAGTGCATTGCCGAAAAAACCACCCTGAGCGTTGATCTCCGCCCCTCTATCTAGCAGCGTCTGGACGGTCTTTTCATGCCCTCCGTAGGCCGCCGCCGCCGCCTGTAGCGCATTGCCGTACTCACCACCCTGAGCGTTGATCTCCGCCCCTCTATCTAGCAGTGTCTGGACGGTCTCTTCATGCCCTTGGCTGGCCGCCGCCTGTAGCGCATTGCCGTATTTACCACCCTGAGCGTTGATCTCCGCCCCTCTATCTAGCAGTGTCTGGACGGTCTCTTCATGCCCTTGGCTGGCCGCCGCCTGTAGCGCATTGCCGTATTTACCACCCTGAGCGTTGATCTCCGCCCCTCTATCTAGCAGTGTCTGGACGATCTTTTCATGCCCTATGCTGGCCGCTGCCTGTAGTGCATTGCCGTATTTACCACCCTGAGCGTTGATCTCCGCCCCTCTATCTAGCAGCGTCTGGACGGTCTTTTCATGCCCTCCGTAGGCCGCCGCCGCCGCCTGTAGCGCATTGCCGTACTCACCACCCTGAGCGTTGATCTCCGCCCCTCTATCTAGCAGTGTCTGGACGGTCTCTTCATGCCCTTGGCTGGCCGCCGCCTGTAGCGCATTGCCGTACTCACCACCCTGAGCGTTGATCTCCGCCCCTCTATCTAGCAGCGTCTGGACGGTCTTTTCATGCCCTCCGTAGGCCGCCGCCGCTGCCTGTAGTGCATTGCCGAAAAAACCACCCTGAGCGTTGATCTCCGCCCCTCTATCTAGCAGTGTCTGGACGATCTTTTCATGCCCTATGCTGGCCGCTGCCTGTAGTGCATTGCCGTACTCACCACCCTGAGCGTTGATCTCCGCCCCTCTATCTAGCAGTGTCTGGACGATCTTTTCATGCCCTTTGCTGGCCGCTGCCTGTAGTGCATTGCCGTATTTACCACCCTGAGCGTTGATCTCCGCCCCTCTATCTAGCAGCGTCTGGACGATCTTTTCATGCCTTTTGCTGGCCGCTGCCTGTAGTGCATTGCCGTATTTGCCACCCTGAACGTTGATCTCCGCCCCTCTATCCAGCAGCGTCTGGACGATCTTTTCATGCCCTCTGCGGGCCGCTGCCTGTAGTGCACTGCCGTAATCATCATTCCGAGCGTTGATCTCCGCCCCTCTATTTAGCAGCGCCTGGACGATCTTCTCATGCCCTCCGTAGATCGCTGCCTGTAGTGCATTGCCGTACATACCACCCTGAGCGTTGATCTCCGCCCCTCTATCTAGCAGCGTCTGGACGATCTTTTCATGCCCTCCGCAGACCGCTGCCTGTAGTGCATTGCCGTACATACCACCCTGAGCGTTGATCTCCGCCCCTCTATCTAGCAGCGCCTGGACGATCTTCTCATGCCCTCCGTAGATCGCTGCCTGTAGTGCATTGCCGTACATACCACCCTGAGCGTTGATCTCCGCCCCTCTATCTAGCAGCGTCTGGACGATCTTTTCATGCCCTCCGCAGACCGCTGCCTGTAGTGCATTGCCGTACATACCACCCTGAGCGTTGATCTCCGCCCCTCTATCTAGCAGCGTCTGGACGATCTTTTCATGCCCTATGCTGGCCGCTGCCTGTAGTGCATTGCCGTACATACCACCCTGAGCGTTGATCTCCGCCCCTCTATCTAGCAGCGTCTGGACGATCTTTTCATGCCCTATGCTGGCCGCTGCCTGTAGTGCATTGCCGAAATAACCACCCTGAGCGTTGATCTCCGCCCCTCTATCTAGCAGCGTCTGGAAGACCTCCCCATGCCCTCTGCAGACCGCCGCCTGTAGTGCATTGCCGTACATACCACCCTGAGCGTTGATCTCCGCCCCTCTATCTAGCAGCGTCTGAACGATCTTTTCATGCCCTTGGCTGGCCGCCGCCTGTAGCGCATTGCCGTACTCACCACCCTGAGCGTTGATCTCCGCCCCTCTATCTAGCAGTGTCTGGACGGTCTCTTCATGCCCTTGGCTGGCCGCCGCCTGTAGCGCATTGCCGTACTCACCACCCTGAGCGTTGATCTCCGCCCCTCTATCTAGCAGCGTCTGGACGGTCTTTTCATGCCCTCCGTAGGCCGCCGCCGCTGCCTGTAGTGCATTGCCGAAAAAACCACCCTGAGCGTTGATCTCCGCCCCTCTATCTAGCAGTGTCTGGACGATCTTTTCATGCCCTTTGCTGGCCGCTGCCTGTAGTGCATTGCCGTATCTACCACCCTGAGCGTTGATCTCCGCCCCATTCTCTAGCAGAACACCTACGACATCTCCGTTACCGTATCTTGACGCCAAATAGAGTAGTGACTCTCCCTGTGCGTTCCGAGCGTTAAAATCTATATCTTTATTGTCCCATAAACCCCTTATTTTCTCCCCAAATCCAAAAACTGAGGCGACATAGGAAGGTAAGGGGTATAAATCTTCAAAGTCTCTACTGTGCTGCCATTGCATTTCATGTAGGGGCTCGATTTTAAAAAGATCCGTGTATTCCACGGTACGCTTAAATTCGTCAAAGCACTCAATCCAGTAGGTAAAAGCTGGGCTAGGGGTTTCAAGCGATCCAAAGAAGGCACAAAGTATATCCCAGATCTTGTTCCAGTCCTTATCCCGGTCCCCTTCCCTCAAACCTAGGTTGGAGAATTGCTGGACATGAAACATCCAGTAAAATACTGAATATCTCCTTGTGTGCTGGATAGATTTATCCATATCGATCAATACCGAAAGGGATAACTCTGCTACCATGGCATTGGCCTCAAGTTGGGTGAAGATAGTACCTTTCTCGAAAAATTCCTCGACGGACAGGTGAAAAAACCGCACGACATTAAGCTGGTGATCTAGTTTTAAGAAGTTGCAGCACACGTCTAACAGGATATCAATTTCGATTGTGGAGCCTTTTGATTGTTGGGAAAGCATGGCGGCTAGCTCTTCCGGCGAAAGTGGTCGGTATGCGCACATAACCCACATGAGTGCATTTTTGGCAATCTTGGGCGCGGCCCCTCTCTTGCGTTGGACACGTTTATAGATCTCCATATATGTTTCTTCGAGCGAGGTTGGGAAATTGTCTAGCATTTCTCTGACTTCGCTCTCGAGGCTTAGAGCACAAAGCTCTTTGATTTGTAGCTCGGCCCATAAGAACCTATATAAAAGAGAATTCAGTAAGCCTCCTAAGTTGCGGGAAACTTGGGGAAAATACATTCCGTGGGCCTTTTCGAGCAGTTTAGAGATTATAAGCTCCTTTAATAGGCCGTCGACATTACCTCGCAACAACCTTCCACCCTCAACACACCCACTCAATTCTTCGTTTATGTAACTCTTAATGTCTGTAGCATTATGGGTCTCTTCTATATAGATATTCGGTTCCCTTTTAAACTGAAGTTTAATATCGTCATCATTTCTACTAGAAATAAAAACCTTGACCAAGCTTGAGGAGTCATGAAGTATCTTTCTTAATCCGTTGAATAATTCGTATCGGCTTTCGTTATTGCATTCATCTAAAGCATCGATAATGATAGTAGTACGTCGGTTCAGGTTGATGAGAGTGACAACTATATCGAGGCAATCTCCAAGCCCAAGTCCGTCATCAAGAGTCTTTCCCTCCGTCCTCTTTTGGTATTCTGCAATCACAGGCTTGTGTAAAACATGACCAGAGCCTTTAAATGACAATTGCCTTAAGATGGATCGCATGATTTCTGTTGGGTCACTCAACAAACCTTCGCCTCGTTTGCAATAGAAGTAGGCAAAGGTTTCATCGCTCCCTGAAGCTGGCTTTTGGTCTATGGCGTCTACCACCATTGAGCTGTGGGAATGCCCCTTTAGCATGAATAATATATGGGTAATTTAGGGCTAAGGTTGGGATTCTTACGTGAGTGTTGTTTTTCCAGCACCAGCTAAAGACACATAATTAGACTGAATGTCAGATCAAAGTTTCGGTAGGATATATCTCACGATCCCCACGTAGCCACAGAAGAGCTGAGGCATCTGAATACTGCCATTGTTCGAATTGGTTACTATTGAGAAGCCATTCACAAGTTCCTTGCCTACGATTCTTCTCCGCAGTTCGATGGTATTTTGAATATGGAGTTGTCGATATCCAGTCAAGAATTTCTTTCCGCTTGGAATCTAGTGGGTGTATCGCCGGTAATTAGTTGAAGACCTTATATCTCATATATATTATTGCTTAGGCCCAGGGGGATTTACCCTCCAGCCCATCGATTAGAGCTTCCACCTTTTTTTCGATCCTTGAAATAGGCATTTTGAATTCGCTCAATTGCTTCTGTAGTTCCTTGGACCTCTCTAGAAATAAATGACAGTAAGTAAAAAATCCATATCAAAAGATCGATCTCGGTTTTAAGAATGGAACCTTCAGCTTTGATGTTCGCAGCGTTTTGATCTGTGTAAGAGCTTTCATCTTAGCGTTTCTGTTTGGATATCCCCTTGCTGCATGGAGTCCTTTCTGGTAGCTAATTTTGGGGTTGATAAACTTACTTTTTGCCTCCGCGAGGTGCGACTCCTCAAAGACCTTAGACTCTTTTGCCTGAAGCGCCGCCAAGGCTTCTGCTGGTCCGTCTGTATCTAAAACGCCCCATGCGATACGAGCTATTCGATAGTTTAGATCTCTAGGTTGAAAATATATATATATATATATATATATTGTGGGAGGTTCAATTGATCGAAGGGATTCATACCAGCGGTGTTTTCAGAGTAATAATGTTTAGCGTTGATCATATAAGTCAGCATATCGGCATATAGCGCAATCAAAGCGTCCTCGACCCTTTGGGCAGTATCGAAGCCGGTCCCAAGATATAACTCTTCGTATATGGCACATCTCCCCAGAAGATTCGTAATTACTTCGACCCCAACCAACATTTCGCCCATTTTTTGATTGTCTTTGATAATAAACTATCGCTGTGTTAGTTTGCCCGCCTGATTATTGGTGGGCAGTGAAAGCAGAGGGCATTTAGCACACCACTCCCGAATTTCTAGCCCAAATTAAGTCCTTGGCGGGCTAATATCATGGATTTTTACTCAAAACCCGCCGCCCATAACCCGGAACCCGAGCCCGAAATTCGAGAGTTATGTGTGCAAGTACTCTCTCAATGAAACGAACAAACCTCTATAAGATATCTAATTGGTGCCCAGGGTATCGCAGCATGGACTGGATCGCCTTGGGCGATAATATTTCCCAGAGTCTTAAATTTATTGACCCACTCAATTGTCTTGTCGGCGATATCGCGGAGAACAATAGTTTTTCCATTCCAAGTGATTTTCCACATCTTCTCACGGCAGAGCTCTCTTTTTTCGTTGGCTGCTTTTAGGACATCATCAAGAACTTTGAGGAGACCATCTTGGTTATAAAAGTCGAATTCTTTCTGATCTTGAGCAGACAATTTCTGAACTGCCTTTTCCCATGGCGAAAGTTTACTATCTCTCATGTAAGTTTCTACCACAACTTTGATGTTGAATATTATGGGCCTCTCACGGGGGTTTAGGGGAACTAGTGATTGTGGAAGGTTCTAAGACAATAACTCTGGGTGTTGCTGGGCCCGGAAGGGGTGCGCTAATCTGTGCTCCAGAATCCGCCGCGGATAATACAATACTGGGAGAGCTGCTGGGTGTTTGCGTATATGTATTAATGGGTATTCCAGGACTTGCCACAGGCACAGTAGTGTACGTGCTTGAGGGCCGTGATGCTACCGGGGAACCGGACGATTGATCTTGATCATCTGGTACGGTTTGCGATGATCTATTGTTGGGTGATACTGAGCGAGTAATCTTTCTTCCCAACGAGCTCAGTGTACTGCGGAACCCGAACCTCCTTGTCGCATCTAATCGATTAATCGACTTTTGTATGAGCTACTAGTACGCCTACACACTCATATGATGAAAGGTCATACTTGGTTCTTGGGTCGGATCCTTTCCGCCGGAAGACATGATGGCTGACCCTGTAGAAATCTTGGGGACCGGGAGTATTGAATGTAGTTATTGCGGATATTTCGAGCCTAGTTAATTGATGATATTCGATACGTCAAGCTGTAAAACTCTCACGATAGTATAGTTGACAGTGGCAAGGCTGTAAATACATGTAGCGAAAACCCCGCTTTTTTTCTGAGATACGCAAATGCACCAAACATTTCAGCTCATATGCAGCTTGACTGCCTAATGTTACATAAAGGCAGAACAGCCCAATCAATACAGTTACAATACTGTATGTATGTAGTTACGTGTTACCCGGCCCCAAATTCACCCACATTCACAGTCAGTGAGTGGCCCGCATCGAATTACCAGGCACCCGACTCCGCAGCAGCTCAACATGTCCGGCCGCGCCCTCCGAAAAGCCCTCCGCGAACGCGAGCTCGCAGCACTTTCCCAGAAGCCCGACGAC
Source organism: Morchella sp. 2015-shanyang (assembly GCA_024713795.1). Classification (NCBI taxonomy): domain Eukaryota; kingdom Fungi; phylum Ascomycota; class Pezizomycetes; order Pezizales; family Morchellaceae; genus Morchella; species Morchella sp. 2015-shanyang. The sequence continues at coordinate 3,681,033 of JAMGZB010000001.1, read as the reverse complement.
ACGGCCGAAGACGGAGAATCAGAAGATGACGCACCCCCGCCACAGAAACAAAGCCTATTCGCCCTCCTTGGCGGAGAAGACGAGCCCGACGCAGAAGAGGAAGAGGAAGACCCAGTGGTGGAAAAGCCAGTAATGCAGGAGCAGGAAGCAACGAGCACACCCTCAAAGAAGAAGAAAAAGAAGAAGAAGGGGAAATCCAAATCGGGACCCCCGGTACAAGAAGAGGGCGAGGATGAGATTGATGCTGCACTTAGGGCGCTCAACCTTCAGAGTAGGGACTCGGGGGAGTCGTTGGGTGTTCGTGTCGAGGGGGATAAACAGTTATCGGAGGTTCTGAAGGTGGATCCAAGGAATTTCGACGCTGCAAATGAGATGCGGAGGCTTTTTGGCCGTGCGGCACTGGGTGGAGCTGAGGAACATGGAACTGGTGGGCGTAAGAGAGCGCCTGTTTCTGCGAGAGGGCTGGGCGGGAGGAGGAATACCTTCGTGCAGGCTAAGGAAGAGTGGCCGGTCGCTGGGAGTGGGGGATTGGGGATGGAGACAGTATCTACAACAGGGGATACTATTACAGAGTTCAAGTTTGTACATTCCAGGTCGTATCAGGACGTTCAAAGGCAGTTTATGATGTGTGTTGCATCAATGGGTATGCCCCCCCCCCTCTTTCACAAAAGGCCCCAGAAGTTGTTCTAACGGAAAGTCCAACAAGACCCGAACCGGTTGATACAGCTACTGCAACACAACCCTTACCATGTCTCTACTTTACTTCAAGCCTCTGAAATCTTTGCCCAGCAACGAGACCATACAATCTCCGGCGACCTTCTTGAGCGTGCCCTCTTCACATTTGGCCGTTCTCTGCACTCTACATTTCAGTCCAGGATATCCGAAGGAACCGCCCGCCTCTCCTTCCTTTACCCCGAGAACCGTGAATTTTGGCTCTGCTCATGGCGGTACCTCCGGAATCTTCAGATGCGCGGGACCTGGCGTACCGCTGAAGAATTCGCACGATTACTACTAGCCATGGACCCGGAGGGAGACCCGTACCAGATAAGGCTGTGCATCGACTTCATCGCCCTGAAAGCTCGACAGCCCGAGCACCTTCTTGCACTCATTGAGCATCCCACGTTCAGAGAGTTGTACTCAAACCTACCAAACATGGCCTACTCCATCGCTTTGGCATACAAGCAACTCGACCAGGACACTACAGCAAGCGAGTATCTGGCAAAAGCAATGACAAAATTCCCGTGGGTTGTTACCCGCCTATACGCGGAGCTGAATATCGATACTGATCTCCCACCTGCGCTATGGGGCGCCCTACCCCCGGAGGGGGATAAATTGCAATTGCTGCTGTCAGAGCTGTACGCCACCCGCTCGAGGGATCTCTGGAAGGAGCCGGAGGCAACACGGCTATTGATAGACGTGGCAAACACCATCTACAACCTCCCCCGAATACCGCTCCTGAAACCACCGAAAGCAGGGGCGCAGGAGACCGTCGAGGGCGTATCCCTAGATGTGGCGCGCCACGTCCTCGTCACGGATATCCCAGGCGTCACCGCGCTGCTGCCAAGAGAGTTTACACGCCTTGAAAGCCCGGGGTATGATCCGCTGCCGCCGCCTGGCGATATCAGGAGCTATTCAGTGGATATACCAGACACCGCGCCTGGCGCAATAGATGGTGGCGATGCTGCGGGAGCTGCGGGCTTGTTTAGAGCGCTGTTGAGAAGCTTTTTCCCGCATTTGGATCATGCGGCGGGACAGGAGCCGACGGAAGAGGAGGTTATGGCTGCGTTGAGAGAGAGGGGGATTGGTGTGGATCCTGAGGAGTTTGGGTTTGGGTTTGGGGGGCAGGGTCAGGCCGAGGAGAGGGATGAGGCTGAGCGGTAGTTAACAGTTTTTCTCCCGCCGCGTAATGCTTAGTGAAATACATTATGAGAGTACATAATTCGGGGTTTTATAAAGGCTATAAATGTGATGTTAGGTCTGGAACATTATTACATTATTCCCTCTTGCTAAGGCAAATGTTACTAAGGGGCTACTAAATCCCTCCTGTATTGTATTTTAGACGTGATAAGAATTTATTCCACTGCCACAGTCAATATCTCGAATAAATGTGTTGTAATGTGTATTGCTTCTGTGCCTAGGAGACAAGCATTGTGCCTAGGCCTATTCCTCCACATAAGACATGTCTATAGTCCTATCGCACTCACGGATGGCATCGTCAAATTCGCAGCCTGGACCGTGCACGCACAGAGTTGGGTGTTGGGTGTATATACGCCGCTCTTAATGCCATATATACAGTAGAGCCAATCAAAAAACAAGTGTTAGCTGCTTACTTAGGTTAGTATTAACCCAAAAAGGCAATCAAGTCTCGTACTGTCCAGTCCTCTCTACGTGCAGTAAGATTTCGTTAGGGCAAGGTCGAGTGATGGCTCATGAATCAGTCTGATGAGATTAGTATTAAACAGAGCTTGATTAGGTGCGTAACAATGAACCTCTTGCAGCTACCCGGGGTAGATGCCTTTGTGCATAGATATTTGGGATTATCCACCTGGTGGGTGGGAAGATCGGCCACTAAAATCGCCAAGTGCTGCCATCCCGTTCTAGGATGAGGCTCGATTAAGGACCAGCCTAATGCACGACCATAACAACTTGGTTAACCTCAACCTCCTCAATACCTAGAAGGTACTTACATGTAGGTAGGTAGGTACATCATATACATAACGCAACTGTTTTTGCAGGTACAGTCGTTTACATATGGGGTGACGGTGGTTCCTCTGTAATGAGGGAATTCAGGCGACGCCAAGTCCAATTATGATGTTGGACACCACCAAGCAGGACCCGCCTTCAGGCTGTGAACGACTGTACGGCCAGAGTACCAACTCTGGCTGGCTGTGAAGATCGGCCTCTGTGATTTTAGAGTACCGGTACATATGACGTTGATGCAGCCGTGTAAAGTAGGTTGTAGGTAGTAGGTAGAGTACTCTGGTCCTGCAGGGAATTCGAAGCGATGGAAAAAAAAAAAGGGAAACTGCAACGGACAAGGCCGAGTTGAGTTAGAGCTGTGAACCTGTGATGCTTAAATTCCGGTTGATGTGCACTGACACGGCCTATTCATATGTATACGTCACGGGTAAAAAAGAAAAAAGAAAAGAAAAGACTGCGTCCATCCCTCCCGTCTATTACCACCCAGGGGCCCGGGACTCCAGTTTACCTATCGCAAAGGTCATCTTCTGTGCAGCTCTGTGCATTCAGGAATTAATGGAGGTACCTGGTCTACTCTACGAGACCCTTTTCCTGTGTATATAGCTACTCATGGATCGACGCGCGGATCGAGGTGTGTGTCCTGGGTTGGCGATGGTGTCGATGGTGATGGTGGTGGTGATGGGCGGGTGGCTGGGCAGTGGGGGGTTATCCGCCTGCACTGGGCAAGAACTGGCCCGTGAGGACCGTGAATAACCACCAGCGATCCATCCACAACAAGCAAGGCATACATTGACCGCTGGGCATGTAACAGAGAACTGGAACTGTGTGTTGCTTTAGGTGTGTGTGCATCGGCATCTGTCCAAGAGTTACGTGACACTGCTAATCAACTCCACTCTACTGGTCAAAGCCAACTCTCTTCTCCCGAATGCACCTGACTGGCCTCGGCCATTTCACATTTCATTTCGTGCCATGGCCAGAATATATACATAACCAACAAACTAACCTCTGGGTGGGGTATACTAGCCCGGTCGAGAGATGGGTGTTCTTGGCCCACGATGCTCGCCCAATACTTGGTCTCGTTATCAGACACACCCCTCCCCGGGTGAGAGAAAGAAAAGGATGTCTGACCGAAGGAGGGCTGCGGACCCGTTCCCATCAAGCTTTTATATGTAGTCGAGCCGTCCCCACGTCTGGGACTGTCGTTAATAGTTGAAAAACAGACAAAAGACCAAAGTTACAACTACAAGACATGACGATACCTGAGAAGGAGAAAAAGATTAGAGTCGCCATTGTGGGCTCCGGCCTGGCGGGTTTGACAACTGCGTATCTACTCACTCACGATGTCAAGAAACGATACGAGGTTGAGATATTCGAGGCGGTTTGTATACCCCCTCAGGGCACTGGGTTTTTACTTACACCCTCACTAACCTCACTCAATTGACCCTCTAGGGTCCCTCACCATCACTCGACGCCGCATCAACGACCGTCTCACTCCCGGGCTCGAAAAAGACCATTCGTGTCGACGTCCCCATGCGTGCCTTCGCCGGCGGCTTCTACAAGAACCTCCTCTCCCTCTACGCCCACCTCGGCATCCCCTACCGCCGCCAAAACTTCCTATACGCATTCTCCACCTCCACAAGCCCGACATACCACATCCACCCCTCCAACCTGCACCGCTTCCCCCCACGCCCTGAGAGCGTCACCTGGCTCGCCCACATCCTGCAGCTCGCCGCCCTCTGGATAGTATACACATACTTCACGCTGTGCACCTTCCACATCGCTCCCGGCGAGCACGAGAACCTAAAATTATACCTGCGGCGCATCCGGATACCCGACACCGTGACACGGTCTTACCTGCTCCCCCTCTTCTCGGCCGTCGCAACATGCACGCACGACGCCCTCCTCGACTTCCCCGCATCCGACATTGTCGACTACCGCAAGGCCGTCTACGCCCAGCCCCACTACGTGGTCTCCGGCGGCGTCAGCACCGTCCAGGAGCGCCTCCTCGCCGGAACAAAGATCCACTTCAACCGCCGTGTCCACTCGGTCGACACCATCTCCGTCCCCGGCGCCGCAACACTCACATGGAACAACGGCACCGCCGAGCGCTTCGACCGCGTGGTCCTGGCCGTCAACCCCAAGGTCGCAGCAGACATCTATGCGCCGCTGGCCAGCACACTGAAGCGCATACCCTGCTGCGAGGTGGACGTGGTCGTTCACACTGACACCGGGCTGCTGCGGGACCTGGCGCCCGCAGGGGGCACGGCGCTGGCGACGGCGACGCAGCTGGTGGGGCGGTCGGGCGCGGAGCTCATACACCTGTGCTCGAAGCGCGGGGGCGGCGAGGCCGTCCAGACACAGGCATCGCACCTATATCTTCCCGGGGTGGTGGTGACGACGCAGCCGCACACGCCCATGCACAAGGGGGCGGTGGTGGGCGGGACGACGTTCACGCGGGTGCTGAGGAGCTGCGAGTCGAGGGTGCTGGTGGGGGAGGTTATAGAGGCGGGTGGTGGGCTTGGGCGTGGGCGTGGCGGCGTCTGGGTCGTGGGCGGGTGGGCGTGGGATGGCATGGTGCTGCTGGAGGGGTGCGTGGTGAGTGCGAAGAGGGTCGCGGGGGATTTTGGGGTCGAGGTGGAGTGGTAAGGGGCTTTGTATGATACGGGTTCACGTGGCTAGTTTTAGAGGGTTGTAAATATATCATGTAGCTTTAGCATAGGCGGTCTTAATAAACGACGTGATGAGGCTTTATATAATATTATCAATATGTGCATGCGCCAGTCAATCAATCAATCATAGTACCATGTATGAAGTATCAATAGTACCTTGTCATAGCTGCACACATGTATGAAGTATCAATCAACCAGGGGCCAATCCAGGCATCGAGTGATATCCTGTGCCGCACAGGTGACGTCTGTATGTCTGGCATATCAGAGTGATGCACCCAACGACACACGCCCTATCAGATCCTTTCACCCCCAGCGATAGCAGCGGAGGGTATCCCTCTGCCCCTGTATACGTGACCTGGTGGTGTCCGCCGGATACATCTATCTGTACCCCGGGGGTCCCAACCCGGGATCGGGGTTAGATACTCGACTGACTACACTACGCTCCAAACTCACGCAAGGCTAAGTGCACACATATGTCCCGTCTATTTCTACGGCGTCTATGTACCTATCTACACCTCCCCGCCCGAATACGGGTTGACCGGCTTACACGGCGTGACCTCCTGCGGGCGCGGCATCGCCGCCGCCAGCACCGCGTTCTGGACAAGCGAGTATGCGGCCGACGTGCCCCAGTACAGCGTCAGCGCCTACCACCCACCCGTCAGCCAGCCACCCACTCACCCAGTCACCCACCCGCTCACCCGCCCACCCGCCCACTCACCCACCCGCCCACCCACCCAGAGAGGTAGACTTACAGCAGGCATATTGACGATCCACGGCAGCGCCACGAACGGCAGCGCCCTAACCAACCCCGTAAAGACCCTCTGCGCCCCCGTCCGCGGCGGATACAGCGCAGCCTGCATCTCGACGTTCGCAACCATCAGAAACACGAACGCCCCCGGCAGCACCATGTAGGGGTCCGCATCGAGGAGGTCCGGGAACCACAGCGCGCCCTCAACCGCCATGTCCGCCGCGACGGGGATGTCGGCTGCGGCAGCGAGGGAGTCGCGGCCGGTCATGGCGCGCAGCGTGACCGACGCGGCGACCCACACGGGGAGCTGCAGCAGCGGCGCCACGAACGGCTTCCACCGCTGGCAGCCGTGGCGGCGCAGGATCTCGGTGCGCTTGGCGCGGAGGGAGGTCCGTGTGTGGTGTTCCCAGGAGTGGGGGGTTGTGGTGGTGGCGCGGGCGTGGCGCGAGAGGGGGTGCTGCCAGGCGCTGATGAGGGGTTGGAGGGTTAGGGTGCGGAGGGCGCGGTGGCGGGAGTAGATGGTTGTGGGGGTGGTGATGAGGGCGCGGAGGAGGATGGCGGTCGCGGGGATGAGGGTGTGCCAGGGGAGGGTGGTGGTCGTGTGGAGGGTTGTGAAGAGGGCGTGGGTTGCTGTGAGGGTTGTGGCGAGGAGGGGGCGGGGGGTTGCGTGGAAGTGGCGGGTTTGGTGGAGGCGGGGAGGGCGGCGGAGGAGGTGGTGCAGGGGCATGGTGGGGGTGTGTGGTGGGGTGGGGTGGGGGGGTTGTGATGCGTATGTGTAGGTTATAGAGAGAGCCAATGGGGAGATCTAGAGGACATAGCAATGACATCAATATAAGGTATATACCTACATGCAAAGCATTTCCCGTCTGTCTAAGTCTAATTAGATGAGATGAGAGCGTCCTCAATTGCAGGCCGTACAATATTGTATCAATCAGCTATCATAGGCCAGAGTCTATGTAACGTATATAACCTGCATATTGCCTGTCGATATCCCCCCATCAACCAAACCAATTATGTATGTAGTTAGCTCGGCCAGAGCTTGTAAGTTGACGAGTGTTGATGTCAACGGGCGTGCCCTCGTCTACATATATGGCATGGCCCCGAGAAGCCCAGTCGAGGCTCGCCGGCCCTATACAAGGGCAGCTGCCCTGTATGTGTGCTTACGGCTTTTGTCAGTGCGGGTTCACTCAGCATAAGGGTGGGTACCCATCTCTGGTCTCTGTACGTAGAGAGACTCGACTGTACGGGCAAGTACCCCGGCCGGGGGTCCGTCCTTAGTGATGCAACGACCACCAGACCCAGCCAACCTTTACCACACAGCTCCCCGACACAATCCGACCCACATAAACTATATAGGTCTCCAACCTTAGGCACGGTGGTCAGTAGCTGCAGACTGCGGTTCCGAGTACATGTAGCTAGGTGGTAGTTATATAAACGCCAGACTACAGACAGGACATTCGGGAGTCTATGTAAACCAGGACGATAAGCACTGATGTTCCGAGAGTGGCCCTCGGTCACTACTAAGAAGTACATGGAGACGTCATGGCAAGTATTCTCACTACTGTGTTGGCCTCTTGTGTATATACATGTAGTTGATACCTAACCCTAGCAACCGTGCTGGATACGGGACACAAAGACGTTGTCCCAGGCCCGGGGTCCATCAAGACCCCCGGGGCCGGCCTCGACCCTGCCGCGCCACCTTGACCTACCAGACAGAACAGAAGCGGGTCTGGACAGTGATGTCTTGTCCTGTCTCCCCCGAAAAGTTGGCGCGCCAAGACCCAAGTTTGTATTTACAGTGGGTGAAACCAGGAAGAGAGTACGCATATGTATACAGATACGGGGGGCAAACCAGCCACAGGAGCTCTATCTCGCTGATTGGGCAGGAGCTGCTGGCGGAACTGGTATGGTAGAGATTGCTACTTACTTACATAATGGTAAAGAGTCGGAGGGAGCAGCTGTGGGGTGCGGAGGGGGGGTGGGAGGGGGACCGGAGGTGGTCGGCCATAACTGTACTATAGCCACCAGAGGTGGGACCTTGATATCCAACAGCCCCTAGTATGTATGTATGCCTTAGACAGTACTATACCCGGGGCGGCAAACAGAGGCCGGGACTCAACCCGCGGCGAACTAATTAACTCTCTAAGCCCGGGCGGGGATATATTTCGCACGTAGTGGTGGTCGGGGCGTTAATTCAACCTACCGGGCTTAAGTTTACCCAGCTCATGAGCTAATGTTCTGCGTTTTTGGGCCGGTTGTGGTGTTGGAAACACCGGGGCGGCGCATCTTAGGGTATTGACATTAACCACTCACCGCGGCTGACAAGACCTATGCCCCCCTCCCGGCCGGTCAAGCTTAAGGTTGACTGTGGCCGTGGCTGTCTGGGCGGGGCGGGGGGGGGGGTGTGTGGCCGGTTGGGCTCTATTTACTTGGTATAAGTTATGTAGTTATATAGCCCCCGGGATATAACTCAATATACAAACCCGCCGTTTATTTACAAAGCCCCACCCCGGGGTCCGCTAGCTGGGGATAAGCTGGACGGTGGGAACTACAATTGGATGTTACAAAGCTAGACCTCAAATCTACTATTCCGCCCCGTCTCGATCGCTGGTTGGCCGGGGCTGAAACCCTAACCCTGCATAGCAACCGCCCGCCGGGGAGATAGCTCGCAGTATGGATATCAGTTGGCATTGAGTACTGTGGGGTTGCGGAGCGGTAGGTGGAGAAGCGGAGGGGGTAAGGTGGTGGTGGCCGGTATCAAATATCCAGGTTGCAAAACAGCTTGCGGTATGCACCAATGGGACTCGGTGCTGGGCCAGCAACGAACATGGCGACACTCACCTAACCCACCGCATGCCAACAAGCCCCAGCTTCACTCTCATTACTACCACCAAATACTTTACCTGTGGAGTCGTGGTGCAACCCGCAATATCTTCCAGCCTGACGCACCTCATGGGACTGGATACGCAGGCTCTCCTTTTATGGCCAGCGGGCCTGCCCCCGCCGGGATAGCGGACATGGGCCGATAGTCTGTAAGATTGGGAGGGTGAGGGGGTAGTCAGGTTTCTGGGCGTGAGCAGCGGGAAATCTATAGATTTCTGTATCCGGGAAGGCATCCATCCACGTACGCTGTATAGGGAGATAAGTATACAAACCGGCTCAGTGCTTCTAGAACTGTGTGTGGGGAATTGTGGTGGACGTCGGTAAAGGTCGATATGGTGATATCGGTGGGGCTTAAGGGTAGAATTGCATCCTCTCGCCTGTGGTCCTTTGCTCGTGGTGGTAATCGGCAGTATCTACAGACTGTGGAGACACTAAGATGGAGGTGATTTCACTTACGGCCCGGGTGAGGGTTAGGTAACTTAGGTTTATTACCGAGTAAACGAAGGGATAGGGGTAATTCGCTAAGGATACACACTTCTGTATCAGTGGCCATGGCCAGGGTATCTATCTGATAAGACAAGGCACCCAACGTTAAATCCCTGATCAGATTCTGACACTCCCACCGCTGGATTCCCTCCACGACCAGGCGGTTAGTTGAGCTCGAGTGTAGTTAGTGTTGGTTCGCAGGAAGCGTCGATATCTGCGTGTGATAGTATGACATACATGTTATATTTCCTGTCTCACACCGCGCGCCTTCTCGAAGGGAGGAAGAAGGATCTAGGGTGATACTGACCAATTGTCTATGCGGGGGTGCTAGTGCTGGTTGCCTTGCTCTGCTGTGATAGGCCAACCAAGCAACCAAGCAACCAAGTTCCAAAGACTCTACTCGCCAACGATTATGCCCCCCTTCTCCCCAGGTTTCATCAATTACTTTCCCTGCCCGCATAGGATGTATCTATACAACCGGGAAATAATGCCAAGCACGTTGCAAGGCAATCGAGTGACAAGTCATGGTCTACATACCTGATTAATTTTCTCTGTGCAGCAGGACAGACTGCGCCCCCGTACTGTGCAGCGTTACTCCTCTACGGTGCTACATTACCCAGGTATTACACTACTACCGTCTCTCTCTCTCTCTCTCTCTCTCTCCATCCGGCAAATTAAAGTAGATGCCCCCCCCTTCCTGTATATGTAGCGAGCATATAGTACTGTGCTGTACCACAAAACAAGGCTGACACATTGGAATGAAGGCTACAGGTTCCTCCCCCAGTCGGGCCCTTGCATATTACATTACACTAGCTGTCTTTTACTCTGTGGAAGGGGGGGGGGTTATTTTTTGCTTGTTTCTAGCCTATTCGACAGGATGCGGGGTGTTTTTGGACTAGATCTTGTTTCGGGTGGTGGATATTGGATGCAGCTATATTGTCTCCCATGCTGCTATCTCGTGTTGCACAGCACAGCACAACACAGGTATTGGTTGATTTGCTGTTTGGTAATTACCAACTACTAACCTATTTGTCCTGACAGACGTTATCGACTCTCGAGATGCAATCTCAACGGGCTAGGGTGCATATTGGTGCTGATAACTAACTTGGACAGCGGGGGGGGGGGGCTGTGCAGCTCGACTCATTGTCGACGGCGGCGGGATATCCCGACAGTCAGCTACAGAATATCGATCTCGAGACACATGGTGTGTGTCTGATATCTGGGGTAGTTATGGTTTGAAAGACCCCCTCTAGAGACATGTATACAGCGGGGTTTCGCTCTTCTGTTCGCGCTGACCAATTGCATGCACAGTATATGTCCTCTATCTCTATCTATATATATATCTACGGCAGCTAGCAGCAGTATCTAAGAAAAAGGGAAACACCAGAGACTAATGACCCCATGAGATCTCGCCCAACCTGCCTCACCAGCTGCTCACGCCTGCTGCCAACCCCCCACCTCCTCCAAAGATGGTGAACTTCACCGCCTGCAAGATCGCCTTCGAGACCAACGAGACCAACTACAACCTCTACCGATACACCGGGCCCGTCACCAGTCTCCCCCTCGGCCCGGGCCCGCCCTACCTCATCAGCGAGCACGGCTGCCGCACGCTCTGCGGCGACGGCGCCCAGAAATACCCCTGGGCGACGTCGGCCAACACAATCACGACGTGGGTCCTCCCGGTCATTGGCCTGATCCTGCAGGCGCCCTTCGAGAGCAACCAGGTCGCAAAGACGCTCCTGGCCATATGCCGCTGGATAGGCTCCCCCATCGCGTCCCTCGCATACATATTCTGGAACATCAAGATCACGGGCAAGTGTGCCATCATGGTCGATATGGCCGTGCCGTATGCCAGCTTCCCGGATTCCGACTCGGAGTTTGCGCGCATAAGGGACTCGCTGTATATACTCAGCGTCATGAACCAGTATGCGTTTACGCGGGAGATGGAGGCGGACTCGGGGGAGAGGTTCTTGCGGGTTGCGCTGTTTGACGATGGGCTCTCGCTGCTGCCGTCGGGCAGCGGCAGCGGTAGTCGTAAGGGGACCGTTGACCGGCGGAGAAAGTTGGCGGCGTGGTTGAGGAGCGGGAGGAAGAGGGGTGTTGTCCCAATCTTCATCTCGACTCTGTGGTTCTTGCTGTCGCTGGCAATCTCGATACATGCAGGTATGGACTATATCTGGACGTAAGACTCCCCACCCTGCTGATACACTGGCGGGCAGCTTTCGGCAGCCTCGGCGTGAACGCAACCGCCCACAACCTCGCCATCGGCCTGATTCTCGGGTGGCTGCCCGTCCTGACGCTGAGCAGCATCACGGACCGCAGCCCCGGGTCCGCCGACGACATCCGCCACAGGCTCAACCACTTCCTCTCGCACATCCACGCGGGTCTACAGCACGACCGCCAAAGCGCCCGCCCCAACCCCCTCTACAAGGGCATCCGCCTCCCCCCCGCCGACACCGCCGGTGAATACCAGTTCTTCACGGACTTTTGCGGCCAGGCGCGGAGCCGCTGGCACTACGGCGTCGCGCACTGCATCCTCACGGGGATCGAGGACTCGTTCGCGGCCGCGCACGGCCGCGGCTGGACCGCCCACCCGGAAGCGCACACCCTCCTTATCACGGGCCCGCAGGGCCCATGCCGGCCGCACAACCTCCACGCCCGCTTCGACCTCCGCGAGGTCTGGCAGATTGCGGCCGCCACCGCAACCGTCGGATGCTCCGTCTTTGGGCCCTTCATCATCTCGTACTTCACGCCGACGGTGGGGCTCGGCTGCCGCAGCGGCGGATACCTAGTCTTCTTTGTGATTGCGGTTGCGGACCTGCTGCTTGAGTCGGTCGCGTGGCGGGCGCTCTCGCCGCTGCCGCGCGCAATCGGATACGCGCTTGATGCGCTCGAGGCCGCAAACACGGGGTGGCTGGTCTACATCCTCGCCGCGCAGACGTTTGGGCTGTACCAGACGTGCACGTGCTGGGCCAGCACGTGGGGGCTGGGCGGCGGGTACATCAACTTCGGCACGGCCGCCTACTACAAGGCGCGCATCATCGCCGTGTACTGGACCACGGGGACCGTGCTGTCGTCGCTGGCCATGGCCGCGGGCTTCGCCTATGTCGTGGCCGAGTGGTGCACGCAGAGCCACATGTGGACCGAGGACTACGCGGAGGCGATGGCCGGGCTGAGGGCCACCAGGAGGGTCAAGAGGTGCACGTCGTGGGGCAGGTGTGTGCTGGATTGGGCCGTTGGGTGGGTTGGGAGGGGGAGGCCCGGGTTCTTGGGGGAGAAGCTGGCGGGCCGGAGGAGCTTGGTGTGGAGGTGGAAGATGAGGGCGTAGGTTGGGGGATAGCTTTTGGAGATTTGAGCGGGTCTTTTGTGCACTGCGGGTTTTTTGTTTATATATTTTATTTATTGTGTCTAGTTTATATTCTGCGTCCTTCTTTCCCCTATAGTTTATTTATTGTTTCTAGCTTATATTCTGCGTCCTTCTTTCCCCCTACTAGATCTCTACAGTCTTTACAGTCTATAGCTATGTATTGTACCTGCATCTCTTAGAGCGACGAATCTCATGCCTAACTAAAACCAATCATAAACATGCCGCGGGCCAAAACGTGACATTCATTTCATGTCTCCACCGGGACGTACAGCCCTGCTCGGAGGTCCTGGCACCCTTATATCATGTCTATTTATGAATTCCAACCCACCAGCAATAATCCCTCCTGCGCGGCGCGTACCCAAAAATTGATAGGTATGGCCGTAGTTGGAGAGTTAGGAAATAGAAGACCGTACTTTTGGGTGCCCAGGACTTTTCTGTATATACGTATATCCCGGGAGCCCCCAAAGCGGCGCAAGGAACAGTTTTGGAGCCGCCATGCCTGGCGAATCGCATCGGGCGCGCAAGAGCTACGTAAATCTAGCTTTGGTTGTGGCTGCGGCACCAGAGTACGTGCCCGGCTCAGGAGGCAGCTACTTACAAGTCGTGCATGGTAGCTATGCAGCCCGTAGCAGACAGGATACATGCATTGTAGGGCGGCCGCTATATAGATACTAACAGTCCGCCGGCGCGGCGTCGATGGCCCGCGGTGGTGGTGGCTATCGGACCTACGATAGAATGCTACAGGGCCCGTCTAGGGCACGACAAGACGGGTTGGTGCCCAGCTGCGGCTTGCTTGGGGCTAACTACGGCGGTCCATTGGGTGAGAGTATGGATGTATATGGAGAGATCAGGGTTAGGTGGGCTCGGTGTGGGAGAGCCCACTAGCTAACTAACTACATGTAGCCAGCGAGGAGGTACTGTGTCGAAGGCCTGGGACACCGTGCAGCGTGACTACGAGAGGACGACCGTAGGTACATACTGATACTGCCAGGCACGAAGAGGCGAAAATACATACTATGTCCATAGGGCTAGGGAAACCTTTGGCCTTGTGGTAATGACTGGTAGCTTACTAACCCGCTTACTAACCCGCTTACTAACTCCCTGGAGGGGAAAAAACTGGCGTAAGTACGCCAGTTTTTCTCCCTCCGCCCCCCTGTCACTTTACTCGGTTGCAACCAACAACCAGCTCGCAACCAACTCGAGGTGGGCGGGGCGCCCTCTTTATACACGGTTGCCACTCACCCATCTGGCAGCTGCGTAAATAATGTCCTGTCGCCTTGGCGCCAAGAATTAGTAGTCGTGTCCGTCGAGTGAGAGCGGGTGCGGATGGGAAGAGTGTGGTTGTAGGGCCCGTTATACCTGCTGGCGGTACATAAGGAGCCTACTGCGTAGGTACAGGGCTGCTATGGATGATAGCGCCCCGTATACCTAGCCCTGGCCCTACTGCTACGCCCCCGGTGCTGGGTAGTGCGGCGCGAGTGGTGTGTAGCTGCTGTCTAACGCCGGGCGGTCTGGCCCGCCCGGCTTGTTGGGCCGCTGCTTTGAGCGGGATATTCATCTCTGGCGTAACTGATACTGCTATATTCTAGAGTACATGCTGTAGTGTAATATAAGAGTATATAAAGAGAGGAGATTTCCGACGCGGCTCCAGAGAAGAAAAAACTGGCCGTCTTCTACCAACTACTATAGCATAACCGGTTTATCGTGCGAGCAGGGGGATGGCTGGCACGGGTAAGAGACAAAAGTGAGCAATTCATAATGACACAGTCTAGCAAGAAAAGAAAAGAGAAAGAAAAGAACAAGAAAATCAAGTCTCCGCCCCCACCCCATCCCCACTGAGATGGATGTCCAACCTCGGCAGCCTAGGCTCGTCCTTACCGTAGCACTGGCGCGCATCCTCACGGTACATATCCGTGACCCACCTCGCACCGGGGGTGACCTTCTCCCCGCTCGCCAGCTTCGCCGCCAGGTAGAGCCAGCAGGCGGCGTTGCCGACGGTGCCCACCTCGTCGCTCACGGACGTCCTTGCGAAGCGGCTGAGCCGGCTGTAGAGCGCCTCGTCGGTGTAGAGGTTGTATAGGTGTGTTGCGACGGAGGTGGAGTCGCCGACGTCGACGAGGTACCCGTTCTTGCCGTGCCGCACTTGCAGCGGGATGCCCCCGGCGCGGGTGGCAACGATGGGCTTGCCTTTGTGGATTGCTTCGGAGACTTTGACCTCGAATCCCTCTCGTGTGGAGAGCTGTACGACGAGCTTGGCGCATGAGAGGATGGCGTTCAGAACTGGTTTTTGTTAGTGTTATGGAGGCTAGTGGGGGGAGAGTTGGGGGGAGTACTTTGGTCGCTTGGTCCAATCCTCAGGACGACGACGTCTTGCCTGATCTCGTCGTATCGGGGCTCGTCTAGTTGCTTCATTGTCAGGTCGTAAATGATGGATGCATCGGGATCGTCAATGGCACCGTGCCCGCAGCTAGCAAATAGTTCAGCATTTCGTTCTTATAGGGACTTGGGGCACATTGGGAGGGGGGGCGGGGGGGCTTTGTACATCATCAGTTGTGGGGTGACCATCCCGGGTGCTTTTCCTTGTAACATCTCGCGCAGCTTTCTGTAGGACTCGATGACGTCTGGTATCCCCTTACTGGGGTCGAAACGGGCAACCTGGACGATATATTCACGGGCTGGGTACTGTAACATGTTCCTAGAAAAGAATGTTACTCTGGAGAACACTCCCAATCGTTGGTACTGGGCTCCTTACATTCCAATATCTGAGCATGAGTTTCTCAGGTTGTGGTGGTAATATCTCAGGTCCCAATCCCTGAGGTCCTTGTTCAAGCCATCCAGCCTGATACCAATTAGTCCAACAAAATCCGGCCACAGAAAGAGAGGATCAGGGCCCTACCAGTCGGTACAAGCCGGCATCAAACCGACCATAGACATCGGCACCTGAGCCGGCACAAACCTATCCACGGGATGGCTGATAAACACATCGGCAAGCCTGATCCTGTCCCACAAGAATTTCCACACCTCCGCCTGGGGGCTTCCCTCGGTCCCGATAAGATCGCTCCTGAGCTCGATGTGGCTCCTGTAGATTATCTTGACGTCCGGCCTGTTTTCCTTGATGAGCGGGATGAGGCCGGGCATCTGCGGGTCGTCAATGACCACGACGTCCGCCCCGCCTTTTGCCAGCGGGCCGCCCTCGCCGAGCCAATAGCGGTTGGCGTTGTACGAGATCCACTCGTCCATCATCTGCTGCCGCTCCTCGGTCAGCCTTTCGGAGGGGTCGGCGACGCCCTGCAGGATGTTGTGGTTCGTTTTGGTGATCCTGAATACCTTTGGGTTCGGCTTGGGGATGTACCTAGACAGGTCAGCAAAAGGCTGATTACGCAGAAAAACCCGGGGGGGGTATCCTTACCAGTGCACATTGACTCCTAAAAGCCGGTAAAACCTGATGAGGGCGTGCCGCATGAGTGCTACTCCCCCGCCCTGCGGTGTCGCGGAGAAGAACGCGACCTTGATCTTGTTCTGCTTGAGCTCGTCGGCGTACTTCAAAACGCTGTTCCAGGTCCCCTCGTGCACCGTGTTGCGGTAGCTCTCCAGGCTAGTCACGAGCTCGATCCGCCCGCCGATATCGGGCTCGACCCTGTTCCTGAACCCGATGGACAGAGAGGGATTGTGCCCGGGGCCGAAATTCATGATGCATTTCCTCACGGCGGAGTCGGCCTGCTCGTCCACGTCGATGGGGATGGTCTCTGTCGAGTCGCCGCCCGCGCCGGCCGAGAACTCGAACCTGGGGAACTCTGTCTTGACCTTGAAGCGCATGACGACGATGTCGAGCTCGCTCCAGAGGAAGGAGGCAATGTTCGGGCACAGGGCCACAAGGGACTCGGTGATGCCGCATCCGGCAAACTTTGCGTGGTGCTCCTTTGAGTATCTGTTGATTGTCTCGAAGATGTCCGCCTTTAGGGCGTCGGCGACCGTTTCTTCGCCAGAGATGTAGAGCGTGTGCACGCAGAAGTCGACGGAGTATACGCCGTCGTGGATCGAGACCCCGACCTCCACGGTGTTTTCGTCAATCTGTTTGGCGGCTGCGCCGACGTATAGTACCTGTGCGGTTTGGTGTTAGGAAGGGGATTCCATAATGTCCTGGCTGACTGGCGGGTAGTGGTGGCCACTTACGGTTAATGCAATACCGGCCCATCTCACTGCTTCGTCCACGATGCTGATTGAGCGTTTTCTTTCACTCCCGCAGAGCGCGTGGAAGCCATGCGGACAATCAATAGCATGTGGTGCCATGGTTGTTTGATGGTTCTAATTGATAATTGTAGTACGTTTCGTTCCTTATGTCTAGTACGTTGTGGAGATAAGTACTGAAGTATGTCAAGGCGAAGGTCTTAATTATATATACGAATTTTTGCCTTTTGCCTCTAGCTAGTGATTCCGACAGATCAGGCCACAAATTAGGGGTTTTTTTTTCTTTCTATTTCTATCCTTTTGGGTTCTGTTGTTAGTCGATTTTTACTTCATACTGACTCAAAGAATCTGTACGGCGGACAAGGGGTAGGTATTATTGGAAAGAAAGAAAGAAAAGTCCAACAGTAAGGAGATATTCACAAAGACGTACGACGTCCGCATGCTACCTAGGTAGAGAGTACTCTATCCCGACAATGTCAGGCAGAGTATCCAGTCACGGGAAATGTCCATGGTCAGACCCGATCACGAGACCCCCAGATTGAAGGCGATCCAGTAAAAGGGCTGCCATTCAGCTCAGAGGTGCCGCTCGTAAAAAGAAAATGGGGGGGGGGGGGGCAATGGGAATTGAGGCAGAGCAAACAATTGCAGTACGGGAGCTGGTTACTTGATAGTGGAGATACACACACCTTGGGTATATTATATGTGAAGGTTGTTGCCGTAACCCAACAAACTAACGTGACAGGAGGAAGATAATATTTTAGATCTATATAGTTCCCGGGCGAGCTTCAAATAGTGTATTCGATCCTGGTAAAGAAGCTTCAGCATTTCCCGAGGTTTGAACAAAAAACGGGTTCCCCGGCCCCATCAACATGACGCTCGCATGTCGTCACCTGAGGATCTTGTTTTTCTTTAATTGATTGGCCGCCCGCACCGTAGGCAAACAAAGAGCGACGTCTCCACCAGGGGGAAAAGGTGTGCCAGGACCCCTTCCTTCCTTTCTGCGATGTCGATGTCGATTAATTGAGCCCCAAGTCATGTGTGTTTTGAACAGTAAGTGCCCGCAAGGTATGACGACAGGCTTGGCACAGAGGTACATAGAGCCAATGATACCTGATGCAACATATAGGAAGTAGATGTCCAATCAATTTAGTAAATATTTGGTTTCAAGCCTTTAACCATAGTTCCGAGCAGCTGATAGCTAATCAAGAGTTTACCGGAAGAAAAAAATAGCGGCGGTAAATAACGCGGTGCTTCGATCGAGTGAGAGGTGATGAAGGAGGCTACAGCATCAGGGGTTAGGGTTCGGAAAAGGAGCAATTTCGCAACAACCAAAAAAAAAAAATGGCCCAATAGCCCCCCTCCGAACGATTTAGAATCCTGCGAATAACAAATCCCCTTGCAAGTCTTCCGGATGGCCAATTCCGTTACATGGGATGTCATCGAGGTCGGGTGCCGTTGCGCCCGACGATCCGTGGCATAATCGTCATCATCATCTTTTTCACAGCAAGCTCAAGCTCAAACCCGACAAAGACCAAAAAAAAAATCACACGACCCAGAAGAAGAGTCATTACAAGAGGCGAGGGAGGCAAAAAAAAAAAAAACTAATAGTGCCTCCTAACCGCCACGATGTCACTCCTTTCACTACTATTCACCGCGACGGTGGGGCTGGCGTCGGTAGCCGTGTTGTTCTACTTCGTCTTGGGCAAACTCGTGTTTCGCGCCCTAGGAAAGACTCTACGATCGCGCACGGCTGTCAAGAGGGGAATAGTTCTATCGGCCCTGTCTGAAGGGTCTACCACGGGTGAAGGCGTTATAGTTGGATTTTTTCATCCCTTTTGGTATGTTGTCCTGACCTGTGAAAGGGGAGGGGGTGATGGTGGGCTGGAGTGTTAGCTGATCAGGGTGACGGGTATGTTTGTAGCAATGCCGGAGGAGGAGGAGAACGGGTTCTGTGGGCGGCCATTAGAGCTACTCAGAAGAAGTATCCGAATGCCATGTGTGTAGTTTATACTGGTGATCACGACGCCGATAAATCTACTATTCTCTCCCGGGTCGAGGTTCGAACTATCCCCCATCCCCACCCCCGTTCAGGCTCTCTAACCTCCTCACCCCTACAATAGAACCGTTTTGACATCCACCTCGAACCGGCCCGCGTCCTCTTCCTCTATCTCACAACTCGTCACTGGATTGCCGCTTCCACATGGCCCCATTTCACTCTGCTCGGTCAGTCCCTCGGGTCCCTCGTGCTTGCATGGGACGCATTTACGCTATTGGTCCCTGATATTTTCATTGATACCATGGGATACGGCTTCACGCTCCCGTTCGCAAAACTGCTATTCGGAATCCCGACCGGTGCATACGTTCACTATCCCACAATCTCCACCGATATGCTCGGTT
This sequence comes from Morchella sp. 2015-shanyang, assembly GCA_024713795.1. Lineage (NCBI taxonomy): Eukaryota > Fungi > Ascomycota > Pezizomycetes > Pezizales > Morchellaceae > Morchella > Morchella sp. 2015-shanyang. The sequence goes on along the minus strand of JAMGZB010000001.1, from coordinate 3,661,595 downwards.
CCCTCCCCTCCGGAAGCACCACGTCACTCCGAATCAGCGCCAAACGCGCCTACTGGAGGCTCTTCGCCGCCCTCTACTCCCAGTGTGGTGCCAGTATCGACACAATCCTATGCAACTCCACATGGACCGCCACACACCTCCGATACCTCTGGCCATCCCGTGCCTCCTCTATCACCGTTGTCTTCCCTCCCTGTGCCGTATCCGCGGTCGCTGACGCGATCCCGCTCTCCATGAACGGCCCCGGAATGGCCCGTGAGAAGGTCATCCTTTGCATTGCGCAGTTCCGCCCGGAGAAAAAGCATGACCTGATCATTGACTCCTTTGCACGGTACTGCGCTTCGTGCCCACAGGACACGGAAACGAAACTGGTCCTTATCGGGTCCGTCCGCCACAGCGAGGACAAAACCCGCGTCTACGACCTGCGCCTCCTTGCCCACGAAAAGGGTGTCAAGGAGCGTGTCATCTTCGTGTGTGATGCATCTTGGCCCGAGATTCTCGATTGGCTCGCGCGCGCATGGGTTGGCGTCAATGCCATGTGGAACGAGCACTTTGGCATTGGGGTCGTGGAGTACCAGGCTGCCGGGCTTATCAGCGTTGTGCATGACAGCGGCGGGCCAAAGCTGGATATTGTAGTTGGGGAGGGAAACACAGGGTGGCACGCGGAGACGCCGGAGCAGTTCGCGGAAGGGTACAGGAAGGCGCTTGAGCTTCCGGCGGGCGAGGTGCTGAGGATGAGGGGCAGAGCGAGGGAGAGTGCGCAGCGATTCTCGGAGGAGGTCTTCGCCGAGAGATGGCTGGTAGGGCTTGGGGAGCTTATGGGCTTGCATATGAAGAGGAGGTAAGTATGTAGAGGAGGCTTCTGTAGTGGACAGTCCCTCCCTCCCTCTATCTATCTTTTTTTGTTGGATTACTTGCAATATAATTGAAGCATTAGCTAGAATAAAACGTCTGTAGAATAGATAGCATGAATCTCATCCTTTTACAACTAAACCTGTAGTCTTGGGGGGGTCTTCAACTGGTTTATAGTCCAAGGGTGTGATATGTGATACCAGCGAGGGTCTTTTGGCAGTCGTTGAGTGAGACTTTGTAAGTAGTGGGGAGCAGCCTAAGATCGAATATAAACTATGCCTTGGAGCTCGAGGCTCAGCCGGCCCCAATCAACCTTGCCAGCAAAAAAAGCAAATAGTACCAAGTAATGCGTCCCTCCTAACTTACAGTCGCCTGCGAAAACCTGTGGATTAAGGCGGGTAGCGTGTAAGAGCGGCCTATTGCAACGGACTATTGCCAGGCGATAGTCCTGTACCCACCGATAGTCCGTTGCAACAGACTACCCTGACTTATTCCACAGCTTTTCGAAAGCGACTGTATATGATGACTCGGATCCAGTCGAGATTACTGTCTCCAATTGAGCTCCCCAGGACCGTTGCCCCCTGAATTAGTAGTAGTCTTGTCAGGCCTCTAATGGTAACATTGCTACAGAAGCTGCTGGTCACAAAGTATCACTCGCGTAATTACCTGAGTGATCAGACACCGCCCAGCTTGACGATAGTTCCTATACCCCCCCTAGGCCCTCCCATTGATATTCAGAACTGAATCCCGATTCTTATAGTATGGCCGAGAGTGTGCACCCCCCGGTAGATCGTGACCCTAAGAGCTATAATATTAGGGCTGGCATCCGGTGCCCAACTGACATGACGGGCGGCCCGGACGTAGGAATTAGTATATAAATCAAGTCTGCTTTTCGCGCAGCCTAACCTACATACTTACTATACATCTATCCTTCTAAATACTCACCACTCCAAATATATCGTATCCCAGTACGCACCACTGCTACAGAAACCCCTATTAAAGCCTAGCCGCAAACCCCCTCTTTCCACAAGTAGTCTATAGCCCACAATACCCCGCTCACTGTCAAACCTACAATGAACAATACAACACTCCCTGTTGATGCATCTGGAGCGGGGGATATGGTGTTTATAAGTGTCGGGTCGTTTGCCTTCTTCACGGGCATTGTCGGTCTATGTAGATGGAGAAACTGGAAGAGGGATGTTCCCGTATGTGTATCCAGCATCTCTTTAGCAGAACCGTTGGTTGGAATTGAGGCTAATTGTCAAATACTGCTAGGTTTCGTCAAGGGACTTAGAGAGCCGGTTTGCATTTGAGGGTCCGGATGATATCGCCCCGTTGCCAATTGATCATGAAATTACCAAAAACACCATAACCAACTATCGTAACGCGGAGCGTATATACAATATATCCACTACATATAATATCAGCAACATCACCATCCATTCCACCCCCCAGTTGCCACCGCTACTCCGGAGAGAAGATTCCAGGCTATTGCTCAAGTACTAGTATTCTATAGCCTAGCCCAGATGTGTGGTTCCTGGGGCTGTTTATGTGCTCCTCGCGAGTAAATTCATACGTATAACGGTACTGTTATTTCCTTGCTACCTTATGCAACTGTTGCACAATTGCAGCGTCCGGTCATAGGATATCTTTTCTTCTTCCTTAAGCTTGCGCCCTCATCATTCGGGCACGGCCTGTCACGAGGGGGGGGGGGGGTTGGTCGTTCGGGAAGGGTACAGAAGCATATATGTATGGGAAACGTCGTACTTAAGCTTAGTAACGCTAGCACTATGTTAATCACCTGTCGATCTCTCAGTGGTATATATGCAGAGCCCTGAGTTTGGCATATATATATATAATGAACTCTGTTATTTGTGATGTCAGCTGAATTCAGTTGCTCTCGGATAGTGGTCCGGCCGCGGGCGTACCCCACAGCGGCAGCCAAGACAATCAAGGGCAGTTAGATTAGTAATTCCCACGCATTCCTGCGTCCCACTACTCAGCCAGATCCCTATTCAGCGAGATTCACATCGAACTACGGGTGTCACTCGTAGTACAAATATCTATTGGCTACAGGATGACTTTGGTGGAGGGCCACAACCCCCAGTCAATAGGGATCTCGCTGAGCAGGGAAACGGAGTACTTACTCAGAAATGCAAACCTAAAATCAGGCCTATCGATAGGTTCCCTATATCGCCCAGAATCAGAGACATCCGGGCCCGGATAAGGAACTGAAGGTAGAAGGCCTATAAGCTAGATAGAGTTGTGTATAGATGCAATTGTGTGTAGCTGTAGTTGTGTATAGCTGTACCAAAGTACCTGTGGGCACTGGTGAGGAATGCCAAAGGGGGGGGGGGGTTAATGGAGGTTTAAGGGAGTCGGGGGGTGTCTTATAAGACAGATCTAGAGGGTCGATCTGCGTTTGCCACTAAAGTATGTACCCAGCTGGGTGTTGGAAAGTAACGCACATTTTGACCAGACAACGCCCAAACACTTTATCACAATACAAGTACTAAGCATATACTTTGATGAAGAATATCTGCACACTCATATTTACCTTGAAGTAGCCTGGTGTGGGGGTTGGTTCCCGTGTGGCTATGAAACCACCGAATATGCATCATTTCTGACACCCTGGCTGGGTACATGCATTAAATACTATGTATACAAAACCAGACGTGGTGTTCGCTTGGTTGCGTGGTGACAACTGGAGGACTTCCCGTAAGCTATAGAAGTTGTTCTATCCCTATTTTCTTTCTATTCAATAGGATAGAAGCAATGTAGTTTCCCATAGGATGTAAAGAAAGTTCTATTCGATTACTAGTCCAGTAGTGGAATGGGATTGTACTCATTGCAACAAGCAATAGAAATCATATAAAAGGAGCAAAATGGATAGGACCCACCCCTTTGAGAGGGGTCCTAACGATAGAAAACTTCCATGTACTATCCATTACAACCTCGAATAGAACCCAAATAGCGATAGAACAGTTTCTATTGCCTACGGGAAGTTCTCCACTATTAATATTTTAGTCAACGGCTTGGCCAATTGGATAATCACTCCCCGCAGAGTCTCGTCGGTTAATATATACGGTATATAGTAGGAGTGAAGTTGACTTGTAATTGGCAGACCCTTTAAGTCGGGGTACATCGATCTAGGTACGTAATATTCGTGGTACTGTGCCCCTGTGTGTGGGGGGTTGCAACAGAATACTACGGGGTAAGTGATCTGAGATTCTGGGCTGTTGCAACCCATAGTACGCCGGGGACGCACTGCTAGAATGCAGCGTCCCCGATCAACATGAACCTATAAAGTATGACCCAAGGTCCCCTAGTTGCCATGCTGTACCTAAGTATTGGATCGGTGTCTGCTGGATATAAAGCGCCTTACCCCCAAGTGAAGCTAGAAGTAGTTACTCCTTGAAAACACCAATCGAACTATAGCTAACTTCTCACACTACCAAAGCACAGCCAATTCCATAATATTAGGTTCGATATTCCCGCCAGCTACCTGATTGATTGTGAAGGATAGTCACTTTACTTTGAGTCCAATCCATGCCACAGCTAATCAATAATTAAAACAATAACTTTTAGTACCTCACGCGTACAGGTGTCATACAATGCATTATCCCGTCCGGGGAACGTGTACAAACTTTCCTGTACTGATACTTAAATTAACGATTTTTCTTTTACTCGCCACAAATGCTTTGTGCTCCCAAGTTGATCAAGACGTCACCCGCAATTCCGACAAAACGGCCCTAAACCACGGGCACCGCCATGAGAAGAGAAGCCCCAAAGCTTGTTTAGGGAAATGCACTATAAGGGGTGGAGGAAGTGACTCGGGCGCTGCGGCTAATTGCAAGGTTGAGACTAGGGGAATGGTGATCATATCTTTGCTTTGCGGCGCTGCGGTGGCCCATGGATATTGAGCTGTCCAAGTTCGGTAATTCTCGACCAGCAATATTTCCATCTTTCAGAATGTCTCACGGTACCGGTGGACAAGAAGAATTGCTGTATACAGAGCTAGAGTCTATATCCTGTATGTTAGTCTAATTATAAGTCGCCCCGATCTTTGTTCAATTGTTTCGGTCTGTCTCGAAAACATACAGTCCCTATAGCTAGTGATGTATACGTACCCATTAGAGCTATAAATATAAAAGTAAGGGCTAGATTTATTCCTAGGAACCAAAGTTGACTAAATTGTGGACCATTGGTGTTAATTTGGAAGTCTAAAACGGACATATAAGTATTGTCGATCCGAACCTTCGCTCGTCGTGGTAAAACCCGGAGACATATTAGGCCCCGACAGCGTGGTGATATTCAGAAAATATACTTAAGCTAAGTAGCTATCCCAAAACTATGGATGCGCCAGCGTGGGCATAGGAGGGGTCACGGAAAGCGATCTCACAGCAAAGAGGCTGTGGGCCCGTTATGTTTACTACACAAGGTGCACGTTGGCTGCTAGTTTCCGGTCGTGAGAACCTGCGGGGCGATACAAGCTATAGTAATTAAACCCATTATGAAACAATACATAACTCATGATCCCTGTGGTACGAGAGCCCCATAAGGAGTTTTCTTTAAACCCTCAAAGAGGCCGGTCACATAAACCGCGCCGGGGTTTACTTAAACTCCATTGTGTTTAATTATGTAAATCCTAGAAGTTACTACGATCGATTGTCCTGTATATAAGACATATATGATCAAGCTCATATATAATAAACTCTAGGTCTTCAAATCAGGCTGATATCTACATGTATATAGTATACGGTTAGGCGTTAAAGTTCATGTAGCTAAGTTCTAGTAGGGTTCAAAGTAAACCCCCTGATGGTTTAAAGTAGACCACGTGCTAAGTATTTTCTTTCTAAAACTTTGTACCACAGGGGATGTTTGGACATCTTGAAGGTGTTATAAAGTGTTTAAATCTAAAGACGGCTACCCCTCGACAAAACATATATATAAGTATATATAAAGACACACTAGATAAACTCTATAAACGGTACCCCCATAACACACGATGTCTAACAAAACTCAATCCTACTATACTTGACTTATTGTGAGGTGTCAAAAATAACCAGGCAAGGCCGCCTACAACAACCAAATTTTTGAAAGTACCACCCTTGAGCCCGGCGCCCGTATTAAAACCATAGACCATATAACTATAGAGGATTACAGAATTGAACTGGTGTAAGGCGATGTTAAAGTTGCATTCGCGTACAAATTTGGAGACTTCCAGTTCTTATGCATGTATGGCAACCAATATATATGTGTATCCAAACCTCCACCAGCCCCCAAACCGTCTCAAAAAACGAAACAAATCAATCATGTCGTGTAGGGTAATCCCGCAGACGTACCAAGCTGCCCAGATTCTAGGTCCGCGTTTCCCATTATGTAGTGGATATGGACATTGGTATATATATGAGATGCACCATGGTAGTGATTGCCGATATTGTTTATTGCCGATATCTCATTTGGTTTTGGACCTTTGTCTTCATTGAACTGAAACCCTCAAATTATTATATATCTAGTGTAAATATGCATACGGAGTCAAAACAAGAGATTACCTTTATTTGCCTTTGTAATATTATTCTATCCCATATTCCGAATATGAGGAATGTTATGCTTTTAAGGGCGGCAGCTGAAATGATTATAATCTCGATGATTCCGTAATACTGACTTAATATCATCGCAGAATATATATAGCAGCTAGAACTTCAGTACCAAACGTAGAGTTTAGGTGTATATAGGATATGGGATGAAGCCTATATATACAGACTAGCTCCACCAGCGGCTCCCGGATCCCGCCCAACTAGTCATTTTCATTAGACATACGTATACACCGTAATCAATATTATATATTGATCCTTGCCCCCCACGCACTTCCACAGCCAAGAATCCATCTAGGCAGCATACCGTGGGTACTCGGTGAATCGTTATCAGTGTTACTACCACAAAAACTCTGTGGCCTCAAGTACCAATCTACGGGCAAAGAAGTTCATCAGTACCGACGACATTCATAGATACGCCTTAAGACACAGATCGGAAAGGAGGACGAAATATTTTCAGATCTGACGTACTCGCCTGTCAATTTCATAATAAAAATTCGGGCAATAGCTAATGTAAAGGCCTCTATAGATCTTAGGTCATCTAATTACTTGTAGTTATAAATTAAAAGGGACGCTTGAATTAAGCGTCCCTGCATGCGCCTAGACCAAATTCTGATTACTACATGTAGGTACATGTACTTGGGTGAGACTAGTGTTGATTGGTAGAAGGAATACATGTATGTACTTGTACCTACGCCTACTGTAGTGAACAGTTGACTAATCAAAGGCCTTATCAACATTTTGGGACACTTAGTTTTCCAGCTGTATCTAGATAGCTCCTGTCCGTTAATATAACACGAGATGTGGATTTCTCAGCATAGGTAAGTACTACGGGTGCAGGGGTAAGTCTGGCGACACTGCCAGCCGTGGTTGCAACAGCCAGACCCCGTTTAGTTCCTGCGTCCTGGTCCGCAGAGCTAGAGCTAGAGGTTGCCAGTGGATTTCATAAGGTACTCGGTCGGTGCACTGCTTAATATGTGTGTGCAAAAGTTCATTCCGCCACCTACATACTTATCAGGCTGACAAAAGAGCTACCGCATACCACGATATATGAGTAGCCCGAGGTATATACAGCGTGTTTAAGACTCGCGGTAATCTTTTCGGAAAATTCAAACTTCAACATTCACGCGAATTAGCTCATAATCATCTAGACCCCACTCGAACCACCCATTAATATTCAAACCAGGTCTAGGTAGTTCTTGAACACCAAAAGTATATACTATCAAGCCCAACTTTGGATTGTGGGCTTCGTATCTATCGTCTACCTTGACATATACTCTACCCGCCACCACCCAATTGAATAACCACCGCGCCTTCCACAAAAGATTAAACACAATAAAATGCCAGCCACAGGGAGCACTACAAGCTCTCTGAATGGAGACGAGAAACGTGGCAGAGAATCGCGAAAATCCTCCCCTAAACCGAAAATGAGTGGGAATATTAAAGCCACAGACAAAAGATCTTCTGAATCTTTACCAACCTTGCCATCTTCGAAACCAGTACTGTCACCCCCGAAAAAAACACCGTCAGTATCCTCATCCTCAAGATCAGCTTCGCTATCCTCGAAGGCATCATTGCCATCTTCAGGGTTGACTTCACCATCTTCAAGGTCATCTTTACTATCCTCAAGGTCAACTTCACCATCTCTAAATTCGCCTCTTTCACCCCTAAAACCGACTTCACAATCTCCGAAGTCATCTCCTTCACATTCAAAGCTTGCTCCAGCATCTTCAAAGCCGTCTTCGTCACATTCAAGATCAACTTCACCGTCCTCAAAGTCTGAGTCACTGCTTACGTCTCAAAGCAGACATGTGGTCGTAGTAGTTGGGGACCTCAAGTTCTCCCGCGACAAGGGACAGGATGGGGAGGAGTGTGTGTATTACGTATATAAAGAGAGAGAGGGTGCTAGTAAAAGCCTTCTACTATCTCTATTCTCGAGGGGGAGAAGGGAAGGGAAAAGGGAAAAAATGACTCCAGGGGGGAAGGAGGGAGGTGAAAGGAAAAAGGACAAGCACGAGACTTTAAGAGAAGAGAAGGAATAAAGCTAAATATCGTCGAACATGAGTTCTTACCCAGCCCTTCTACCGTATGAAGCTTGCTGCAAGTAGGTGTTGGATGACCATCAGGTTCGATAGAAAAAAGGTGGTGCATGGTATGAAATGTACCTAAAGATGGCGAGAAAGCTCCTCACCTTGCATACTGCAAATTATTTCTTTGTCCTTTCATGCATGTGTTTTCACTTCAATATCACATCCGCATCTTTTGTTATCTAGGACAGTTTATAATATGTAATTAATGTATCCATCAATTTACCTCCTTTACCTATAGTTTAACTTAATTGCTGATCATGTATCGTCACTTGGGCGAACGCACGATACATCATTTAAGGGCATCATTATAGGACGATGCAAAACCCATCCTAACTTCGAAACAGATCTCCCATACTAAATTCTAGAAAACCGGCTTTAATTGAGCGAAGCCACCGAAGAAGAACTGGTACTGGTCTAAGTGGTTGGAAGAACCGAGCCGACCAGGTTCCTAAGCCATGAGGAATTGACAAATACGCTTTGTCTTAATTTAGGTTATCAAACATAAGCGTCCCAAATATCAAGATCAGCCATACAAATTTTAACCACTTGTTATAAATAAATATGCGGACCTGATGAGAATGCCCGACAAACGGAATATTCTAGGGTACCAGGGTTAGGATCCAGCAAGTTGTAATCGATGGCTTAGGATGCAGAGCGTCCTGACAAGACCTAACCCCCATATTAGTGACTTAGCTGTAGGAACACAATAGTTAATCATACCCAGCAGTTTCGACGTCTACCCTCCCAGGGTCCTAAGTTCACAGCTTTGTCCCCTTTGAGTTGTGCACAATTGCATAGGTATGTATTTATGTCAGCGAGGCTACGAGCCCACTTTTGACTATGCCAGCGAACAACAGATGTTGAAACGTGGAGAGAAGAATGGGTAAGTAAGTACTTACGGGTTTCAAAGTCGTTCGGTTTCAACCTAAGGCTGAGGCTGAGCAAACTTATGTAGCGAGCGCGCATGCGCACAGATTAGATCGCGATCGTGCGCGTGTAGAAGAGTTCTAGAAGGTTTGCATGCAGTGAACAACGTCACTGCACTCATACCCCCTGGTAGTTCGCAAAGCTGTTGCTTTTCTCAGGGTGTTTCTGGATGAACTTTTGGGGTTTGGTGTATCGATATGATGCCTCTTTTAGGTCTAAGTAGAAAGGGGCCTAAACGTGGAATGCCCTTTATGTCCCATACTATACTGGAGGACTTCCCGTAAGTTATAGAAGCTAAAACAAATGTGGTTTCCGTAGTTAAAGAAAGATCTCTCTGTTCTATTCGATTACTAGTCCAGTAGTGGAATGTGCAGGGATTGTACTCATTGCAACAACCAATAGGAGCAAAACGGATAGGACTAGATAGGCCATAGGACCCCCCTCCTAACGATAGAAAACTTCCTGTGATACCCCATGTTCTATCCGTTGCAACCTCGAATAGAACCTAAATAGCGATTGAACGGTTTCTATTACCTACGGGAAGTCCTCCACTATATATATATAGCTAGCCCCAGTCCTAGATGTTGTGACCCCATGCGTCCATCTGGTTGCGAAGTGGATTGAGGCATTGCAACGGACTATCCGTAGGGTACAGGACTATCTCATGGGAGGACGAAGTTGTAAAATTCGAGACCTGCCAGGCGATAGCCCCGTACCCTCCCGATAGTCCGTTGCAACAGACCACCATGCCTTATTCTACAGCTTTTCGAAAGCGACTGTAAGTATAAAAGCTTATAGTAAACTATTAGATTTGTTTGTATCTTGAGATGTACTGAGTACGTGTAGGGTGTTCACTCCTGAGGCCGGAGTGTTCGCATTGCGGATCCGGCCCCCAGAAAAAGATCCAAGTATTCAGAATATCGGCATATCGGCATATCAGGTATGTACAATTTGGCAACTGTGCCGTCAGTTGCTTGGATATTAAACCAACAAAAGATGGGCTTACGGAACCTGTAAAGCACCCTAGAATGTGTAAATATGACGAACAATTCTAGTTCTCTTATTTAATCTTTCGTTTTATGTTGGAGGTTTTTTTTGATGCTAAAGGCGGCGGTTCAGTGACTCCTAGGCTTGGGGGCTAGAAGGCCCCAGAGCTCATGTACCCCCGGGTCCTGACGATGATAACAGGTCGTTTTTGGGCAGCTTAAGTTCCCGATGCATGCAGGCAATATCTTGAGTGCAAAAGGACTCACCCCACCCAGAGACCGTCGGCATAGCCCTCAAATCCAGCGCCGAAAGCACCCACACACCGACAAGGCCCGGCCCTACTCATCACGCACACCTGTCCCACTTACCGACCCCAATGACTAGGACGCTCGCCCCGCTCTCATCTGCCTTCCCCTCCACAAAGACGGGCACCAGAACCTACCCCACATCACCTATGACACAGATATTGAAACCGAGCGTCATTGAGATACAGATAGGAGTAAGACCAGGGTAGGGCGGACGGGCTATGTTTAATAGGCCATGGTCACGTCAACGCCCCCCCCCCCGGCCCCCCTCTCCTCCTCTTCTCTCACCTCCGCAACCAAGCACGAGCAATAAAAGGAGCAGGAGCATGTTGCGGGTGTGTCGGGGTCTATTTAAACACACTATACAGCGGTGGGTAATAAGCCATCGGACGGGACGCTACTAGAATACACGTTTACAGGCAAATTGTGGCCGTCCTACTATTATATATAGTGATGGGCACGAGACGAGACTTGGGCCGGAAGTCTTGTCTTGTCTTGCATTATTTGGGTTAAGCCTTGGAAAGCTCGAGATCGACAATGGTCTTCGTACACTTATAGGGTATGTACCCGTATAGACTCTACGAAGGCTATTTTAGCCCAAGAACTTATACCTTATAAAAGGTACCCTTATAGGGCCATTGGACTACTGGCTAAATTCTATTGAGTGTCTTGGCATAAGTTAAATTGGAGAGGGATGGGTTGATTTCTATTAATTTCAATTAATATCCGATTAAGATTAGAAGGTTGCGTGAAAAAGGGTCGGGGGAGCTCTCTTGTCGAGGACCACACACCCCATTTTCCTCCAACGAACGATCAACGGACTATGATATATCTTTTAACACCATAGCTAGCCCGATTGGTAACGGCCCCCAAGAAACTGTCTTACTATCGAACACCCAAGGGGGGTGTATGAATTATTTAACCAAGGGAGAAACAGTAATGGTAGATATGAATATTAACCCCCGGGAAACGATCGCACTAGTACTAGCTACCATCCATGGCCTTAGAGGGAGAAGGAGGGTGAAGAGCGTCAGGAGTGGCAATTCGATAAAGGAATTTTGGGGCCTAAGTATGTAGGCTAGTCGAAGTCAGAATTAATCAATAGTAGTTGTATAGAGGGATAACTGCCAGAGCATATGGGGGCCCCGATGGAGCCGGCTGCACCCAAAGATTGCTTGCACGATATCCCTATAAGACTAAATGCTGGAGAAAACAGATGGAGGGCCCCGGGCCCCCCTTTAGTCAAGTTAGCTAACCCTACAGCAAAGCAGACCAAGGCCAAAATGTACCAACAAAACAGAGGCCAGAATACGGCTACTTACTTCGCGCCTCTAAACCAGTCTTTAGATAGAAGACTCGGCCTATCTTCCCATACCATAAGATCTTATCGACTCAGTAGGGTCCTTCCCATTTAGCTTCGAACTTCCTATCATGCTGACGGTCGACTTCAAAGCGGCGTAGCATCACGAGATCTCCGTTCTTCGGTAATTCCCAGAGTCTTTTCTGCTTATCTTAGAGGACTATTACCGATATGAGAGAGCCGACGGGCCAGCTCTCGGACTAGCACCCGTCCTAGAGCTCTCCTTTACACCTAGAAGACATGCCTCAAAGCCGACGGCTCCGCATGAATGATAGAAATCCTAGGCCTGAGCTAGTAGGTATGAGAGTTATTATTGATAACTACTAGCAGATGAACAAACAGATGAACGGACCGGATACTAGCCGCCTGAATATCCACACCTCACACCACGCCAATAGGACTACTGTATACCTCTGATCACTCAGCTGACCAGACCCGGAGGAAGAACATCCTATAACTCATGTTAGCAGAGTCATTTCACAACCTATAACAAGAAAACCCCGCACACACCAGACAAAACACGGCAGCGCCGCTAGCAGTAGCCAGCCAGATTATTGCCCTTCCAGCAGATAGAGAAATGGGGCCGGGCGGTCAGAATTGGTTAAAAGAACCGAGTGAGTTATTTTAAGATCATTTGCTTGAAAAATATCTGAGGCGACCTAGTAGAGAGAGCAAATAGCTCAAAGTCTCTGGTTAACCTCTACGGCTTAGATACGTCTCAGGCCAGCAGGCAGGATCGGGCAGAGATAGTGAACAAAGTCCCAAGTTAACCGTCATTGAGGGTGAGATTAGAGTAGGCACCAGAGAGAACTTTAAGAGTGGATATCAAAGTTACTGGTTAACCCCCACCAAGCATAGGAAATAAAGCTATTCGTCTCGATGTGATGGCAGGAGAAGAAGGGATGAGGCTATGAAGTACTCTAAGTAACGTAGCGTAAAAGTTACAATACGGGTATCCATGGGAACAGGACACCGCCGGGATCCGAACTCGCGATCTGTTATCCCAGCTCAGATATTACTGATGTAAACAAAAAAAAAAAATCCCGGCTCGGATGTTGCTAGCGAGTGATTTGTTATGATCCACTAGGCCACTGATATCACCACGCCAGTTGACTTTTAAACTTAAAAAAACCCCAAATCAGGTACCCGATAGCTAAGCCCCCTCTGATAAATTTCACTCAAAACAAGCTTTCAGAGCTGGGAATGCCGCAACTACCAATCCTTCCAATGCCCCACTCTACAGCGCATACATATAACGGGATTATCGGCAAGTAGCGGGGCGCTAGGGATATTCTTGGTTCTAGATGTCAGTGGCTGTTACATTCTAGGGAGAGTTTATGACTTGGGCGGGCGCTTCAGCGCGCGTGCATATCGTGAGAGATTTAAAGTGTCTCTCTAGCTAACCGGGTGAGTGGGTTAAGGTCTCGTGTAGTTAGAATTAGATGGCGGAGCATTCCGTGAATCGGAATTCCATCTGCTTTGGGTACATGTACCTAGAGGGAAATTCCAGGAATCAAAGTAATATATCATTTGACTAAGTCCGGGCGGGCTGATCTCTGTAATATTTATTTGTAGGCATGTTGTAGGCATGACACCTACAATAAACGCAGGATAGTTATACATAACAGGTTTCCTGTCTTTAGCGGTGGAGACGTAGGAGGCCCCTCTTCGAAGCTTGTAATAGAATTATCACCGATGCATGTACGGACCCCCCATTGAACCGGCCTGTAGAGATGGTTTAGTCTAGACCGCACAGGGGCTGTGCTAGGTCGATCGGATTTCGGTCCTTCCATGCCTCATGCTGTTTCTAAGAAATCGGGAATGGCCTACATCCGATCCCGACCCACCACCCCACCAGAGCATTGTAGACGACAGCCGCGGCCTCCATTCGCGTTCAACAGCTAATGGGATCACACAATGTACATACATAAGTAGTACTTAAACACAGACGAAACGCCTATCTCCCCTGCTATTTCACCCCGACACAATCAAAGGGGACAAGCGACCCGTCATTTGTAGGCGACCAAGCAAGCGCGCTCGACTGAGACATTCCCGAACGTTGTAACGTCATCCCGTGCTTGTGCCTATCCTTGGCCTGGGGTTAAGACAGCGAGAGGGTTGGAACAGGATCTACGCTGCACAGTGCCTCAAGAACAAATACATCATCATCCATCTGGGCATTGCTGAGAGTAAGTACTTCCCTTTATGTAATTGCTCCGGATTGTATGTAAACCTAGAGTATATTTATTTCTCCGCCCTGCTTCTATTGGGTCTTCTTAATAAGGCCTCAACCTTCATTTTCATTCTTTCAGATCTGCGCCGAGTCCTGCAAACCGGGGGGGTAAACTGCCAAACATGTCCTAGACCAACCTGCAAGCTCGACAAACAATGGATTTGGGCCACCGACTAGAAGCCTCTATGTAATCTTCCCCTCCTCCCTCCTCCCTCCTCTAGACCTCCAAGTACAACAGAGGGGGGGGGGGGGTGCCGTTGCTCCTCGGCCTTTACTGCAAGGGTTAAGGCAAGACAAGGCATTGTCTTATTTAAAGACTGTAATGCAAGAAGTACGACCCGTCCAGAAAAGCACTTTTTTTTTTTTGCGCGGTTTAAGTAACCCAACCACTACACCAACCAACCAAGTGAACCCCACATCAAATTAACGTTAATCGGTGCCTGCATGCACTGCTGATCGTGCATGGGACTAGCAAGGTGCGAGCGAGCTTACGAGGCCTACCTGCTGCCAAGATTTCCGTGGCACAAATAAGCTCTACCAATAATTACAAGCATTTTCACTGTGTGTCAAGGGGGGAGGCTCTGTGGATGGTTGGTACCGATATGGGACCCCCCAGGGAAAGTTCCAGAGGGTGGTGAAACTTCACTTTCTTTTGTTGTTCATAGAATGCCAGAAGGAGAGGGCGGGAGGACGAGAGGAAGGGGGCTGAGTCTGAAGAAATGTCAATATATGTACAGTACATGAAGTAGGTACCTACGCGTACGTAGTATATAGATAAACTATTATACTGGCAAGACAAAAAAAAAGTCGCTGTATGATACGTACGTACCTTTGATTCTCCTCCCGCCTGAATCCCAATGGAGCGCGGAAACCCCCCCCCCCCCGCCTGCTCTCCACTCATAGGCAGTGTAGGCTCTAGACAACCCAACGAGAACAGCACAGACAAAGAAGAGGGAGACGAGTAATCATCGGACGACTAAGGCAAAAAGGTATTTAGCATCTGGGCATTCGCGATTGGGTGAATGAACCCTAGTCCATCCGTTCGTTACTTGAAAGCCGCTTTTCCGAGTGGCTTAATTTTTGTCTTTCTTTCTCTCTCTCTCTCTCTCTCTCAGCTGTCAGGGGGGTTACGGGTGGTAGCACCGCAATACGAGACGATGCAATTCTGTTGGCTAGAGTTTTTAGGGACTGGTGAGGTGTTTGTACAGTATGTACCTACATCATGTAGGTACTAGTAATTATAAACGTTGTTCCATTAATGCCTGTCCTGCCCGCGCTTGAGTATTACTTACATTGTACTTTTAACAGGGTGCCCTAGCTAAGTACAGAGCAACAGTCAAACCAGCTAAACTCTAGTTGCAAACCCACCCTTGTGTAGCTACATAGTGTAGAACCCTCTCCTCGGCTACAATAGCGATCCATTCTTGGAGATCTGACCAGAGTTTTCCTGGGAAAGAGTGTCCTGATTGGTAGCAAGGCCTGGTTATTTAAAGAGACAGAGACACGGGTGTTCGGTTGAGAATAAAATGCTTGGCCCGCGCGCTGTACAGTAAACGATGATTTTTTGATGTTTGACAGGGGGAGGAGGGTCGGGAGGATGTGGTGTGGAAAAGTACATGTAGATGGATGTACGGCTGGGTTAGGGGCTGTGGATGTGATTATGACTACTGAGGAGAATATTATAATACACCATACATATCACGATCCTTCTCTTACTCCCTCCCCTTCGTCCTCCCTGTCTTCTCTTTATATTTATCATTGTCAGTAGTTCTTTTTTTTTTTAATTTAGTTAATTCTCTTGTCCACCGCCCATCACACCATAATACAATGCTCTCCCTAACAGAGCTCCCACTGCTCGCCCTCCTCAGCACACTCCTTCCCACTGTTGTATTAGGGGCAACAACCAACCCCAACTGCGACTGCTACGAAACCGACACCGAGAGCGTCTTCACCCAGCACGAGTTCCACGACTTCCGCACCATCACACCTATCGCCAGCACACCGCCGCTCCCCTCCGCCCTCCCGCAGGAATTGGACCCTACGCCGGAAAATTACACCACCGAGCCGGGCATTGGGAATGCACAGGCCGGATGGCTCCAGAGTAATGACTGGACGGACTACTGGGCGACCATGGATTGGGGCAAAACGCCCACCAGTGATCTCCCGGTCAGGATGCAGAATAGCTTGGCGAATGTTTATATTTGTTAGTAGCAGTAGTTGTTTTTTGCGATCATTGGCACATGGTTGTGATTGTGGGTGGGGCGGTTTTGCTAATCTATCTGCGTGGTGCGTCGTATATAGCGGGCTCCGACGTTGATGCGAATGCGACTTCAAAGCTGGTCCTTAGAGCCCATAGGCTTCCAACCTTCCAATCGACGGCAGAAGTCGAGTCACTGTAAGGCAGCCAAGCCATCCTCTTCTTTTTTTTACTCTGTTCCAAAAGCGGGTACCGGGATTCTTCTCCAATGACAATACTAACAGGCTCTCAGCCACAAGAACCTTCTTTACGCCTCCATCCGTATCCGCGCACGAGTGACCGGCGCCTCGGGCGCTGTCGCCGGCCTCTTCATCTACAAGAACGGGCAGAACGAGTCGGACATTGAGATCCTCACAAGGGACAACAATAACGAGATCCGATACTCGAACCAGCCGGTTGTCGACGATTCTGGGAATGAGATCCAGGGTGCGTCGACGAGCGTCGATCTGGCGACAGGCACGGAGGTGGATGGGACCGAAGACCCAAATAGTAAGGTGAAGAGACAGAGTTATGGGGATGTGAGGTGGGATGATTGGCATACGCATAGGATTGATTGGACGGAGGGGAAGAGTAGTTGGTATGTGGATGGGGAGCACTATTTAGATAAGACGTATGGGGTGCCGACCGTGGCGAGTTATTTCGTTATGGTGAGTTTTCTACTGTTTGTTTGTTCTTCCTGGCCTGGGAAGTTGTAGGAGGTGGACAGGGGCTTTTGGCTGACTGGCGGGCTGATGGGTAGAATATGTGGTCCGACGGAGGCGTTTGGTCGGGGAATATGTCGGTGGGTCAGACGGCGTATATGGAGATTGAATGGGTCGAAATGGCATACAATACCTCAGGCCCAGACGACCTGAGTGAGCGGGACCTTAGCAGAAGGGCGGATAGTAAGCCCGAGTGCCAGACCATGTGTGTGATTGACGGCGTACAGAACGTGGGCGAGCCTGAGCTTGGGGCTGCGGCGTCTGTTGCGGTGAAGTATACCATGCTGTTTGGTGGTGTTGTGATTGCGATGTTTGGGATGGGCATACTGTAGTGATAGAGTTAGCACCGGCGACAGGTGTGTATGATGAGCACGCAGACTCCTTTCTTTTCTTTCTCTTTACTTTGATATGTCTCTTTTCCTTTTGGTAGGAGTTTGAGGCGGTGATTACGCTGATGACGTCTTATATACTGCTTTATCCCTATTGCTTTTTCCTTTCTCTATAATATTCGCACTAGACGTCTCCCACGCGGGGCCTTTACTTTATTGGTCTGCTTGTACCTAGCATCAGTTCATCATATCTTTTTATTTGGTAGTCGAAAAAAAAAATAGTGGAGAGTTGGATGTACCATGACTATACTTGAATCTTCCCGTGTCATATATTCGTAACGCACTCTTCGGCGAACCATTAATTTTACCCCCCCCCCCACAACCTCTCTTTATACGCTAGGTACTATTTCATTACAATAAGTGGGTGCCTTGTATAACCGCAGGTTTAGGCGCCTAATAACGTACAATTAAGTACATCCGTGTATCAATGTCCTAAGCCATTCCACGCAGTGATAATTGTGGTACGTAAGGTTTAGGGCGCGTCACCTGTGCATAAATGCCCAAGTGACAAACCCACATTTCTCTATATTTAAACATCCATGTGTCCTCAGGTGATATTGGGGCTAGGGTTATTACGGGGCGAGGCCTAGGCGCCCTTACTCCTAGGCCCCCCAACTAGGCTCTCTCTTTCTCTCCCTCTCTTCTTTGGATTGTTTTTCCATAGCTTAACCTTCCGCCACCGGCGTCCCAATATACATGAGGTTAGACAAGCAGAGCAAAGCTCGAACGACGTACTCTCCCGTTTCGTACGGTTTATAATGCCGGGCTGGTATATATCTCCCTGTGCTCGCTGGTTATAGCGGATTTTGTAACGTATGCGCACCTGAGGACAACAAAAATTCACTGCTAATACTTCTTTTTGGCACATAATATCGTGCCGGAGGACGTGGTCTGGTTCAGTGATAGCCTGGGCTGGCATAGCATGTCATATCCCAGGAAGGTTTTGGAGCGGGAAACGTACTCTACATACGGTATAAAGGAGAGAGCTAGGTAAAGAGCTTCAACCCATGAGTTCTACTAGTCATCTAAACATTTCTCATACCCGCTTAACCCAAATTTCCAGTTTTGAGGTTCATATTCTAGCCTATTCAATAATACCGGCCTTCCGCTAACGACCGCAGGAGGTCTAGGCAATGGGCTAACATCTGCTGATACGGGGCAGGCTCTAGTACATAAGTGCTGCTCTTAAGGTGCTAGAACTCGAATCGAGGGGGGGGGGGCTGTCTATCGGTCGAGTATTCTATACTTTTTGAGCTGTCGTTGGGGCCTCTGGGCCCTAGACTTAGTGTACACAAAGTACATAGTGGTAGGTTCACTAAAATTGGAAAAAATTACCTCCCCATTTCTAACCGGACCCCAAGGCACGATCCCCCCGCATCCCAAATATACGTTATAGTAGGCATTCACAAACAAAGACTTATAACATATTGGACGACTACCAATAGGACGTTCTCAGACGCGACGGTATACGAAGATATTCACGTACTATCCGGCTATCTTACGAAAATCTCGTTATAATAAGGTATTTGTCCACTCCCCGCCCCCCCCCCCCTCACGAGGTTTTGTAAGAGACCGGCGTTCGTGAATAACTACCGTATTATTGGGTTTATAACCTAAAAATACTAGCGGAAAATACCTAATTCTCATATTACTAATGATACGTTTCTCTCTTTATAATTTCTTGATACTCAGTTTCCCTTCGATTGATATTTTCACCGATATTACGCTTTGAATATCCTAAGGATGAGACAACACCTACTACGCAAGGCGCTATTATATGTACAAAGTCGCCCACCCTAAGTACTACTAATCTATAAGATGTTTTACGTTATAGGTAAAGTACCGCAGTAATTCGTCTCAGCGGACGGTTACACAGTCGTCGAAGTTGCCTTTTACAGCAAGATTGGAGAGGCGTTTGTAAGACAAATGACCAGAACAAGTAACTTCAACGTCAATATGAATGTCCACACGAATTAATGTGGTAAGTGCCCGCGAGGATTCTATTCTTTGAAGACTGTCTATTTCAGTCACGATATATCACTCGGCTAAGACAACCACCACCGTTAATTCCGGAGCAAGCGTGGTCCAAGGCTGTTCGATAAGTTTACCCGATAGACTAGTTATATGGGCTAGAACGATATATTTCCAAACCCAGGGTACGGCGGAATATCGTTTGATACAATCTTTTTACTAATTAGTAATATAGCGAGTACATATGATCCTCCTACTAATAGATAGCTAAGTAGACAGGCAGTCCATATATATATGCACTCAAAGCAGAGATAGATGAATCTTTCCATGGTTTGACCTATCTACCCGTGGGCGGTCCAACTGGAATATAGGTAAAAACACAATTCGTCGGTGAACAAAGCAAAAACACTGAACAAGATTTTAATTCTAATAGTAATAAGCAATATATTTTAAGTGCAACCAGCCAATATACGTCTAGTTATTGGAGTATATACAAGAAAGATCCATCACACAGCTCACTCATCAACTTTACCCTGTAAAATTACACTATCGCATCCTCTTTAAAAGTAGTAAGTTCCCCTCCTGTGTCTGCCAGTAGGAGTGCACTCGGCCCTGCGCTCAGTGACAGTAACGGTTTCGATTGCTGATGCAGTGAAGGTCAAGATGACAGTCTTCTCAATGGTTGCAGTCTGAGTCTCGGTGATAGTGGTCGCGGGAGCAGAAGTAGTAGCCGGGGTAGTAGCAGCAGGAGCGGTCACGTAGACGATCTCAGTGGTAACATCGGCGGCATCGGTCGCCTGGACGGGAGAAACGCTGGTTTGAGTGGCATCAATGAGGACACTTGAGGATGTGGGACCACGGCTGCGGGTGATGGTGCGGGTGCTGTTGGAGTACGGGGGGCGGACCGACGGGACGTAGGTAGGGAGGCTGGCGGGGCCGGTACCAAAGAATCCAGTGCCAATGAAGGTTGAGCTGGCCAAAACAGTCGTGGGGATAGCGGCAACAGAGGTGGCATCAACGACAGAAGTAGCAGCGATCTCAGTGGCAGCTACTGATGTAGCAGCGGCAGCTGAGGTGATGGCAGCAGCAGATGTAGAGGCGCTAGCTCCACCTGGGACATACACGGCCGGGCCGGGGATGGTGTAGCTTGTCGGGACGGGGTAGTAAATGTTGATCAGGATACCCGGGTCACTGGCAGTGTATCCGCCCGGGAACTTGACGGTGTCTGATGGAACAGCACTGCCAGAACCAGTAACGATCAAGTTGGCACACATAGGGTAGAACTGAGCGCCGTTGGCGTTCTCCGCAGCGTGAAGGGCCAAAAGCTCATGGCGCATCAAGTACGGGCCAGATGCAATGTCCGACGGGATAGTGACGGACCAGGTGTTGTTATTGGCAATGAGGGTGTCGGACGCCCAGGTTCCGTCACTGTTGAGACCGGCCTCGTCGATCTTGAACCAATTGAGGGTGGTGGGGTCCGCCGTGGTGCAGTCAGTGTCCGGGCACTTTGCAAGATAGGTCATGGTAGGACCCTTGTGGGAATCGGGCCAGACGGTCCAGAAAAACTTGACAGCTGAACCAGCGGCGGTAGTAGCGCTGATGGCACCAGCGGTGGAGCCAGTGTTGCAGGCAATGCCGGCGGTGGAGACATCCTATGGGATGTTAGCATAAGGTTATATATTCGGATTATATAGGTCAATTATTACCTCAACGGGGCCGTTGCTCTCAGTAGTCCAGCCAATGCGATCCACCTTGGGGTTCAAGTAAGGATCAACATAAGGTGAGTAGTTGTCATAAATGGTGCCCCCGATCTCAATTTGAGAAACAAGACCGTGACCAAGCGCGAGAGTGGCAGAGCCAAGTGCTGAAAGGACAACAGAGTACTTCATATTTGTCGATTTTTGATGTTTTTAAAAGAGTGAAACGCTCAGCGAATTGTTAATGAGTGTGGAGTAAAAAGTCGTAATTGGGCGTCAAGCCACAAAAAACAGAAATACACAAGAGCGGGAGAGAACGACAAAGAGTGTGAAGGATCTAGTCCGATGCTGATGGCGAGAAAATAACTTGGACAAAGGGCAGAGGGAGGTTCATTTATAAGTGTGCAAAGGTACATGTAGGTAGGTACATTCCCCTTTGGCTTTGATCAGTGGTATCTCTTTCTCCTGACAATCATGAGGAGTAGGGATCGCAACTATTACATGGTACCCTTGGAGTATATACATTCTGTATAGTACTTAATGGTGCGGCGCATACATACAATATCACAAGTAGGGGACGCTTCGTGCAAACTGATGGGGAAGGCAGGCAGGAACCCTGCAGCTGGCTAGGGTAAGCTACTCTACACTGTTGCCCGCTCTAATATATTTCCCATTTCTCTCCCGCGTCCAAAGAAATTGGTTACCGGGCCTCCTAGCACTTTGGTAATAATGATTAACTCCAACTCATAATATTTAATCCGAACCCTAATTGATGCCCAATGCACGACAGCATCAAACCCAATCCTATCCTTCAATCACGAACTCTCTACAAACATATCCCTCCTTCGCTCATTCGGTAAAAAGCATTAAGAAATACCAAGCTTTTTCCTCCTTCCCTTGCTATGCCAAGTGAAACCACTACGGTTTCACCGTTCCAAGAAATATTGTACCATTCGGACAGAAAGTGCCGCAACCATACGAAAATTTTCCAGGTTTGTACTTGAATTGACCGTACGTGGGGCAGTTGGTACCGTGCGCGCGGCTTGTCGGATAATACTTGCAAGTACTCTACACAAGGAAAAAGTACTCCGCTCTCGAGAAAGAAGGGCTGCCTGGTAAAGACTAATGCTTGATCAGTCAAGGGTTATATTACATAACTGGCCAGGGTCTCTAATAGTTCAATAATTCAGTACCTACTGCAGCACTTCCTAACCAATATTAGAGCAACTAACCCACGCAGTACTTCACCAAATTAGAGTATAATAATCCCGAGATACCGGGTTCGCTCCGTTCATCTTCTGGGTCTGCGATGGAGGGTTCTCTGGCTTGACTCGCTCGCGTCACTAAACCGCTACCACCACCCGAACCGAGATTTAAGGTAAGCCGCGCGAGTTGGCGTTCCAGGTAGAGTTGCTAAGCGACTTCCTCCCTTCCTTCCATCGCACACCACACAGCTCGGGGACCTTATCGCGCGGTTGGTAGCATGCCTTTGTGTATTTATGGATATATTAAGTGAATCGGGAACTTCCTAGGTGCAGGGTCAGTCAGAGAGAAGTGTCTGTGTGTGTGTAGGTGAGGAAAATACCCCGACCCCCCGCACATCCCGGCCGTGTGGGCGAGTTTTGATAAGAAACGGGCGGGCGACGTGTTTAAATTGGATGACGTGCCGGCTACCTTCTGGAAGTCGATTCTTCTCGCTCTCTGGAGCTTTCGGGGGGGAGGGGGGGGGAACTGAATATTCTCGGAGCTGACAAAGTCATCACAACCTCCTATCCAACCCACCCTGGTCTCCATACCCACTTATATGACTTATATGACCACCCCCAGACCTCTCATTCATGCAATATCACCGTAATATATTCCCACTATATCCGTGGAAGGCGCTACATTGTGGAATGATGGACTTGTACCTGCAGCGATGGCCGGATTAATATGTGATGCCGACATCCGCACGGGAATCGGAGCTGTTGGGGTTTGATTGATGATGAAAAGCGAGTGAGCTACAGTGACCGATGACCATCAGACCAGGTGCGATGGGCGTGGGAGTTATGGCCGGTAGTTTTTCTTTTTCCCCCGTCCTCTAGCGCAGCCCCCTCCCGTATTAGAGGATTTTCTTTGCTTTTTAGAAATGCGGGGTTTTCTTTGCTGTCTGACAGAGTTTTTGCTGCGATAGCGGGGAGATTTTTCTTTTGAGGTGGTACCTGTACCGGGCTGTGGGGTCGGTTGATAGATGACGAAGCCGAGGAAGGGAGATAATCAAACAGCGAGGTTTTGATAGACCTGGCTAGGAATGTGTAGACTCTGCTAGAATTCCACCCCTCAGCTCGCGATCGAGGTCACAAGCCTCTCTACAACGACACGACAGTGCCGACTCCTGAGACCGCGGCACGCACACAACAAGGGACCTTCCCACATTATTTACTGCCTTGCTTAGTATCAATGACTCGATAAAATATCAGTGACTCGATAAAAATATATGTCCACAATGTACCTATGTACATCCCAGACGCGATGACCCCCATCTCCCGACTCGACGATGTGGCGGAGTGGGGGAGGAGGGGAGGAAAACAGACCTACTCCAGAGGGGAGTGGATTCATTACCATAGCCTAAGGGCTGGATGTAATTAATGAAGTAAACAAACAAAAAAAATCCCGACTCGACGGTTCGTAGAATAAAAAGCCGAGTGATACCACATGCACCCCGCCACACCACCAACATCCCGCCATGGCATCTCACACCATCCAGTAACCGTCAATCAAAAACCCAGCACCCAACGGCACTGCCTTCTACGGCACAACATAGCCCACCATCTGATCTTCCCTCCGTCTTTAATTTACACAGCCTCCCTCGCTAGCATGCACGCAATCGATTTCTGATAACTCTCATTACAAGCTTTATGATATGCCGACGTCTAGTTTTACCCCGCGCTCGCAGTCTTGGGGCCCGTATTGCTAGGCACGAAGGCGAAAGGGAAAGAAATAAAACGAGAACCCATAGTATGTATATTGTTACATCAGTATAGTAGTAGTAGCAGTAGTACGCAACTCAACTCCCCCATAAGTCCATTCCACTCCGGCTCACTTAGGTCCAACAACCGACGACAGGAGGAAAAAAAAAGGGAATTTTCAAAAGACAAGGGCGAGAGAAAGCCAAAGGATACAAAAAAAAAAAAGAACACAAGACACCAGTTATCCAACCAGAACCAGAACCAACACGGAACAGAAGAAAGATAGGAGAGAGAGATCATGGAGGCCCGGAGGGTGCGTGCGCCCGGATTTGGAGGGGGGAGGGGGAGCGGCGAGTACAAAAGGAAATGCTGCAGGGCTATAGAAACAGGTACATGGCTCGGGATAAGACAAATAAGCCCAGGTATAAGCAGTACAGATACCACCGACCCCCAACCCCCCCCCCCGTTCTCCGGTCCATGCTTAAAGGATAAATATATAAAGTGAAAACACCTGCGAAATAAAGGCAAAGACATAATTCAGTTTTTTTTTGTGGAAAGAAAGGTTTGGGTTTGCGTAGTAGTTGTTCGTAAGAGAAATCGATATGTAGTCCTGTAGTCTGCATGTTTAGTACGCAGGCTTTAGGTGACGACCTGGGCAACTCTCCATGTGGATATCGATCGTTTCTTCCATTTTTATTTATTTACTTGTTTGGTTTCCTAACTAGGCGCGGCAGCGTCCCCAGGCTATATCAAGACAAGAGTTAGCAATACGTTGGTGAATAACGAAGGGAAAGTGCATACTCGGCAACCCGCATCCCATCCCAACAAAAAGGTAGATCAAGAAGACGACTACAAACACCAGTAGTATCATCAACTTTGTGTTCTTCCACCACATTCTTCGCCTCAGCCCTCTGCTCCTGACCCGGAACTCCATGGCTCCCGTCTGAAGGCCGGCAGTCTTGTCTACCAGCAAGTCTATTCTCTCTCCCCTCTCTAGCACCCTCTCGATGTTCTCCGTCATGATTCCCCTTGCACTGTCAATTTCCCGCTGTGCTTTCTGCACAACATCCTCGTTCTCACCTCCCTGGGCGAACTGGTTCATGGTCGATTTGAGCACCGAATTGAACTCGGCGCAGCCGTATGGGGGTGCATCGCCGATCGTGGAGCCGGTGTATCGCGAGGTGAAGAGACGCTGGATCTCCAGCAAGAAGCCGAAAGGGACTTTGCGGCCAAAGGTTGCCGACGATATCACAAGGAAGGTTAATCCCTGAGGGATAGTAGACGACGACGCCGTCGAGATGTAGTGTATGTTGTGAGCGCCATGCGTGTAGGTAAGTTTCTGAGCAGAGGCGTGAGTGATCTTCGGGAGGATCAAAGAAGCAAGAGAAGAGGCATTGGTGGATGCAGTTCCAGAAGGGGAGTGCTCAGAGAGGATGGTGGTCCCGTGAGCAACGCAAGAGCTGGGGATATTATTAGCACGTTACGGCCGAGAAGAGGACAAAGGGCCGAGGGAAGAGTGAGAACATACTAGAGAAGGGGGCCGGATGAAGCCGAGGAAGACATGGCAGTTTGCTGAAGTTGTTTGCGTGTTTGAGAGCGATGGTGATAGTGGTGATGTCAAGTGAACGAAGGTTGGGAGCTGTTGAGCTGAGAACAGGGGCAACGAGCAGGTTGGGGTGATGACGATTTATGCCAAGGCACACACTTACCTAAGCTACATGTATGGGATGCTGACTGATCGATTAGATATGAATGCTACTTGAGTAACATCGGGACCGCAGAGAGGTTTCACTCTTGAAGATAGCTATTTACAGATTCAATTGCTATGATTATTGCAATTTGTAGTCTTTCTTTATCATTCAATTGTTGACTTCAACGTTGCCTTCCACCTTCGAACAAAAAGTGATATCACATCCTCTAGGACCACGAGGCCAGTTATATTGCTGGAGGAAAGATCTCACCATAGAAATACCCGAAAGCTTCTCAAAGATCTCTGTGCATGCATATGCCACTAAACGATCCGACAATCGTCCGCTTCGCAAGTGAACTATCAGCCGATGGGCTATAGCTCTATCCCGAGCCCTAACCCTAGGATGGCATGTCTATATCAGACAAGACTGGTGTGCATATATGCGTGGCGTATGAACGTCCAGATGCCATATCCGAAGGGGGCCCACTGTCTTCCTGCAGGAAGCTCTAAATTGTGACTTAAACTTGACTATGATTTAGCCAAATTACACTAAGTGGAGCTATGCACGACCAACGTGGCCTCCAAGCACCTTCATGTCTCACCTCGAGGGAGTTTGAGATTTCAGCACCTATGCGTCCTAAAAAAATTCCGAAAAATATCGAAACGCACTTTGAGAGAATAGGGCTCAAGCCCGAATCCTACGTAAGCAGTCAATATACCTGCCTCAAATTAACCTTGCCTTTGGAGTTTTAGTCTTAATATCAACCCGGACAACATTAAACTCAGTCTCCCTTCGCCACCTGGCGTGAATTGATAATCATCGTTCTTATTTCCGCCCCGTACCGGACAAACACTAGGTAACTAACATTACACGCGTTCGAAGCCCCTAGATACGGAGGGTCCGCCCTGAAAGTCTTGCTAGTGAATTATGTCGAAAGGTATGGAGATGTGTGGAAGAGACCATGAGCGCGATAGAGGGTTGGCTACGTTGTGCTCCGTTGCCAGTAGTCGGCGTTGGGGGATTGGTATTCTTGTGGCAGTGTTCTGACTAACTGAGTGACACTCTATATACATCGTAAAATGGTGTGTTGTGGTAGGAGAGCCCAAGGTTGTGCTTTGGTGCATCCTCGAGAGATAAGTGAGTAGCGACTGAATATTATAAGCACTAAGTTGTGTACGTCTGTGATGATTCTTTCGAATCTGATTTGATTTTCTCTAATTTCGATATAGTCTCACCTAGAGGCCATAGGGGACAGTAGCATAATAGGGGCGTAGCAGAAGCACGGGACACCCAGATCTCCACATACAACTCTCTTACTAATGTTCTTTTATAGCACCTTCTAGTAGCTTTACTAGCCAAATAAGTCCATTCTCGGTATGAATAGTATGACTTGCGCTATATGGGAGGAGAAAATACCAACTTTAAAAGCATTTTCCAATCAACCTACAGGAGTTGGAGGGTCTTTCTAACGGCCCTAAGCTCTCGCGTCACGGGCTTTAAACAGTACTAACTAACTAACACTTGGACAGTATATTACAGGCACCTTAATCCAGCCCCGACGATCTTAGAAGAAAGGGGGAGATCTCCATAGAGCAGACAAGGTGACCCTGCTCAAATCACTTTAGTGAGACCTCCCATTAGTCCCGCGACCGGTTCCGATAGCCAGAAATTTGGGTTGAAGGCGAGACTCCTGCAAATGTCAGTGCCGATTACTATGAGAAACTCAATGAAGCGGTGTAAAACAGGATTATTGTAGTGCGAAGTTGAAAGGGGCGGAGTTGATATTTATTAAAACTTATCAATATATGTTGCTAATTAATAATTCTGAACTTGAAAGTACCACATCCTCCCTTGAGGTGCAGCACAAACACCGCCATAATATCCTTACTCCCGTACTACACTCACGTGTAAGTTAAGTATGGCTGAGAGTCTGTGTAATAGCACAAGTGGCAGCGCAGCAACCGGCAGAAATGCGCATACAAGCCACCTGCATGCAGGATTTATCCGCTACAGAGGTGTGGGCATGCCACAGTACCGATTCGATTCCTTCGATTCCTTCACCAGACTTTTCCGCATCTAGAGCCTCTTTCACTCTCGATGTAGGTACCTACCTACACGTTCTTAGCGTCGGTTTTCTGAGGGAAACAGTTGCAATGTTTTTCCTACTTTGATTGGTCTACGCATGGTAATGATCGATTATTAAAATAGAACCTTTTTGACACCTCAGAAACACGCCGGTAACCCCAAACAATAACGTTCCTACGATGATACATAAGTATCTCCAAAGCCAACTCTACATCCCCCTAAATTAAGGAGCTTAAATAATCAATGGCTTACCATATATAGGCCCACGCGCGTGGTGACGTTTGATCGCCACTGTAAGCTTTATATAGGATAAGGTTAAGCTTATGTGTTTATCTCACCTGTCTATTACATAGGTACATACATGTAACCTATTGGTCTCTGTGGCACTGTAGGTTGTGGCTAATTCGTTTAACGCAGGCGCTCCTTCCGCGCCATGATTGGCGCTTGGCTTGAGCTAGGCAACACTGGGGGTTAAAGGGGACCCCAATCATGCAGGTATGTAGGTCTTTGAAGACACGCGAACCCAGGGACTAGGTAAAATTGGTGAAGTGCTGCACGGAAGGTTCGGCCACCTGCAGGACGTCGAGCCCGGAATTAGATGGATTTTAGGGCGTACGGAGGAATGGGGGAAAGTAGGGGGAGGGTTACGATTGGTGATCTGTCTAGCCTTTGATACATGTACGTAAGGATGTATGTATATACGTTGACAGGAGCTGCAGGAGCTGGAGAGATTTTGATTGAGAGGGTGTCTGGATGGGTGGCATGCGTTGACAGTAGTGCAGGATACATGTAGTTGGAGCGGTTGATTAGGATGGTGGGTGGGTGGGTATTCAAGCTCAACGGCGCGTTGGGAGGGGAAGGGGGGGAGGAGGGTAGCACATTTATTTGTGGGGGCCGAGGTGCGGGAGGGTGTGGAAGGTGGTGAAGATTTAAGGTGATGAATTAGAGTGACGGCACAATTGTGGGGGGGATCTTGCAGGATTCTACCTCCGTTCCTGTGGACTGCATTTGCAGGGCAGGCGTCGATCGATGGGTCATGGAGATGTATTCTTCCTTCTCTCCGGAAGTAATAGTTTCATGAAGCCCACTAACGGCTGCAACTGTGTTTTATTTGCACTTTGCAAGCTCTGTGATGCGATTAATTATGTCTCTCAAACTTTGTATCCATGATTGGTTCACACACAAATCTGGCACCTCGGGCAGCATCTAGTTGGTTGTGAGCTCAAGGACACGTGAAGGGAGATATCGACCCGGGCCCTGCTATCTGATCATGATGATAATTAGAGGGAATACATGTAATTATCATAGTTCTATATCCATCCGGAATTAAGCTGGATTTAAATATCCCACGCGTCATTCTGCCACGTTAGAGAATATATGGAGGAAAATGTTAGGCCCCCTCCGGCTTGATGATATATAATAAATAACAATGGAGGTCCATATATAGCTGCTTGAGGGCAAAGGGGGGCATCTCTTTTTTTTAACTGGCCAAATATTACTCCGCGTGCGCGCAAGGTGCTCAGAGTAGACAACGTGTACAGCAGAAAATTGGAAAAAATTGATTGAAGATTCGCAGTCTATACGTATAACCGTACCCTCTCTCTTAAGTACCGTTGGGCCATGGTGGGTGGTCACAATTCCTCCGGCCCTACGTACATGATATGAGTATGTATGTAGGTAGTACTAGGGCGTGCGCAGAAAATTCGCACCTTTTTTTTTTCTCGACGACGAACCTCTAGCTAGCAGCTAATGGAAAGCAACAACAGTAGGAAGGGGTCATAATTATATAATGTCAAGGGCGCTGAAAATAATAGTATAAAGGCCGGCCCAGCGCAGCGCCATTCTCTTTCCGCTAATTATCAGACCAACCCGCCCCCTGGCCCCCTCGGACATTTTCTACCTTTTATATTTTCTATATCTTATATTATATATCGACAGCCGGCACAGCACCCCGCCTGTCGAGAACCCCACGAACGGTGCAGCACCACATAGATCAACAGAAACAAGCACGAAACCACAGTGGCGGACACCGACCTCGTCCACAGTTCATTCAGAATATGGACGAGCTTCTGAGAATACCGCCCGGCGAGCTTGTCCAGGTGAAGCTCGGCGAGATAGTAAACCAATTCTTAACCAACCCCTCCCTCCTCACAGCCACGGGCGCGGGAGAACAGAACCTGCACCCACAGGCCCATCTCAGACAAGATATACGCCCGGGCCATGTCGGGATGTATATGTCTGATGCCCCGTGGAGTGTGCAGCAGCAGCAGCAGCAGCAGCAGCAGCAACTGCAACTGCAACTGCAACAACATCTAGGCTACTGGACATGGAAAGATGATGATGATGACGTGCAGTGCTTTGAACACTACCCGGTCCCGACCCCGACGGGGCAGTATCTGCCCGAGAATGGATCGGCGATTTTACCGAAGGACCAGCAAGAATCTCCGGGCTCTATTTTGACGCAAGAAGCGTATGACGATCTTTTGCATGGACCAAGGCCAGGCATATCCCAGCAGGTTTATTGCCTTACCCGGGAGAGTTTGCAGTCTAAATACATGCATTCGAGCTATACGCAGCCCCTCAACGATAAGAACGACCCCGCGGTCCCGATGCCACCGGGAAATTTCGCTCTTGTAGCAGCGACAGTGGCACCGGCGACACCGGCCTACGGACTGGAAGCCAGTATAGGGGTGCGGGGAAGGGGTGGTGCGGGTGTGGGCAACAACAGTAATAATCCGGCACTAGTAGAGTTTAAGTGCCTTCATCCAGAGTGTAAGCGTACGAAAGGTTTTACGAGAAAGCATAACCTACTACAGCATCGGAGGATGGTGCATAAGGAGGAGATCCCGATCGTGAGGTATAGATGGGGGGTGCCGCCAGATGGGGATTCGGGGAGGAAGACACAGCGGAGGAGGAGAAGGGGGGCGGCCATGGAGGAGCAGTAGGATAAGGGTGGGGTATGGGAGGGTAGTACGAGTGAATAGATATGTTTTAGTTAGACTGGTTTGGTGCGTCGCCACGTGTGTTCGAGAATGCATTTTGCTTTTGTCTCTTATTTTGCTTTTTTTACGATGGGCCGTGCGCTACCAATCCGAATCATTGGTGTCTTGGGTTATTCCGCAGACGCAGAGGAGTGGAGTGGCCGTAGTAGGCGAAGGAGTCCGTATAATATTTCTTTTTTTCCAACTTTACAAAAGAGATATGTATGGGCCTATATTCTTAGAACAATGTCTGTTTCCAGCAACATAATTCCATCAGTACTAGATAGACAGCTTCGCCTCACGATGCCTTGCTTCCTGTGGTGTATAGTCACCGTATAGCACCCAGAATGTCCCCCAGATCCAGAAATTGGATTGGTGTGCAGCACATATGCAAGGTCAGATTTTAACATGACCACAAAGATAAGGCTAACATTTTTTTTTAACTTTAAACAAGCGCTGCCAATGAGACCCAATTACAATCTGGATTTCCTCCCTGAGCTATCTAGTGACGTCAAAGTCAGCTAGCATGGTCCGTCCCCCCTCAGTGTGTTTATGAGACAATAGAGTCCTAGGTTTGCAGCCGAGTTATTTATAAGGGCCAATTGATGGGTGCTAATATATCAGGATATGGCGTTTTTTTTGGGGGGGGGAGGGAGTTAGGAAGTGCAAAATCTAACGTTAACGAACTCACGGCTTGAGGCCGGTTGGGCTGTAGGCTGCTAGGAGGGGAGGGGAGGGGGAGCAGCAGTAGTGGTAGTACTTGGTGACTTGGTGTTTTTGTAGCGCAAACTGTGCCGGCAAATTTATCCGAAGAGCTGACTCATGACCCGAGTGATAGCCTATGATGAACTATTCTAGTTTGTATAGGTGTGGGAAGGCTAAGTACATACGGGTATGAAATTAGATATGTATGTATTGTCCTCTTTGTTTGCTTCGATTACTATGGTAATCGGTTCTATTATCACGCCGCAGCGCCCAACTCAATACCTGAGGGCACATGAGGTATTTAGTACTTACATGTCATACTACTGAGAGGTTGATTCTTGGTGGGGTTAATGTGACCGCTGCCAAGATACATGTACTACGGGTGTAGGGGTAAGTCTGTAGATGGTGGACTCGTGGTTGCAACTATTGCCGGTTCTGTTACCAGGCAAAGGTCAACGCACAAGCTGACAAGTACAACTACAACCAACTAGAAGACGGTTTATCCTCAGGTCATAAAAATCCGATCACAGGATGTCACTCGCCTTTGTAAGCAAATAAAACGTTGATCCTTGTAGTAACCAGGATCCTGTAGCGTAGTGGAAGCGCGTCTGCTTTACAGAACCGCAGGTTCGAACCCTGCCAGAATCATAGACTATCATCCGACGCCCGGATTTTCTGATCAGGGCGGACGAGTTATTTTTCTTTCTACCTTGGTGAGCGAGAGTGGATTTGATGTCTGATTGACAGGGAAGACGAGGACGCGCTGAAGAAGGGGAAGTACGCCATATGGCGGGGCAGGGATAGGGTGTGGGAACATCAATTTCCGACACCCCCGACTTTTATTAGACCTAGATTAGGGTTTTATGACCTTGACCTCCACCCTGTTACCAGCACCCAAATTCTTGAACCTCTAAGAAAATCAACATCGATCGCCTTATCTCATCGATCGATCCTAATGGTGATCATGATCGACCCAAGGGGCAAGGATACTGACCACTAAAATACACTTCTGAAAACTGCGTCTAGACTACAGTTGGCCTTTCTATGAACTCGAATAATCTCGTGGGACTGACTACATGTACGTACCTAGTACCTACTTCATCCCCCCCCCCCCCCCCCCCCACACCAGGACCGGCAAGCGGTAATGGTCAATCAATAGATAGTTTCGGCACCGCGTTGCTTTGCAACTTTTCGCCTAACTTTTGGAAGCGCTAAATGGAAAATGGAAAACTGTTGACCAGAATCTTGCAGCGTTGGCACAGCCACTGCCAAAAGTTGGGTGAAGGTTGGAGGTGCCGAGGGTCTCTGGTTCACTGATCATGGGGACTACATGCAGGAAGATATATGTACAGGTAGAATCTTAATATTAATATCTTGGATTAACTGGTTTTCAACATGATTAGTCGTTTCCTGTCAGACCGGTTGTAGTGCTTCCGCCGTGCATGATATCCGGGTATCATAATTGGACATGACGTATGTCTTAAGATCCTTCAAATTATAATTACACGTATACCTACTATGTGGAGCCACATAAAAAACACCTTTCTTCCCCAAACTGAAAACCAAAGAAGAAGTATATAAATACTAAACTAGCATATATTTCTTCACGGCCCATCACTCGGTTCACTCCCCCGAATCCTTATTCTCCGTCGCCCACAGCTCCATCTCCACTCCCAGCCTCGTCACTGGCACCAAAGTCTTTTCCAGGATCTCCCTATCCTCCAACATTTGCGCTACGCTCCACTTACTACACATCTCCCACACTGGGCTATACCTATCCCACTGGGGATTGTACGGCCGTGTCTTCTTCTGATTATCGACCGTAATCAGCACCGACTCGCTCCCGTTCTCGACAAGGTCCACTTCTGGCCTCTCCTTCTTGTCCACAGAGCTCCACACTCGTTTCTCTGCACTCTTAATCGCCAGCTCTGGGAACGCCAAGAAGAAGTTGCGATCGTCAGTGAATCGGCCACCTCTTAAGCTCCCGTTGTAGGATACCCCATACCGCCGTGTCGAGTCGATCCACATGTCCACGCCCAGCCCCCCTGCTCTGGAAATGGAATCCCATACACCACTACTCGACAGCCCCTGCACCGCGCGGACGCTGAATAGGTCGAGATCACGGCTCTCCACCACCGTCGGCGTTAGTTGTAGCCCTAGTATACTATCTATAGATGAAATAGTGATATTGCTGGCGCCCCGCCTGACCTCGACACTGACAGTGACGCTCGAGGCATACCCTTTCTCTGCACAGCTCGGCCATACAATTGCGGCATCGTGCATCGCCGGGGACCCAAGAGTCCACAAGGGCGAGCAGACGCAGGCAACGGCGATAAGTACGGTAAGAAAGATGGCGGTGTTGCTGGCGGCGATGGGGGTGGAACGATGGCTCGCGAAGAGGTAGAAGAGGAATGCGTTGAAGAAACAGGTTAAGCCAGAGATTAATCTTGTGGAGATCTCGAATTCAACGCTGAGAAGAATAGTTTTGTATAGTTTTGAGGGCTGGGTGAGGGTTATAATGACGTCGATGATGATAAAAATGAGGAGGGGAGTGTTAAAAAGGAGGAAGATTAAAAAGGTTCTGCGGGAGCTGTCAAAAAGACTAGTGTGAGGAGGGTAATGATAGTCACCTAGGTCGGGAATGGAGTGGCTGCGGGCAACGGAGGGGAGAGGAGAGGAGGCATGTGTGCGCGGGAGGGGAGGGCGGGGTTGGTTGGCGGCGGGGTCGGTGTATGCCGGTGGGGGGTAGTCGGTCAGTTCTATGTTCTTTGGGGCGGCGGCCATTCTGCGGTTAGAGATACTTGGAAGAAGAGGAGAATTGGGTGAGGGGATGCGCTTATTTATACGAATTGTTACGGTGGCATATGCTAACAACACAATGGTCATTAGCGCGTCATGTAAATATGCTCTTGGGTTTAAGCTCTGGGAAGTCTTCTTCGAGGAGGTTGTGGTTAGTGGGTGAGGTAGTTGGCGTAACGGGATAGCGCCAGTTATCGTTATCGTTGGCTGGTTAGGATGCGGGAATAGATTTCCCGGGGGCTACATACGGAATCGTATAGTCGAGGAGAGTAGTTCCTTTACGAAAACGTATTGGTATGCACGCTAAAAATTTAAGCGTCGATGAGGGCCTTGGAGTTGATGTCTAGATGGGATGGCTCGCTAAGGCCAGAGGCGGGGGAAACTATTCTGAGGTTAATTTCGTTCGGTTCCAATCTATTCGGAGGAACACGACGGGAAATAATTGTCTATTTTGAGGTCTTTATAAATATCACTCAAAACTACATGTAGTGATGTTTAGGTCTGTTTTCCCCCACTGTTGGGCCTTCTTTCTTATGTAGGTATCATGGTTAACTTTACAGCTGTCTCACTACAACAACAATTTCTATTCTTGTGAGATATCACTTCAAAATTTAAAAATGGTTTTCATGGCGACTTTAATTGAGTGTTGTGTTTTCACCACCCACGCAAACCTAAAGCCTCCCCCGCCCCCGCCTCGGAGGCGGAAACTAAGTTTTGGCCCCCACCCGACCCCGGAGGGTAACATGACCTAGCTAGAGATGGTTACCGAACAGCTCAAGATTGAGGTCAATGATTATTGCAACCGAACAGGCATTCTGCAAGACGTCATCTAGAATTGCGCAAGAAAAAAACAATTCGATATTGGTCTCCTATGAACTACAGCAAAAAGATAGTTCCGGACGGGGCACCAAACGAGCCTGCCCTGGGGGAATGAGCACTGGCGCAGGATCCGATCGGGGCCTTAGACTTCTATACTTACCGAGTAAGTCACTTTGCTATAGCTAAGAGAAATAAAATCTTCCCTATCGTACAACAAGGACCACCCCTCCCTCAATTATGCATGTAGCTAGCGTTATCGAGTGATGTTCCATGACTGTTTAGCAGCATGCCCTAACTCTAAGAGCAAAAGTACATATATTAATAGATTAAGAATCAAGACTCATTAATGCTATGGCGGAATTTCCCAAGTACGTGGCTGGTCGGAGCCAGGGGCTATGTCGAGCAAAAGAAAAAAGAGAAGGTACGGTCCCAGACCACGCAGGTCACGGAGTACGAAATGTCCCAAGTGGCGAAAAAAAAAACCGCAGAGTATCGCGGGCAATCAACCGCGCGGGGGCGTCTACACGGGGGGTACATTGTCGATCGCTCCACACTGCCCCCCGAGGTTGAAATAAGGTGTGGCAAGCGCGCGCTCGGACGGGTCAGCTAACCTACTTACATAAAAGGGTCAATGATTGGTCTTGGGTCTTGGCAACGATCTTAGCCGAATCTGGGTTTATTATTAATACATGCATACATGTATACAGGCCTTTGGTTAGTTCAGCCTAGTTGCTGCAAGACGTTCCTTGTCAACTAATCCGACCCTTTCTACACGGCGGAGATACGTAATTCGAGGTCTATGTAGGTTTTTTAGCTAGTGGCAAAGGCTCTTAACCAACCAATCATATGCTTCCCCCGGTCCCTGGCGTGTAGGAGCCTGAACCGACCCCCTCTGTGCTAGATTCAGATTCCGGGATGTAAATTTCTACGGGAAGTCATCCGTATTCACTCTGCTGTTGCTATTGGATAATGATCTTCTATCGGCTAGTACGAGGGGGGAAATGGCTCACTGAACCGCTCCAAGGCGGAGGATGAGGGATATCCCGCGGAAAATCATTCGGGCTCGAACCGCACACGCAAACGAAGCTGTTACCGAACACTACTCGATGGGCCAATGATAGTGCCTGGAGCACCGAACCTCTAGAGAGAATCAAGGTTTGATATCGGGCTCAGGTGTGTACATATGTACATGTAAGTACATGTAGTTAAGCTTAATCCGTGCATAGCAATAGCGCATACGTGTACTACGTAGTACTACGTACCCGTGGCGAAAGAAAAGGTTTTTCTCAGCCGGGTGAGCTTCCATGATCGAGAGGGATTATTAACAAGGCTGGAAATATCCATCAGGTGTTTTCAAGGTCTTCTGGGTGCTTGCCACAGGGTCTCGGCGCCCCGGAAGATCTTCCGGGTGGCCGTAGAGCTCTCTGGCGAGTAATACACAGTCAGTGTGGCCATGGCTCTGAAACGCCGCCAAAGCACCGTTCAGATTGGGAGATGATAATCTTCAGCCTTGTTCTGCTCGGGCTCTGGGGATCCTGTTGGGCCCTTCTGGGGGGTCTAGAGGTGTCATTAGCCTTTGGTTAATTGCTGATACAATTCTGTAACAACTTGTAGCAGCCCTCGTCTCGAATGAATGAATGACTGGGCCAAGAGAAGTTACACCTCGACTGAACTCCTGTCGGTGGTGCCTAAAACAACAGTTGTTCTGTCGGATAATTCAGGGATCCGAGTTATCCCTGAGACCCACCGAATTACTGACTTGAGTGTTGCTGTGGCCAATCTTGCAACTGAGTTCTGCTTTCTGGAATCGTCGTGTAGTAATTTATAATTAGCACCCAATTCGCCACGAGAATAACCACCGACCCGTAATGTTCCCCACAGAACATACTGTGCACACTAACACGCCATTTTCTCTAAAGATTCATATTCCGAGACAATAATAAATTACCGCCTAGGCCGCTATATCCTACTTCGTGGTAAAGCCGAGTCCCTGACTGAGCTAATCGGAGTAATTTCGTACCTGACTTGCTGATCCCCACTCCCTCCCACCCCACCCCCACCTCTCCCGCGCTTTGCATAAACGGTCTGAGTTGTACATACGTGACCTAGCTAGCCGCAGCGTTTCTGTCCAACTCTGGTACCGGGGGACATCTGAGTCCACCTCACGTTTTCCGCCCTACGGTGACGGACATGCAGCGTGCGCACTGGTAATCTGCAGGCGTACTCTATGTACGTAGCAGATCGCCTGTGCATTTGGCATGGCATGGCGCAGAGTGTTGATAGGGCACTATAGTATACATATATGTGGCCACCACTACACATCTAGTTTTGCCAAGGCCGCTAGCTCTGCCCAGTATATTGTCAATGACTCGAAGGGTGATTCTTCTTATAGAGATATACTCTAAGTAGTACTGTCTGACAGAGCATGCTGCCGGCTTTATTTGCGGCCGGCCGGCGGGGAAGCTAGTGAGAAGGTTTAATTTAGCCCATGAGAATGAAAAGCAGGAGAGGCGATGCGATGCGATGATCTGAGAGATGGGTATTGGGCTGACTCTCGGGCCGGAGGAGAGTCATGCATGTGTGTACATGATAGTTGCCAGAAGCCGGGTTGTACTTGCATATTAACATACATGTAGAATACTTACTTTCGTGTATGTTTGTGTCAGTCTCGGTGTCACTGTCACTGTCGGCATCACCGCCAGAATCACATTGTGAATAGTCCATCATCATGATCTATGGAACGAATGAACAATCTGTACTGAGTCGTTAGGTGCTAAAATTTAAAAAGCACAGTAAGTGCATCTCTTCTTTTTTTAGCCTCCTCGGCCGGGATCGGGCCGGCCCCCACAAACCAACCACGTTTTCCTCCTTCTTTCCTTCTTTCCTTCCTTCTTTCCTTCCTTCCTTTTTTCTTTTGCTTCTCTGGCATGTGTGTGGTGGAATTAGTGATCAATATTTGGTTAAGCCAGCATTTTAGTGGGAATACTGTACTAAATAACGTATTTTTAGCGAATCCACACACACACACCCCTTTTTTGCACTGATGTGTAAAGTCCTCGCTTCTGCTACCCACAGAGTAGGTACATTACATGTATTGGCGGATCTCCGCAGGCTTAAGCTTGGGGGCTAAGGAGAATTACTGGTGCTTGCTTGCTTGGTTAGACGAGTGAGATCTGTTAGCATGGGAGCAGGGGGTTGGAGGGAATGGGGGGGGGGGAGAATGGTACATGTATTCTCCGCTTGGCCGCGCGCTTAATATTTGTGTTTCTGGGGCTGCGATGCACCGATACGCAGGATTTATTTGGGAAGGGGGGGAAGAAGGAAAAGGGAAGGTGTAATGACGAGGGAAGTCTAGTGGAAAAACGGTCATAGCTTCTTTGTAGAGGGGGGGGGCAGATTAGGAGTTGCATGATCAGCTACGTCTATTAGATACATGCCACGATCACAAAGGGTCTAGTAACATAAACAATGATCCCCTATTGGGGCCGACTACTTGGGACTCTACCAATAATTCCTAAGTTAAGAGAACGTATCGGACAGCTCCCATTAACTTAAATTTGTAGAAATAGCAAGAAAGGAATAGAAAGAAACAGTTTTTCCTTATTTCGTGACTATATAGCTACTTAGTTCGTACATAGCTAGCGGATTTTATGAGAATCGTGCAATCGTGCAATCGTGCACTTGGTTGAATTAGTATCGAGCCTCGTTACGTTGGACACATGTCATGTACGTATGTACCGATCTCCTCCTCAAACAACGCATACCCTGGGGACTCGAGCCCTTGTGGAAATTAGCTATGTCTCGTGAACAGAAGATTGGACGAGGCATTTCTCTGTCAACATCGTTAATTTTCTAACGACCGAAGAATAAAAAGATGATGATGATGATGAAGAAGATGAAGCGGGCGAACACGTCATTTGCATCCATGTTTTCTTGGTTCTTGGCACCGCTTGCCAAGAGAAGGAGGCCTACTTCGCCCACTCACCTCACCTCAATTAGTAGCCAACTACATGTACTTACATGTAGTAAATAATACAATTGAAGCTCCACCAACCAGAGCTGTTGAACTGTCGTAGTACATAGTAGTTTCCGCAGCAAGGGAACGCAAGAACCTGCACACCCAGAGATCCATTGATCACAGGTCAATCTTTATGATTTTATTTTTTCTCTTCACGAGGCCTGGGGGCTTAGTAAACTTTCCGCCACTGGTCATGTACCCAGCTGGTCCACCACCACCTTCATGGACCCATAATTACCTACTTTCTCCTGTTGGGTAATAATATTTCGCACAAAAATTGAACTGAAAGGAAGAATAAGGGTCAATATGAACAAGGCGAAGGCAGATGCGATTTCACTAGCCGATAATGAGACAAGCATTGTATATAGCTGCTGCGTCGCCTCTCGATCTCTACGGCTGGGCTATTTCGAAGGTCCCCTTCCCCTAAGATAACAGCTGCCCTCCCCCACCCTCCCAAAGGATAGCGCACATTACTACACTCCTCACGATATAGTCTCGAGCTGGACTATCAAAGCCCCGATATTCATAAATCACCTTCAATCTCCAAGACAGCCTGAGGTATCACCCGCCTCAGGTGTGATCACAGAGGCTGTCGCATTGTCGAACTCATGGAGTGCCAGCCCAAGCTGGCAAAATAATTACGCGTCTGGCGTAAATGTGGACGACAAATCCTTAGAGATGATGGAAGACTTGTATTCGCCAAAACAGGGGATTTCGCATATCAGTCCGGGCGTAGAAGATGCCGTCTTAATAGAATCCCCTTTCGATCCCTTCCTCCCCAGATATCTGGCGCAGAATACTGAAGCTGCCAATGATCCGCGGATGTGGGGATTCTTCCCTCATCCAGGGTTTCCCCTATATCCTACGCCGACTGCTCCTGTTGGTGTTTCCCCCCCAGACAATCCCGGTGCAGGACGATATCTAGAGCCCGCCACTCCCCTCAGATATACAGGATTTTGTTACAATGACAATGAACCTGGGCCTTCTACCCTTCAGTACGATACACAGATTGAACAACCAAATAATAGTTGTCATACGGATCTTCTCAATGAGTCTAACAACCCCATCCCTACGCCTAGGGCAAAATCTGTGCCCAAAGCCGACCCCTTTCTCCAAGCCCGCCCCGCGCCTGGAGTAGAAGCCCCTTTACTCAGAGTAGCCACTGTACCTACGGCTGCCATTAAGAGGAAGAGAAGGCGGGAAGAAGGGAAGAAAGATACTCCCGCCGCTAGCGCTAGTCTAGCACCAGAAGTCTCCGGTGGTTTTGTATGTACTTTCCGTGGTTGCAAACATACCAAGCCCTTCTCGAGGAAGCACAACCTTATCCAGCATAGGAGGAGGGTTCACAAAGAGATCATACCTAAAACCAAGTTCAGATTCGGAAACTCAAAACCTGAAGATAACCAGTGGACCCAGCGAAACGGCAGGAGGAGCGTAGCGGCGGCAAAGTTAGCGGAGACAAGAGAGTAATGGTAATGCGATGGGTGGATTTGGTTGTGGACGAGTGGTGCTTGAGTCTTCTAAATTTCTCTCCAGAACGAGAGCTTTGAAGAGTGGATATAGAGCTATGCAAAGTCCTTGATTTCTTTTCCATATCACACTCACCCACCGCCACCAACATTCCGGGCCTTTTGGACACCTTACGGTTAATGGTTGATAAGAGGCAGGGGTATGTATAGCGGTGGGCGCAGTTCCTGGGTTTTTCTTTTACTTCCCTTTTATAGTGATGGATCGGCGCAGGCTTTTGTCCTTCTCTCTTTTCTTTTTTCCTGTCATCCTTTGCTATGGTTCGCCTAGTACCGTTCTTTTTTTTATTTTCTTTTTCTTTTTTTTTGTTCTGGTTCGGCCTAGTTGATTTCTTTTTTAAAAGGGTTGCATATAAAATGGGAGAAGAAATGGTTCTTGGACTTTTATTTTATTTTGTTTTTGTTTTTTGTGGGTTTGTTGTAAGAGTATTGGGGTGATGTTTCTTACGAGGAGGGTTTTTCATTTTATTTACTCGTATTATATATTGTATGTTTTACGCCAGATGTTCTAACGAATTTCCCATGTCAAGTGAGTGGGGCTATGTCGTTTCACTGCTGTTTATGCATAGCTGATCACTCGGCTGTGTCAACGACTGTACGTGCAATTTTCATTCAGCTCAAGGCAGCCTCATAACGAGGCGGCAGACAGAGGTGGCTGTGTAGCTAGCTCCAGGCTGCTAATATATGTATGTGTGCATAATGCAACTTGTATGGGTGTACATGTAGTCATCGCTGCCAAGACTGCGGCTCTTGGAGTCTTGTCTACCTTAAGAGTAGGTATGTATTTTCATTTTCAGCCCACCGCTGCTGCCTGGGAGAATACGTACAGATAACAGCGCCCCGACCAATAAGCGAGTGGTGGGGTGGGTGATTTGTGCTTGTGTTCTACCGGATTTGCCATGGCATGGCAGCCTTGCATGCAAGTCCAGGGTTTCTGAGTGGTGCCCGCGTATAGTGCATCCGCTCGTTTCTCGTCAGAGTCATAACAAGTAGAATGCCAGTTGTTTTCTCTATTACTCACCACTAGTGGTGGGGATAAGCTTTAAAGCCTAGTTAGTTATAAGTACTCCACCACGCAAAAGGCAGAGTGCTGTTTTGGCTCCGACTCCCTGCTTTCTTTGCAAGTTCCTCCGTTCAGTGATCCTTAATGTCTACGACAACTACCACAGTCACAGGCGGCAACGGAGGGGGAGGAGAAAGTATCTTCTCCCCACCTCTCACACTCGTAACGCCCACAGTACCGGCCAAAGAGTCAATACCTGCACTTGAGATCTGCTCAGCAGGCGACATAATAATCTCGCTCATCCCAGAACCGCCCACTCCACCCGCAAAATCTAAAGATCCCGCGCCCACCGCTGCCGCGGACGCCATTCCGGAAAAACCAAAACCACTGCGTTTTCGTGTTTCCTCATCGGTGCTATGCGCGGCTTCACCGGTATTCAACGCTATGCTCGGCCCCAAGGGCAAATTTGCGGAGGCTGCGGCACTAAGGCAGACTCGGGTTGCGTCGTCGCCGGAAGAAGTGCAGAATGCGTACCATGTTCAGCCACTATATGACGATAATGGTACGGCATTAGCGGTTATCCTGTATGCGCTGCACTTGCAGACACACAAAGTTCCGCGCACCGTATCATTCGCACAGCTAAAGCAACTAGCGATTGTGTGTGATAAGTATGATTGTGTGGGTGCTGTTCGGTTATGGGCAGAGACGTGGATGGAGCCATGGAGGAGTTATGTGTCGACGCAAGGGTACGAAGATTGGTTGTTTATTGCGTGGGTGTTTAGTAGTAGAAAGTTCTTTGGGAGAGTTAGTAAGAGTTTGGTGCCAAGGATCGTATTGAGCGAGGATGAAGCAGGGGAGAGGGTGGTGTGTTGGGCGAAATATAGGGGAAGGGGGAGTGAGAGGTTGGAAAAGTTTGATACTTATGTGCCAGAGGTTATATTGAGTAGGTTCTTCTCTTGCCTCATTCAGGTGCGGTGGTGAAGGTGACTAACGGTTTTAGATGCGCTTCTGAAGCAGCGGAACACAATCGTGAAGGAGATCGTAACGCTGTGCTCATCAACTTTCACGAAGTACGCATCCGGTGCCATCCCTCTGTGCAAACACGTACCCAGTGACATACGGTGCGACACATATCTTCTCGGCGCACTATACAGGGCCTTTGCTGGCATTGGGATGCTGGGATTCGACGTGAAGTCGGTGGATAGTTACTCGATCCAAGAGTTAGTGGAAGCCATAAGGGCTATCCGAATCAAGAATTTGGATTATGACGGGTGGGGTGAAGTGGAAGTAAAGGGGGAACCGGTGGAGACGCGGCAGGAGGTGCGGGCAGATGTGGGCGCGGATGCTAATGCGGACGCTAATGCGGATGCTAACGCGGATGCTAATGCAAATGTAAATGCGGATGCGGATGCTAATGCTGTTGTAGCCCCAGACGTAGTGGCGCCGGATGCAAATGCGGATGCTAATGCGGATGCTAATGCAAACGCAAACGCAAATGCGGATGCTAATGCTGTTGTAGCTCCAGACGTAGTGGCGCCAGATGCAAATGCGGATCCTAATGCTGTTGTAGCTGCAGACGTGGTGGCGCCAGATGCAAACGCCGAACCAAATGCTGATGCAAATGCTGCTGATGGAGTTGTCATTGCGGATGCAGTGGTGAACCAAAATGCAGAAGAACCAATTACTGATGCAAATACCGTTGTTGCAGATGGCAATGATAACAACGCTGATGCCGCTGTAATTACAACTGACCCTGTCGCGGACGCGAATGGCGGACTAAACGCTGATGCAAATGCGATTGAAAATGCAAATGCAAATGCAGACGAAAACACAGACGCAGACGCAAACGCAAACGCAAACGCAAACGCAAACGCAAACGCAAACGCAAACGCGGAAGCAGCGGTAGATCCAGTTATTGATGCCAATGCCAATGCGAATGCCAATGCCGAGCCAATCGCTGAAGCAGTCGTGGACATTAATCCCACCACCGATATTGCTAATGCTGAAGCGAATGCGAATGCGAATGCTGATCCAGTTGGAAATGCTGATGCAGCTGTTGAGCCAATTGCGAATGCTGAGGCAAACACTGAGCCAAATCCTAACGCCGACGACAATGCAGAGGCAAATGCGGATGCGAATGCGAATAACGCCGTGGATGCAAATGTTAATGCCGACGCCAACCCTGATGCGAATGCCAATGCGAATGCCAATGCGAATGCCAATGCGATTACGGGTGCCAACGCTGAACAAAACCCCGACGTCCCCACTGATGCCAATGCCGACCCAGACACCTTAGCCAACGACATTGCTATCGCTGCCGCCGCCACGGAGGAAGTCGAGGCCCCTCCTCCTGCCCCCGAGCCAGAAGCTGAAGCCGAAAACGAGACTCCGCCCCCACCCCCAAAGCCCAAAAAGAAGATGGCACACATCCGCCACGAACATAGCACTACCTGTAACCCAATGAAAGCTCTGCTCGGGCTTATAGAGGAAGAAGCCGAGAAGACCGAGGAGCTCAACCTGACTCAGTTCCGAGGCTGGAAGCGGAAGAAGCTCGAGAAGGACGGCGGAAACTGGGCCAAGTTGACAGAGGAGCTGGAGGTGGCTATGGTCGGCTTGTAGGCATGGATATTTCCTAAGTCTTTTTTTTTTGTTTGGGTTAGGGTTTAGGGGGCGGTGTATGTACAGTTTTTTTCTTTCCTTGTGTTTTTTTTCCCTCCTCTTTTCCGTTCAATTTCTCCTGGCATAGC
Source organism: Morchella sp. 2015-shanyang (assembly GCA_024713795.1). Classification (NCBI taxonomy): domain Eukaryota; kingdom Fungi; phylum Ascomycota; class Pezizomycetes; order Pezizales; family Morchellaceae; genus Morchella; species Morchella sp. 2015-shanyang. Next base: position 3,616,910 of record JAMGZB010000001.1, on the reverse strand, counting down.
GGTTCGTTCACATGTGACGCCTATCTTCCCTTTTCTGTATGCAATCACAAGACACATACTAGAATCAATCATTGGATCTTGTCTGTCTACTAAGAACACCGCCCAGGCCTTGCCAGAATTTCCACAAACACGTTGATTGTGGCTGTGAAGTATAATAACCGATTTTTACCGATATATATAGCCTGGGGCTTGGTTCCGATCCCCCCCCCTGGGTCTTTGTGAATAGCAGGAAGCGGTCGGAGGTCTGGGTCAAGGTGTCCGTACACGGGTCACCGGGCCTTAAGGTCGCATTTTGTGGGTTTTTCGTTCTGATGGCTGTGTTATCTATACTTCACCTGAGATCTCGCAAGAGTCATGCCCAGCAAAGTGCAATTATTAATATTTACGTCATACTGCCCTTTCCACTTGCCAGGTATACTCCAATAGACATAAGATAAAAGACTGATAAGGTTGAAGTTAGTGTGACTAATAACTCTATGATAGGAGAAAGAAACTCGAAAGTAATGGTTACATGACACGTATATCTAAGCGGCACTTTATCCTCCACTTATTTGACACTCTGTTTCATTGGTTCTTTACCCTAAGGTTGGTGAAATAGCCCACATATTACCCTGGTATCCGTGGGTATATTTACCACTCATAGTTTTGTAATTAATCCTTAGTCGGGAGTCATGGAATGTCACTCGTATGGCTTGGCATTATCAGTAGCTGATAGTGCTGGACACAAAATTTACAATAGTTACGCGGTACTAAACGTAAAAAGCGCTGAGAAGGCGTTCGAAAATTCTGCGTGCACACGCGGCGCTTGGTTTTTATTTAGGACTTTTTCAGCCAAGCTGCGAATGCGAGTGATGACTGGTGATCCTCCGATGTCGCCGATCCTTTTTTTTTTGTTTACATCATTAATCATGTCGCCGATTTATTAATTGGAAGGATCTTCACTTTAGAGCTCGGAGTCATTCAATGACAACTGGATGTTCTGTGATTCTCTCTAATTATATGAGCCCTGTGCTTGGGATCGAGAGCTATATAAGATTGTGTGCATACCTTCGTTTCGGTGAGGGATCGGTTGTTGAAGGGATGCCTTTTGATGCTTGCGTGTTCCTCATTCAGCTTTGCTTGATAGTAAGCATCCAATATAAAGTATCATTACTGCAACATCAATATAGGCTTCCTTCGCCATTACCTCCTCTCGGGTGTGGAAAACCCCCCACAACAGGGACTTCGTGTACAGCTGATATCCCCTATTTTTGAGTGACCGACATGGGCGCACCTGTAATCTATGATTGCGCGCGTTTCATTTTAATAATGTTTCTATGATGTATGGGGGATTGTTCCTCGTTTTAATTTACGGGACACAACGACCGCAGGTCAGCAGCAGTAATTCCATATCCACTCACAATTAACCCGATGTATTGCCTAAATATACCTCAAGTATATACCCTGGGTATCCTTCTTTGATGCTGCTTCTGGGTATCTCTACTTACGTCTTCGCATAAGCAAAAAAAAAAACAAATTCGCGTGCATGTTTATAGATCACTCATAATTTTTTGTCGTTGGCATGCGCTAGAGTTAATAGACTTTATTCTATGAAGCGAAGCTCTTAATGGCTGTATCCTCTGAGGACGACTGATGATCCCCATTCATGGTATGACGGAGCCAATTCTCTCGGTTTAGTTTTCTGGGCACGAGAGGCGGAACCCGCAACTAGTCGCAAACAAAGTAATAAATATAGCAACTTTCTCTATATAGAGGGTGTAGGACCTTATCGTTAAGTATGGATATCTAGTTATCTTGGGGGACTTGTTAATGAGAGTGCGGTTCCATACAGGCCACGGCAAATGGTCCGCATGGGACATGGCCTTTATAGGGGAAATGATGTCAGAAACTGTCCATGCTGCTAGCGTTAGCATTCTTAGCTTCATTAGTGATTTACCAATACCGAATCCCATCCCCAAGACTGAATCATACGAGTGAGATTATTTGCGCGGTCGATGCGTTTTGTTTCTAGCACGAGTCGGAGGTATTTCCTTACGATTTCCGGCCGGACTCTGCAGAATGTTAATCCGCTATTATTTAGCAAGATTATCTAGGTCGTAGCCTCATCTTTGAGCTAAAGATAATTTTCTCTCGATTTTCTTCGATGGATAGATCCCGAGCGGGAGCTGTGATGGGTTTTTAGGTACCACTAAGACCAGCCCCGTTTATATAAGGGGCGCCACTGCCGGGGATGTGGGTGTTTAGGATAGCTCGCGCCTCCCTATAGATCACTTCTGTTAAAAATGTTGGATTTTATACTAAATAAGCAGAGTACTGGGGATGTTTACAGGGACGCTTAACTACCGGAGATGAAGTATCGAGCCATTACCACCCGACCTTTCCTATTCCACGGTCATAATATAATAATGGGGGAAGAAGTTATGCCCTATTCTAAACGCTGACCAAGTTAGAACAAATAAACTGCACTATGGCCCGGGGGGGGGGGGGGGTTATGAATACAATAAACTTGCATCCTTCTTACCATAAATGTAGCGGATGTGGCCACTCTAATTATAAAGATAGAGTCTTGCCCCAATTCCATTCTGGGTGAGACTGATATTGGGGTCGTGGGGTCGTCTGAAAGGAGCAGTATATAGGGTTGGGATACAGCTAGCCTCGTCATAACGATGCATGATGCGTTCCTTTAAGAATAGAGACTCAGAAGTTGATGGGTGGATGCTCTTAAGGGGCGCAATCAGAAACCGAGTACACATACAGGAGTCGAAGATGGGTGATGAAAGATGTGCCGCTTTAGCCGTTGCCGTGAGTCTACATGTAATTTTATGCTCGAATTACTTCCATATCACATGATATCGGAGTGCACCTTTACTATTAAGGAAGAATCGTATATATTCCGCGCAAGATATGTAATTGCGTGGGTTCGTTCGTCGGCGGTAAATCTACATATAGCGTTCCGTAGAATTGCATGTACTGGTAATTACATAAGATGGAAGCATACTAAAAATCTGGACCAATGCATCACTATCAAAGTCACTGCGATATTTATGTCTAGTATAGAGAATAAATCTCTCATCATTATTATTTATTCAAGTAGCAACCCGCTGGTATCTAGACAAATACCATTAAATAAGGTACGACGATAAGCTGCTCATAAAAGGACTCACTATGTCCACAGACTTATGAAAAGCAACAATACCCGTGAAATGGGAAACAATATAAAGCTCAGTACTCCCAAGTTCACAGGTTCAAATTCTGTCCATATACGCCATCAGAAAAGACCTTTACTCTGAACGCAACCAGTAAACCCACCGCCCCACTCCCGTCACATCAGCAACCTTTCCTAGCAAAATATCGATGCCGTCAAGTTCCTTCTGAAATCCTTCCTCCAACGCCCTCACTAAAGGCCACTCGAACTCCTCCCTTTCTGTGTAGGCCATCTTCTGCTCATAAAGCCTCAACCACCTCTGTCTTTTCATCAAAACCCTCTTTCTTTGCAAGCCCCTCGTTCCCAGGGCCTTGAACTCGTTCATCATGATTAGGTCCTCGGAGTTATTTAGCCGATCACCAATCAAAACCTGACACATTCTTTCCCTTGCGGTGATACTGGCTTCGTCGGTTTCGAGAATGGGTTCTTGTAGCTCCTCGCCTAGGCTTATCGTAATGCGGCAGTCGTATGAAAAGACATCAGCCCATGGGTTTAGAGTTTCAACTGAGCGGATCTGTATTGCGAAGCGAGGGGAACCTGTTTGTATTTCTTGGAGGCCTTTGAGGAGAGATGTCATAAGGGAGATTACAACAGGGCCGTTTGCGGGATTATATCGATCGATAATTGGGGCGATTGTTTTGAGGACCCATATCTTATCAGGTCTTGCAAGTGGTGTGACAGGTGGAGATTGAACAACGGGGGCGTTGGTTTCTTGCTTTGGGAGGGTCATCTTGGATGAAATAGTGAGGAATATTGTTGGTGATGAGGGCGAAGTTTTGGTTTTGTGGATATTGCTGGGATTGATTTTGCTGCGTGCACCGTTTATCGTGGAATCTCTTTAGGCGGCGCATTATGTAGTTGAGTATAAAACGACACAGAAAAATAGTATTGCTTTCGTCGAAGCATCAATATGCATAGAATATGAGACGCAAAGTGGTGATAGGATATTCATATATAGAAAATAGCAGTAAATACAATTGATACGGTAAAATCAACGGGAATAAAGTTTCTTCTTGGCAGATTTATCCTCGGTGCCCCGCGTTGCTGATGTAAAGAAAAATTGATGCTATACCTATTACATAGATTTCCCGCTAACTGTATTCCTACTGTGTACGTACTCTTTACCCGCGGAAGATCCAAATCGAGCTTTAATGTAATTACGCAACATGTCCATACACGTACATGTACATACTTAGTTAGAGCTACATGTGCCCAGTTGTTGGGAAAACGATACACGTACTTGCATCATGCACTCAGAACTTTCAACAAAGATCGAATTGATATTTACAAGACTGTCAATTTAAGTCACCTGAAATGAAGTGCGCAAGACTGTCAGTTTAAGTCACCTGAAGTGAAGTGCGCGGGACTTTTCAATAAAAAAACCTCTTATTAAATGCCTTTCATGAGAGTTTTTCAAGGCCCTTGCCAGAACCTCTCTATCTCACGGTGAAATTTACACTTAGCGTGCTCTAATTGAATACAGTTTGGGAGTTGTCAGTCCAGGGTGTGCACTACTTTGCAACACATCTTACATACCCTCATTGACTACACGTAGCTACACGTAGATGCATTAGAATAAAAGCCACATACTCAACTTTTGCAGCGATACCCCATCCAAAGACCTTCAAAGGCCTTCTCATAACGCTCCTCTCCCGGAAGAAATATTCAGCAGCTCATACCCTAGAAACAGGTTTAATCGATAAAATCACGTTTCAATAATGCATGTCCGTATCCGATTGAATCCTAAAACCATGTGTGCACAGCTCACTATGGTCGTTGGCCCTCTCGGTTTTGAAGATTCTAGCCCAACTTTAGAGAATGTTTGGAAAAATTTGCAAGAAACTCGCCTTGATGATGCCCTCTCAGGGTCCCTTTTTATCATGAGAGTTAACAACCCGGTTCTTCCACGCGTCATCGTCGAGTGGCCCGACTGTGGGTTCCATTATGCCCTACAGGTCGATGACGGAATCGCCCAATGGGTTTGGGCGAGCAATGATTCCAAAAAGGTTCCTCCAGGAACCCAGCTCTACTGCCACCATTTCGTTGGTGGGAAAGGATACGTCGTTCCTGTCACCAACAAGACGCTCCGCGTCATTGAGTCGTTTGCGGCGGTTTATGCGGCTCCATTAGGATACCATTATCTCCCTTGCCAAAGCCATGGGCACTGTGTGATTAACCTATGGCTGAGATTTGGGTTCCATTCTGACTCGCCGGACGAGAGAGACCACATGACTTTGACCGCATGTGATAGTGTGGCTGTTACAGATGTGTTTAAGAAGGTGTGTGGACGTAAGGCGGAAGCGGAGCGTTTCTGTCTTATGCCACTCAATTGGGTTGATGGAGTTCTAGTGAAGGGAAGTTCGATTTCTTATCAGACCGCAAGTGATAAGAAATCAACGATCGGCAAGATGGGGTGGGGAGAGGAGGTTTGGCTGTGGCCATGTGCGCCGCAAGATAATCTAGTTTCATTTGATGGAGTTTGGAAGGAGGAGGATCTAGTGGGATTTCCATTTATCGATAAGGCTTGTGAAAAAGGCTTGAAATCGATAGCCAAAGTGGCAAACAAGGAGACACTGTCTGCGGTGGGGGTTAATAGTAAGATGCAAATGGAAACTAACAACAATGCATTCGAAGCCAACGAAGAGAGTATGGGAAAGATGTCTATAGTTTCCGTCGGGAGGACTAGTGCCTTTGTGGGTGAGAAGATTGATTCGTTGGGGGGTGAGAATAGTATCTCCAGCGAGATAGGCGAGAAGAGGATGGTATCTAGCTGCATGGGAATTGATGAAGTTTCTACCAGAGCAATAATTGATAGTATAGGGGGCGTGTGTGAGCCGGCGGAGGATGAGAATTGCTTCTTTGGAAAGATGGACGAAAAGATGGTTCCTGGGCGCATAGAAATGATGTGGGATGTTTCAGATTAGACAACAATGTGAAAGTGCCAAGACCGAGCGATCATTCATGATCAGAAAATAGTTGGGGTTGAACTCGATAAAAAACTCGATAAAAATGAATAAAGCTGTAACTTTTAATAGCAATTGCATGATACGAAAGTCGGCCTTATAAACGCCGCGCAAGTCCCTTGATTGACGGCCACCTACGTGTACTTACGTGATGCCTCACCCATGTAGTTAGCACACCGTAAAGTACAAAAATTCTATTCGCCTTTGATCGTTTCCAAGCACTGCGCTGATCCTAGCGACATATCAACACTCCCGTATCTCATGCCAGTCATCCTGGGCTGTCTGAATAATGTCAACCTAAAAGGCAAATTCAACGTCCTGTGTGACCCGCCTGCCCGTTCTCTGTATCCCTGCCAGCAGCACCAAATCCTTGGCGTAAATCATTAAATCTGACTGCTGATCCCGGTATCCGGTTGCCTCTAATTTGAGGAATATTTATGCCTTCTGCACAATATATGGTATGCCCGGTTAGCTCAGTGGTAGAGCGTGTGGCTTTTACTGGCACCTCAATGTCGCGGGTTCGACCCCCGCATCGGGCTAAAATTCTTCTTTCTTTTGTGGAAAGTATTTGTTTTTCGTTTTTGTTGAATAGAGTGGTCTTGTTAGGTGTTGATTTGTGTGGCAACCGCACCAAAAATATCAATAGACTTTATTTTTTTGGCGAGTAGTTTCAACATCAGCAAGGTTTGTACCCAAATTCGTGATTTGGGAGTGATCTGATTCTCTTCCCCCAACTGGCTCTAATACTACAGTAATGATTCTTGCTACGCATATGTGTAACTTATGTACCTAAAGTGTGGCGATTGTGCTTGTATTGAACTTTATAAAAAGGCCGTTACTATCGACTACATGCACCTACTCTACTTTAATTAGTACTTTCTACTAAAAGCTTATTGATTCATTGGTATCATAAAATTGTCATTCCCGTAGCAGACCTGTACTAACAAAGAAGATAAAGTATATGAGCCCTATTTCGGGGCATTCCACTCGGGAATCAAGCCGTTGCACTTGAGTGAGTCCTTGTCCAGCAACTTCCTTGCCGACTCCGCGCCCATAACCGGCAGCAGCTTTGGGTCTAGCAGGCCAATCTGCACCAGTACCGTTGCTTGGTCCCTATCTTCAATTAACCCCTGATCATGCAGTTGGGGGTAATGGAGTATATCTCACCAGTAGATATGCTCACTAACAAGCTTCCCCCCGCGCAGTTTCGCAACAATGACCAGCGCTACCTCTACCACCTTTCCCGTCGGTTGCACCCCCGGCAACATCCAGTCCACGACCTGGTCATGCCTAAATGTCACAATCAGCTCGTCTATTACCCTCTCAGCGCCCACTGTCCTCGAGATGGGCTTCATCCGCAGACTCGGCGGGTTCCGCGGTAGGAAGTGCTCGCTGTAGAAGGCGTGCAGCTCCTTATACCCAATCCCACCCGCGCCCGTCGGAACGTGCGTCACGTAAGGCTCGTCGATCATCGTGGAGAGTGTCTTGTCCGCGTCCCGCTCGACAAATTCGGCGATGAGGTGGCGCTCCCAGACGTCATCATTGTCGACGATGGGGCCGATTGTGCGGCGAAGGTGCTCGAGGGTGCGGGTGTATGCGATTCCGGAGGCGTGTGCGTCATAGGTGGGAGAGGAAGTTTCCGCGAAGCCGGCAGGAGACTGGTAAGATTTGATGAGGATGTGGGGGGGCTTGCTGGCGGGTGAGAAAGGAGCACTCAGCGGGAGGTGGATGAGGGCTTGGATGGTGGTGTGGACTTGAAAGTATGGAGGGAGATTTGGTGGGTAGTAGGCTACTACACAGGCGAGTGAGTGGATGCTGGTGGTGGCGAGGGAGAGTGCGTGTGTAGCCGCGGTGCCGTAGGCAATGATGCCATATTTGAGGTGAGGCTCGATGTTGTCGGTTGCGTCTTCGAGATCACGTTGAGTGGCATGGGGGATGTGCGTGACATTGTAGCCTTCTTGAGTAAATGGCACAGTGTTGAAGTAGTTGTTGTCTGTTGCGATTATGAGAATTGGAGACTCCATTTCCGTTGTTGAATCTATTGCGTATGTGTGAGGGGAGTTATTGCAGTGAACAATCGTTATTATTGTGAGGAGGTTGAGAGTGAAAGTGCGGGAAATAGTGGAGGTTGGTTGCTGTATAAGTAATATAGGTAATATAAGTAATATAGGTAGTGGCTTGGTGAGGTGTTTGTGAGGTCTTGGTGAGGTCTTGGTGAGGTCTTGGTAGCTGAAGATCGATACTCTATTGAATTAATTGCGCATAATACCCCTCTTATGTATTCGATTCTATTCATACCATGATTGAGGTGTGCGCAGCTGTCCAAGGAAGGGGAATTAGTCTAGTCGTTCATATAATTAAGCTATAAATACTTACGCCGGCCGATAGTAACAGTTGCAATGAGGGAGGCTCCCAAGGGCCAATGATTGTTTGAGCCGCAAACATTTATGTTAGCTTATCGAATAGATTGTTTCAGACCCTCATTCTTGGTGATCTGTTCTGTGGAATACTCGGGTAAACGTTTGAACGGGTATGGGCATGATGGTGGTGGTGGTGGTGGTTGGTTGTTGGAAGATACATGTATATATTGAATAATATTAAACCCTGAGTGACAGACGTACGTAGCGAGAAAATGGTCAAATTCTCAACCTGCCCAAAACGTTATATCATACCCGTTCTGGGCAATAATTGACAACATATGACCAGCTTCTCAGCCCTCGATAATAGGAAGTTGCCAGTTTCAGCAGAAGCACGGACCAGGCCACGAATTTGACCATTTTATCCTCCTAAGGGATATGTAGATCTCACCACCTCCGCAAACTTTGAGGACCAGGTTATTGACAGTAAGGCATTGTACTGGATCGGTACAATATGCATCGATCACTAACCTGGCTGCAGATCTCTAGTCAGCTAGGCAATACATTTATTTACTTCAACTGTAGTACACGACATATTACTTGGGCTCGAACCATGTATCATGAGGCTGGGGCCGGCACAAACGTACCCCAATCCCCCGTCTCTCACATGTATCCGTCTTTCACTAAGGTTATGCAGAAAGCGAGTCAATAGCTAAGAGTTTTAATTAGGATCGATCCTATCCCTTCGTTTGTCGATTGCTGCCCGGGGCCCGGGGCCCCTATAACAGGAGGAACAAGATCTGTTAGTAAACCCGCACCAGATTTGTTTTTTCTTGGGGGGGGGGGGCAGCATATTATTGACAGACGAGGACACTCTCTTAATCCTCTAAGCCGCCAACAAACCGCCCCACCGCTTCAAGATAATCTCTGACAAAAGATCTAGAGGCCGCCTTCTCTCTAGATCTTTATATACCACTAGATTTCCTATGGAGCACGAGGAGAATCTACATTATTACTCACGCTTTCCTCTGAACTTCCAAACGCAAAGCTTGGGGGCCTTTTGTATGTTACTGGTGTGCACTGCCTACATCAATGTTTTTATTTTGTCTCCTTAGTTTTCTTACCGCTTCTCAATTACTTCAACGGCATCCTATAGGATTATTGCAGAAGGTATGGCCCTGGTAACAATTAAGCTACATATTTATATTGAGCCATTTGATTTACTAATATCTCATAACATTACTAGAAATCCACCGCCAAAGCCCAAATATGTCATGTAGAATTTTCTCTTTGGGGGGGCTTATCCCTAAAATTTGTAGTCTGGTAAGCTTCTCCTTTTTCGCCCCCCCGCTATATCTGGTGTCTGATAAGTGATTGATAATAGATCTCACGAGGCGTCGACTATCAAAGCGCCCCCGCATCACTCATTAATATTAGTGCTGTGGGACGAACCCCAGAAGCAAGAAAATCATCTATGGTTCCACTCAGGCTTCTTATCGTTTACAGAAGCTTGAAAGTAGTTTTCTGTACACATATGATTCAAAGATAAAGGGAAGAGTTCGGCTCCTTGAGGTGATTGTCGCGGGTATTTTCTCTAATGGGCCTAACCTGGGCATGTAACCGTATGTTCCTGTCTATGTAACTCTAAGTGTGCCACCCTATGATACTAACGTGGCATTTCAATGCAATGCATAGGTAATTCAAGAGGGACTGCTCATGATAGAAGTACCTCGCCCACCAACACTGTACCTGTTGGTTTTGTTATGATTCTACTTGGGTTTCCTAGGTTAACATATTCTTCTTCAAGAGATAGAAATATAATCACGAGCTCAATCAGCTCTAGAAATGGTCTTCAGTACATTCTGAACGGCCTATTGTTCCTTTGTTCGTTACCCTTAGGCTATGAGATTGGGGGTAAATAGTTGTGGAATAAATAAGGGTATGTGTCCTATTCCCATTGTCTCCTGCCTAATAAAGGCTGAACCGCACTGGGATTTGAATCCCCCAAAAGATTGATATGAAAAGTTGGGCCTATACTTGAATAAATCCGTCACTCAGCAGGTGGGCTTTCCTTTATTATACATTATAAGTCCATGAGTCGTGATGAGATTAATGGCTCCGAGAACTGTATATGGTATGTTAATTGTGACTAAACAATAGTATTTTAATTTATTTATATCAGTCTCTTGTACTGCCCTTATTAATTTAACTATAGTTACAGGTGGGGTTTAGCTGTCGCCATTGGTTAGTTTTGAGGAATAATTTTTCGGCTGAACTTTTTTTAAGCCTGGTCCAGTGGAGGGTTCGATTCGTAGAGGCACTGCCGGCCGCGGGCATAAAACCTAACCCCACATGCCAAGTCGCCCCTCCGTGGACCAGATAAAATGCCATCTTTCCGACCTGTAGAATAAGATGAATCTTCGGGGACAACAGCTTAGAGTCAACAGAATGCTCTCCCCCACCCAAATAGGTGGTGGTGGTCGTATCACACGATAAACGGTAGAATGCTGCGTGGTGTTGAGTGGTTCAGTTACTTAAAACAGGCCTGGCAAATAACAGACCCCCACGCCTTGTCAATGCTAAAACCCCGGGTCCTCCATTCGGGGCCGACCAGCACAGCAGGGAGGTAGGGAGTACCTACTGTAGTCTATGCGGGTATCAATCGACAATCGAACCCAGGGAAGACTTCCACCGGAGGAAAAACCTGTTTTCCCCTCTCTTCATTTCAAGTCCCGAGATCTTGACGTGGATGAGGATGCATGCAGCACGGCGTGTGATGGAGTGTTACATGAACCCTAGCCCATAGCGCTTATCTACCCTGTTATCATGGGGAACTTTTAGCAGGGAAGGGCAAGTGCAGAAACATAGTCATTAGGTGTTTTAGGGGTGCTTCTAGGTAGCAGCTGAGGAGAAAAGGAAGGAGTCATTTGAGAAGAGTGAACACGGTGTCAAATACACGTACGGAGGGTAGAGAAAAGTATACATACTTGTATGTAGTTCTTTTTTGTGGGATGTGATAGAATATCTGTATTTGTATGCGCGGGGGAAGGAGAGAAGCTGCGATAGGATATGTAAAAGGACGGATGCCGTTTTGATAGGTTTTTTGGCGGGAAAGTGTTGAGATTGTTGCGGCTCTCTCAACAACTAGCTACGTCACCCCCTTAGATATTTACCTATGTATTATTTTGTCGCCTCCTCTCCTCCACCTCCTCTGTCTTTCTAGAAGTGTCGCTTGAGTAGCCCTGTATTCTCTCTCTCCTCTTCCACTTACCGAGCAAAGAACACCTCAAGCACATATAGCTCTCTAGCTCTGGCAAAGCTTCACGTTAAGTAGGCTCGAGCAGCCTCCCCCTAGCTAACAAGCTTCAACCGAGCTCACCCACAGAAACATGACTTCTCACGACGTCTCACCGTCCCAGCCTCCACCAATCAATGCATACTGGTTTTACTCGTCCCCTTTCCCTCTCGATGACCCCCTTGCACCGTTCCCGATTCAAACCGCCTCAACAGCTCAGGCGAAATACCCACCACGTCCCTTTGCACGCTACGACTCCACCGCTCTCGAATCCTCATACCAGGACCTCCTCCAGACACAACGCGCCCGAGAAGCAGAACGGGGCAGGGCTGCAGCGGCACTATCGTCAATTTTCCGTAGAACCTCACCGAAAGCTATCGGGAGGAGAGCATCCGATGAAACAAGCATTAGTACAGCTACGATACGGGAAGTCGCGAAGGAGGGCCATTTACAATTCAAAGAAGGAGATTCTAGTGAGGTAGCTATCGAGATCACAAATGAGATGGGCACTGGCCGTGCAAATAGTTGGGAGGAAAATTCATTGACGAAGGGGTCACCGTCCCCCCTGCGACGGCTGTATTCTGGGTCGCCAAGTTCTAGCTCGCCGGCAAGTGCAGGAATGGGGACAAGCCCTGGTTATGGTGGTTTGGGGACTTCCCCAAATACTAGAAGTGGCACTACGAGAACCCCGTTTATTCGCTCGCTGACGCAGTCGAGAGCTATGACTATGCCAAGTACTGCGAGTAGGTCTTCATCGATCTCTCGAAGGTCTAGTATGAAGAAGGCCTCACCACCTCCAACACCCCCGATACAGATGGAGATACCGGTAGGGATACAGAGGCTCCATCAGGTCCTACTCCCGAGCTTTGTTATGACTCCAATATACTGGAGCCCATTACAGGATGTGGCTTCAGTCATGCGAGGAACTTGGTTCTATAAAGATACAATGCTCCCAGTTGAAGCCGATATCGCAAACCGGCTTGAGGTTGGGTGGGAGGAAGTTAGGGCGTGGACAGAGGAGTGGGAAATGGAGCTCTCAAGTGCCGTTGAGGTTGGTCGCGAGGGTGAAGAGAAAGTAAGGTGGCAGTTATTCGATAAGAGCACTGCTTCCGCTCCACCCACACGCCCCGGGACTTCGCTCGGCGAAGGGAACCAAGAGGGGATGAGTAGTTTTGAGACAGAGCATCCAATCAGCTCGGCAACCATAAAATCCGGTGTAGTTGGCAACGCATCTCCGGGACAAACGACAGTAAATGAAGCCGATTGGGTCTTATTTGCCAATGCGGTCGATGCTTATATTTGCCGTGATACAATGTTGAGCTTTGGAAATAAAAGGCCACTGGCAAATATCAGGAAAGGGAAAGTTGTTGGGACCCATGTAGTCCGCGGGTTTCAGCAAGATGTGTGGGAACGTCTTAACCCGTCCAACAAAAAAAAGAAGGTTCCAGCATCTGGACCTGTAGCTAGAAAGATAAGATCAACATCCACTTCTGGAGTCAGTACGCCGACTGAAGCACGGGAAAGAGAAAAAAGACGAAGTACAACCGGTAGTTTAGAGATACCAAAGGAAGATTTGGAGACATTGGGATCAGAGGGCCTAGGGCCCGACGACGAAGAAAGAGTTGAAGTGACAGATCTATTTTTAGTGATCCACGGGATTGGACAGAAGCTTAGTGAAAGGGTCGAGAGTTTCCATTTTACGCACGCAATCAACTCCTTCCGACGCCATATAAACGTCGAACTTAGAGACCCAGCTGTACGACCTCTTCTTCGGGATGACGGAAAAGTCGGAATGATGGTGCTACCTGTAAGCTCAACTGACTACCCTGTCAATGCTGTCTTCACGCTAAAGTTGCACAGATAAATTGGCGTCACAACCTATCATTCGATGAAGAAGGTCTCTCTAATGGGCATTCCAACAATAGCGAGAATGATTTCTCTCTTGAAGATATCACGCCTCCGTCAATCCCGGCTGTGCGCAGCTTGATTGGAGACGTCATGCTCGACATACCATACTACCTTTCCCACCACAAACAAAAAATGACTGGCGCAGTCGTGAAGGAGGCAAACCGAGTGTATAGTTTATGGCGACAAAACAACCCAGATTTTGAAAAGAATGGGGGCCGAGTTCACATCATTGCACACTCACTCGGCACGGCAATTGCATTAGATATCCTATCCAACCAGCCTACACATGTATCACAAGATAAAAAGAAGGAAACAAAAGATACCCAGTTTGATTTTGACACCAAAAATGTCTTTTTCGTTGGATCTCCAGCTGCGTTTTTCTTATTACTCAACAAGCGAACGTTATTGCCCCGACGCGGAAGGGACAAAAAGGATTGCGACTCATCAGACACTGACCCGCATGTCACCGGTTTAGCGGGAACATATGGTTGTATGGCCGCAGACAACGTTTACAACGTTCTCCACTACTCAGACCCTATTGCATACCGTCTAAACCCGACTGTAGACGCGTCTTATGCCGCCTCTTTGCGCACTGCATATGTCCCGAGCACGGCAACAACATTTCTCGATACTCTCATCCGAACTGTCTACCCGTCATCATCGTCGACACACTTGCCCAACACCCCATTCTCACGTCTACCATCAACCATAGAGCTTGAAACACACGACTTTTCGCGCGAAGAGCTCGCGGAGAAGAGACTATATCTATTGAACGACAATGGGCAGATCGACTATTTCTTGCAAAGCTCAGGGGCATTGGAGAACCAATATCTGAATATGCTAGGCGCTCATAGTTCATATTGGGAGAGTAGGGACTTTGTTCGTTTTTGCGTCGTGGAAGCTGGAAGAAGGGAGGGTAGAAGTGGATGCGTGAGGGGCATGGGCGTGAGGAAGAAGAGAGGATGGAAATAAGTATTCCTTGCACTTTACTTCGTCACCCGAAGAATTGGCTTAAACTTACTCCAGAGAAATGTAGGATATACCCGTTGTAGGGCCGTTTTGTGTTTCTGTCTCCTTTCACCTCTTGTTTTCGTTTCCTTTTCCATCACTTAGGAGGGAGTTGACATTTTTGAGCGGCGTTTGATTATTACAATTATCGCTTTTTGCTTGTATTATATTACACCTCATGGGCGTTTTTATTTTATTGCACTTAACCGTCGTGTATGTTAGCGCTGGAAAGGATACATCATGAACATTGCCGCTATTTGGTTTGGAACTACTTATCTGGGCTTTTTGTAAAATCTATTGGTAAATCTCGGACGGAGTACATGCCTCGCTAGCTCAATCGGTAGAGCGTGAGACTCTTAAGCGGAATCTCAAGGTTGCGGGTTCGACCCCCGCGTGGGGCTTTCATATGGAAGCACGCATCATCTTTTGTTTTTGTGGCGTTGGTGAAGGGTTTTTTGTTTCGGTTAAAGGCAGAAAAGTTTTTCTCACTTTAGTGTTATAGTCACGTGATTGGTATGACGAGTGATATTCTATGTTCCAATGGCACTAAATCATTGTATATAGTGTATAATCCGATTTTTCCAGTGATATAAGGTCAGGTAATGGTTATGGGGGGTCAATGGGGTCAGACCCCCGGGTGTCTAAACTTTAATCGAGGGGTCGTCATTAGATCATTATAGCAAGGTGCGAGGAATAATCACATCGCAACTGATCATAAATCAAGATATATATGTATTAGACACAGAAAGTCTCCTTACTAGTATGTCACGTACATACAGCAAGATATTGGCAATGTAGCTACTAAACCTTACCGATTTTCCTACAGCCAGTGAGTACAACATATCTTATCGTATGACAGGTACAATCTCAGAAACTACAGTCACGGCTCCACAATAAAGCGCATACACCAATCTAACCATGGTACATGTACCGAATGTACCCACGCATGAGGAAGTGGTTCAGAGACTAGTGTCACATCAAATTGTGAGCACATGTGCTGGATTGATTGAATTATTGCTTCTCAACTTTAGCCAAGACTGAAGTCCCACTGTCTCGAAAGGTTTGCTATAGATTTCTTACTCTCTTTTTCCGAATTCATAGTTTATTCATCACCATATATCACTCGGTATTTTAACTAAGGCTATACTCAAGATCACATCACTCTATTTGTGCTACTAGAATAACCCAGGTCAACTTTGATATCTGCTTTATTTTTGGCATTGAGTAGTTTAGAGGTCTTGCGCAGCTGCTCGATGGCAAACTTTTATCTTCTCTGTTAAACTTTAGTGATCGGGCAGATTTGTTATCAAGTACCTAATATTTTACTTCGAGCGGCCAAAGATTCATTTTTATATGGCCCTCAGCGGTTTAGACTTATTTTCAACCTCAGGACATAGATGTAAGTAGTTAGTTAGAGGCCTGCCTGTCCTTGACAAACTAACATTTCTGGTTCTTCAATCGATCTGCTCACTATACTAACATAATTTAAGGATCCAGCGTTTGTGTGGATCATAAAGCTTAAAAACCCTAAACCTCAAACCAGCCCCCCTAACCCTACCGCATAGCACTAGCAGCTGACAACATAACCTCATCAACACCGCCATTACCCCCAGCACCGTTGGCACCGAAAGCACCAAACTCACCAACATCATCGTGGTCTTCTCATTCCTTAAGCCCCATCTATCCAATAACTTCCACTGCAGAATTCTAGGTAGGCCGTTTCAATGGGAGATTCTCTGCTAGGCTTTCATACCTTTTACTAAGTAGCCCTTGTCGACGTCATCAGTATCGGATAACTCCTATAGGTCATACGATATGTGTAAGCAACGACTCTGTTTCTACGCCTCTTGCAAAACTGGATCACCGAATACAGGGTACTCGCTATCTCCAAAATCAAAAGTGTCTTGAGTGGCTTTGACCCCTCTTGGAGTACCCATTCTCTTAATATTAGCTGGGCTTTGGACATCTGGAGGAGATCTAATGGTAATGGGTTTGTATTTCCTCACGTCTGCCCGGACCAGACGCTTTTGAACCGAATGTTACTAATATGGCTATATACAGGCACAAGTACATCAACGCAGGCTCCCAATTAGTGACGGTACAGGGCTTACCGACAAGCCCAAAAGCTTGTCATGTTAGGCATGTATATTCATCGTACATGTCCTTTATTAACCACTGATACCCCTTGTGCTCAGTACGGCGTGTTTTTGCGCCCCCAATCGAGAAAGATGGTCGATTTTGTCTAGCAACCCCATATGTTGTGGTCAACAAACCTACTTCCCCGGGACGTATGAGCAGGGGGGGGGAAGCTCGATTCCGTTTATAATGGGAGTATAGATGCTTGAACGATCTATCCTGCAAAATTCCGGTCGTTACGCCCCATTCTTCCCCGAAGACTCTGAGGTGGTTCATTGATACTTGCATGATGGCTAATCAAAAGCGTATAGACATTCAAAAGAGGCCCCGAGGGCGGGTACCTAAGGTTGATTGTACCCAGAAACCTCAGTTTTCAACTAGTGGTCAGACGGTATTAATCAAATCTGATGAATAATTCTGAGTGTAGACAATTATCAAATTTTCCACGCAATCACTTAGTCTCTACATCCAGCACCACATATACCTCGTAACTGATACAACCCGTTCCTGAGACCGCCTCATGCGGTTTTACCATCCCTTTCTTGCGCTATATATAGGGCACTTACAGGAACCGACGGGACGGTTTATGCCCCATGACGCACCGCGCGCGATTATGAGTTATAAATCAACCATCACTGCGCCCTATTATCGTGTCGAGTGATAGACTATGAACCCACAACCCAACCACCAGGAACAGACGATATGCACTACCCAACCGCTGTTAATATAAGATCGGAGACCGTTGGGCCACTACGGCCGATAGGGCGACACTCCGGATGTCCCCTGGAAAATTTGCGAGACATCAGATCATGACCCAGCGCTGTGGGTGTGGTAGGGGGAAGAAGGGAAAAAAACTCGCCTGATTATATTGAGGCACAACCTGGGCCCATCTATGTGGCCCCTGATTCGCTGTGCCTTGGCAGTGATTTCCGGGAGCGCATACCTAAGACACTATTCCCGGTGTTCGGGAAGGAAAGAAAAAACCTGGAGGCGGTAACGGGCTTTTAGAGGCTTACGACTGTCTCTGCTCTTGGGCCCACTGACGTTGAAAATCTATAGCCAGTTTCGCTTCAGCTGAGATCCGGTGGATATTTTTTTTTCTTTTTCTTTTTCTCCCGGAAAACTTTGAACCCGTAGAGATGTTGATGACCGGACGGGCTAGGCCGTAACCATGCAATCAAGTGGTAGACATCAAGCTTCTTCCAAGAATCGGCAAGCAGGCATAGAGGTTGGGGGTATAAGGCCACCAACACCACAAATTTGAAAAGAATTCTTATCCAAGACATATCATATTTCAATGATTAATACTATAGCCAGTGTCAGTGCGAAATAACCTTGTGTCTCTATCGTTTCCCCTGCAGGCCCGTTTTCATGATCACCAGCCATCAATCTATCCAACTTAACCGATGCACTGCAACGGGACACAATCACCACCCATCACTCACGACCTCAAACCCCTGCTTTGTGCGTTTCGCATATACCATACTCGGGTTTCAATCTAGCTCGGCCCGCCAAAAAGGAAAAGTGGGGGAGAGAACGAGAGAGAGAGAGAAAAGAAAAAAAGAGAGAAAAGAGCTCACTATAAACGGATAAATGTATACTACTGTATATCCTCCGATTTTTCAACTCCATCTACGAGCTGTAGCCAACTAGTGCTTCCCCATCACATTCTCCCCCCCAGCTATCGCGATGGACATTCCCTGTCAATCAGTTCCTCTGTGTGTGTACTTACCAAGATGGGCACGCCTAATTAATTTAATTGCGCAATGCAATCCCAGTAATGTTACTAAGACGTTACACTACACTATTTCTTGAGAGCGGCTTCGTCACCGCGCAGTGAATATGGAGAGAAGCCGTTAGATACTGGATTAGCACGCAAGCCGGCGGTGAAAGGGATTTTTGGTAGGCCGTGGTCATGGGAGACAAATGGTTACCTGCCTGTGTGTAAATGATTGGTGAGAGTTCAGGAAGGTACGTGTGAAGTAGAAGACATGTGAATTTCAAATTGAGCTGAAGCCCGTTTTTTAGAGGTCTAAACTCGCCCTAGCTTCTCCAGGACCGTTAAATGAATTCACATTTACATTATGATCTTGATTTATAACCCACCGCCCGCATCTGGGTGCATAACCGATCCATCATAGGTATAAGATAAGTACCTACATGTATCCTTGAATTACGAATCACGTGAATCAGATACTTATCGTGATTGTTTACACGCAGCTAGAATATTCTCCGAGTGCAAGCATCGGAGTATGACCCAAAGTAGAAGTCTAAGTGATTTGCATAGGCAGCTCAAGGGCACCAGCGCCCGTTTTTATTCTCGGTATCTATCTATCTAGCCATCTATCCCGTATTTGAACCCCCCCCCCCCCTTCCCGTGTAAAGAATTGCCTAAACTCCGAAAACCAGCAAAAGAAAATGAAATGCGTTATTCCTGATCATCCCGTATATGTTTAATGTTTGAGCTCCACATTGATCGCATCAGGACTCATATCGGTGTTCATCCTCCATCCTTTGCCGTACTTTTGTACGACTGGTACGATACCAAAGACAACGACACAGATGATTGCCTGTGTTCCAAAAGACCAATCTGCGCCCACTTTTGTAGCCCATTTAGTTTGAAACAGGACCACAGTGAAGCCGAAGAGCACCCGGGTGAAATTCAGAAGCGCCGAGGCAGCGGCTGATTGCTGTGGAAAGCAGTCGAGTACATAGGCTGAGGAGGTTAGTCGTATTCTCCGGATAGTGAGAGTGAAGGGTTTTATGTACCAGAAATTGTGACAGTAGATGTCATGATTGCAAAGATAAAGAGTCCCCAGAAGAACGCAATCAATCCCCAATGCCACAGACGATCAAGTCCTACGCCGAGAAGAACCAATCCAACGCTCATTAGGGCAACTGAGAAGTACAATGCCCATAGACGTGATTCCGGCTCAAAAGTTCCTCTATTTCTCTTGATAAAATGCAATTGAATAGCGTCGTTGAACTATATATCCGTTAGTAATATATCTCATAAATTTAGGAAGCCAATATGAAGAACTCACGAAATGGCCCCAGAGTTCTCCGATGACGACAGCAGTCATAGGCGCGAAGTATATCAAACCCAATGCGATAGAACCAAACCCATAACCCTTTGGTTCAGCTGGTACAAGAAAAAGAATTAGGGTACCATTGATTCCGACACTCCACATGAACGTAATTCCGTGATAGATGACTATGAAATGTTAGTACAACTTGAACCTATGAAAACAGTCATGTGTAGAACCTACACAGCATATAGAACTGAGGTTTCACGAAGACCATCAACAACTCCAGTGTTCCTTGCCATAGACTGGGTCTCCCCTTCATACGGTGTCCAGTAATGCCTAAAAGCGCAAAAACCTTCCGTTTCCAGTAACCCTCTGGCTGTGGCGGATTGTTCTCGGGAACAACACGATCATATGTTGTTTCCTCCATTAGGAATATAACTAAAAGTAAACCAAATCCTACAATTCCTACAACAATCCAAAAGCTTTGGCGCCAATGAAGGTTATGTAGAATCATAGAGGACAGAAAGGGCCCAAAGTATGGGCCAATGAGGATGGACCATCCCCAGATCCCAACTTTGCGTGCATGTTCTTCGAAGTAGAAACTAAGCAATGTTAGATGAGAGTAGAAAAGAAGTAGCTATTGCAATGAGAGAGCAAAACATACATGTCCTGAATGACTGTCAAACCGAGCACCTGGGCAGAGGCTGCAAAAAAACCTTGAAGCACTCGAACAGCGATGAATCCGATCCATGTTGGACAGGTAGCACATGCAATTGTCATAAAGCATGTCATTAGGGTGCTCCAGAACATGACTGGGAGACTAGTTGAATCTACCATCAGCCTGCTTTCCATTGATCCCCTATCCTATAGTTTACTCACGTTCCATAACGCTGTGCAAAAGGGACAGCTACTAAACTTCCAAACCCTTGCATGAAGGTATTTCCAGATAGCGAACGTGAGGCATCGGATGAACTAATACCCCATTCTTTACCTTGGGGGATGATCATGGGTACTCCATAACCAGCCAGAAAGTCAGTCATGAAGGTCATGTAGCAAATTGACACTAGGATGAGATGTTTTTTCTTCCATGACCACTAAGAGAGAAGTGGAAATGTTTTGTCAGCTGCCAATTGATTCTGAGGAAGATAATAAATGAAAAGGTTCTGGTCAATTCATACGTGGAGGGGGTCATCAGGATTGTCCGACTTTGGATCTTCAGTGTACTCAGAACGAGAAGCTGAGACAAGTGTATTCCCATCACGTTCAACATCTGTAGCTAAGTCGTTTTTTTCTTGCATTGGACCAGTTATATTGCGGGATTAAGCTTGGGGGGATAGAAAATATTGTTTTTCGGAGGAGGTTGGCAAGAGAGCAGAATTGAAAAACAGAGGGAGAACTAAAGTCTTTTATAAATTTAAATTATACTTTCGAGGCTCTCAGTTAGGCGCTAGTGGTAGGCAGTGATTTTCTCTAGGCTCACAATACATGTATGTACACATGTATTTGTATGTGCTAGTATCATAGAATGCCCTTGTCTCACAGAATCTAGGAACTGCCTGCAAAGAGACAGTCCGAGTCAGAGTATAACCATCTTCTCAAGACTAAGCATAGACTCCGGAGAAAACAGCACCGAAGACCGGACCGTTAATCTCATACTCGACATTATCCTTGTCTACCCAACTGGGACGTTGAACCTCTTTATCGAAGTCTGATATTTATGCTTGATGCAAAAACTGGGAAAGGTTTTAGGGCTTGTAAGCGATCATATTCTGAATGGGGAAGCGTAATTGCGCACAAAAACATACATGTGGTATACTTAACCGGGGTGTGAACCTAAGATCAAGATTAAAGACTGGGTGAGCATGTATATTGACAGCCCGTCAACGTGCGTCTCAGACACTGGAAGACACCACACCGTTGAGTTATCCGTGCCTACGAGGATGCAGGAAGAGTTCCAGAACTGGTCTATCTCAGTCTCGAGGATCATATCCCGGGTATTCTGTAGATCCACTAGTGGGTGTTTCCGCAATTCGTCATGTAAGGGTCGGTTCCGGTTTAGCTAAAAGCTGGCGTATAAGTTCGAAGAAGACGTCAGATGACGAAATCCCCCGAAGTGGTCTCAGATCAAAACCCCGTAATGAACTCAGTGATATGAAGGACTGTGTCTGTAAATTTCTCCGGCTATTTGGCTCGACCGCAGGATTAAGACAAGACGGAAGGTCAACTTGAAATTTCCGGGCAGCTATATATCCATACATGTATTCAAGTCCTCTTTTGAGCCAGTACTTCCTAAGGCCGTACATGAAATCTCGGTATCAAGTAATATGAATATACGTAAAAAAAAAAAAAAAAAAAAAAAAGTAAATCGATTTATATTAACCCTCTAATACCTACACGGCTGAATTTAAAAATCGACGGCATTTATTTGTGCATTCCATGTAGCTAGTATAGTGGATGTATGGTACAGTATGTACCTAAGTTATATGTACATGTGTATAAGTTTTAATATGAAGTGGCTAAATGCAAACGCAATTTACGCACAACTAGCTTATAACTTGGGGCGTTCAAGCCCCCGTCTTCCCACTGCTGGATAAGAGTAAATCCGATACCTCGACAATCTTCGCCATCCACAGTACACTCCAGAGATCCCCTTCATCAAAGTTCGATATATCGACTCTCCAAGGTTCTAGGCGCTGGGTTTATGCTGGTCAGTCACGTGTTGATAGGGAGGTTCCTCCCTGCACATACTCTGGGGCATCCCAAGTCTACAAGCAAGCCCTCCGAGCAGCAACAAACGCAGCAAAAGCCAAAGAAACAAGTCATGATATCGGAACTCGGCATTTCTCAGGAATGAGCACAACTCTAACTACAAGTTCTTGCCCACAAACAAAACCACTGCTGGCGGGTTGGGCCTATACATTTTAGTGCAATCGTACGATCCAGGCCCAAACCCCTCTAGGCCAGAAATAATGACTCTTCTTCTTTATAGGGGGCGTCTATTCCGAGTTGTACTCTAGGCGCTGCTACATCAGACCCAAACAACAACAAAATCGTTCCCTAAAGGAACAATATTCACTCAAATCGAACAACCTAGGACCCTGAAACGTGGCGGCGCCATATTAGGCACGTCAGCTAATCACTCGAATTTAACCCTTGCTACGAATAAGTACTATCCAAAACGTCCGAAAAAGCTTGTTTCGACACTTGGTGTCCTCATACGGTGAACTTCCCGATACCCACCGTCCTCCCCCGATGTCAAATCTCCGGGCGCCAAACCTATGTACCTGTCAGCCCGTTACGATTCCCGATCTTATCCTCGGACTGGTTTGCTTATGCATATCGTGAGTAATTCATCCGGCCTAGTGTGGTTTTACTATTTCCCCGAAGCCGAGTCCGACGTCGCGGAGCTTACTAGTTAATTTGAAACGGGGTACTTAAGTATAGCACCCGCTGTAAATACCTTTAATAGATCCGTTCTATCCGGGGTTTAAAGCGTCTCTAAATATGCCTATCTTTTAATCAGGTTAATCGGTGGGGTTTGCCGTCATGCGCTTCTAGCCTATTTCCATACTCTCTATCAACTGGCAATTATGATAATGTTTACAAATATCTAATTATGGAGCTATGGTGATAGCCCTTAATCTAGTAGCCTACAAACTAGGTAGACTTAGCTATCGCCTTATAGAGATGAGATGACTTATTTCTTGTTCTATGACTACGACAACGGTCTAGTATGCGTGAGTACATATATCTAAGCCGCTTGTGATTTTGGTATATCTTTCAAGACAAAAACAGCGGACCCTGTGGGCTGCTCCACTATTAGTGCTATTTAGGTTCTATTCGAGTTCCCAACGGATAGAATATGGGGTTTCTATTGTCTATCGTTAGAACCCCCTCCGGGGGGGTGGGTTCTACCTGTTTTGCTCCTCCTATGATTTCTATTGTTCGTCGCAACGAGTCCAGTCACTACACGCCCCACTACTAGAATAGTGATCAAATAGAACAGAGGGATCTCTTTACCTACCTTTGTCCTTGGTTGCTTCTATCCTATTGAATAGAAAAAAAAATTGGAATAGAGCAGCTTCTATAGCCTACGGGAGGTCCTCCACTAACAGCTACAAACTTATTTACGCGCAGATAGGGTTTAACATATTGTATACGTGCGTACCATCCTAGTTAAAAAAAAAACCTTGTCTAGTTCCCGTTCAGCGAGACCCATACTAGAATAAAAGGCAACACCC
Source organism: Morchella sp. 2015-shanyang (assembly GCA_024713795.1). Classification (NCBI taxonomy): domain Eukaryota; kingdom Fungi; phylum Ascomycota; class Pezizomycetes; order Pezizales; family Morchellaceae; genus Morchella; species Morchella sp. 2015-shanyang. Next base: position 3,592,768 of record JAMGZB010000001.1, on the reverse strand, counting down.
TTTCAATTTTCAATTAGGCAACGCTTTCGAGCTTACTCTACACTCATCCCATGTTTTGTTTCGGCAAACAAAAAGGTTGTGAATGTAGTAACCCCACGCGGGGGTCGAACCCGCAACCTTCAGATCTCATATTGGATATTATCCGATAGAAGTCTGACGCGCTACCATTGCGCCAGCAGGGCTGACTGTCCCTGGCCGTCATTTGCCGCTCTATAACTTTGTGGCCTTATACTTGTTGGTAGAATAACTTGTCGTGTAACCAGTAGATTCAATACTCGAAGCGAGTATCACTACTTTCAATACCCTAGACTCAAGCTATATATCCTGTTATATTTCCTACATCTAACTATCAACCGCTCAGTTCTACATCATCTATTATTCAGGTAATCCATATTAACAGAACAAAACTCTAAGCCTGCCCCTTCTCCACTTCTCCCTAGAGATCTACACTCTTGACACATATTTACCCCTGAATCGTGAATATTCTCCAACCTCTGATCCATCTCAGCTTTCACCCCTCTCTCCCCCTCTAGCATGGCTAGGAGGCCTATAGTAATCCCCATATCGATTGGAGCCGCTACAATAAGCATCGATAACCTCCTAACGCCACTTATCAGGGGCAAAAGGAAGTAATAGCACATCGGGGTAAGGTTAACCGCGATGTTACACCATGCATACTTAACTGGGGAATTTGGCATCCCTTCAAGTGATGGGGGAGGGAGCCCAAAGAATGAGATGGCGAAGTATATGTTGAGGAATAATGTCGAGAGGGTAACGTAAACAATTGCGAGGTTGGACATAAATTCGATACTGCATTCCCCTTGTTCTATCTCGGATTTGTGGCTGTGGGATATGAATCAGCATCATGTCTTTTTGATTATTATCGGCAAGAATGGTAACGAACTATGAGATCAAGAAGTAAGCCACGAGTGTGGAGGAAAGTAAAATCCCGATTATGTTGATGTAATAGCCAACTGAGGCCCTAGTCTTCCTGGAATAATATAACTACAATCAAATTCAGTTGTGTTTTTGATATATTCACGTGCATGTGTGTGTGTTAAAAGAAATGTTTCTCACTAACCTTTTCATTAAAATAAAAGTAAACCAATAACTTGACGGCCAGCCAGAAGACAGTGCATATAGTGTAGATAGTATAACACATGTATCTCGACCCTTTTGTATCAATGCCGAAAACAAGCAGCCCAACAGTGAACATGAAGACCACCGCAAGAAGGTTGATAATAATGGATACTAAAACTCCCAGTTGGCCGAAGAGGTTTAAGACATTGGCTATTTCATGAATGAAACTTACGAACGCGTGATAAATCAAATTGAACCAGTGGTAGGGAATTCTGGCATAAAACCCCAAGTTTCATGGATAGAAAAGTCATCAGGAAGAAAAGGAGTGCGATGCCGACATCGTTTATCAATCCGGAGCCCTTGGATTCATTAATTGTCATATCTGAGATCTTGGCCTTTATCTGAAGTTTAAGTCGATCCTAACCACGCAAGCGAGATCGATGTCGTCTAGATTATTTTCGAGGAAAGTGGGGGAAAGAGCATGAGATGACGTAGAGCTAGTATGTATCTCGTAAAGGCGCTGGTGTAGTCGTCACGTTAGGTATCCCTTAAGCTGTCATGTCAGTGCTGACCCCCTATAATAGAGGGCCGAAATTTGTATGAAGGATCAATTATTTAATAAGGGAGATAACAACCTGCTAGCAACTTTTGCTTTTTCCTAGGGATCAGCATTTTGTTGACAGTTTAAGGGGTATATACGCACATATACATATCTATGCGGCTTCGATTGGATAAACGGGGCTTTGCTTAAATTAAAATAGAATTAAATTTTGAGGCCATAAAATAAGGTTTGAAGTTCTTAGTCGACATGTCATAGGAGATCCTCAAACGATAAAAAATGCCTATACTTAGAAACGCATGTATGCTTACAATTGATCGATCGCGAACCAACTCTTTCTAATACTATATAGCTATTATTTTCAGGTATGTGTACTCTATCGTTTAGAAACTTTTATTTGTGGAATCGACTAATTTCACCAATTACAAATACGATATTAATCCACCGAAAGTATGCATTCCCATATATAGTAGAGATCCTGCCAGTTCTATTTCGCTTCGATCTTTTCTTCAGCTTGTCATGACGAGATCGCAGAATACCATCAAACTTCAGGCAATCATACGATTATTTGAATCATCTAGCTATGGAAATCAATCCGTCTATTCATGAGCTTTACTAATATTACTTTACACTCGACCATTACTAACTACATGTACTTAGTAAGTACATACAGTTGCCCAAAGCTTTGATTGGTGCTGGCTACTTCTACATTTACTTTTTGCGATCGGATGTTCTAGCTCTAATGCGAGATTAGAATACATGCGATAGCCAAAACACGATGAATTGTGGGCTTTGTAGCATTGGATTAACAAGAACAAAAAATGAAACCAGAGATGGTTAGTCTAGCGGACCCAAAGCCGCACCGCCCCCGCCTGGATCCGACTCCTGGCCTGAACGAAGAGATACTGGTAAAAGCCACACATAATCCTTCTTCTCAAACCACCCTGTCTGTTTAACGGTGATTCGATTATCTCTGGCATATTTGAAATAAAAACATTTTCTCATGGCTGTTTCAAACAGCCCTTCTGCCATTCCGACTCTTTCCCATAATGCCTCCCCCCATCCATCCCAGTCGTCCGGGTCTTTGCGGGCTAAGTATCCGTTGGAGGTCCCAAGGAGAACCCAAAAAAGATCACTTAAGAGAGCACCCCCACATACCACATGGGTGACAAAACCGCCGTCGACATTATAATAAACATCACCTTTGCGAACCATGTGAATATTCACCCGGAAGTGGCCCTCATCGCAATTTTTATGCCGTGCAAGCCAAGGTTTATACGAGATTGCTTCGAGAAGATTGAAAGTACTCCTGCCAGGATAAATCAGATTCTTCCCGAGAGCTTTATTTTTTCTGATCAGAGGGTCTTTTGGAGGGCCTGTGTCCTCTATTCTGATTTTATGCTTCTTATAAAACCATGTTGAGATCCCTTTATATAGCTGTAAGCTGTATCGTATAGCAGAGCCTTCAAATTCAACAATGCAATGTGTGTGATTCCCAACAGCCGCAGACATATCATCTTCTAAGAAAAGCATGAATGGTGGTAGCAAGACCTCAGAATTAATGAGGAGTCCAGCGAAGTCCCCAAATTTGTCAACGACCCTTATATAGCCCACACCTTGAACGAAGATCCAGTCACTCAAGTCCTGGTAATCTGACAGCGGTGGAAGCCAAAATATACTTGTACTGCTAGTATCATTGCTGTTTCCTTTAATCACAACTTCTGAGTACTCTGACATGGCGGGTCTAAAATGGCTCTTTCAAGTATATTCGAAAATTCGGTCCATTAAAATGTTGTGAGTAGAGAGATTGGCCGGCTCTAGGTGAGTCTCGGGGAATATATGGCGGGAAGTAGTGGGAAACAGGCTGATGAATAGAGGTTTATTAGGGGTATCAAGACGACTTAAAGCAAGCAAACGGGAAAAGTGTCTCTTAGCGACGTTTGTGTGGATATATTCCGTGTTATTTTCTTTCAAGAAACGAACGTGGCTTCAGCTAGAGGAATTCGGGAAGTAGCGTCCCATCAAATAATACCAACATTATATATTAACCAATTATTTGGACTAGACATATATATGTACGAGCGGTGAATGTGTCAGAGGTAATTTTACCAGAGGTAGTAAGTAAATGATTTACCGCTGGTAGTATAAGAACTGGATTTCAGCCCTTATGTCGTGCTATACTACATTAGCACATGCCCAATCATCCCCCACTGGTGGTGTAGGCACTGGATTCCAATCTTTATGTTGTGCTATACTACATACTAAGTGATCAATTGACCAATCATTAATGCCAAAATTTACACCAGTGGACAGTATTAGCCTTTTTGGGCCAAAAAGTCCGTGCTTTTATTATAAATGCTTCCGGTGGGGAACGAATTTTACCGCTCCATCCTCCACAGTGTACGCCTAAAAAAACCCACATGTATTAGCGTGAATTGATGTTACGATGTGTCCAGGTTAATACCAAAGCATTCGAAATATGCTGATGTACCCAAAATAGCTGATACCCATCAACGTAAGTACGTATTAGACAAATCATGCGGGTTTAGTTTGTCTTTTCAATACTCGAGAGATCTTCGGTTAGCCAAGCCATGCGCCGTCCACATGCATTCTTTATTCTACACCCAACTGATGACTACACGTATGTATATACATTCAGTACATGTACATGTAGTCATACATTATCACTCGAATATATTAAATCACATATCAAGCTACAACCCTGCTTGATCGAACATCTCTCGCTTACCACAAAGTAAATTTCGTTCTATCCACCCCTCCCTATCTCTACCCATTATGTACTTGTGCGGCAAGTTGAGCGTTTGAAGACGTAAACGGGAGCTGACGAACCTGGAAACGACGTCTTGGCATCCAATGCTTCCAAGGTAACATAACATAACTTTAATCTCACCACACCTCACTCGTCCAAGTGGGACTACACCTGTGGCTCTGAGTATGACTCTTCATGGGTACTACAATATCCAGAGGCTGTCGGCCAGTCAGGTGTGTTTCCAATATCAATCCCCCTTACTCCTTACATTTCCTCGACTAGCAATTGTCTCTAATCTTGAGGTTTGCTATGTTAATCAGTTTGTTGAAACATACTATACTTATTACCCTCCATCGCTAGAACTTTCGATGAGTAACACATCCTGAGGGACCGCTCTCGCCTTCGACTTAGCGCGTTGCTGCGGCTAAACGATCCATCCAAGACTCAAATAGCCTAGTGGGCCATCATAACTAATACCCAAGTCTGTCGGGATCATATAGGGGGGGGGGAGGGCCATAATCTATTAATTAACCAGCAACCTGTTCTCCGGAAGAACGAGCGCCCCCATATTGGTTATAGCCCCAGCCCCAGGGACCCTGGCCCTTCATCTGGCATTTCCCTATCCGTCCTTGAGAAGGGTTCAGTCTCAACGGCCCGGGATAAATTGGAATCCAGCTCCAATTCAGATGTGGACCAAAACAATGGCTGGCGGAAATATTTGTTACAACACTCCAGACTAGTAACCGAAGCGACCCATAGACCTCAACCGCGGTGCTGGACAGGCGGATAGCAAACCAAACAAACTCTGACGTTCCAAATGGCGATCAAAAGCGGGATAGGGGAGCTCTGATGAATACATGTACTTAACGTGTATGCAGGAGGAATCAAGAGCTTCAATGCACAGAAAAGCCCCGGGTATCCCATTATTACACGCCGAAAAACAAAGCCTAGGCACAGGCGGCAACCGGTGTGCCCTAGGTACCCGTTACTTGGGTTTCAGGAGACTACATTTTTCAACGCGGCACAACTCACCCAGCGATATAAGTGCAGCCCAGTGAAGCACCTCTGATCAATTAACTTCTCGCCGCGACTACTACATACTGAATTGAGCAGCAATGAACCCTTTCAAGCGAGCACGCCAAGCCCTACCGCCAGACTCGGTCATGACAAACATCATGATAGTTACGATCAAAATAGCGAACGATGGGACAACAACTACCAAAACGGAGTTTAAGACCCGGAAAGCGCAGTTCCTAGATCCGATTGACCGATCCTACTTGCCGGAAAATAACCCAGCAGACCCCGTACTTCTTCTACCCGGAACGGTCACCACAATTACTACGGAAGTTTCAGTCCGAAGGCCAATGCTAGGCTTTGGTGATACTGAATCGTTCACCAATGTAACAACTACCACTGTGCCATTGACAGAAAACCGCACACGCAAGTCATCATTAGTGCTAGCGCAAGCAGTGAAGGAGGAGTATCGTGAAATACCCGCGCCTGAATCACCTGGCACGCCTGAGCCACCGGCGACACCTGAACCACCAATGACGCCAGAACCACCAGCTACACCAGGAACAGTAATTGATGATGCGATTACTTCGCCCTCAATCCGCTCGCCCTCGCGCCTTATGTCGCTCGAGAACCTAGGGTACTATTCAGCAACTGATGATCCGTCCCCCTCACCCCCAGCGCGACCGCTCCCACGACTCATGTCGTTTGACACTCTAAGCAATTTAGAACCGCCGAAGGAGAAACTAAAACTGCGTCTAAGAGCTGTCAATTCAGGAATGGAAGGATATCAATATAACTACGTGCACCATGACTGCACAATTGAGGTCTTCCGAAATCTCCCACTCTCATTGAAAGAAATCGGTGAAAAGGCCCTTGAGGAGACCAGGTGGAGCCCAGACATACACTTTGAAGAGTTAGGTCTGGGACCATCGTCCTGGAGGGAGGGCATGGAGGTGCTTGACCCGGATTCCTCAACCTTAATGGTTGCGAATCTTGATGGAAGGGTTCCCAGTGATGTATGCTTCCCCATCCAACTTCAATGATTCCAGAGGAAACGGCTATGCTGACTCGTTTCAAGATCGGATTAAGGAATGGTGATAGTTTGATAATATGGGGAGTGAAATCTGAGGAAGGCTTGCCACCGAAACAACGCTCGAGAACGCCTGTCATAGACAGCATTTAGGAGGTATGAGGCTTGGCAGTTTTGTGGCTGACTAAGAGATCTTGGCGAGATCAGGAGTCGTGGTGTTTTTTTTTATTTGTCCTTATTCCTTTTTTTTGCGGCATCTGGAGTTAAAGGGGGCGTCCCAACGTTGGCGATCTAGCCTGGAGCGATCGTGCAGCCCCGGAGGCAGATAAGTTCGTCTTGCCTTGGTCAACTTGCTATTGTCACGATGGGCCATTTTCACAGGCCATCACTCGAAATTCTCCCCGGAATCTCGGAGAATATAAAAATGGGGTCACATATAAACTGAACTGTATTACATGCTTATTACATTAGAATTTAAAGTGAGAGCTCTCTGGGTACGACCACGGCCCTGTCACAAGAGGATGAATTATTGATCTGTTTTCTGCCCCCATAGGAAGCACTCGATTCCTGTGATCGTTAACGGCCTCGATAGGCGTAGTGTTCATGACATTTCCTATCACGATGAATACTCTTATATCGACGAAGTACCCATGACACAAACAAAGCGAACAAGTCCGTGCACGAAAAAAATCATTCCCCCTTTCCCAGAGAAAAAGGAAAACCCCTGCCTGTCTCACGGAGAAGAAGCCAGATATACTAACTAAATTGATCCAAGCCTTACAGGGCAAGGAAAAAAGACGTGTAACGACAACGGCAGGGTTTGAACCTACGCTCCCGAAGGAATCAGATAACCGAATCAAATTCAAGTCTGACGCCTTAACCACTCGGCCACGTTGTCTTTCTCTTGCGCAACTCCCCGGGTTATTAAGATTGAAAATTGCATAATTATAGGTATTTTTGGGTTGCCGGGTCATTATATACTATACTTAGAAGCTCTGGTTTTATCCTTGTGAGACTGATGGGAGTGGGTTAAGTAGAAACCCCGTTTCGGTGGCCTACGGTCTATGATGGGGTTGTGAGTTTATCCGAATGTCGCGTATCACCGCTCCAAAAGCGACGGCGAAAAAAAGCCCCCGCCCGTGCGTCACCAACGGCCGAACCCGGAGGGAAACAGGACTATAAGAGGCCAAATCAGAATTCCCCGGAATATAATCCTTTTGCCCAATCCGACCTATAGATGGTCACAAAATTAACATACTTTAACGCCCGATCGGATATTCCTATGGGCCTGATTTCAGCCTTAAAAAGGGCTTAGTCTAATAAAGACCTTATTCAAGCCTTTTTAAGATTTGAGGAATATATAAGGTCTTTATTAGACTAACTTTTGACTAAGGCTTTATTAAGTCTGAAAATCAATTATCAGGGTTATTTAAGTAAAAGTCTTAAAGTTAAAAAGAGACTTAAGTGGCAATAATTTTAGAAATTGACCCTTTTGCCAAAAGGCAGCCCGGCCTCCTTTTCAGGGCGGGCCTTTTTTTTTCGAGTGACTTTGCATGAGGGAGAGTGGGCTCCGCAGAGCCGCATTATGATTATAAAAGCTCACACTTTGCGGGCTGATAAGACAACGTGGCCGAGTGGTTAAGGCGTCAGACTTGAATTTGATTCGGTTATCTGATTCCTTCGGGAGCGTAGGTTCAAACCCTGCCGTTGTCGTCAAAAGTCATTATTTTTTCTTGCTTTTTCTCATTGGTTGTGATCGTGAAGGACGAACCTTTTTTGATGTCCCCAGGAATAACCCTTTTGTTTACGGTTGGGGCAATTGAAACTCCCTCGTCAAGATAAAGAAATGTACCGTCCGAGCCAGAGCACAAAAGAAAAAACAAAACGAAAATCCAACCCATAGCTACAAATACAAATTCGACAGATAGGAAAGAAAAAAAAGGTCTACAAAGCTATAAACCCCACCCTTTACCCCCTCCCCCCCTACCCAACCCAACCCAACCTACTTATCCAAAGAAGAAGGCATTTCCGCCCTGGTCCCTCCTGACCATGTTTCGATAGTCCGTGTTCGGATCAAACTCTGTCCAGACACTCGCGGGGAAGATGTGCTTGTTGCGCTCGTACCAGCGGCGGTCGACGACCTTTGTCATTGTGGGGTCCTCCTTGCCGCCCTGGGTTGTGGTTGTGGGCTCGCCGTTGGGGTTGGGGGGGTCCAGGGGGGAGGGGTAGTCGAAGAGGGTGCCGTTGGGACCTTGGGTGCGGTTTACTATGAAGTAGTAGAACTCGTAGTGCTGTGTGGCGGGTAAGTTAGTGCTGTTGGGAGAATTGGGGGGGGAGGTGGGGGATATACATGCGGGATAATGACCTCGCCGCGAACCAGCAGCAGGTCGTCGACAGAGACTCGGAGCCACTCGCGCCGCCCGCTCATACGCCGCGCGCGCTCGAGAAACAGCCACACCATCTCCCCCTTCTTGACCTGTACGCCTGAGCCATCTGGTGGTGCAACATTCGTACCTAGAAACCAGTCAATTCGCCCGTCTTCACCACATACACAAAAGCCCTCCCCCCAGGGGATAATACGCACCGTCGTAGAAGACGAATGGGATGCTAATCTCCTCATTCTTGATCTTCTCCTGCAGCGCCAGAAACTCTCTCCGCAGCGTCTCGCGCTCCTGTGCCTCCCGCAGGAGCGTGTTCTTCGTCAGAACCTTTGGCGGCGGCGCTCGCAGCTTCGGGTTTACCTTCCGCTTCTTTACCGCTACCGCCTCCTCAGTCGACCCTACCGCATCCTCATCTTTGCTGGTCTTCTTGTCGTCTTTGTCTTTGTCCTGCTGTTGCTGCTTCTCCGGTTCTCCTGCTCCACCGCCTCCACCGCCTCCACCGCCGTCGCTGCCGCCGTCGCCGTCGCCGTCGCCGTCGTCCTCACCACCGAAAGAGAGCTTCCCCTTAACGACCGTCTTGCGCTTCTTCTTCTTTGCAGGGGCCGCGGTGCCGGCGGGAGTCTCGCTGCCTTCCCGCGAGGAGGGGCCGCTGCCGTTACCGCCGGTGCTGGCTCCACGGTGGACGACTTGGAGCTTTTCGGCGGCCTCGCGCTCGCGCTGCTCGGCGAGCTCGACGCGACGCTTCTTGAAGTCGGACAGGTGGACGAGACCTACGGTCTGGGTCTTGAGGGCATCTTCGAGGGTTTCGGTATTGGGGGTGAAGCGGGAATTGGTGGGGGGCGTTGACATTTTTTGAGGGTGTGGGGAGAGAACGAGAGTATGAGGGTGTTTAGTGTGCGTATGTGAGTTTTAGTAGATGGATGTGGGGGTGAGAACCCTAACCCTGAAGGTTCGGGGGTGCGTGCGGATTGGTCGGAGAATTCTGGTATTTATTACATGCACCCTGTATGGGGAGTATGTGTATTTTTACTGGTGATTGCCTATATATAAGTTCCATAGATGTAGAGTTGTGTGTGGTTGATGGACCATTGACGCCGAAATATTATTACTTCCCATGAGCTTTGCCGGTTGGGAACATTCCTTTAATTAGACCAGTCAATTGGACAAGCCACTTATGAACTTCAGAAACCAAATCATTGATCAACAGGATGCACAGATTTTACAACCTTCAGAATTGATGCAAAAAGACATAGCCTGAGCCAGCTCTTTCCACCGGCCGAGCCAGCCCCAAAGAAGCTCGTCCTTTCAATATTGAAGCTTGCACTATCACAATCCATACCAGGCCCCTGAGCTTCTAAAGGTCTATCAACAGGCCTACCAGAGAGACCCGCAAGCATTTATATTTGCACACGCACACGCATACAGATGGCGTAAATATGGTGGTGAAGAAATTTATTGTAAATATCTGGGGTCAATAACCCCAATGGTTGTGAGTCGTTAAATATAAGTGAGGCCTCCACTCATGGACATGGCAAACACCTGGGCCTATAATCCGTAAAATCAAACCTAAGATCGTAAAGCACTTTCTGTTAAAGGCTCCCATCGCACCATAGCTATCATCTGTTAAAGACTGTAGGGTACGTTCTTTAATACCAAGGCGTAGTAAACCATGAATATTACTGAGTGGTACCGGGTAGGACGTTCGCTTGGATGGATAAGGTAGCCCGTTTAGGATGGTACCGCTACTATGTAGGTTTAATGTCATTTGAAAGGAGTAGGGCCTTTCATAGAGCGTTGGTAGTGTTGAGGGATAAAACTTTATATTTGAGATCTGTCTTGGTGGCTTGTTCAGCGCTACTTTAGCACCAAGAACTAACTCCTATTGATTACTATCATTACCATTGACCAACCGATATGTAGATAACCTTAGGCTGTAGTATTCATGGCGGAATACATAGCTGCCTAAGAGGCCACATCCTCGTTGACGATAACAGGCGTTGCGAGAGTCCCCAATAACCTCCGTAGTATATAAAAGGTGGACCTAGAAGGGTCTTTCTCTGAGTAATAGGAGCAGCAGTATGGTCTTTTTGCTGAAGGGTTAAGATAGCAGCGGAACTGTTGAATGCCATCTATTGGCCCTGGAGTTGAAGTTCCAACGATTCTTCCCATCCTCCACCAGTCCGTTTTATTTAGCACCGTTAGCATCAACCGCGATGGCCATTTAAGTAACTCATTGGGCCAGTCAATCGATAAGGCGTGTATGGGCCGCAAATTTTCGAAACCCCGCAGGCGGTCCGGCTTCTACGCCTGTCGATATATAGCAGGATTGCTTCCAGGGTTGGTGGGAGAGCTGCCGTCCAAGCCTCACAAGGCGAGCGAGCGACGAGCTGTGATCCCGGGAAAACCTATGTAGATCTTCTTAATACATGCCTCTAGAATATTGACCTACGCTAGGGAGGCCCCCTCCTCAATCGCGATTGTGATATACCCGATTGGTTTCAAACTCCGGCGGATCATTTCTCGCACAGGCAGCTTTTTGGATGTCCTGTTGTCTTGCAGGGTTCGCATCTGGAGTTTTGTGCAGCTGAACAATTTTCTTTCCGTCGTAGTTAGTGATTGAGTGACGTAGGATTGCTAGGGGGAAAAAAAGTGATCTGGATTTTTGTTTCTCATCAATGTTCCGTCACATGCAACGCACTGGCACGTTCTGTAATTGTTCGGCACAAATGGAGAGGTGTAGGGAGTTTTTCTTTTTTTTTCTTTCCTTTTTTTTTGTTGTAGGTATGAGGCACAAGAAAGAATATTGTGGATCGGTGGATTGGTTAGGAGCCTCACGAGTTGGAGAGGCTTGAAGAAGCCCTAAGCCCTTCTCTTACCTGCCCAGATACAGTATTTTCCCGCCCCCGCATTCCGGCCCGCCTGATGTCGGAAAAACAACAGCCTAGGGTATTCTATGTAGACTCTAAAGCGCGAATTTCTCGGGGGCATCAGTCGATTTTGCGGAGGAACTTTTTGTACAAAAGACCGAGAGCTCGGGTTTTCTCCGGGAAAAACCCCGAACGTGGGGGAGGGGCGGGTGGGCTGAAGTGGGTGCAGGAGGACCGGGTGTTGGGGTTTATTACCCGCCTTTTTTTTTTTTTTTCTAGCTATGGAGGATTGTTTTCCGGGCGTTAATTGCGGGGTGTAACTTGGTGGGGAAGGAAGATCCTTACTATCGTGCTCATAAATACAGACCCGTGGTCAAGAGAAGCAAATTTCATTGCCCCCCCCCACTTTTCTGAGGCGTCCCTTCTCTCCTTCGTTGTGTCCTTTGATTTAATTAAGGCTGCTTCTTCTACCTTTTTGTCTGGTTGCTTGTTTGCAGACAGAAGGAAACATATTCGTGAAACGATTTGCACCTCGAGCTACGGAGTTTAGTTAGTTTAGTTTATAGTCAGTTGGGTGGAACTTACCGGAGAAGCTTCGGAGACAAACTTGGAATTGAAACAACCCCACTAGCGTCATAGAGCTTTCCCGTCCTCGGGGCTACATAATCTGCGAGCTCCTCCTCATTCTCGACCTCGTTCTCAACCCACCACCACCCCACCCGCTCACTCACCAATCAAACACCCACCACCATGGCTGCCGCTCGTTCTCAAGCACGCTCGCTTTTCAAGCCATTTGCAATTGCCTCCGCGGTCGGTATTGGAGGTACCCTTCTCTACAAATCCCTTACCTCACGCCCTGCAGCCCACACCTACTCAGTTAACAACGCCGCCGGCGTCGAGGGAACATATGGCCGCCCCAGCCCCGCTGGTACCCCCCCGAAGTTCCCACCCCTCCCCACCAGAGCTGAGCAGATTGAGAGGCTACGCGCTGGCCGGGGCGAGGGTGGTTACGACCTCATTGTCATTGGTGGAGGTGCCACTGGTAGTGGTATCGCGTTAGATGCCGCCAGCCGTGGCCTCAAGGTGGCAGTCATTGAGAGGGACGACTTTTCGTCCGGAACTAGCAGTAAGAGTACAAAGTTGGTACATGGTGGTGTAAGATACCTGGAGAAAGCCTTTAAGGAACTCGATTACAGTCAGTACCAGCTTGTGAAAGAAGCGCTCAAGGAGCGCGCGGTATTCCTCACTACAGCGCCCCATCTGAGTATGAGTCTGCCAATTATGCTTCCAGTTTACCAATGGTGGAAGGCACCGTATTTCTGGGTCGGGACGAAAGTATACGATTTTTTGGCAGGAAAGGAGAATCTGGAGAGCTCGTATTTCTTGCCGAGGGGGAAGGCGCTGGAGGCTTTTCCTATGCTAAAGGGTGACGGGCTTGCGGGGGCATTAGTCTATTATGGTAGGTGGCTCCCTTACAGGTTCTGGACGGTTAGATGATTAACTAGTGTTAGATGGGTCGCACAATGATTCGAGAATGAACGTGGGATTGGCACTTACCGCGGCGCTCTATGGGGCGACTGTCATCAACCACATGGAGGTCCAGGACCTAGTTAAAGACCCTGTAACGGGAAAAATAACAGGAGTCAAGGTCAAAGATCTTCTACATGAGAAGCGGGCTGGTAGACTCGGATTCGGCGACGGCGTAGGTCAGGACGAGATCATCGTAGAATCCAAGGTTGACACCCTCGAGTGATATTTCATGTTTTACCAAAAATAACTAACTATACCTATGTAGGGTGTTATTAATGCTACGGGTCCCTTCACAGACAGCATCCGCAAGCTCGACACCGGAGATCAAACCCCAGAAATTGTCGCTCCCAGTAGTGGTGTCCACATCGTTCTCCCAGGCTACTACTCGCCTGCACGTATGGGTCTAATTGACCCGAACACATCTGACGGCCGTGTTATCTTCTTCCTCCCCTGGCAAGGTAACACCATTGCGGGTACTACTGACGCCCCAACCTCAATTACTCCGCATCCACTTCCGCGTGAAGAAGAGATCAATTGGATTCTCAACGAGGTCCGTCGCTACCTCGCACCAGACATCAACGTGCGCCGCGGTGACGTCCTCGCCGCCTGGTCTGGTATCCGTCCCCTCGTAAAGGACCCTGACGCCAAAAACACAGAATCCTTAGTCCGCAACCACTTGATCAACGTCTCCCAGAGCGGCCTCATCACTATTGCCGGTGGGAAATGGACTACATACCGACAGATGGCTGAGGAGGCCGTCGACGAGGCGATCAAGCAATTTGACCTGAAGCCTGGAACTTCAGACCTGTCTGCGCGCTCCGAGGGTATGGTAGTCATTGATGGCACCTGTAAAACCGAATGGGCGAAACTCATTGGCGCCCACGGGTTTAGTAAGACCCTCTTCATCAACCTTATCCAGCACTATGGCGTCGAGAGCGAAGTCGCGCAGCACCTCGCGGGTGCCTATGGCGACCGTGCATGGTCTGTTGCAGAATTATCCGCACCGACAGAGAAGCGCTTTCCTGTACGCGGGAAGCGTCTCTCCGCGCTGTATCCGTTTGTGGATGGAGAGGTGCGATATGCAGTAAGGAATGAGTATGCGCAGACTGCAGTTGATGTACTTGCACGCAGAATGAGATTGGCGTTTTTGAATGTGCAGGCCGCTCTAGAGGCACTGCCGAAGGTGATTGATATCATGGGTGAGGAGCTGAAGTGGGATAAGGTCAGACGGGAGAAGGAGTGGAACGAGACTGTGGCATTTCTGGTCAGTATGGGACTGCCGGAGAAGAGGGTTGGTGTCACGAGAAAGGAGGTTGAGGCTGGGGTAGTAGGAAAGTGGGGCGAGGAAGAGAAGATGTTTTCAAGACATGGTTAGTGTGACTTCCTCCCTAATATCTTAGGCTTTGTGGTGTACTGACTGTGTGCGTGCTGTAGCGGGACCAGTGGATGCTATGAGCACCATTGTGCCGAGTGGGAAGCCGCTTGACTCGAGTACGGTGCGGAACGGTGGTGTGTAGGTTTATTCAACTTTCATATGACCAGCCTGCTGTATAATATACCGTGCTTATTTCTTTCCGTTCTCTTTTTGGCTTCTTCTACTATTATTACACTCCCTTTTAGTTAGCCACCTCCTTTTTATTCTTCTAGTTTTGGGTTATTATAGGTGTATTTTCAATTGTCTTCTTTTTATAGCGTCCTAGAGGTGGTTACTATTACGAACATTGTGATATTATAAAAGTTGACGCTTTCTTTCTTCATGCTGCTGGTAAGATTGTTGGTGTGTCTTATGCGTCTAAAGATTCCAAATTGATTGTGATATATCTAATAGCTTGGCTGGTGAATTGTCTCGCTGCATAAGTGGACTTTTTAACCTAATTATAATTCTATCATGAATCATATCTAGGTTATGTGGCTAACCAAGCTTTTGACTGGGTCAGGTCGCTGGTAATTTCGTGCACAAACGACCGGCCACATCATGTTTTTGGGAGATTGAGGCTGTCCGTCCCCCCTCAATCCATTAGGTGAAGTATCGCTTGCTTCACAAGTTCTCACTCGGCGGGTGAATTTTCCCTCTTTCAGGGCGCCCGTGCTATTCTGCTACAACATCTTCTGACCGACCAGAGGATTAATAGGGTATTTTTATGAGAGCTTGTGCTAAAGAGTCGCGTACAGCGAAGTCTACTAGTATAAAGCACCGACAACAATCTTTTATAACTGATTATCTAGTTGTCTACTTACTATATTGCCAACAGCGATAGTAATCCTGTGAGTCGGATCGTAGGCTTGTTGTATCGCTGGAGTGCGAGGGGCTCCCGCCTCAGGTTGGGTAACGAAGGTGATACATTGAGGTTGGTAGTAGGGGGGGCTATATCAGTGATGGAGTCGATGATGATGATGGTGGTGATGGTGATGATGGTGGTGATGGTGGTGGCAGTGATGGATGGAAAGGGCTAATAAGAGGTCTCTTAGGCTAAAAAGGGACAGAATTGATTCCAAAACTAGACGGGTTAGGGTTGGTCGATGAGACACGAGTGATAATGTATGAATAATGACGCGAATGGGTGGGTTAGGGTTATGTATCATCATCAACTGATTGATCAATTGATCAATTCATTGATTACATACCTACATACAAGTACATGTATTCATGACTACATGTAGTCTCTACTTTTATATATACAGTGCCATAGGGAGGGGTGGGAACGCTAAGGATACGTATATACGGTATTTCTACAGTACCCTTCTTCTAATGCCCGGTTCATTAAATTCCGTAGTCCTATGAAAGTGATTTCACCCCATTTTTCATACTGTATATACCATTTCTACAATGTTCATCAAATTTATCGATCATACCGTATCACTCAATGCCTCAAATTCTCCCACCCGGCCTAGCTATTAATCGTATAAGTTTGTGAAACGACGTGATGTGTTCGTGATATACCTTTGTTGATCTATCCATGTATCTTCTTACTCGCCTCAGTGTTTATGTTTAGTATTTCGATTTGAGCACCTTCATCAAAACTTGCGGCCTGGGTACATATAACTCTAGATGCTACAAAGCCTGGAGACGTGTAGATTGGGCCTTTAAAAATCCCCTCTTGAACGCGAATAGATAGTTCATATCTAATGTAGTTATTTACTTAATACTTCTTATATTCTACGTCCACTTACCAGGCCCGAATAACCGCTTCTATTGTAACCCACATATCTCTGGTTCCTTTAATCGGTATGAAAGGCTATAGTTAAGATATGCATAATATTTACTAAAATAAACAATTTGTGTTAAGTCGGAGACCTATTTAAAAGTTCAAATTATATCGCTTAAATCTGAGCTAGTATCATCATTTAGAGCAACGATTTCGGGTCGCTCTCCGAGTGCCACAAATAATTTTAAGAGTACTACCAAACAGACACTGAAATAAGTACATGTATCTATCTATCTTGATATCGCGAGTGTAAAATAGATACTCGGGCAACTACATGAATAGTACATACGTAGTACGTATATACGTGCATAGTCACTATTTTTAGTTAGCCACCAGCAGAGAAGCTTCTGTTTTGTTTCGAGTTTATTGCCTTACGCTAGATCCGATAAAGCCGAAAGATAAAAACCTGTAGCTGCTTAGGTGCCGAATTTAATCAACATCTTCCGCAACTCAAGATATGGAGATCGAATCTCATGCATGGGGACGAAAAGTCGGCAGACAAGGTTGATCTGATGATGCACGGGTATCTATTTTCAGGTAAGTTACGTCAATACTGACGATTCTCCTCCATGTCAAAGAATACCGATTTTTCAATTTTTATTTTTGAGGCAGTTAACAGAGCAGCCGAAGCCCAGTCCACTCGGCGAGCCTCCGAAGTGCTGCCTGCACCCGCGACCGTATT
Organism: Morchella sp. 2015-shanyang; assembly: GCA_024713795.1. Taxonomy (NCBI): domain Eukaryota; kingdom Fungi; phylum Ascomycota; class Pezizomycetes; order Pezizales; family Morchellaceae; genus Morchella; species Morchella sp. 2015-shanyang. Next base: position 3,575,649 of record JAMGZB010000001.1, on the reverse strand, counting down.
TTCCCTGAAAATTTTCAGCCCTAACTTATCGAGATAGACACGTTATCTCCGAGGGGTTCTATCACATAAGCAGGAGCACACATACAGGTGTCAAAAGAAGGGAGCAGGTCTATCTGAAGCCACAAATCACAAGATCCGACATGGTCCGGGTTCTTAATCTACTCCCCACTTGTAGGGCTGGATGGCTCTTGTATCGATAGTGTCGCGGGAACGGTTTCATCTTTGTAAAATTTAAGGCAGGCCCCGGGCAGGGATCCCACAATGGTGTTATTTTTAGGTGAGTCTTGGCGCGGAGAAAATAAATCTGGTCTCACCGGCTGCGGGGAAGTATCGGAGGGGCGAGAAAGAAAAAAAAGGACGGGATACTTGTTGGAAGAAAACTAGGCAGAAATGTTATACACTGTGATTCACTCTTCTCAAATCTAGATGCAATAGAGTATGCTTACATGCACTTGTACTGCTGCCGTAGGCATTGGAGTACCACATGCAGTCAGTACTTGATAATGATAATAGATTAACATCAGTCATCTAAGAGCAGCTTTGGAGCTGAAAGAGCATGTTAGATTAACAACCTTCTCGAAATTCGATCACTTAATTAAGCTTCCCGCGGTCATGGTCTATCACAAGCGATTGAGGCAGTGCTGCGTTCCTGCGCGTTCCTGTCCCTGGGCGTTCCTATGTGTGTGTTCGCAACTTGCATAAAATGGATGTTCGAGAAGCGTTAGTTCCAGGAACCACCCGAGTTCACGGTCGGGTTCGCAAAAAAGCGCCTTGGAGGACGCCTGGCTGACGACGTGCTCCATTGTGGGACTATGAATTAAAGTGGAATCGTTCTGAGTTTAGGGCCTTGTCAAGTGAGCTCGGCAGGGACTGGGGACTTGATTGGTTTGGTAAGCATGCAGAGCGAAAGAGAGGGAGAGAGAAAGAACTCAGTCAGACTTAAGGCGTTTAGTCAAGCCTTAGAAGTGAGAAACTCCTTGGTGATGATTGTAATTCAGAAGAATCATTCTGTAGAATTAAACAGTACATATCTTCCTATCACCAACTAATACTCTCGAGTGTTTATCATGGTAAAATGGGATGAAGGCACAGCCCATGAAGTACTAATTGGGGGGGGGGGGGAAGACAAGAATAGCACGAGATTGAAAACAGCAAGTGAATCGTTTTGCCAAGATCTCTAATACCTTACCAACAGGGTATCGAAGGCCTCAATATGGAAATAAACTTCTCATATTAACGGGTATATATCTGGGACTAACCCAAATTAGTTGTCGTCTCGGCGACTCATGATAACAAGAACCCCGCCATCCTCAGTCAAAACTAAACAACCCAACCCCCCCCCCCAAACAGCTTAACCCGACTTTGAATCCCACGAGCGCGGTACTTCTTGGTACAAGCGATCGAAGCGATTAGTTGGAACATAACAGTTGCTGTAGGCGTTTAATACCAGCCAACCATCCTCTTCCATAATCTCATCCGACACCACCCCCTCTTCCCCCCCCCCCGCACAAGTCCAAAGCTCGCAGAACTTTCACTCCGCCCCTTTGCCCACTCAACCACCCCACCCCCTCCACTCTGTGAGGAATCACCTATTCTGATACTGTCCCCTCCTCCTACTCCGTCACACTCCCAACTTGTACGTAGTGTCCCTACAAGGCGGCTGTGTTCCTGCCGATCAACTCTTCAAATCAAGCATTCAACAATTACCTCCCGTCGTGACATCTCGGCGCCAGGTCTTACCAGAAATACATCATCGTCGTTTTTAGGGTCTAAACTAATTGGAACCTTCGGGAGCGTATTGCTTTTGTATGTAAGGTACCACTGATTCCTTTTTGTTTCTGTTGTCGCCGTCGCCGTCGCCGTCGTTGTCTCCCCATTTGTTACCGCCCATTTATTATCTAAATCCTTTCCACCGGCAATTTACCTTGCGAGGCACAGAAAGTATCTCATCACTAACCTTGCCCTCCTCTCGCCTGGATTGTACGGTAGCCTGGGAATCTTAGACTTTCTAGAACGCCGGCCTTTACATTTTGTTACTACTAGCGCCCGCCGCCTCATACACGTTTAACGCACGTACATACATATAGCCCACGTCCTCGCTACTAGAGTTTCAATAGCTCCAAGCCACCAGATCTACCTTTTTTGTCGAGTCTAGCTCTAGGCTATTCTTAAGTTGGGTTAAAGAACATTACTGAGCCTCACCGTGTGCATCATCTTTTACATACTTTCTTACCTGAAACCTCAGCCTCGCCACATTACTATCATCTAACAATTCCAATGTCTTCTTCTGGAGGTGCTCAACATCATCAGTCTAATGGCTTAAATCTCTCCTTCTCTCCAACAGAGGAAGAATTGTTCAATACAAACTCCGGTGAACAAACTGGCTACAGACCTGATTATCGCTATCAAAGCCCAGACCACCAGCAGCAACAGCAACAGCTTGAGAACCTTAGACAAAGCGCATCGCCCCAGTTCCATACCTCTACGCTTCCACTTGGAGAGAACTGGAGAGATTCCAACACCGGCTACGGAGGAGATTTTGCTTTGTTCCCAGCCCCAGATAGCAACTTGTTCGACTACGATAACAAAGAGTCTGTTTCTGGAAGTATCAATCCTGCCGAATTGATGACTTCTCAACACTCTCACTCGCAGCATAACACCCCCCCGCTTCTTCTCAGCCAGCAAACATCACAGCCAGACTCTGCTGGTATACTCTCCGCAGGTCCAACTACTGGTTTCAACCAGTGGGACAATGTCTATGCCCACAACCAAGAGTCCTCTTGGAGCCACCGTAAAGCTCCAAGTGAATACTCGGATATTTCCTCAGCTGCAAACAGCCCATACATGAGGAACCACGAGTTCTCGGAGCATCCCTCGCCTCTTCTTCAGGGAACCCACATTCCTCAAGGATCTATGCAGGACTTTCTTAATGCTGGAGCTAGCCCGGGGGATGCATTTGGGTTAGAGCAATTTACGCTGAATGAACGCGATCCCTCGCCAAGTGTATCGCCCAGAATTAGCCCTGCCCAGGGGCACCATAGCAGTACCAACAGCCCGTATATGCTACCTCAGAATAATCAGCTTTTGAATTTTGTTCCCCCAATGGGCCTATCACAAGATATGGAGGGCTTTCAACAAGCACCTCCTCGTTTGAATGGACCTGGACTCGATAGACCGACTGAAGATGGCTTTGCCCCACAGATCCATGTCATCTTTGCTCCTCCGCAAAGACAGCCCACCTTTCCCAATAAACCAGGATCCACTCATGACGATAGTGCCCTAAGACCCCCGCCTAAGAGTGAGTTTTTTTTCCTTCGAATTTGTGTAAGATTAACATAATACTAACGGTTTCGAAGATGCGACAAGGAAAAGAGCCAAGTCTGATCCATATACGGGCACGGGTACATCAAACCTTAATGCTGCTGGCACCATTACCAGGCCCATCTCCCCGGGTGCCGCTAGTCCTGTAGGCGGGCGCTCTAGAGGAAACTCACTCAGCCCTGCAGATGCTGTCACAGCACCTGTGGGTAGCCCAGGTAGTGTCACCTCTAATGCGTCCTCGAAGCTCTCTCGTAGGTCCTCTACAAATTCCGTACCACCAAACAGGGACTACTTCCTAGGCCTCGCGATGCCCGGTCGGCCAGGGACGAACGCAAGTGATAAGCGAGTACAAAAGCACCCAGCCACTTTCCAGTGTAACCTGTGCCCGAAGCGCTTCACCCGAGCCTACAATTTGCGCTCGCATCTGCGCACGCACACGGACGAGAGACCATTCATATGCACGGTATGTAACAAAGCCTTTGCGCGCCAACACGACCGGAAACGGCACGAGGGCCTCCACTCTGGTGAGAAGAAGTTTGTATGCCGTGGCAACCTTAAACCTGGCGGTGTCTGGGGATGTGGAAGAAGGTTTGCTCGCGCCGATGCTCTGGGACGCCACTTCCGCAGCGAGGCGGGTAGGGTTTGCATACGGCCGTTGCTGGAGGAGGACAACGCGGAGAGGGCGCGCAATCAAATGATGGCTCAGGGACAGATGATGGACCCAACCATGGGACCCATGACGCATGATGCGCACGGAATGGCGATGAGTATGGAACATTCCATGATGTTTCCCACTGCGCTCATTGAGCAGTACCCTGCGTTGGCAAATATGGAGTGGGGAACACTAGGGGATCAAGGCGACGATGATATAGCGGATGGGGGAAGCGGCATTGACGACGGCAACAGAAGCAGTTTTGACAATAGTGGTGGTGAGTGGGATGATGGTGGAAGTGTGAGTGGTGGTTCAGTCATGGGTAGCCACAGGAATAGCTACGACGGCAGTCGTGGTGACTGGAGTGGTAACGAAGAATGGGCCAGCGATACGGGTGATGGATACAGGGGGTAACATGGGGAGTATACCGCGAAGCAGCAACTAGGATAAGGTTCTTTTTTTCCTTTTTATTTTCCTTTATATACCACCACAATCGTTGCAACAGTTTGGCACTTTTTCTCTCTTTTTCTTTGGACGGGCTGGTGCGGTTTCTTGATATCCCTTTTGACTGTTTATCTTTTACTTATTTTCCTCTTTTCTATCATTCGTTTATGGTAAAAGGCTGGGTTGGAGTCAATCGTTTTTCGGTTCCATGTCGCGATGTTTTTTACCCTGAAGCCTTTGTCTGTTTTTGACTGTTTTCCCCCTCTCAGCTAGACTTTGTTTTGCGCGGTTATTTGTACGTATCCATCTATCTATATCAAACCCTACTTTTCCGTACGGTTCACGTGCAGAGATCAAGTGTGCAACAGTGAGAGCCAGACTTATCCCTAATCAGTGCTGTGTTGGGCCTAGAAGTGTGTCGCACGGCAACGTCACCAAAACAGACATAGGGGATAATTAGTCTGGAAACTACTATGCTTGCTGTGTTTGAAGTGGAGTTCATCTACAGTACAATCTCGTAAAGGATATGGAAATGTGACAACTCTGCATCCAAAATATCCTTATATGCACATCCTTATAAGAAGTGCCCAGTTCACCCAAAGTACATGGGACTCAAGATATGTAATATTCTTATATCCTTATAAACAACGAGACTGTACTGTACCAAGAACCCGGTACTGGATATCTCAAGAGGTGGTGGAGATGGCTTTGGTAGCTACAAATCTGTGTGGGTCTAAACGTTACATGTAGTATGAGACCCCCGCTCCTTATCGGGGGGACGCTGATGAGAGGGGGCAGTTGTTGATTTCATCGGTCGAGAGTGGAGATGTGCACCTTGGTGGGGCGGAGGTACTCTACTGCGTCTAGATACTCTTGGTGGCACCATGCCCGTGAGAACGGTGTCCGATGGGGCAGTCGTTCTACTGGCAGTGGGGTATTCATGTGGGCATCTTGTCTGTGTTCTACTTGGCGTCTCCTCATACCGCAGTCCAAGGAATAGGTAATTGCACAAGTCTGGACACAGCCGAGGGACGCCGTTTATACAGACGAACCCTTGGCACACCTCACTGTGTAACAAACCCTCTCTCACTCACTCATCTTCACTCTTCCATCTCTCAACCTCCTCCCCCCCACTCCACAAAATGTCAACACCACACCAATGCCCCAACCACCACCACCACCACCACCACAAGACCCCACAGCAGCCCCACGCATCCGCCAGCTCCCCGACTCCGTCACTGTGCGTCTGCGGTCCACACTCGCAATCACCTCGCTGCCCGATGCAATCTCGGAGCTCGTCCAGAACTCGCTGGACGCCCGCGCCCGCAGCGTCACGGTGCAGGTCAACCTTGCGCGCAACAGCTGCGTCGTTGAGGATGACGGCGTAGGGATCCTGCCAGAGGACGTGGGAATGGTGGGGAAGATGTACGGTGCGTGCTGTCAGCTGTCGTATGTGGCGAGCAGTAGCTAACTGCAGTCACAGCAACCTCGAAATACCCCCCAGAAGCAGCAGCAGACAGACCCACCACATTTGGCTTCCGTGGCCAGGCACTGAGCTCCCTCTCCACGCACTCCCTCTTCACGCTCACCTCCCGCCACGCCACCCACCGCTCCACCCACACAACCCGTGCCTCCTACTCCACGCCGCTCTTTACCGGGCCCGCACCGGCGCACCAGCGCCTCCCCAGCCAGGGAACCATAGTCCGGATCGAGGGCCTCCACGCCGACCTCCCCGTCCGCTTCCATGCCCGCGTGAACGCCGCCGCGCCAGAGCTCGAGCGTGAATGGGACCGCATAACATGGCGCCTCGTGCAGCTGCTCCTAACGCCCGCCGGCCGCAACGTAACCCTCATAGTCCGCGACCACCACGGCGCCCGCCGCCTCTCCGTCAAGCCGCAACACCAGCACGTCACGGGCGTGCTCACGCAGGTGTACGGCCGCGCAGTGATCGGGGCGCACGACTGCTGGGAGCGCGTCCGCGCCGTCCAGACGCCGATATCGATAAAGGGCCTCGTCAGCCGGCGGGGCCACGCAACCCGCGAGATGCAGTTCCTGTACGTCAATGGCCACCCGCTCCCGCCCTCCACCACGACGGCGCTGCACGCCGAGATCAACAGGGTGTTTGCCGCGTCCGCGTTCGCAGCCGGGGGGAGGGCCGTGGAGCGCTATGCAATGTTTGCGCTGTGGGTCGAGTGCGATGGTGCCGTGGGCGTGCTCGGCGGCGAGGGCGGGACGGAGGGGAAGGCGGGACTGGAGGGCGGGCACTTGGCGGCTGTGGTGGCGCTGCTGCAGAAGCTGCTGTGGCAGTTTCTAAAGACGAACCATTTCCTCCCCGCGGGGGGCCCCGCCGCCACTACCGCGGCCAGCAGAAAGAGGCCCAGGGACGACGACACGAGCATGCCGTTGAGGACAATCAATGACCGGAACGGCACCCTCCCGGGGGACCCGAATGCGCTCGCGCTGTGGAGTAGGGTCAAGGCTGCGAGAGTGGACCCTAGAGAGGAGGAGGGAAGAAAGGGGACCGGGTTCTCGGCGGCTGCAGAGAAGGAGTTTGTGCCCCCGCCCAGGACGGCCATCGACGGCACCGCCACCACCACCACCGAGAAGGAGAACGACGGACAGATCACCTGGAGAAATCCACTCACGAAACGGACCTACCAGGTCAACTCCAGGACCGGAAATACGGCCCCGGGGGCTAATGGCAGCGCTAGGACCGACGGCGGTGAGAAAGTGGAGGGACCATTTGTCGAGGAGCTGCTCAAGGTAACCCCCACCACCAAATAAGCGCACCCCAATCATTGACACCCCCAACAACAGAACTGGAAAAACCCCGTCTTCGCCGAAACACAAGCCCCCATCCCCACCCTCCTCACCCCATGCTCCTCCCACACCCACGACGACCACGACCCAACCGCGCTGGCAAAGCTCACAAAGCCCGCCCTCAAATCCGCCACCATAATCGCCCAGATCGACAACAAATACATCCTCACCACGCAGCACACCCACCTAGTGCTAATCGACCAACACGCCGCGTCCGAGCGCGTCCGCGTCGAGCGCCTCCTCGCCACCCTGACCGCCGCCTCCGCCCGCCCGTGCAACCTCCCGTTCACGCTCCCCAGCGCGCGCGACGCAGCGCAGCTCGCGGCCCTGCGCCCCGCGCTCGAGCGCTGGGGCGTGCGCTACCGCGTTGACGACGACGAGCACGCCGCGGTCACGGTCACGATCACGGCGCTGCCGGCACCGGTGCTGGACCGCTGTGTTGCTGAGCCGTTGCTGGCGGTCGCGATGATCCGCAGATATGCGGCGGAGGGTCACAACGGGTGTCCTAGGGGGTTGCTGGACATGGTTAATAGTCGTGCGTGTAGAGGTGCGGTCATGTTTAATGATCCCCTCGGAAGGGATGAGTGTGTGGCGCTGGTGGCGGCGCTGGCTAAGTGTAGGTTCCCGTTTATGTGTGCGCATGGGAGGCCGAGTATGGTGCCGTTGGCGGATTTGGGTGCTGGGGTGGGAGGGGGTGGGGTGGGGGTGGGGGAGGGGGAGGGGGGTTTAGGAGGGACTTTGAGAAGTGGATGGAGAGAGGTGGGGGTGGAGGATAGCTTTTTCTTTTTTTTGTATGTAGGTAGATAATAGGACTTTTTTTGAGAGAGATTGTAGCTTCTTTTTTTTTTTGTATGTAGATAATAGGACTTTTTCCTTGAGAGAGATTGCTTTTATATAGTTTATCACAACGACATCACCATCAACGAGTGCACATCACGTCTACCAAGCAAGAAGAAGCTCTCATATTCCTGTATATCTATCTACCACCCCCCCCCCCCCCTTCTACGATAATTATAAATCCCCCCTCCTACTCCGACGTGAGCTCAACACTCCTCTCGACCCTCCCGCCATCCACAATCTCGGCACCGGCCTGCACCTTCTTGCCCGTCTTGCCAATCTTGTTGAGAACCGTGTCGTAGGTGAGCGCGGGCTCGGCCGTCACCGTCACGAGCTGCGTCTCGAGGGATACGTCGAAGCTTTTGACGCCTGGGTTTGTTAGTGGGTGTTAGGTGTTGGGGTTAGGTGGTTAGGTGTTGGGGTTAGAGGGGAGGAAGAGGGGGTAGGAGTTGGGTAGGAGTTGGACTTAGGAGTTGGGGGTAGGAGTTGGGGGTTTTGGGTTAGAGAGTTAGAGGGAGGTATTGGTTTGACAGGGGAGGAAGAGCGCAGAGGAGGAAGAGGGGCACGGGGGACAGAGGGGAAGAGGGCACCTTCAAGCTTCGAGAGCACGCGGGTCACGGCGCCGGAGCAGCCGCCGCAGGACATGGCGACGCGGAACTCGTAGGTGTTGTCTGACATTTTTGGTTGTTTCTGTGGTTCTGTGGTTGTGGGTTGTTTCTGTGGTGGGTTGTTTCTGTGGTTGTGTAGTGAGGTGTGGTGAGGTGTGGTGAGGTGTGGTGAGGTGTGGTGAGGTGGTGAGCTTACAGAGGTAACGGTGTCTTTTATCTCTCTCTAGCTCTGCGGAGCTCTGCTTTGAAATACGATGAGCGGGATTGCGCTCGTTTTGCGGTGTTTCGGATTGCGCAATACATTCCCACTCGATCCCCGCGCTTTGTGTGCCTGGCCTGGGCAGGGGTGGGTTATCTAATCTGGAGATTTAGATTAGATCGTGTCATGGGGTGTCACTCGCAGTCTAGGGTTGGTGTATAACTGGAGTCACGCTGTTGGCCTTGCACGGAGGGTATTGGGGTTTCTCAAGGTAGGCTCTTGACGGGACACTTGGTAAGGGTACTCCCAGAGCAGGGAGTCAGTCTGTAAAGCTCTCCTCTTGCAGTTATGAGTAGTAACTATTTGATATGCAAATTTGGGTTGTAACACGGATGTTCAGTTATGACACCCGACAGTACTTGGGGGCTTTAGAGTTGCAATTGGCGCCTCGAACCTCTCTACCAGTGCTGCCCTCGCTCCGTGAACGCCTGGTGCGGGCGGTTTTCGTCTCTTGGGTTGGTGAGGTGTTTCTGATAGTAGGTGGTAGGGTTTCAGTAGAGCTCTACCTACATGTAGGTACTTGGTGTTTCTTACAGCAGGGTCTTTTCTTATCCCGTCAGTAAGATGTTGACCCCCCAGGTTGCTATCTCTCTTACCAAATAGGTCTCTCATGCAGACTTGGTTCCTCTGTTATGGGGTCAGCGTTGACAGACTAAGGGATATATATGGGAGGAAAGTGGTTAAATTTGTGGCCTGGACCGTGCACCACTTCGTAGAGGAGTTATGGTGCGGCGCACCTTAAAGGTGACATAAATTGCAAGGCGAATAACATTTTAACAAGACAAGATATTAGAAATCTGTCTGACAGAAGTGTAGGTCTAGTGATAATAAATACTTCTGTCAGACAGATTTTGGATATCTTGTCTTATTGAAAAGTTATTAGCGATGCCATTTACCTATTTTTGTATGTAAAAAGCGCCAAGACCTGGTGAAGTGGAACAGTATTATACCCATTTATACCCCTTCATTACAGAGTTGCGGCTAAGATGTGGTTTCCAGCCATAAAGTGGCTGGATTACAATGCTCTAATTGGTTCAAGGACATTTTGAGAAGCCAAGATTGTTCCAGCTGAATTACCGACATGTCACCTTTAAGACGCACCGCACCATATATTGCTTGTTCTGGTAGATAGCAACAACAGAACCAAACACGAGGTTGATATTAGCTATAGGAGGGAGGTCGAGAATTTAACCACTCTCATCCGCGAGATTATTTATGAAGTATCAATCTAGTCTCGTGCCCTATTTTGGTGTGGTTGGAGATGTAGTATTTTATGTATTGTCCATAACTAACCCTAACTAACCCTAATTAACCCTAACCGGTATTGCACACCACAACTATCAATCCGCGATATTAACCCTAACCCTAAGAATAACCCTAACCCTACAGAACACATTCTTGGCGGCGGAACAATCGGCATAAAGAGGTAATCATTGATGTTACACAAAGACAAACAGGCGGCATCCAGCCCTGCTGGCGCAATGGTAGCGCGTCAGACTTCTATGGGACTTTGGTTCTTTAGAATTACATCTGAAGGTTGCGGGTTCGACCCCCGCGTGGGGTTTCTGTCATGAAATTTTTATCTAGCCTTTTGTTTAGTTAGGGTTAGTTAGGGTTAGTTAGGGTTCTGGGAAGAGTTTTTTTTTTTTTCACCTTTGAGTGAGGGGGGTCTCTTTGCCCGCGGATGTGCTTGCATGTCTTTTTTTTTTTTTTTTTTTATGTGCCTCTAGGGCTAACCAAACCACCAATCGCCTTTAGGAACATCTGCGCCGGACAGTGAATTTCGGAGCCACTCAACCTTACGCAAAACACTCCACCTTATATCATCGAAAATTATGTGGAAAGGGTGCCTAAGGAAATTTAGAGCTCTAGTTTTTACTTTAACGAAACAGAAACGTTTCGTAGCCAAATTACGGATAATACTAGTACGTGCCGGCCCTAGATACTCTCGTTGTAGGGGATAGCTTTTCCAACAACGAGTCTAACTTGCAGTGTACCTATGCAGCACTTTCTGTACCTATGCAGCACTTTCAACTCTCACCGGGCTTTGAAGAGTCATGGAGTCTAATTACCTATGACTCACCGCGCAGGGATGCTGATCGCGATGATGGGATGCGACAACACATGATCACGCGTGGATTCACGCGTAAAGTGCCTGCATGAATACCCCCGCCGATAGCGCGTCGGTGGTTAGTTGAGAGCTGGCTTGCAATTCTCTACCCCGCACGGCGACGGAGTGAAACAATTGGAGGGAATTGAAAAGAAAAACAGGTTCTTGAGTCACCGCGGGGGGATTTGCGTTGATGCGCATTGCATGTTGAAGAGGACTGGCTGGATGGTCTGAGGGTTTGATATAATGTTAGCATCACGATCATCAAAGCAGCAGCAGCAACAGCATCCTGGCACAGCAGATGTTTCCAACAGCAAGGAAATTATGCATAGCTCATCATTATGACTCCTTCTTCAAAGAGGTCCCACCACTACATGGATGTGGAATTGTGTGAATTAAGAACACGCTTTAATTGATTAAACTACATGTACATGTACTTACCCTTAGCGCGTTCTTTATAAAAGAGACGCGTCTTCCCCGACTCCAGAAGTAAAAAACCATATCCTCATCATCCCCCATTCCCCAAAACTCTTCACTCCTAAAAAAATACATGTTTTCATCAGCCGGCCGCAAGAAAGTTCCCCCGCGTAGAAGAATAGGCAGAAACCGCATCTCGATGCCCCCCACTCCTTCCACACCCAAGAGGAAGAAGTCCTCCAGCAACCAGGCCAAGAAGCCCTCCAGCAACCGGGCCAAGAAGCAGCCTCTTGCAGAGGAAGTCGAGCTTCCTGCTGTTCTGCCCGAAATTCCGGTGCCGGTCCGGGACTTTTTGAAACATGTCGAGGCAAACCCGGGGGTGCCGATAAGGGAGCTACTGAAGCCGTATCTGGAATATGAGACGGCACTGAGGGCGTACTTTGCGCAGAAGCCAGACCATGAGTTTGTTCAGGGAAACGTCAACTTGATATCCCTCTTCAAAGATGATAATGCTAGATTGGCGAAAACTAGGGCGAGGAATTTGGCCCAGGAGACAAAGGAGGAGAGCGAAAAGTATTGTCCCATAGCTTTTAGTTGATATAGTGGGGGGAATGAGGCTAATATCTCCGTGCTTGGATAGATATATCATGGCATTGAAGGACAAGCATAGAAAAGCCTCTGGAGAGCACGTCCTGGTTGAGAGCTTGAAGGAGTTTAGAGACAACTTCAATGTTTTTAGCGAAGGGTCTTTGTTAAACATGGGTATGTACTCATGGGCTATTGATCATTCCCATACCTGTGATCAACAATGCTAAAGGAGTATAGATTGGAGTAATGTGGTTGTTGCTGGGTCGGCTGTCTTGACTCCTTTGCTTAAAGTCCCCGAGAGGTGGGCAGAGAGCAAGAGAAGCCTCCGCAAGTATTATCATCAAAAGCTCGCGCCGGCCTCTGATGTCGATTTGTTTATACACGGCATCGAGGACACCGAAGAGGCGGTCAAGAAAATGGAGCAGATTGAAAGAACCATCAAAGATAACATCCTTTGGGAGACAACGTTAGTCCTGCATCTTCCCAATACCCACAATATCAAAGTTGACCATAAATAGCACAATCCGTACCCGAAACACCATCACGATTGTTTCCCAATACCCAAACCGTCATGTTCAGATAGTACTTCGTCTTTACAAATCACCATCCCAGATCCTTACAGGCTTTGACGTAAACTGCTCGTGCTTCGCCTATGACGGCACCAACGTCCTTGCGAACCCGCGTGCTCTTGGAGCATGCATGACCCAATGCAATGACATTGATCTCACTCGTCGTTCGCCATCCTACGAGAATCGTCTCTCTAAGTACTCCCATAGGGGGTTCGAAATCTACTGCGACTTCCTCGACCGCTCAAGAATCGACCCTACCATCTTCGAGCGTTCATTCCAAAAGACCGTTGGGCTGGCCCGCCTACTCGTTCTAGAAGCGCTCCCCGCGCCCGAGGATAGAGAGGCCTATGTTGTCCAGCGAAGAACGGAGATGGGGCGCCCGAAAAAGGAATCTACGGGTACCATTTATAGAGACAAGGGGGACATAAAGCAACGTGTCAATGACGAAGTCGCCGAATGGGACTTTGAAGATATTAGTGGCTATCAGAGGTTCAGCATCCCATATGGTGAAGGCCACACCGCGAAGCGGATCGAGATGCTCTTCTTCAAGAAAGACCTCTTGCTCAACGCAGAATGGAATCCCATGAACCGGCCACCTAATCGCGAGGTTGCGCTACATCGCCATCCAGTATTCTTTGGGAACGTGAAAGATGTCGTGGTGGACTGTTGTGGGTTCTGTCCAAAACCTATGACCGATGAGGAGAAAGAGGTCTACGAAGAAGAAAGCAAAATATATGTTAGCGGCCCAATTACGTTTCTACATGATGATCCAGGAAGGCAAGAGATTGGATCTTTCTACCCTCTCGGCCCTGAAGATTACATGGATATGGCGTATGTTGGCTCGACCGAGGTGTTGTGCAAGGCGATAGTGGACAATAATGTTGAGTATGTGAAGAGCTGGGTCTCACAGGAAAGAGTGGATGTCAACCGCCGTGACTTCTGTGGGAGAACTCCATTACATCTTGCTTGCATCAGTGAGGGCACTGGATTAGAGATCGTGCAGATCCTCGTCGACGCCGGGGCAAGACTGGTGGCAAGATTGCAGGATGGACGCACAGCGTTGCATTTGGCAGCTGCATGCGGTAGGCTAGATATTGTCAAAGCCCTGTTGGATAAGAGTCTGAAGAACCAGGCAGAGAAAGAAGAGAAAGAGGAGAGAAAGGCCGAGTTAGAGAAAGCCGCGAAGGAAGAGGCTCCTGAGCAAAGCACATCATTTACACAGAAGGAAACAACTGATTTAGTGATGAGGGAGGTTGGTGATGGGGGTGCTGAGGGAGAGAATGACGGCGAGAATGAAGATGGCGACGAAGACCAGGAGGGTAGTTACGATAAAATGTCTGATGAGGATGGGTCTGAAGAAGGAAAAACGGCCACAACCCAGGGTTTTATTAAAGTAAATCCCGCCGAGGAGCCTGATGATGTATTTGATGAGGATGAGGAAGAAGAGGATGATGATATCTACGATATTAATGTCGTCGACTGGGAGTGAGTAAAGCTATAGATCTACTTGCGCTACGCATGCTAATATCAAAACAGCCACGGGATGGCCCCTATCCATCATGCCATCATTTGCGGCCACGAACATATTGTTGAAGCTCTGGTCTCCTCATATGGGGCGGATTGTCTGTTACCGATAAAAAAGTATCAATATACTCGGGATGGGGGCAAGAAGCCCTCTGATGCAATTCTGGCCTTGTCACTCGTGCATAAAATAAAGGATGCTGAGAAGAGGGCACGTATGACTGCATGCCTACTTAAATTGGGAGCAAGCTCCGCGCAAGCAAATAGTTTCGGCAGTACCACTGCATTCCATTACGCTGTTATAGCGGCGGATTTCGAAGTCTTGGATATGATGTTTGAGCTGGATAAGCCGGGGGTTATGAGCGTTATCGAGAATATTGCAGGGAAACGGTCCAATTATGGATTTAGTAGTATGGGAACACCTACGCACACACCGTTGATTTCTGCGTAAGTCTTCACATTCAGTTCGTTCTGGAGACTCTGGACTAATGGTAGGGATGGTAATTTAGGCTTTACTGGTGCGGCGATGAGAGGTATAAGAAAATGGTTTATTATCTTCTCGATCACGGCGCCAAGGGAAAGGTGGATTTAGAATCATATGTTCACCACTTTGGCGAGGAGCAGAGGCAATATGACAGCGCCCGTCAGCAGTTCACATTTTGTGCTAGTTTGGAACAGCCTATTGAGATTGCCGTGTCTGTGGAGTGCGCTTCTGATATAGTACAACGACTTATTTCCACCGGAGCAGATATTAACCAGATTACTCGAGATACCTACTACAACAACCAGTGGGATGTCACCCTGCCGGTCTTCGGTAGAACCATCTTGGAATTGTTGAGGGAGAAAATCAAGAACTATAAGAGCTCCTTGGAGAATTATAATTATAAGCCCCCGAAACCACATGTAAACAGGTGGAGGGAGCGCGTCATCTTTGGTCCAGAGGTCCTTGATGAAATTGAACCAGGAACTTATATACGCTACTGTGCGGAGAAATACTTCGTGGAGACCAATGAACTCCGGGAAAAGCACAACAAAACAAGACCCCCTCTAGAGAATGAAGAGAATGAACATAAAAAAAGTGCGTCTGTGGCCCAGAGGGCTGCTGTCGAGAAGCTTCTAGCGTCGTGCGAGGAGACAGAGAAGATTCTTGTCTTCCTCGGAGCAAAAACTTATCATGAGTTACTCCCCGAGAAGAAGGAACTTGCAATGAAGGAGCAGGCCAAGAATCATGGTCAATTCGGGTTTGGAAATAGTTACAACTCAAACTCACCTAGCAGTTGGGAGATAGAACAGTTAGCAAAAGAAGAGGAGGAGTACAAAAAAGACTGCCGTTTCCTGCCAGAAAACCAAGTCGATATTCCCTATCTTGGTGAGGGCGATGTCCAAGCTGGCTACCGAAGATTGTTCGAAGCCATTTGGCGCGGAGCCCCAGAAGACGCGGTGATCGTCAAGGAGCTTACTCTTGGTCCTTCTGGGGAAGGAGAAAACAAGTTGCCGGCGCTTAGAATAGCAGTAGTCGATTCTTTCAGCCACTCCACTCTCTTTGTGGCTCTGCGAAATAGAAATTGGGAAATGGCAAAGTTGATCTTGGCGATTGTTCGGGAGCAGTATGAAGCCCCGGAAGAGGAGTCAGCTGGAAAGCGCTATATTCTAGCCTCGAACGAGGATGGAGATGATGAGATTAGATCAACTGAAGTGGACAACGAGTTTACGATTGACAATGTTGGAGTCAGAAAAGGGTTGGCGAAATGCGAGATTTCGCCTCTTGTGAGTGGCTCTTATGTATTTGGGGTATCAATAGCTAATATGGGGTCTTTAGAAATATCTGAGCGACAGCGTTTTGAGCCCATCTGGCTATATTGGTCGTGAAGAATACGATAAGCTCATAGATACGGGCGCCCTCAGTAGTGATGATCTATGGAAGTGGTCTTTACTCTCCTGGGCAATTTATAAGGACGATATAGAGTTGTTCAGATTCCTCCTCAAAATTGCGGACGATTGCGAGGAGGACGGTGCCAGAAAATTCATTGACCATCCCAAGGATTTCGCTTCATATGGTCGTTACCGTTGTCATGTTCGTTTGGCATTGTGTCTTGGTAGAATCAGGATGCTTGAGGAACTTATGAAAATAGAACCTTTTGGCATACCATTCGAAGAGCTTGAGGAGTCTGATGAGGAGCTACAGATGCAGAAACCAAAATTCTATCAGGGCTTAACAGTATACGGTGTGAAGAGAAAGGATTGGGCATCGAGCTCCTATCCCGCATATGGTACTTATGGTGGCAGGAGGCACAAACCTGCACACATTGCAGCTTCATGTGGGAATCTGGCTTCGATCAAATGGCTCTTGTCAGAAAAACCATATGAGTGCCTTAAAGAATTTATGCTAGCGAACCCCAATCATATCCGTTCCAAGGTTCTTAAGAAGCAAGGAGATCGTCTCGGGTTCATGTTGCAAAAAGGACTTGGTGTTGAAACGCGGCTTCTACCCTTCTTATCAATTAAAGGCTGGTCCGACAGATACCCAATGGAAACATTCCGGTTCCTTCTTTCCCGGCCTGGTGCACTAGATGCAAGAACCAACAACTCGCTCAATCTCGCATTGTATGCTGTTTCGTGGGCGACTCAGCGCAGGCAAAATATTCCTGTTCTCGAAGAGCTCTTGAAGCCAGAATACGATATGGACTTTTTTGCACGCGATGGAAAGGGACGTAATGTTTTACACTACGCACTTTCGAGTAATGATATCAAAGACCTGAAGAAAATTCTTAAAATGTTGCCCCAAGAGGTTCATGAGGTTGCATGGACACAGAGATCGTTGGGAAAGAGCCAAACACCGCTGGCCGAATGGCTTGCGAGGACTGGATGTTCGAAATTGGATATTCTTAGAGTCATCTTGAAGTATAGTAAGGGTCGGGACTTAGGAATTGCGGATGTTGAAGGGAATCTGCCGCTTCATTGGGTTTGTTATCCCCTCTCAAGCGCCACACAAGTGGTTCGTATTACTGACGATTGTATAAATAGTCATATCAATGCGCTTTGCCCGGATCCTTGATGATCTTCACAGAAATGGCGCCGCAATACACCCATTACGAAAATGCCAATGGACGTACCCCAATGGATATCGCAGCTTACTCGTTTCTATCTGGTATTTGTTGCCAGCCGCCAAAAGGGCCGCAAAGCTCACGCGTGCCCCCGAGTGCCTTTAAAAATCAAATATTCTTATCCCATTCCTACCCTCCGGGGGTCATGCAATGGGGCGTCCCGAACCAGGTACCAGGTGCCTCGGACTCTATGGATGTTGATGAATCGGGTGACGAAGAGGAGCCGAAAGATGGTGTGACCTGGAAAGAAGATACAAGGGATCTCATGAAAACATACGAACTTGGGGTTTCTTACTTGAAGAAATATCCAGGAAAGAGAAAGTTGATTAGCTTGCATGATGCGAACGAGTTGGCGAGGCGTGTTGTAAGCATGAAGACTGATCTAAACACAGTTTATAAGGGGTCGGAGGAGTTTGATGGTGCTGATATTCTACATCTTTTGTAGAGAGCGGGGGTCGACACAAGGGGGGGGGGGACCGGGATAGGAGAGAGGGTCGGCATAGAAGAGAGGGCAGGCATAGGAGAGAGGGCCGACACCAGAAAGGTTAGGAAGAACTGAAGTTCACTTTTTTGTAGGAAGAATAAATATATTACTACATGTAGCTATATATATGGCCGACATGGGTATGTATCGCTGGGTGACAAAAGCTCCCGTAATTTTGCGTCTGCAAGTCTTGTCTGGTTGAATTAGATGTACTCCATTTCCCTGCTCAGCGAGATCCCTACCCAGCGAGATTCACATACAAATATTTCTTGGCTGCAGGCAGATTTTATGCGGTGGAGAGCCACAATTCTCGGTCAATAGGGATCTCGCTGAGTAGGGAAACGGAGTAGTACTTTTTTGTTCTACCTAAATATGAGATACTGAGTTTCTGCCATTATGGGAAATTTTTGTTGCATGATTTTCACCGTTTTTCCTTTTTTAAAGGTCGTATTGGGGTCTGCCAAAAAGTCATGGGGACGGGGGGTGAGACTGGATCATGAAGAATCACTCACTGCCCGAGATGCTTGACAAATGCTAAAGGAATACAAGGTCAGTAGTAACAGCGGTCTAGGATTCTCCCAAGTGTCGTAAAGCATATATGCGCCATAGCCTAGTGTGGTGATATCTATCATTCGCTGCTAAAAATACGAAAGCGACGT
Organism: Morchella sp. 2015-shanyang; assembly: GCA_024713795.1. Lineage (NCBI taxonomy): Eukaryota > Fungi > Ascomycota > Pezizomycetes > Pezizales > Morchellaceae > Morchella > Morchella sp. 2015-shanyang. The sequence continues at coordinate 3,557,256 of JAMGZB010000001.1, read as the reverse complement.
GGACGCCCAATAGAATCGACACTAGATGATCCCGGAAACAGTTAGTACGAAATTACGTCATCGAGTGATAGTTTGTGATGAAAAAAAAAACAACACGTAAGAACAAAGGGCATCCCATACGCGCATGCTATTTTTTTCGAACGAGTCAGATACCGAGTTACACTTGAAACTTTACATATTTGAGCGTAAGAATAGTAATAATTATTTTGATCTCAAGAGACTCCTACCATGCCATTGCGACATTTAAATTTAAAATTTTGAGCAATTGCTATTTGACCCCTGAATCTCAGATCCAGCGCGCCCAGCCTTCGTCGCAAATGGCTGAATGATCCGAGGCTCTGAGGGCTAGGGTCGCAATTTAGCCCTGACACCTAGTCCCCATTTATCTTGGGCCCAACCACTACCTAACTTCTTCTTCTTCCTCCCCCCCCCCCCCCCCAAATCTATCTCCGCACAACCATTTTTCTCATCACAATCTCAGCATGCCGACCATGTCAGACGGGAACCCGATGGAAAAGCCTAAACTTCTCCTACCAAGACTTCCACCACCCCCACCGAGCGGACTCCCGATCCCTCCGAATAGTAAGACAGCTGATGGAAGGGAACGCTTGCAGCATATAGTCAACGTGGCGATTGAGGTCGCTACAAGACATAATCACCCGGACCAGGTTCGGGCTATCCGAGAGATGTACGAACTATCGAAAAAGGACACCACAATTTCAGAATTGATGGATAAAGTGCTTGCTCGAAAGGCAACTCCGGAGCAGTATGCTCAATTTCAGAAGCTTATGAAGAATCTTCAGGCGGAGAGGAAGGTACCGAATATTCCCCCGCAGCCTCCGCAGCCTCCGGTTGGTCCGGCGCCGCATCAACAGGAAAATGGATCGAACACTACGGCTGGAGGGAATGGTCTGGGGGCAAACGGGACGACTAGTGGCGTAGCGCTGCTCAGCTCGGAACCGTCCAGGGTTCTGGTTATGGGGGGAACTACAAGTTTGATGGAACCAGGTATGATCGATAGCTACCGGAGGGGGGCTTCAAGAAAGAAATTGGTAGATAAGGCGGCAATGAAATCTGATATAGATCTTCCAGAGCGCCAGCCTATAGCCGAACCAAAAACTGGACCCGACCCAATGCTAGTCCATCCGAAAGTTTTCACGAATACAGGATCCGATGGAAAAAAGAGAGAAAGGCTTACCCTTTTAAAACAGGACCAGGTCAACATCGAGAGCACTCCGTCCAATTCGCGGAACAATGAGGGACGGGCTCTCGGACATCCGAGTGACACGACATTTGACGCTAGAGCTGCAAAGAGGCTCAAAAGAGCACGCAGAGAAGGGGAGTTTGAGGCGATCCAAAGGGGAGCTGGGAATGAAGAGGAAAGGGAGGGGAGAAATGGGAATGATGTTGGGGAGGGGTTGAATGAAAGGGAAAGGGGTGCTAAGCGGGCAGATGGGGCCACCATAAGAACATCTCCTCAAAACAAGTCTATTTTTAGTGAAGTTATCAACAGTGACAAGGACTTCGTTTCCAAGGTTGTCAAAGGGTGCCTGGAACGAAGCCTCAAGGACGGGCATGCTGATATCGGTCGCGCAATCCAGAGCTTTTACGAGAAGTCCTTGGTAGAATCTCAACTTGAAGGCTTCTTTGAAAGGTTGATTACTGGGAGGATAGACAAAGAGCCAGTGGTTGATTTCCAGAAATTCATTGGCGAATACATACGGAACACCCAAAGAGCCAAACAAAAGGGGACCAAGCCTATCGCAAAGATCACTGTACCAACTGTGGGAGTGAAAGAAGTTGTGCCCACTGGAAATCAGGACAGTAGCAAACGAGGGCAAACACTGGAACCCGAGATCACCATTCACGCGAGCCCGAATGATGAGTTAACGAAAATTTCAGAAGTTTCTAGCAATGTCCAAAAGATTCAGTCACCGTTACCTGGTGAAAAGCTAGTTATGGATGCTACATCAACTTCCGACGCGAATACACTCCTGTCGACCATGATCAGCCCTTCACCACCCGTGCTCGAGTCATAAGTCCAATGATCCCCCAACAAGCTGAGTATCTAGCGGAGGACGAGCGGCGAAGCCCGTTGCTTTGGTAGAACTAGATCTTTTTTTTTTGTTCAGCCTGATAATCCTTTTTCTGTATTGTTAATTGGAGTCGCGTGATTGTATTATAAACGGGGATTTTCCTTTCTTTTATCTTCTTTTTCTGTGGATTGGGAACCTATGTTAGTCAAGTTTGCGTTCTTAATTGTTGTAAATTTCTGTTGTACAGGCTGTTCCCGGAATCCGGTTCGCTGCGCTAGGTGTTGCAGGGGTAAATTTCAACCTAGGAACTGAAAATAGCTAAAATACGGCTTGGTAGATCATAATAGGCCTCGCTAGTAGAGGGCGTGGGACTCTTAAACAGAATCTCAAGGTTGCGGGTTTGACCCCCGCGTGGCGTGGGGCTATCATTTTTAGACCATAGGCCAACCTCCCACAAGTTTGAGGAAAATACCAACCTCGTTTTGGTACCGGTTTGGGCTTGGGTTTCGGGACTTCCATGTGTCTATAATGGAGTGAAACTACTATTATATTTAGTGATAAATATCGAATTAAACCGGCATTATAGGAAAAGGATTATATTCTTATTATGTTACAATAGCGTAGCGAATTCGCAGCATTTTTCTTTTTGTATGTACTATCACCTACATTTGTGATTTTTCCGTTCCTGTACTTAACTTCCCTGGCGGAGAATCTGCAATATGTTCAACATATGTATATTAGGTGTTGGCTATAAAAAAAAATCATAGTGTGTATATACTCTATTATTTTAGACACATAAAGACGTAATAAAAAGTCCTGCCATGTTAAACCTGCCTATGTCGCAAAAAATACTTCATGTAGCCGCCAGGTAAAGATGGGTCGAAGAGGGGCAAAAATTATTCACACTCAACAAAAAAGAATTTTAGTTCCATGGATCCACCAAGGAAGGAATTACACATCAACCAGGAAGAATAAAAAAAAGAAAAGAAGGAAAGAAAACTATCTCAAGGGGTTTTGAAGCTTCCTCCGGCTGGCCTGAAACCCGCCATTTGGCTTTGGCAAATTTTCAACCGCTGTCAACTGAGAGGGTTATTTACTAGGCTATAGACCCAGCTGCTGGTTTCCCTTTTTTCCGAAGGTGGGATGGCTCAAAAAATTTCGCCCAAGCCCGTACTCGCCGGCGCCACTTACGACGTTTGTAACAAAGCAAGGATTCGTTTTGGGGGTGGAGGGTAGTATCTGCTATATCTTTCCAGCCCCTCGAAACCGCTACATCGTATGGCGTACGCCCAGTCTCATCTCTTGAAAGAAGGCTTGCTCCTCTAGATACAAGCATCACCAAGGTCTTCTCGTGGGCCATAAACGCTGCAGTGTGTAGTGCCGTTCTACCTAGCTTATCCTGAGCGCGGATATCGGCGCCATCATCCAGCAGCTGCTGAACCATATCAATGTGTCCGTCCCTTGTCGCCAGATGTAATGGGGTTTGCCCTTCAACATTTTGGGCTCCGATGTTACATTTTCTTTCTATAAGCATCTTCGCAACTTCGAGGTGTCCTCTATGGGCGGCTACACCAAGGGGGGTAATCCGGTTTGAACCTGGAGCTTCAATAGAAGCACCTCGGTCTAGTAGTATCCTTGCAATGGAGGTTGAATTCGCAGCCACAGCATAATGTAGCGCCGTATCGTTTTGGTTGGTGTGAGCAGAAATTTCAGCCTTATAATCTAGAAGAAGCCGTACCAATTCGTCCCAGCCGGTGTATGCTGCACTGATCAAGGGCGTGTATTTGAGCTGGCCACCCTTCGCATCAACAGGAGCCCCTGCATCAAGAAGAATCCTCGCTACTCCTAGATGGCCGTGGAACGATGCCCAATGCAGTGCAGTGTCATCAACACTGGTACATGCAGCAACATTAGCACCTCGTTCCAGGAGAATCGAAACCGTCTTTTCAGAGCCACTGATTGCTGCTCTGTGAAGAGCGGTCATTGTTAAAGAATCCTTGCCTTCAATATCGGCACCTTCATCAAGAAGACAAACTATGATATCGTTAGAGCCGGAAGATGCTGCCCAGCTAAGTGCATTCCGGCCCGAATCATCCGTGGCCTCGATGTTGGCGCCTTTCTCAAGAGCAATCTTCACCAGGTCTGTTCGCTGCTTCTTTGCTGCCCATAAGAGAACATAGTCGCAGTTCATTCTACTATGTAGAAGTGACTTTAGGAGGATGCATAGATGCCGCTGTGTTTGAGAGAAATTATTTATGCCGGCTACGTCTAGATGCTCGGCGATGGAGATCAGTAGTTCGTTGGGAAGTTCGAAAAGTGACATTTGGTCGATGGTATATACGAGCTGAGATCCTTGAATATTACCCAGACGTCAGTTCTATCACATCTTTGAGGTCTTATAGCTCAATATCATCGTGATGGATAAAATACCTTCTCGGATCTCTACGGATGCTACTAAAGCTGGACGCTGTGGACAATGTAAAAGATGCGATGAAAGTGCCTAGTCATGCATGAAGTTGTTGTTGTTCAGCCCCGCAGTCGCGGCTCTGTCGATTCGGACGTGACCCGTTGCCATTGGAACTAACGTCAGCGGAGTGGTGGAGTAGAATGTCTCGATCCAGTCAGTTCACAGCGCCCGCGGCCTTGTTTTTGCTATTTATAAAGGAGCAGTTTACACGACAGGTAAACCCTCACTCTATCGGAAACAATATACTGGAGCTATGCCGTTCTTATAATAGCTACCCAACAAATGATGTTTACACAGCTCTTGCGTACGGATACAGCAGTTATAAAATTGCTAACTCCAATTATTTATTATATACATAGTCAAATCGCTAACTCAGAAAAGCGCCCCGGCCAAACGAGGATTAACTTTTTTTCCTTAAGCGGCCTATTCAATTAAACCTCTCAATCTATAGCTCTGTTACGTAGGTACATGTAGTACATATCAGTGTTGTGGTTTTGTAGTTTTGGGCCTTGAGAGTGTATTGAATAAATTTGACTAAATTGGCACGCCTCGCTAGCTCAATCGGTAGAGCGTGAGACTCTTAAGTGGAATCTCAAGGTTGCGGGTTCGACCCCCGCGTGGGGCTTCACAGAAGCTTTCGTTTTGTTTCATTTCCTTCCTGGTCCCTTTTGTACTTTTGGGTGGTTGTGGTTTGGGGCAGCGACGATGTCACAGTGCACACGGGCACGCAGGACGATTACATGAAATCCAGATATATAATGTCGACACCCCTTGTTCCTGGGCGCAGGCCTTAAGCTTTCGGAATGTCCTAGGCTCAAAAATATCCCTACCTGGCCTGGCTTAGTCTAGCCTGTTTAACGAAACTCTTGGTCGATCGGGGTACATATCGACAGGGGGGTTTCACGCCCACCCAAAGCTCGGCAGTAGATATCCATAATTCGTAGGAGCACATACTTGTATGTACTATTACTCGGGATCTGTCTTCACTGCAGAGATTTCGTATTTGGGTACAATTGCCCTTGATAGCTTATTTATTGTAGAGGGCAGTCAATGACGGTAATGAATTTTTCGCCGAGTCCGACCACAAGTAGCTGCATGTACATGTATGTACCTACATGTACCCAGGCTCAAAATAATTCTAGTGCAGCTCAGCTCAAGTAACAGAAGTATGGGCACGGGAGGGTCCATATATATATAACATCGGAACCAGGGTTAGACGCAGAAATTCTAAACCCATCGCTCATAGTTGTACATGGTCATAAGTTTTGTGGATATGCCACCACCACCCAGACACTCCTAGTGCACAGCAGGGGCGTGGCTGAACCTAGTCGTTCGTATATCATCGCAGGAGGCTGTGACCTAAACTAGTGCGGCATATAATATGTAATGTACCGCTCTTCTTCAGCGCCTTTCGGTGTTCGCCACTCTGATCGAGCTAACACTAGCAAGCTGGGACCGAAAAACCTCATTGTGGGGTATTTCACTAGATTCTTATGCTGCACACCTATCACTTCTCCCAAATACATGTCAGGTGGCCGTGATTCAAGTCACCAAAAATCACTCGTCGGAAAGATCTATCCGGCGTACGCCATTGACTACATGTATCTACTCGAAGGGGCAGGGTTGGGAGTTGAATGTAGTAGCAGACTTTGCCCACCTACAGCGGCCCAAAATTTGAGTCTGTCACATGGCTTCCTTTCCCTCGCTGGTAGCGTGAGTCGAGTCGATGTATACTTGAAGGAGGGGTGCGCCTCGCTTGTTACTCATCGACACTGGTATAACTGCTGGAATTGAACTGGAAATCCTGAAATACCCGGCGTTTAAATTTCCCAGCCTTCCTAAATCGATTCAACACCCTAATACTATGGATAACTAGGGTCGTAGTATAGATAGATAGATTAGGTAATGGTCTTTGAAGGTAAGGACTAGGTATAGGAATGATATATATAAGCTATGATTAGTTCAACAATATTTGAAGGTTGCCAAATCCTGCACTACATCCCTTGTAACTTTGACTGCCCGGCCCTCATCTAGATGCCTCCACCGTTTCCAGCATCCCAGCCCCTTGATTCTAAAGCGCGGTAATAAATCTCCTAGCTCCATTGGTAGTCAGGTCGTTATTGTCAGTGAGTCGTTTTCTACTATGCTCGGGCAGCTTGAGGTGGGGGGCTACTGAGGAATATAGCCCGTGTGGAGAAGAAGTTCTGGGTGCCAAGAATACCGAGTGATATCGTATGATCACTTGAAGGCCCTTTAGAGAAGTGTTTAATGGATTGACCTTGTTCAAAGTCGATAATACGTTACATCTACTACTGGAGGCTTAAGCTCAAGCTGGATAAACATTGTTCTCGAATCGCAGGGTTAGGGTGAGATGTTCTGGTCTTGGCATTTCTTCATTAGAGGACACTGCAGTCTGCACTGTTTATCAATATCCAGCCTAGAACCGCTCTAATCTCTCCACTCTCACCAATGTACGTCTAATTCCTACTGGTTTATATTCAACCCTTATCTTGCAATTACAGCTATTAGGGATTTCAATTGAAAAGCTTTTACTGATATTATATCACTGTGATAAACAAAAGATATACCATCTCCAAAACAACACCCCCTATAGGCTTTCCTCCAAGAAATCGAGGATAGTCTTGTATGCAGTCTTTGCATTGAACTGCAAGTTGATACCATGCCCAGCATCAGGGTGCATCACGATCTTTAAATTTGTCGAGTTCGGAAAAAAAGGTTCACTGGACTGCAAGATCCCGGTGCAGTTACCACCGCAGAAGGGAAGATCGTACTCGCCAGTAATAATCTAAGCTATAGTTAGCACACGAAAATTTATATGGTAAAGAAAACAGAAAAGAAAAATCAAACATACCATAACCGGCCCCTGGAATGCACTAGCTAAGAAATCACCTTGGCCGATAGTCCATAGTGTCCCAAGCCCGACAGGTCCCTTGTTGTTCTCCGCATAGTCCAAGGCCTCCGTCGAGAAGTATGGGTACTTCAAGAAGAAGAATTGGTTCGACCATTTGGTGGCCCAAGTGATGTACCCGCTAGAGTACTCTGCAAACCTCACAGAGTCCTGTAACCTCGCAATTTGGAAACCCCATGCAGTTAAGGCGCCCCTTAAGTAGTTGGAGTTGTGACCATATCCGGTGAGAACAAGACCGTCGGATAATTCAGGGGTATCGACTGCAAGGCGGTTGGACAAGATGGAGCCATAGGAGTGACCAACGTGAATAACTTTTTCCGGTACGATGTCAAGGCCGAGACAGTTTTCACGAAGCTTTGTGGTAAGCTGTGTCAAGATTTCTAGTTCGACATATGATTGTACGGCGGTGTTCGGGTCTGGCTTGGATGATTTTCCATTGCCGAGACGGTCGTAGAAGAGTAGAGAGTAACCTTCCTCAAGAGCAGAGTCGACATAGGAATAGTTGCTTCTAGAGACTTCAGGGTCCCAGTAACTAAAGGATATGAGCATTTGAGTAAGGAAGTGAGGACAACGATAATGAAGGAAATAATGATAATGAGGTGGAGTGGGAGGGGTGAATTCAGAAAGTGGAGAGATGAATATCAGGGCAATGAAAGGTAGGATGAGGGGATTAATACTTCTTGTCGAAACCAATCCCGTGAGTAAGGATATGAACGGTTTTAGAATTCTCAGTTGGCTCGTCAGGAGTACAGAAGCGTGCATTGATAGTGTAATTGCCGGTGACTGTTTGATATTGAGTTGGCACTACGGCTCCCTGATCACGAACCCCGAAAGCACTGAACTGGATGTCCGTTGCCTGCTCGTTTGTCTCAAGGGTAGGAAATTGAAGAAGAGCGTTTCTGGTGGTAATGGTGAGTGGGACATCAATGTCAACGCAAAATCTTGCAGCCGCGAGGGCGGAAGAGGCAAGAGCGAGAAGGATGGAGCTTGAAGGGATCATGGTGGAAGTTGACAGCTTGAAGGTGTGAGTTAAGCTGAAGTGAACTGAGAAGGGGAAGAAAAAGAAGCGCTGGAGGTTGGGTTTTATACTTTTCAAGTCTTTTCGATGACATAAATAACAGGGGCATTGGAGTTTTTCAGTACATGTAATCATTTCTATGCATATGGGGCAAAGTCCTTCCGACTATAGGGCTAAACATTAAGCTCCGCCTTATGCATTGGAATCACCGGCTACTAGGTGTATAGGGTAGGATAAGAAGAAACTCTATTTTTGCTTAGTTTGTATAAAGTCGGCTGTGACCCACGTTCAATTTGAATATTCTAATCAAAAGGATGACTTTATAAGGGCGTAAAATTTTTTAGTAATCCTTTTGAACATAGTAGGATATCTGTAGCTGGTAACTGTAATTACATCTACATAGTTAAGTACATGTAAGTACAAGTAAGTCATTTAACCCCCTGTCAGCACTAAATGTACATGTAGTGTTGGGGTTATTATTTCCAAAGGCTCGTGTACGTAGCACCTGCAGACGAGTGCTGTTGAACCTTAAAGTTATGCTCCCTTTTTCGTCCAAAAAAAATATCGCGCCGTTGTATCTTGGTCAAACCACGTGCGCACCGTATCGATGTAGTATATGTAAATTAGGTCAGCCTGCCTGCATGCATGTATTATTATTGCAGAGGCTACATGCACCTACGTTGCGCATATCCTCAGGTAGCTTCCGAAACGATCCGCTGTACCTTAGCAGCCTGTTATTTCCAATGCGCAGTACATACAAGATGTATATAACAATGAATGAAGTTTCCATGCATGCGTACCCAATAAACAAATCCCCGGATTCTAACATCAATTAAAGAGCTTATTCGGCGTCACAAGCAATGGGGCGGGAGAAAGCCCCAGCTAGTCCGTGCAGTTGTGCACCATATAAACGTGGGGTTAGAAGCTACTCGCGTGTTAATTAAGCCTCGAGAAGAATTCCGAACGCATGAGTACTAAATTTGAGTAGAAGTACTAGAATCCTCTAACTAGCATCTGTGACCGATGATCGAACACTACGCATAGGTACGTAATTGTTTATTTGGAATTATACATGTAAGTACTACGTCTAAAGGATACCAGACAAAATCAGAGATTAATATCAGCGAGTTAATTACTGATTACTATTCCTCTCCCGCGGACCAGCCGGTTGTCACTGAGTAAGCCGGTGCATCCGCTATCTACAGCACACATGTATTCCAAATAATTTGAGATTGTGTTCCCTAATCTATGGAGCGGGATGATGATCATGATCGCGCAATTTTTTGGAATGCTGTGCGCTACCAAGGGTCAATGTAAAGGAAGGAAAGAGGGAAGAAACACGTATAGTGGACTCGTATCATAAGAACGCCTGGGCTATTCCAAATTAATAAATACCAGTAAGAAGCGACCCCAAAAATTGTGGTGCAGAGGGCGAGCCTCTAGAACATGATACCCATGGAGCTGTACTGTGATTGATTGGGGGGTAAGCACTAGAGTACTAGTCTGTGACAAATACATAAGCTGAGCACGATAAAGTTCTAGGAGCGCAAATTGACAACACCCGGTAAAATGGTATTCGGTTAATGCAAGTGCTAACGTACAAGGTATGCCACTCGGTTGATATACTGGGGGTAGGTTAGGTTCCTGTGACGTTGGCCCGGTATCAAGCAGTCACTACCATATACCCATATACCAGGAATAACGAATCGACCTGGACTGGAATATTAGACTTTGGATTGGCCATGGTCAAATGCCTGTTGAGCCTCAATCCGGTCTTGACCAATAGGTAAGTGGTAATCCAGCCCAGTCCGATTCCTGAGATTCTGCGGTCAATGAGTATATAAAGCAGCTTTATTGGACGTACTGTAGCTAATCAGGTCTAGGAATCTTCACGATTACTACTGGCATATCGTCTCGTATGCGTACCTATTAACATAAACCCCACGACCTTCCAAAGGAAAGAAAAAGACTCCATGTAGGTAGCGTAGGGGGTACTAGCTTTTAAGAAAGTTTTGGCATATTCGAGACTTTGGTTCCCGATGTTTCCAATGACTGAAACCGGCTATTATTATAGCTGCCGTCTGGTATTTTGCAATAGCTTGGCAACGCCGTCTTGGAGTGTTGGCCGTCCTGTGAGGAACGCGTGCGGGATATTAAATACACGCGCCGCTTAGAGCTTTGGTGTGTCAACCCCACACTGACCTTACGACATATTACGCGTATTTTTCAAAGCCCGAGCTCGCACTTCGAAACGATACTGGTCGTTCGTTCTCTCTAGAAGGGCAAATGCTATTACCAGCTCCCTTGTATTTTGAAAGCCTCTAACTCTGTTTGTTCCCAACCCCTGCTGTTCCTCTCACAAACCGAGCTGGGATAGCTAACGGCTATGATAGTGTTTGTTCTCAAAGAAAGACACGGCCAGCTCATTACAACCTCATCCAGAGGACAACAAGTGCCATGAACACACTCGAAGCTCCCCGTCATTCATCCTCTGAGACCGAAATCCCACCTCCCCAAGCACCTCATCGTCGCCCGCTAAACGAGTATTCTCTAGAAGAAGTTGAGAACTTTAAGCGTCCAAAAACACACAGTGAATTCATAGTTGCAAGAGACCTTCTACTTGAGTCATTCGACCTCTCGGATCCCAAACGTCGTGAACAACATCGTATTATTTCAAATTACTGCAATGCTGTAGAGCCAATATTCCTCCGGAATGAGGGGCTTGAGACCCGAGAACGAGACAAGCTTATCACACCGGGAGAAAGTCTCGACACAAAGGGAGAAGAGATGCCCAAAAAGGAATCCAGCAAGCACACGCGTAAGGATGCCCTCGAAGACACAGACGAGAAAAGGCGACGAAAGAGAAAAAAGGCCAAAAGAGCTATGTTGAAGATCTATGCAGATCTGAAGGAGATAAGGAGAAAGAAGGCGGACGTCTTACAGCTAGAGGCGGAGAATCGGCTACCGAAAAGACGCAAAAACTCGATAGAGCTTAGCCAAATGGAGATTGATACAGATTTAAAGCTGGACAAGGCTATTGCGAAGGTGGCGGAATTGGAGACATATCTTGGTTACACTTCGGGAGACGAAAGTGATCCGGATGAAGAAGGAGCCGCTGGTCCGTAGTATGTTATAGGTTTTCGATACGACACTTTATTTCATTATATGGCCGATGATTTACCGGGGAATGACTTCTGTGGCCGAGTTATTTCTTGATGGATAGGGTAGGAGGAGAAGAAGGAAAAAGAAAGAAAAGAAAAAAAAGAAAAGAAAAGAAAAGAAAAGAAAGAAAGAAAAAACACGCACGCAAACTTCTCTAATTTTCTATTCAGCTCTTAAAGACTTTCACTCGACAATAACCCGAACAGAGATGAAAGCGATCGGTGTAAGCCTTGGTCGGTTTAACCCTGTGTTTCGTGATATTGTATTGTAGGTTACACTGTAGTGCATTTCTATTTTGAGGTCTAATCAAGAAGAATGTCGAGTGGCGTTTCCGACTTGTTAAACCGGCGGCCCTACACGGGCCGTGGCCGTCAACAAAATTCCTATCTCCGAGAATAAGAAAGAAAGAAAAAACACCCTCGGCGTTCCTAGGCAAGCAAGTTGTGATAATTAATTTTGCGGTTATCGGTCGGTACGTCCACAGTATCCATTAATTAGCCCCAGGTAATAACTACTATGTATATCATGTACTCAACAGCTCGATTATCTAAATACCTACACAACATTCCAAAAAAAAAAAAAAAAAAAAGCACGAGTAAAGGATGCTTAACTATTCGTATTACGGAGGGATCAAAATCAGGTGAGACATAGAAAATGCGAGGTATGTCCAGGAAGATCCACCAGGATCGCCACAGAACAAGCACTTCCACTAGAGTAACATCGGATTGACATCAGTAGTGTAGAGTATATGAATCACTTTCATACCTGGGCAGTGAGATTGAATCTTTTAACCTTAGATGGCCTAGTTACATGTATTGGTGATCTCGGTCCCTAGTAGTCGACATCAATATTAATAGTAAACAAACATTAGGGCAGTGTAAGGTTTTCGGGAGCAGTTTAGCCGCACTAACCCAAGCCAACGGACGCACAACACCTTGGTACCTTCCCCCCCAATCCACGCCATGCCATGCCATGCACACTCCCACCAGGCCCTTGGCTACACTCCCCCCCCCCCCTCTCTCTCTCTCCCATTTCAAATATTCTCTTCCTCCCTTCTACTCTTGCTGGTCGCACGGTCAACAAACCTTGCTAGTAAGTTAGACTTCAGTCTGGAACTCAGTCATCTAGATCATGGCTACGACGGAGTCGATTCCACAGGCCCAGACTACTTCGACCTTTTGGAAATCTGTTCAGACATCCTTCCAGCGCGAGTTTCTCAACTTGATGAGCTTCGGCTATCTTGATGACGACGCGGGCGTTTTCGCGCAGGATTCACAACAACACACATCGAACATCGGAGCTGCCAGTGAGGCAGCTGTAAAGGTTAAGGATGATATACTAGCCGCGGCGGAGGGTTCGAAGGGAGTTGGTAATGTGTTTACATATATTACCAGCCCATGGGCTGTGACTTGTCTGTGTATGGTGTGTTCCCAACATCCATCTCTACTTCCAAGCTTCGGATTGTTCCATACGAAAAGGAATTCGCTTTATTGGGTTTTTGCGATGGGCGTCTGGAGCTAATAATGCTACCTTCAGGCAGTAGTGCTGAACCGAACAATGATCTATGCCTCACTCCGTCGTCCCCTTCGTCTCCCGTTTAGGATACGATTCTTGATGCGCATCACTCCCATCGCCCTTTGTCTATACAACACCCGCTCCATTCTCCTCGCGATGCGCTGCCAATCTAGTAGTATCTACGCCGGCGGGGCATCGAGCGGTGGACTTCTATGGCATATAGGCCATGCTGGAACCTGGTGGATGTCCGACCTTCAAGTATGCAATACGGCACATATGATCCCGGACAACGAATGGATTGACAAAGCTATAGCTTGGGGTGGGCTCTCGCCACCCGAGAAAGCCGGATCGGACTTGGTTGCGATATCCCCCCCGAAGGGTAGCCTACAATTGCTATGGCCATTATACAAGACGTTGTGTTTGAGCCAATTTGTGGAGATATTTTCATGCGCGGTTACTGGACGGAATCCGGCGGCTGAGACAGGGATGACATTACTGGAACACTCGCTAGCATTTGCGGAGGCCGAGGCCCAGGCGAAGGCGAAACCTTTTCTAATCCCATCACCTGTCGCTGAGGAAAACGATGAGCAGGACGATTGGACGGTCCCGGGGGTTACAAAATCCGAAGAGGAGAAATCCGAGTCAAATCAAGTAGAAGAACGGCGTGTGAAAGTCTATAGCGAGAAAAACGTCGCGCCAGAGGTTCTCTATATCGGACTTATCTCGGCGCTTGGCCACCTCACTTCTCATGTCCTCGGGGTCTTTAATGTCCAATCTCGCTATCGCCTCCTCTCCACCGGAGTCTTCGGAATTGCTTTTCTCGTTGGTTTCGCATATGCACTTCATCGCGGTGGCTCCAGTGGAGTCCTTGACTTCCCAACAGTCTGTGTTGTTGGTTTCATTCCTCATCTACTCATTTTTACCGGAATTGCCTTTTGTGCTGTCATATATGCCTTTGCACTTACGCTCTCCTCACTGTTCCCGCCACCCCCGTCTCCTGCACGACCAAGTTTCAAATTAGGGTTCGATAATCTCCGGGCGAACCTGACACTTAGGTCAGTCAGTATCAATATGGGAGAGGACTTTTATACGACACTACTAAAATTAGGGTTCATGTGCTTGACCGCTGCGTCAGAGGCAACCTATCTCAACGAAGGTCGCGGCGTCCAACTCCCGTCCTGGACATGGCTCGAATCGCAAAAAGCAAAAATGTTGGATAGTCAGCGCCGAATGGGAGTCGGAGTCCGAGGTTCCGGGGGTGCAGGAATGATAGAAACCGGAAGAGGACAAGGGCCTTATGCAAGGGAGAGAAAAGACGTAAAGGGCCTTATCGGGTCTCAAAAGACCGCAAATGGTGGGAAATGGGGTGGTGCGGGTGAGATGGTGAGAGGTGCCGGGGTCGTATTAGTTAGGTTTACTACTAGCTGGGTATATCGTGCGCTTGGGAGGCAACGCAGGGGACCAGCGGTAGGGATAGAACTGGTAGGTGGAGAGGAACTATTAGAGGATGAACCGGAATCAGAGGAGAGCAGCACTTTATACAACCGCTTTCTTCGAGGAGGCCTTTGGGGAGAAACCGACGAATCAGGGGATTATACACCTGGGGCCAGCTTCGGCGACGACGTGTCAACTGTCAGCGGCTATTCTGACGAAGAGGACGATCGCAGCACAGTAATGTTGACTGATTCTGAGTGGGAATCGGAAACGGAATGTGCTTCAGGTCAAACTACGCCTACTCAACGCTCCCCTAACCGCCGCTCGAATCACTACAATCATCCTCCTACCTTCGGTGAGATCTTCAGCACCCCTCGCGAGCTTGCCAGCCTGCTTGACCCCCAAACCCCGGAACAACGAGACCAGGCCCGCGTCATGGCTCGCCATCTAACATCGTCTCAAATACTTACCCGCAGTGGGTACGAGCTCACACTTGAGGCAGATCGTGCGCTGCTACACCCGGGACAAAATGAAGAGACAACACTAGAGTCAGTACTGCTACACCGGCGCCGCGAGACCCATGCGCATAATCATGACGAGGGTGACGAGGATGAAGGATCGGGGGGTCCGCAATGTGTAGTGTGTCAAAGTGCTCCACGAACAATTCTGGTTTGGCCATGCAGGTGTCTAGCGCTGTGTGAGGACTGTAGGGTGTGTTTGGCGTTGAATAACTTTGCGAATTGCGTCACCTGCAGGAGCCCATTGGAAGGATTTAGCAGAATCTATATTCCTTAGTGATTCTTATTGGATTTGCTACATTGTGTATAATACATAAAATACTTACGGCTTCAGGGGTGTTGGACATGCGTTGCCTTTCATGTGGTGTCTTTTTTTTTCCCTCCTCTCTTATTTTTCTTGCCGGGATTTTGTTGTTTTTTGTTTGAGGTGTTCTACTCAATTACTCTAGCATTTATTTGGGAACCCTTTCGAACTCAAAGTAGAGGATAGGAGGAAGAAGAGAACCAGTCATACATTGAGAACCGTACATACATATGTATATGTAAATTAGGTCTCCAAGCGCATCGCTGGGGAGGTTGTAGAATATCGTGATACCCCCAATACCGTACCCAAAATTATGCAATACAAATTTGTAGTGTTGCTAAAAAACGTTTCAAATTTTTGTCCACCGGAGTAATCATAGATTATCACTCGTATACAGATAAACAACGGTGTTGAATGTATTGATTGATGCTTCGGTGTTGAATGTAGGTTCCGAGGTGTCAGAGCCCAAGGCATGGTTTCTAGCTTGATGCGACTCTATACGATAAAGATGCTATGGGCGTGCCCATAGCATCTGGGATACCGTGTGACCCGGAGGTACCAGCACTAATGCCTAAATGACCGAATTTTCCCTTCTGGGTTCGGGAGAAACATGAAAACAGGGCCGTATGGGCTAATGATCTGTCGTGAAAACCCTTTGAGAATTGTGTTTTACGGATGTCTTGGCATTGCATTTTCATACATCTATTTTACAGACAGAACCAACAGAGCCCCAACTTTCTCTCCCAAGCCCCACAGAAAGAAGACCCATGGAATGCTAACTACTAATTTTCCCCTAGGGGTAAGGCTGACTATACTTTCTCCGGAAACTCAAGCGTTGTGCTTTCAATCTGGTCCTTCTGGATGTTTGATCTCTTCGTCTGTTCTGCTGTCTTTTCAGCACCCTCGAAAACTGCGCATCGTTAGCAAATCCTCGGGCTAGAGTAGCCTCAGGTGAGTGAACATACTGAAAGCAAGATCTTCCAAACTCTTATCTTTTGTTTCTGGAAAGGTAAAGTATATAACTTCTCTGGATTAGCATTGATGGTGTTTGAAGGGAGATAGATTTTCTTTCTTACCAAGTCCTTCAACGAACAACCAGACGGTATAAACGATGTAATACCTCCAACCTATTTCTTGAAGACCGATAGGATTGACGAACTGATTGAAAAAAGAGGCAAACCGGGAAAACGTTTGGACTACGACTGTACCCTTTGCTCTCATACTGAAGGGGAAGAGTTCGATTGTGTAAGTGTATCTTTAGGCTATTAGTAGGCGTAATTGTTCAAAAGGTATAGATACATATACTTACGTTAATGGAGCGCCATTGTAGAATGGATCTAGATGAAAATATTAGATACCGGTACCATGGTGGTCGATGTTAAAGGGAGCTTACAGTAAAGGAAAATCATAGCAACAACTGCAGAAGCGGCCTTCGTATCATGAGTATTCGCAAAACTCGCACTCGCACCGGTCCATGACGCAAAGGTGATAAACATCCCAGTCACACTGACCAAGTACATAACCCTTCTTGGTGTCAGACTAACAAGATAACTTGCCAAAAAGCCCGTCACCAAGTTCCAACAGTTCAAGCCCAGGTTAACTTTGTTTTGGGTTCTTTTCGATGTTATCCCTACGGTCTCCAGGACACGGGCAAGATAGTACGAAACCAGGCCGTTCCCACTCCATTGGCTGAAAGTTCCGATGAAGGCGACAAGAGCACATCGTTTGAGATTTGCTTTTGTGGAGATGAGCTCGCCCCAGGTATGCTTCTTTTGCTCCATGTCCATTTGGATGGTAGCTATCATTTCGGCGTATTCGGCCTTGACGAATTCATTGTTTGGGTCGCCTTCGCCATGGTATTTCACGAGGATATCGTACGCCTCCTTTGTACGGTCCTTAGAAGCCAGCCATCTGGGGCTTTCTGGCACACCCCTGGGTGAAAAGTTTAGTGACAAGTACCTCTTGAGGGTTTGAGTGAGCCTACCAGATAAAACAGAGCTGGAAGGCAGATGGTACGACTTGTAGGATAGAGGGTATGCGCCAGGCCCAATCTAGAGAAGATTCATATGAGCATTTATCTTTAGAAGGGGTCATATCTGCTTCGTACCAGTGGGAATTTGAAACGTGCCCAAGGTTACACCTGCTGCAATAATACCCCCGATATACCTGAGCGTAACATTGTCAGCAACCGTTAAACAAGCTTTCATTCTCGACTAAGGGATACCTACCAGCTTACATTAAAAGCTGAAGTCAGTACTGCACGTTCCTTGTGGTATGCCAGTTCACCAATAAGCTGCGAACCCCCTACACAAAAAACAGAGCCTTTCTTAGTATTTAGGCATTATTTTCAGAATAAGAAGGGATATTAGTATTGATAGGTTACCAGATAATGCAAATGGGATTCCCATCCCAAGTATAAAGCGGGAGGTAAGAAACATTCCCACTATTCTTCTGTTAGAGTTGTGTTCGCGAATTTCTAACTAGAGGCTTACTCACAATGTACTGAGCATGTCTGTAATATTGCACCAACTACCATAATAAGGCTTCCGACAATAATAGACATTCTGCGACCAAATCTGTCATTGACCCAGGGGACAATAGGCATCATTGACAATGCCCCTAGCGAATATATTGAGTTCATAATCCCTAGAATAGCTCCTCGGGGGTGATTGAAGTCTTGCGATGTTTAGCAGATATCTCCGAAGACACATACTGGGTCAGTTTCACATACAGGAGTCCCAGGTTTCAACGGCCTGTAACCCATTCATGATAGAACCATCAAAGCCTGATGTCCACTCGACCCCCATCGCCGCAGGAACAAGAAACATGTATAGACTTCGAAGATTCGGTTTTTTGTACCATGGTGTATGATCATCTTTAACAAGATCAATGAATTTTGCGTTCACGGTAGTAGGTGGGGACATCGTGTTTGATTATTGCTGTGCTGAACCTAGCTAGAACTACAGAAACCACAAACCCAGGGTCCGAGAACAGGATTGTATCCTCTATTTCAACTCACAACTGGTTCGTCCATATTTCGATTCTTAGGATTTCTTTTTAAGATTTCCCCCACGCAAATAAGCAGCTCTCATGCCCCGCCCCTCTATCCCGTTGAGTACAGGGGTTTATCCGGATTTCAAGACCTTTGTGGGGAGTTCCCCCGCATTTTCTCATATTACGTTTAGGCGAATATCGTTGAGGCGAAATCTCAATATGAGTTTTCTCTATTTAGCCAGCTTGTTCCGGGTTCGCGACTCTATCGCATATTGGTCGAGAATGGTGGATTGTCGTTCCATTCCCCGTTTTCATTTGTTGATCATCAGACAATTGGGAAGAATTACCTAGGACCCCAGTCGCGGATGTGTTCGCGGCTCCCCGGCAGCAAATTCTGGGGTGCATGCCGAGATAGACTATGAGATCTATTCCTACTCTAGACAAGGCGAAAGCTGAGCTTTAGACGGGTATCTCGGTGTTTAGTATTATATAGTCCCGAGAGCTAACTACAAGTAGTGATTTTATAGTAAACCGCCCCCTTCGTTGAACGCGGGCGGCCTACCTCACGCGTGGGCTCATGCGGTGGGCTGGTATGCAATAGATGTCAGGCTGCAGCCTGTGCCGCTCCACTACTTATATATGTATCAGCTAAGCAGCCAAAGTAGACCGCAAAAGATCTTAAATATAAATTATCTTGGGCGTGACCATGCGATACCACTGGCGATTGTCGAACAAAGTTTCGCAAAGGGGAATAGCTAGTAGGGTATGTTGCATATAATACTTGGATTTGTCTTGATAGCACAACTGAAAGAATACATGAACTACGTATTTAAGGCCGTATACGCCGACGCAAATTACACTTAAGTATGTCTTAGTCACAGAGATGTTTATCTTGAGTGGGGCGCCGGGCTAGGTCTACTGAATTTTAGACCATGAGTACCATGAACTCGCCTATGAATAAACCGGGGTTTGACGGTTGACCTGTATAGCGTAGATGTAAGCTAGTAGTTGGTGGCTCTGTTTTACTAATTTATAATAGATAAAGGTTCCCCCCCCCCCTTTGGCTTTTAAGAGGGTGAAGGATGAACTATAGATGTCAAACGAAATGTACATGTGTCCCTTATCGCCAACGCGTTGATAAAGCTAAAATTACATAGGGTCCAGATACAGACCATTACAGAATCTTTCTCGTACTAAGATTACTTTCTGATGCAGTTTGTCCTTTGAGCTATCGATGCTGACCCTCTTATAATAGAGGGTTAGGCTTTTGTATGGGAGATGAACTGTTTGATAAGAGAGATCGAGATACAAGATCTGTTAGCAAAATTAAAGCCGTTATCTTTGCTTTTTTTGCTGGGGGTCAGCATTTACTGACAGCCCAAGGAATAGCACGGCTTGAAGCCTTCTGTGTTGCTAATATTGTTTGGATAGTGATGAGTTAAAAAGGAGATAACCAAATGCTTTGGTACATTGAAGGAGCTAAAATCGAGTGGTTTGGCCATGCATTAAGGCTCAAAACGAGGGCTGTGTTTTTTGCAATCACTGATTATCACTCTGCGCCAAGCCGACGAGCTTGTTGGAATTGGTGTGCAAGCCTAAGTAGGAGATAGTACCCCAAGTGTCGAATTCAATTTTGTAAGGTGGACTTGAGATCTATGCCATTCTAAGAAAATGCTTATTGTGGTCAACAAACCCTATTGAGTAGTGTCAGCGATAAATTGAGGAGTTTGATATTAGTGGGCTGTATAAGGGAGAGTAAAAGAAGTATTTGGTCAATCAATAGTACTCTAGGAGATAACCCTATATCACCTAGTAAAGCTACCCTGCCCCCCCCCAACCCCACTAGATAATAGTAAATAACCTTCCAAAACGACCTGATTGACTTCTTAGATCAGTGACCGATTGCAAGGGTGACCGCTGTGTTCGGGCGTAACTGATTGACTATATCATCGATGATCTGTATAGATAGTATTTTCTTCTTCTCCTTCTTCCCCCACTCTAGGAGCAAGTTATAAACGACCCGATTACTTAGTGGAGTCATTTAGTGAGAGTGAAAGGTCAATTAGCACTAAACAATCCAGGCAACTAGCACTAAATGACAAGGTCATGTGTATGACCACCGTTAATAAATGACCTTTTTATATTCATTTATAGGCAAATGAACTCGACCCACCTTTTAGTTATTTAACATTCTTCTTTATTATATCTATCATAGCTTTGTCTGTATTCAGGACATGTGTCAGTATACGATTCACTATACAGAAATCGGTCTCCGGCTAAGAACGGAGAAAAAATCATGTTAGGAAATAAAGGGGCGGGGGGGGTACTTAGGCCTAGGAAAGGGAGGGGGAAGGAGGCAAAGAGGTGTCCCTATATAGAGTAGCTGGCGAGTTAGGGTTCTTGGCCAAGACTTTGAATCTAAATACAGAGTCTGGTAGAATTATTGCGAAAGTGGGTCCCCCGCGACCCGATAATTCCATTGGCTCTTGAAAAGATTTTTGCTATGAGCACGGACCAAGAAACCCACTCTATTAGCTCTGACTTTCGCATTAATTCTACCAAACTCTGTATTTAGTTCTTGGCGACAGTTTTTTCCATTTATTAGCGAGTGTAAGTTAGTCAAAGCCGACTTTGTCACTTTGCTAAACGACTTCGTCACCTCAGGTAGTCCCTAGAGATAATGGGAGTCGACTGCAGCTGTATATGGTCCTTTCGCCGTCATTTAGCAAATTAAGTCATTTAGTGGAGCGAGAGTCATTTATATATGTAATTAGCGGGGGTGAGAGTAAGTGTCATTTAGCGGAACGAGAGTCACTTAGTGGAGTCGTTTAGTAAATGTATATCAATTGGTGTAGCTAATTGACTTAGTCATCTAACGTAGTCTTCTAGAGCCACCGGGCCCAATAACATGTCTACCTCCTTCATATCTGTAGCATCGACTGCATTCTTGGTGAATTGTATAGAGGGGTAAGCTATCTAACAAAAGAGAACCTCGTCATGTGGAGTATACCCAAATTAAACTAAGATTCGGTTCGCAGCTGCTCGAGATTTAACCATGTGCGTAATATACCCACACTGTCTCTCCATTGGAAACTGCCAATATATTCCTGGGGGTCCCAAATCTCGTATGCACTGCGCGATATGTAGTTGGTAGTGAAACATTGCCCATCATGCTGATAGCGTCCTGATTCGTATCTATGGTACTCGGGTCCATAGTGTTCCACAAAGTTGACGATCAATTCCTCCATCTCATCAATCTCTTGTCTACATAGTTAGGACCTGAAGATTCCCTAGGGCTCGTATTTGCCCGGGCGGGTTAACTAAACTCCAAAATGTATCATAGGGTTCGTGCTATACGATGATTTCATGGATGCGTGTGGTATACCTCTGTATCTCTACATACAAGCAACCCTGAGCATTGCCGAATTTCTTGCGGGTGGCCACGGTGGAACCCGAACAGCAGCACAGCTGGTAGCACGTTATATAGAGAACCCCGAACGAGTCGTTACAAGCAAGCCTATATCCTCGGTGTCGATAGTAGAGCACTAGCTAGGCCACGACGCTCGGCCGATCGGCCGTTTGCTGCTACCGTGACTTCACTATATGTACTTTTCAGCAGATCTAGGACATGTAGTTACAGTGTGTAAAGAGAGAGCACTGGTCTATATAGAAGTTTTCAACTTGTTTGACTTGTTCCAGTATATATTCTCCATAAGTTGATTTGTTGTGGTTTCACACGCTTTTTTTTTTTTTACTGTAGCTCAATTTCAAATTCGTACAGAGATCCATTAATTGTCCCTCCTAGCATAGATAGATCGATCTTCCCCGCATGGTTTCCAAACACCAAATATCACTCGGGCGCCGCACCGATCGGATCCCTGAGCACCCAGTCGAAATCAAAACTGCATCCCTACTCTAACCATGTATAGTGATAGAAAAAACCTGAGGGGTGTACGTTCTGGTACGGATGCTCGAAAAGTCCCCCCTCATTGGCCTAATTGCTCTCCATATTCGGTTAGGATATCTGTTTCAGATGTGGCAATCAACAACAAGACTTGGTGACCCCGCTAACCCCTCAAAATCCAGGGAAGGGCTACTGAATCCAATCCAACAACGTACAACTCTCCCATAGTTACAGACCCCCCCCCCCCCAGAAGCCTCCAAGAAGTTCGAGATGCTTATTCCAAATAAGTATGTCTACTCACCTCAATGATCAAGCTCTACTAATAAGCTGTGCGGTACAGCTTCACCCCAATTCGGGCCTGTATCTTTGATATGGACGGCCTCCTCATCGACTCCGAAGATATCTATACCAAAGTAATCAACATCATCCTGCGCGAAAACAACCGCCCCGAGATGCCATGGAGCATCAAAGCCCAGCTCCAAGGCCGCCCCGGACCTGCCGTACGTCGTGCATCCCCCCTCAGCCCCACAGTGTTTTCATTGACAACCCAAACAAACCTTAGGCAACCAAAATCTTCATGGACTGGGCACAACTCCCGATTCCCTATGAGGAGTATAAAGTACGCCTGGCCGAGCTGCACCGTCAATACTTCCCTACCTGCGGACCCCTCCCTGGTGTCCTAGAACTCTTGGACAAGCTTGCGGCATCCTCATCCGCTTCGGTACCCCATGAGAAGATGGAAATGGCGCTGGCGACCTCCTCGGTGGGTGTCAATGTTGAGCTCAAGACTGCGCATATGCGCCATCTTTTCAAGCACTTTCCCGAGTCTCAGAGAATTGTCGGTGATGACCCGCGGGTTCCTCGGGGAAGAGGAAAGCCGGCACCGGACATCTACTTGCTGGCTTTGCAATTAATTAATGAGCGGAGAGCTAGCGAGGGAAAGGATGAGATTCGCCCCGAAGAGTGCTTGGTCTTCGAAGACTCGGTACCTGGAGCGGAGTCAGGAAGGAGGGCCGGGATGAAAGTGGTATGGGTACCACATCCGGGATTGTTGAACGAGTACAAAGGAAAGGAGGAGATTGTGTTGGCGGGAAGGATGGGTGAAGCGAATAGAGATGACGGGCACGGGTTGGTGTTAGATAAGGGGACGCCCGGAGAGATCGGTGATGGTGGTGGAGAATTGAGGGAGACGCTGGAAGGCTTTGATTATGCAAGATATGGAATCCTATTGAATAATTAAATTAGTGTTTTGGCGGTTGGGTGACACCTTAAGTCGGAGTCGGAGGAATCTTTCTATAGTGGTACACCATCATAAACCAGTAACGGTATTTGAGATACCCCTTAGTCGTGTTTTATCTCCTATTTCCCTCTACTGAATGCTTACATGGGACTGAACCTTACTCGTCGTCTCTATTTCCCCACCAACTTTGATTGGAGGCCTTAGTCTTGGTCTAAACTCCTTCATGGGAGATCACCCGATATTGATTGATCGATTCTCAGTTCTCATTCCCCCGTCTACCGATTTATGGAACAAACTAAAGATCACCCTACAGCCCGTGCATGGGTTTCGTTGTCGTTGTGTGAGACAAGCTCCACAAGACATGAAAAAGAAATACCTTGACCGGACGAACAATCACCCCGACGCCTACATTGCGATTTCGCTTGGTGGATCCAGTAAAAGCTATCATTTACCAAAAAAACGCCAAGACCGGTTCTTAACCCAGCCGAGGCACATGTAAAAATCTTGGACCCTTGACAAGAGGTTAAAAAAAAAATTTGAAAGTAACCCCTTAAATTGGCTTTCTCGCGGTCGGGGATGAAATTCCCCCGCTGTGCAGCCTCCAGATGCCATATTTGGAGACTCGGCTACTACGCGGAGTACGGCACAGAGGATCGAATGTAAATATTAGTGCATTCTTACGGGATACATAGCTCTTGAGGTAGAGATTTCATAGAATAGTAGAAAGTACTTTAGAGAGTATGCTAGATGCGAAATATTAGTAGGTATTAGCAGTGACTTTAATAATAATGCATAGGCTGATGATGAGTGGTAAGAATTGTACTGCTGCCAGGACGTAGGCGTGGCTGATTATAAGTTACCTGAGTATCAGGAATGTCTCACAGCTCGGAGGTCCTGGAACCCGGTGCCCCCCACACTCAACAGCCTCTCATCTCAAACTGCACCGTAGATCTCGCATCACGTGCTTTCCGCTCTCTCTTACATCACTTCTTACTTGCCTGCTTCAAGCTTATCACCTCCGGAAATAATCGCCCCGCCTCCTAACAAACACAAACTCCCGATTCCGACCCTATAAATTCATTCATATAAGCCATGTCGCTCCCGCAAACCACTACCGCCTCTTCCACGGCCACAGCAGACACGGAGATGTTCGACGAGCAGCAGGAGTACATTAGAAGTCTTGAGCGACACTCGCAGCCCGCGGACCCGTTGGGTGCTAGTGCGTTCCCGAGTGTCAGTGTGGGCGATGAGGATACGGTTATGACAACAGACCCCGGTTCTTCCGCCAAAGAATCTGAGCTTGGATTTGGAGAACGTTTTCCAGAGGAGGAGGAGAAGGTATGTTCTCGGCCCAGCTGTCGCCATATGAGAATATCGCTAATATTAGGGTTACATAGCGGTTATTGGCCGAATCAAATTCGTACCGGTTATCTGGGAACACACTCTTCACATCCTCGCTATTCATGGCTGCCTTGGATGCCTACAAACTTGCGCTGGAATATTGTCCCATCTACCTGACCTACGAGGCCGCCACAATCCACAATAACATCTCCGCTGTTTATTTGAAGCTGCAAAACCCCGTAGAGGCTGTAAAAAGCGCTTCAAAGGCGCTGGAAGGCCGGCCTGGATGGCCGAAAGCTCTGTACCGCCGTGCGAAGGGTAGAGAGGCTGTAGGTGGCTGGTCAAGCTTACAGGGTGCATATGAGGACTATATGACTTTGCTAGAGAAGAATGGCGAGGGCTTGACTGAGAAAGAAAAGAGCGACTTAGAGGAGAAAGTCAAATGGTTGCCGAGACGGATTGAGGAAGCAAAAGACAAGGATACGTGTGAGGTTTTGGGGAAGTTGAAGGATGTGAGTTCTCCCCCGTTGAAGGAGATACAAGAGAATGGTTTGCTAACCTGCTTTGCGCTCGAAGCTGGGTAATGGATTGCTGAGGCCATTTGGACTGAGCACGGATAGTTTCGGATGTGTGAAGGATGAGAAGACAGGAGGGTATAGTCTGTCATTTGGGAAAGGCGCTGGAAAGCGATAATTCCTCGTCTAGTTTCTTTTTTCTTGGGACGGCGTGTACGGTTTGCTTTCCTTTTTACTAATTTCATTATTTACCTTTCAAACACAGCGACAAGCACCTTCTTCTTCTCCTCTTTATGTAGGAGCTGAGCTGTAAATTAGATGGGTGGGGGGTTACTTTACCAATTGCACATATCAAACCATAACAGTCACGAAATCTAGCGGCACTTTCCAGTGAAGCGGAAGTTCCCGCGCTGATAGTGTAAAGTTACCCAGGGGTCCTACCACTCCAGTTTCGGTTACGTACTTATTTAGCATTGGATGCAAGAGTTGGTACCAGACATGGTCGAGGGGGATATACTATAGAGTAGTTGCAGGGTATGCTATATAAAGAAAGCCCTTTGAATAATTAGCCTAATATAATGAGTAACGTAGTACTCGACCTCAGGGAGGGTTAATATAGCTAGCTGGCTGACAGTTGGTAGGTCGTGCCTGTTGAATCAAATCTAAGTAAGGTATCCGAGTTTAGGGGATGGAAAACGATCTGTAAAGTTACTTCATACGTTAGCAAGGTTTACCACTGGTCTGCCCAGGCCAAATCTGTCCAAATCTGTCCCAATACCGCACACACAACTGCACGCCTAGATACATTAATTCTTTCTGGACGTAAATAACTTGAGTAGAAAGCTTTGTATAACTGGTTGTTTCTATAGCCGTTATTAGATTGTGACCAGGGAGTGGGCCATGGGATCGAATCATAGATCATCACTCACGTGCACCGCCTCTCACCTAGCCCCACGAAGTCAAATAATTAATTGACATTTCATACATTCACGAGGCTAGAGCCCAGCGGCGGTATCCCTTTTAGATTCAAGCCTGGGGCAATATTATTGTTTATTGAGAACGATAGGTTTTTTAATGGATATCCTGTCCTGATTATAGGTGAAACACATGCATATGGTGAAGTGAGGTATGTACGTGGGGAAGAGATTAGCTACATGTATACATGTATATATGGGGGGCGGTCATTGGCTCGATTGCACATGTATGATGGACCAGAACCATACATGTAGGATACCGCCAAAACTCGAGGATTTGAAAGTTGCTTGACTTCTGTGACCAGGGGTGTAATTACATGTAAGCACTTATTTGGCTGTACAGTACCAAAAAAGGGGCTGTAATAGATACCATAGCAATACGGTATCGTGAAAAACTTCCGAATCAAATCGGAATCCCGGCTACCATAGCAATGCTGTAGCAATACCGGAGTGCCATGGCATCCCGGCAGATAAGGTACTAGATACACCCGCTTTTTTGGTACTGTACATGTAGTTACTGAGAGTAATTACTAGAAGCATATTCCGTATTATGGCCTGGAATTTACATAACCAACTATTACTATATAGAGAATGAGGACTACCATTGCTATGTATGAAGTATAAATAAAGAAATAAATAGGACTACTATCGCTCTTGCTGGGTCAATTGTTACTTGCCGGGAGCCGGACGCGGCGGGACCTTTCATGGCACAGCTGTACAGCTGATGCAAGGAAGAGGGGGTACATGTAGTGATTAAAGTTACCCGTGGCATAAGAGATAACCCGGGCCCCGGCGGATCGACCACATCCGATCCTCTATCGCCCTGCATGAAAGAATGGCAAAAGTGGAGAAGGGATGATTGGATATGTACTACCTACATGTATGCATACAGTACCAAAAAAGGGGATGTAATAGATACGGTATCGTGAAAAACTTCCGAATTAAATCGTAATTTCGGCCATTATACCATAGCAATGCTGTAGCAATACCGGAGTGTCATGCATGGTATTCTGACAGATAAGGTATGTACTAGATACACCCGCTTTTTGGTACTGTACATGTATGTACATGTAAGTATCTACAAGTATATATGCACATATGAACGAACGTTCGATATATATGATAAAATACGCCTGTGTGGAAAAGAAGACGAAGAATAAAACCCAAAGCATAATACAACCGAGCCCGTACTTAGGAAAACTAGGGCCATAGGAAATACATGTAAATAACAAAAGAGTTTTGACACCTACTGGCATGGGTAAAATATCTATACACGTAGTATATGCCATGTCGTAGCTAGAACTCCACTCTTTAATTATAAGTCTAGACTTTAAAGATACATGCATATATCGATATTTCAACAACAACAATTACATCTCTAGCTGGTAACCAAATACCCCCCTAGGCGCTATAACACCAGCGAGTCACCGGCCTAGAACGAGTAGACTCCTAATTACAGGGTAAGTACATACAAAGTTTAATAAATGAAATCCGGCGCTTGCCGGGAACGAAGTCCAAACCTAGGCCTGACGTGTGTTCTATCCAAAACCAAAGACCGTACCACCTTCGAACCAATTCCAACAATGTCCAACCTTCCAATAACCACTACCCAGCAGGGGGTTTATGACAAACCCCCTATCTCCAAGAACAGAACAGCCATTCTAGACAGCATAGCACGTGAAGACCTCATCAACGGGACAAGCTAGACCACCTCCAAGACCAGCTTTAATGCCAACTCCAAGAACGCCGAGACCGCCGAGACCGCCTTTGACAAGCTTTCCTGGGAGGCTTGAGCGTGCTTCTGCCACTAAGAGGAGGAGGAGGAGGAGGAGGAGGAGGAGAGGGAAGGAAATTATACTTAGGAGCCGAATTCAACCAAAATCGGATCAGTAGCGTAGTCTAAAAGCCGTTCAAACCCCATCCCACTTACAGTCAAGACATGTATCTCCCCGGTAAAAGGTCTGCGTGCCGTCCCTTTAACTGACCAGCTTGTTTTCCCTATAACTGTTCTTTCCCTGCGGGATTGGCTCGTAGTACTCAACCCCCTCTAGTGCCAACCGTGTTTAAATGTTATAATCATTTCTGAGCTGAGTAGTCAATATTTCTAGACTGATAAGTCTCAAAAAAAAAAGAAGAAAAAAGGAGGTTAGAGGCGGTGAAGGGAACCAGTCTAGTCTTATAACATGGAATCTAGGATTTGCGTACTAAGACATCATTAGAGAGAGCGAATTGAGGTATACTGATAGGTATCTATAGAATTTTATATATGTAGCTCATATGAGGCGCTAATCTCAGAGGAGGAATGTTTATTTATGCCCGGGAGCCGAACCCGTTCCCAGCCTCATCTGCCGGATTAGAAGAAAGGACTACTGATGAAGTATAAATAGATAAATAAATAGTTAGGACTACTGTCTTTCCTTCCAGAGTCACGTACCCCCACATTCGTTTCTCTTTTAGTCTCTTATTGTATGTATTTAAATGCCCCATGCCAGTTTTTATTATAAATCAATTAATCAACGTTACAGTCAGCGCATCCGCACTCAAACTTATATGTAGTCACATGATTCTGCCGAACCAGTTTCCTACCAAAGAACAGATGCAAGACTAGGCACGAGTTGGTACAGCGAGAGCTTGCTATAACGGCACTTTCTATAAGCTTTTCTCTCTATAACGGTAGCACTTCTCAGTCCTTTTTGCCCGGCCTTCAGCACTAGTACCTTTTATACAAGGGTAACCTCTATATAACGGTACCAAATTCTGGTCCTGAGCGTACCGTTATAGAAAGCTTTCGGTATATATGTAGCTACGAGCTGCCGTGGCAACGAACCTTTGTTCTTTCAACTAAAAAACCCCTTCCGTTAGGTTGAGCCCTGAAATATTATGGCCCAATGTTGAAAACTGGTCGAGAGAATCTATTTACTAGATCTTATGACGTAAATACCCGATGGCCTATCGACCTGAAGTGCCCTTGGGGAGCCTGAGTCACCATACCGAATGGTATTTGGATCTGATCCATTGTTACTTTTCGCTCCTTTGATTATTGAACGGGGAAGCAGAGGCGATTGGAAGCATAGTTAAACATACCGACATGATTATCAACCTAAGTGTGAATTGGTGTTACAGCGAAAGCTTGCTATAACGGTATATACCTTCTATAAGGGTAATTCCCCTATCACCTGAGATGGCGGTGCTGACCCCCTATAATAGAGATCCAGATTTTGTATGGGAGATCAATTATTTGATAAGAAAGATAACAAGATCTGTGAGCTAACGCCACCAACCTTTGCTTCTTTCTGGGGGTCAGCATTTACTGCCAGCTTAAGGGATAACGGATAACGGTAGCACTTCTCGGTCCTTTTTGCCCGGCCTTCCGCACCAGCACCTCTTATATAAGGGTAATCTTTCTTTAACGGTACAAAATTCCGGTCCCGGGTGTACCGTTATAGCAAGCTTTCACTGTATATTGTAACCAATATATCCTATCCTTTGCTTCCCTCGCCGGGTGCCATGGCTCGTTATGATCTGCACGTCCCCGCGCGCACTCTGGTAAACAGGTGCTTTCAGGACCCCCAGACACAGCGTCGGTCCTCAGTGTTTTCGAAGAGACACGATGTGGCTCTAGACCCCAACCAGGAACCTTTGTTGGCCCCAAAGAAGAAGGAGGGATGATGTGAATGCCACGTTCTAAAGTAATAGGACCTACTAAAGCATCCGCTCAACAGTAGCTGGAGGTCAGTATTTACCGACAAATTAAGTGATAGGCTCGATTCACCTCACTTTGTATTGTCTCAGCAGTCATATAAGAGCTAACTGATCCTATTGAGGAAGAAGTATCAGCTCTTCTAGCTCTGGTTGGGATTGAAAGCCAATAGTGAATGGATCTGGTAGATATTGACCCTTCACCCTCAATTATTCGACTTCTTTGGCTGTGTATAGGGGGTGTTGGCCTTGTGCGGAATAAAGATGGGATCAGGGCTGAACAAAACAAGTTAGTGGTTGATCAAGCATGCAAATATAAATCAAGGAACATACCCAGAGACCCAAGTCCAACATAGAGTTTGCCCTTGGCCATAACGAATTGATGAGGGGGGTAATAAGATATATCCACACCCCGTGGTGATGGAATATCTCTAGTACAGGCACCCTACAAGAATGCTGTAGGCGGAAGTCCAAGGTGACGGGCTATATATATACTGATTAGCTCTTTCTGGGTTCTCTCAAGGAATATGGATGGAGCGGTACCAAAATTCTTAGAGAGGGCAGTACAGGCGTCCTACAAGAGTGCTATAGGTGAAATCCTACGGTGCTACACTGAATGAGTACTTGATTGCTCGGATAGAGGAGGATGGTAGTGAACGCACCCTTACAACGTACGACGTTGTAGATTCAACAAGGCATCCAACGGTGGGGGAAAAAAGAGAAAAAAACGAGACGGCACATTTTCCATACAAGAGATGTTTCGGTGAGGGCTAATAGCCCAATATAAATACTTCTTCTGGATGGGATATACGTATACGTATACGTGAGAGAAACTTGAAAAGACACAGAAGTACATTATAGGAAAAGCTCTTGGAACTTTAAGCGTGCTTAAGTCATATCACTAAGGAGCCCGACAGATCAGTTACGTATACCGCTCGTGGCCTCGAAGCAGCCCAGATAGGGGTATACTATGTGTATGTACATGTAAGTACATCTCTTGTATGTAGGCGACCATTCTCGAGGTTTATGTAATTAGCAAGAGCTAAGCTGAGGAATACATGTATGTTTTTACATGCTTCTGCTTAATATCATAAGAAAGCCCGTCAAGCCATTAGAGAGGTCGAGTGAGAAGCTGTGACCCAAACTGCCTTTTTCTTTTCAGGAGTAAAGTGAGGTGGAGGCACCGGAGAGTGAAGCGCGTAATTTCGTGAATATTTACGAGTAGACTACACAGGTATCTTCCGACGAGTCTTCACAGTCGTCTCTATGAGCCGATACACATGCATTCCCACCAAATCGAATTGGCCCAATCAAGTAGAACACCGTCTACCGAAAACACCAGCGGTCACTCGTTTCTTGGCGTTCTTCCCCGACAGGGGGCGCGGGCGGTGGTGTCACACCTTGTACCATCCCCGAAGCCTTTGCAATTTGCCCCGTCTCAATCTCGGCCAGTATTTACTCAATTGGGGTTCTGCTTATTCCGCCTCACCGGGATCTCAGCGAGTGTCCCAGCATCCAGATCAGCTACATAAATGTGTAGATATGCATGGCATGGGTACATGTATGTACATACCTGTAATAGACAAGCAGGCAGCAAATTAAAACGCATGCAGTCAATTGGATTTGCAGGATGCTCGCTCGACTCTCTGCGGCCGCTCTCTCTCTTACAGCTTTCCTCACGCAACATTCCGACCTTTGGAGAGGGACCTGCGGGCAAAACAAAGCAAATTACATGTATGTAGTACATACTTGTACATACTCCCCATACCTCGAGTACCCAATCCTACCTCTCTAGTCTATCAATTCCAATCCGTGAATTACATGCAACCCCCCTTCCCATCGGCAACGACGTCACCTCCCCTCATATATCCCCATTCCTATGTAGAGGTACATGTATACATACAGTACCGTATATATAATCTACATGTCTCCTCTCTATATTCCAATGACACCCCAGTGACGTTGATGTCCAGTCGATACCCCTGCCGCTGTCCCTGACTTCTTGCCCTGTCAAACAGGGATTCAGGGGCTGCAACTGCAACGCTAATCCTCCAACCGGATGTAGCCGCCTGCGTCATACCGCTGCGCTGAGCTGCTGCATGCACAATTAAACCTTTCCCTTCCCTTCCCTTCCTTAAATTTCGATGCCTACCCATCGATTTTTCTAAGCATCAACTTTCTCGTGCGTCCTCCTATGAGAATTCTTTTTTTGTTAATTTTACATCTCCAGTAGATACACACCACGCGCGTGCCTCACTTTTGGTAGAACGGCGGATCTAGGCTACAATACGGTACGGGTCTACTCTACTGTACACATACGTGCGCCCATCTCAGCAATAAGTATTCAATTAAGAGACTACACTATACTATACAATATACTACTAGCTATCATCACTCCACGTTGATCGAGCCCCCGGGTATTTGTTTCAGTGGAGCAGTCTGGACGAGTTGGAGGCCGACACGCGGATTGAATCTCTAGGTAGCTTATAGCTAGACATCAGATCTACCATCCAGCCGCACAGCTAGAGTAGAAGTCTCTCCGGTGGAAAAGAGGGATTCCCAGAGAAGGTATGAGACGCGGGCGACTTGTGAGATTCTTGTTTTGGTGGGGGTGTGCGGGCACTGATTTGTATGGTCTATAGTTAGCTGTGGGACGCCTGAGATCTGAGGGGCGGTATATATATATTGGGAGATAGCTCGACACTGGTGGCCGTAAACTGTGTCTCTACGTTCATTTTTTATTATATATATACATCACAGCACACTACACTGCACTGCACTTGACTATCGCCGCAGATTCCATCTCACGGCCGTGGTACTCACTACCTCTATTACCACTACCACAACTACCTAAACAGACCTCCCCCCAAATAAACTACACACCCAAAATGGGCCTCAAAACCATCACCAACCACGCAAGCAGCTCCCCACTCATGTCCTCCCTCTTCACCCTGCTCAGCGTCAACCTCCTCGCCTACATCCTCTCCTACCTCCGGCCGGCCACGCGCGCGCTCGCGGCGCGCTGGCGGCGCTTCAAGGACGCACTCTTCTACGAGATGATGCTGCTGCTACTGCAGCCAAACCCGGTGGTGCTGCTGCTTATGTGGCCGGGGTGGGTCGCGGTCGCGGCGGCGTGGTGGTGGTGGGGGAGGGATGCTGGTGCGGCGGTGGGGGCATAGTGTATGGAGCACGCATGCATGCGTACATACATAGAAAAAAAATTTGTGAGGGGTTTCCGCCTTTTTTTTTTTTGTTTGGGAGTTTGGGATTGGGACTGCAGTTGGATACGGGGGTGTTATCGCCCTCACGATTGAATGTTTTCTTTTGTGTAGATAGAGTTTTTTTTTTTCTTTTTCATTTCTTCTTTTGTAGATGTCTTATCTTTTTCCCTTTCCTTTCTTTTCTTTTTTTTTTCCTTTTGTGTAGATGACCTTCTCTCTCTCTCTTTTTTTTCTTTTAGCATATAGATGGCTTTGGCTGTGAATTGTATATACATGATCGCATATTGCACACATTACATTATATCTCCCACCGGCGGCCGTGGGCGCTACGGGGCCGGTTCTATATTTTAATTTGAATACATGATATCCGCGTTTTTTTATATTTATCTCCCTGATACGGCGCCGATACGGCACAGCTAGGGCGGGGCGGCGAGAATCTAAATAATAGTGATAAAAATAAAATAAATAAAAAAACTGCGGCCAAACCAGAAACAAAATCAATAGATAAATTAAAAGAGTACTGATACTCTTGATTACATGTATGCATGATGCAGTTCCACTTGCTAGCTAGCGATAAGGAAATAAGCCTCGTCTGCCGGCATGCATACGATTTATCCACTATCTGCTAGTAATAGTAGTAAATTGAGAGAAACGGGCCCCCAAGGGTGGTGAAAGGGCTCCATTTTTGGTAATCCTTGTATTTTGACATTATCGTCGAGGTTGAAGAGATGCTGTCCGACAAGCCCTTTCTCATGCATCACCAACACAATTAAGTCCCCTCCTTTCACCAAGGAATCTTTCACGAATAGACCTAGACCGACAAGCCTTACCGCCATCACATCCCCGACAAGTTCCTCGGCAAATTCCTCCACTCTTCCTAGCTAGTAGTCGTTGCCTCCAAATTCTTGACATCCAAAATATTTCGAAATTATCCATACTAGTTGGTGGGTCTAATTACAAGGCCAAGTTGAAAAGTGGTGTCTTCCCACGACCTTGCGCTGTAGGTACTTCCGCCCCACTCTTTGGAAGTCCGGCAAGTAAAGCCACCTTCTGTGACCCCTCCTATATACTTATGTATGTGCCCTTTTCAGATGTCTCCATAGCTAGTCTGTAGGTACATGTAGCCAGATTTTTTTCTGGATACCTATCACCACGCCGTTGCGGGCATCATATGTCTCCGACGAGCGAAGGGATATCGATGTATCATGGTAAAATGTTAATCCCATCCGCAAAAAACAGAGGCAAAAAGATGTCCGGAGAGTGAGGGCCAGGTTTTACTATAAAGCTGCCTTCTTGGAGAGGACAGCGGCGGCCGGCGATACACAAGAAGGGATGTGCATCCCTTCGGCTTCTGTGGACTTGTGGCTTCTGTGGCACTTGTGGTTTAATTTGAGTTAAAGCGCCACCTTTCGAGGTCGGAACATTATTGTAATTCACACTTCGCCACTCTCCAGGCTGTGAAATACGCTAGAAGGATATCAAATACTTGTGTACTCGCGCGGAGCAGGGCTAGGGGCCTAGGGCTCTGGCGCCCTGGCTGTCAGGGTTAATCCCTTGGGGGCTCAATTCCATCATTTCTCGGGGACGCCAAGGCTGCAAGCCTCAGCCGAAATGGGCGCGGCTACTTTTATTAACATCACTGGCAATGTAGGTCCATAGCCACTCATAAACACTACATACCATATCCTTCACAGATTTCCCTCGTTTGTATTAAACTCAACCATGCAAGACAGGCGGCGTACGGCATGGCCTAGTGTATCAAATATAGGGCAGGTTTTTCTAATACTCAGAGGGCTCCTGTATCCATTGCAACGCCTCACCACGTAGCGTCATCATCAATTGTCCCAATCGCAGGGAAGCCCTGGAATTTTTACCAGGCGTTCTTGAGGATTGACCTTGGGGGTTTTAGCGGGAGTAGGTCTTCGTGAGAGAATAGACAATGTGAATTGCAATGTACTGTCGAACTGATGATTTTAGGCAAAGGAAAGGGCGAGAAGCTCTCTCTATATAGTACAGTTGTTAATAAGAACAAGTGTCTTTAGAAACAAAAGTACAGTTAGCGACAACCATCGATCTAAAAAAGCCCAGCAAAATACCAAGCATGCTCTTATACAATTAAAAAGAATAAGAATAAAAACCAACCACGTTCACCAACCGCCCTCTCCGTGACTCTAACAGAGCAGAGGAAGGGCGTCTCTTCAATAGGGAACACCAATGTAGTCTGCAATCTGCCGCCTACGATCCTCAACCAGGGTTTTCGCAGGCAAGGCTGGAAGTCCGAGTGCTTGAGAAGCAGCTTGAAGTTAATTTTCTGAGAATCATGAAATATTAGCAAGGACCACATTTACTAATTGCTAATAGGGAATACTTGCCAGTAAACGTAAAAAGGTGACGGGGGGTTGCCGGCAATATATGGTCATTCGGTATCGCAGCTGGGATCAGAGCGGTGCGAGCTCACTAGTAGAGGCATTATACAGCCTCATTGGCAGAAGTTGGTGCCTGGTTGAACTGTGAGTCATGCTGTCTGGCCATACGAGGACAGGCAAAGACTTACTCTTTTTGAAGCAGCCCAACTTGGTCTTGTAGTTGCGGGGGTATCACCCCTGAGTTCTGCAACCTGACCTCCGAGTTGTGCTTGTACTTGTGCAATCTGTGCAATCTGTGCAATCTGGTCTCGAAGTTGTGCTAGTCCTTGCTGGATTTCGTTACTCTCTTCTTGGACTGCATTGATCTGCTGTTGCAAAGCATCTCGGTCGGGAGTTTCATCTCGAAGGATTTGTAGACCATCGGCATTAAGGCATTGGAAATCTTGTTGAGCCACCGTTTGAAGTGTAGAATTGTAAACGACGAGCTGAGTACCGAAGAAAACAAAGGAGAGAGAGCGAAAGCTCTCTCTTTATAGTTACAACTCCAGAGGCCAAACCACCTCTAGCTAGTACAATGGTGCGTACACAAGCATACAATGATACGTTTAACACCAAACAAGATGAAAACATAGCAATGATTGACCACAATAGAGAGTATTTACCAAATATCAAAACGCCACATACCTAAACCGTCAACCTCGGCCAGCCTTCTAAAGTGGGGATGTTTGATACGCCCAGGGATTTTTATATCCTGCCAGTACCAGGGTATTTCAGTACAGTAAGCATGAAGAACCGTCGCATTCAAAGTCAATTATTGGATTTGACACAATAAATACATCTCTTTCTCCAATCACATCCCATCCCATATTTAATTCAAGGCAATCCCCTTACTAACTAACTGGTGCACAGTCCAGATAGCGAATTTGACTACTTTCATCCGTCCATGGGATACGAGGGCCGTTCAGGAGTGGGTGCATCTGTACCAATCCGCAAGCCCTCCGTCGCAATCCCCCAAAACCCAATCTCCAACTGCACCACCTGCATCACAAGTGCCTTCGTCTCCTCCTCCCGCCACCCTGCCACCCCGCCCCTCACGCCCACGGCCTCCCTCTCCAACGCCTCCACATACTCCACAAACTCCGCGCTAGACCACCACTCCACAAACCCTCTAATCCCAGCGTCCAGGCGGCCGTCGGCAAACGCGGCGCCCCCGCGCACACACACCATCGCATCCAGATACACCCTCTCGCAGATCCACAGCACGGCCAGCAGCGCCGTCCAGTGCGCCGTCGCACACAGCTCCATCAGGAAGGCCATGTACCTCCTGCACCCGTCTGCGGCCGCCGGCGCCAGCGCCGTCAGCACGTCGGCCGGGCTACGGCCCGCCGCCTCGGCGACAGGGTCCGGGTGCGGCGCGGGCAGGTCCGGGAGCGGTACCCCCCGCGTGGAGGCCTTGGCCCGGAAGAGCGATAGCTCGGAGTGCAGCACTGTGTACCCGCCCGTTAGTAGCGGGTGTAGGTGGGAGGCCGCTGGGAGGGCGGCGATGAGCTGCGCGAGGAGGTGCGTGTGTGCGTGGACGTAAATGTAGTCGTTGTAGAGCCAGGTATTGAAGTTTTCGGCGGGGAGGAGGGCGTCGCGTAGCAGGGTGATGAAGGGGGCGGAGGTGGTGGCCGGCGATAGGTCCAGGGACCAGGCTTCGGTGAGGCTGCGGGGAGCGGTCATTTCCTTTTTTTTTTTTTCCGATATGGGCTGAGGTGAGTTGACGATAATCCAGTGAAATGTTCTGTCTGAGGGGTCGAGTGGTTGTTGTAGGGCTGCAGGCGGTTAGTGATGGACTGATAATTGCTTTTTCTAACTATGTACATGTTGTACGTACTCACAGGGAAAAAACCGGCGGGTCGATCATTGGTACCGACCATTGGTACGGCCAGTAACACTGCCCGGGGGTCCACCATCTTTTGGCTGCTGGCGAGGAGATGGAGGGCCCCTAGTTGCTGTGGGGATATAGACAGTCCGGGCCGGGGTATTGTTATTTTTATAGACAATTTATCGTTGTAGAAAGTCTCAGCTAGGTGCCCTAGGATTAATCATTATTACTGAAATTAACTGGATTAGGGAGAAGAATACAAGTGCACTGCGCTATCGGAGGCGTAGTGGGCTACTGTAATTACCAACACCCCAAGGGAGAACACTTCCACTACTAGCATTTTCTATAAGGGTGCCCATACAGTTCTAGCACAAGGAGCACACACTCCCGCAAAACATCTTCCCAGACCGCTAGTGTACATGGTGGTCGAGATCTACTATATATGGAGCTTACTAAATACAATTGAACTCTCCAACAAGCGTATAACCGCCTTATAAACAAGAGGATATATTCTCACTTAGCTAGCGCTCTATACAGGTACCAATTAAGTCCTGGCTGGCACCGGCGTGCTCTTGGTTGTGCTCTGTTTAGTTGACTTCCGCTCCGTTGGTAGAGTGTATGTGTTGGATGGAGGGTGTCAGGGAAACGGTTTGATTGGCCTGCTTATCATATTTCTACATGTATGTATCGGTATGTATGTACAGTACCAAAGGGGTGTGTGGATTCGCTACGGCATCCCCGTTAAATCTGTTGCTAAGGTTGTAATGATATGGTATTAGTATTGTATTTTTCTCGCTTTCTCATACCCTGTTTCTTGAAAGAGAGGCTCAACCCGGGCCGCGGGTTCGAGTGATTAGACATGAACCTTTCCAGTATAATTAAATCAATGATCAACCATATATCCCCATCCTCTCTTATCTCCCCCTATGACGTTTTAGACATCTTTGGTGGGGATACTAGAAAGTACTTAACTCATATAGGTATTATATTTCCTACTATGCCCCTGCAAACTCCACTAGTTTCCCTGGTATCCCTCCGTAAGCTCAAGCTCGGCTCAGGTGATCAGTCAATATTGCAATTCGCTGCCGCTGAGTACAAGGGCATTTTTCTGCCAAGAATGGTTTGGCCGCGTTAGGGCTAAGAGAGCCCGGATGACCTAAGTATATATACTCACCTTAAGCTTTTGCTCCGCTACCTGTATCCTATCCTCCTTTCCTTTATAGCACCTAAACCTCCTTTTTATAGTCATAAAACATCTTCATCAACCCAACCCATCATCGTGGTAGAAGCTATCTATACTTGTTACTTTCAGTCGAGAATCAAACCACTAACCTTTCTGTGAGTACTTTATTTCCTTCTCATCCTTTAGCAAAGTAGAGCTGCTAGAATATTACTCCGCTGCTCGATTTCATCTGATGTTCATCGAGTTTGATTTTCGTATACTAACACATCATCAATTATTCCATCAAAGAAATAACTATCATCTATGGCTGCTAACTTCACCGTTACTCCTACGGATGGCAACGGTGCCAATCCGCGGCCTTCAGCCCCACTCGTCCTAGATAGCTATTTCTACGAGGGTGCCGCAGAGTTGCCTTATGACTACAGTAATGGCTACTTCCCTCGTCAGTTCCCTGGAAAGCAAGAGCATATGAACATTGGTAGGTGTTTTCCAGTCAGCTTTTTTATCCATCGGTTACTTACTTGTGACTGACATTTGCATTAGTGAGACGCTACTTGGAAGTAGTTGGTTTCATCCCCGAAGAGTATCTTCTCAGAGAGACTGAAGGGTTTTATAACTCTCTTGGAATCGATGGTTAGTTTTTCCTGTACTCCGTTTTTTCCTGCTACTCTTATGACTAACAGCGTGTTTATAGAGTCATATTTCAAGACTGAGACGGTTGTAAGTATACTTTTTCTTCCGCCTAGAGAGGGCTTCCGTTAAATCTCCATAGGCGAATATTGCCAGAAATATCATGTCACTCTATGCTGCAAAGATGCATGCGTTTTCAGCAGGAAAAATGCTTGATATTCATTTCTCAAACGAGTCAAAAGGTACGCAAAGCTTCCAGATAAATCGATAGGCCTGTATCTGACCTTCCATCGCAGAGAGTGCTATTTTCTTTGACAGCACAAAGCCCGGTAGGTCAGTCCCTTCAGGGACTCGATACGAACAACACATGGACACCAGGTACCTTAACAGGTCAACCTCCCAAGAGGCCTGGCGCCTTGAGTCTTTCAGATCAAAGGCCTTTGATATGAGATGTTACTTTCTCAATCTTTGCAAATTCGTTAACCCAACCCCGCAAGAGGGCGAGACCAGCCTTAACGTCATCGCAGACAGGGTGTTCCTGGATGAGATTACGCCAAACACTAGGCAGATGTATCAAGAAATGATCAATATTGTCGTGAGGGTCACTGGTCCGGTGATAAAGATGGTTTCAATAAAAAGGACTGAGATGCGTCTCGTTATTGGATTTAAGCAAGGCTCAACAGTGGAGCTGTTTTCGGGCCTTAGTGATCTTTATCACTATTATGGTTGTACTTCCGTGAGGAAGTATGTTGGTATATACTCCCTCAGGAATGGAGATGGTAAAACTTGAAGCCATCTTTGCTAACTATATGATAGAGCACTTCTCCAACGGAGTTACAATCATTTGTCTTTACTTGACTTCTACCCCAGGTCTTGAGTGTAAACCGATCTATCCACCTATTGAGGTACGCATCGAGCAGATCGCGAGGGAGGTGAGCTTGTTGTACTGCATTCCCAGGGGCCTTTTCCAATCCCACTTTATGAGTGGGAAATTAAGCCTCCAAGAGAGCACTTATGCTCATTGTGTTTGCCACTTTGCTGGCCACCTAATGAATGGATTTGGTAGGCAACCATTACTTTGGATTGGCCAGTATTAAAACTAAATTCCAATTAGGTACCGAGCTTGCCACTTTGTCGGAGCTTTTAGACCCCCAAAACACTGCACACGCTGAACTCATGAGGAATCTCAAGCGTCGATTGTCTCACGAGACCTTTAACCCATACTACATCTTCAAGTGCATCAATGAGTATCCAGACATCGTCCATTTGTGCTATTTGTCTTTTGCAACCACACACTTTCTTCAACCGCGTTGGAGAAGTTCAGGGCACTCTATACAGTCCTTTATCAGCTCTCAAATGTTGAAAGGTGACCCAATCTTGACCGATGAAGAGTTGAAGGCGAGGATCACCACTAGGGTTAGTAATGAGGATTAGGAGAGAGTGATGAATTACTTTATCACTTTTAATAATCATCTACTGTTAGTGAAATATCTTAAAATTGTTTGTAATTTCTTGGC
This sequence comes from Morchella sp. 2015-shanyang, assembly GCA_024713795.1. Classification (NCBI taxonomy): domain Eukaryota; kingdom Fungi; phylum Ascomycota; class Pezizomycetes; order Pezizales; family Morchellaceae; genus Morchella; species Morchella sp. 2015-shanyang. The sequence goes on along the minus strand of JAMGZB010000001.1, from coordinate 3,516,422 downwards.
TAACGTTCTTGTTCAGCAAAACAAACTTCTATACACCGACAAAGGTTGCTCTCAGCTTCCGTCTATGTCCGAGATTTTTGCCGGCGAAAGAGTATCCCAGCCTCTGTTTGGGATGTTCATGGTTATCAGATCGGAATTTAAGGGGTTTCATTTAGTCCGTCTCCCAACAAGATTATCCCCTTCAAAAGTCATCTTCACTAACAATATAATAGAGATTCCATGACATCGCCCGTGGGGGTATCAAGATTATCAAGAGCTGTAATGAAGAGGTTTATACCCTCAACAACCGTGCTGTTTTTGACGAGAACTATAACCTCGCCCAAATCCAGCACTGGAAAAATAAAGACATCCCAGAAGGTGGGGCCAAAGGCCTTATTCTCATCGGCGCTAACCATCAGGATAAGGAAGTCTGTGCCTTCGAAAAGTATATTGTTGGAATCTTAGACCTTTTGTTGGTAGATCATTTGCCAGGCATTAAGGAACCAGTAACTGGTCTGCATAAAACACATGAGATCCTCTTCATGGGGCCTGACGAGAATACCGCCGGATTGGCCGATTGGGCGGCTTTACACGCAAGAAAAAGAGGTGCACCATTTTGGAAGTCTTTCTTTACTGGTAAAAGTGCTAGATATGGGGGCTTCCCCCATGACACGTATGGGATGACTTCTTTGGGAGTCCGTGAATATATTCTTGGAATTTATTCAAACCGTCATATTGACCAAAGAGAAATGTTGAAGTTGCAGACTGGCGGGCCGGAAAGTGATATAGGTTCTAATGAAGTTCTCCTAAGCAGTGAAAAATACGGTGCTATTGGTTTGTTCATCCATCTTCCGCTCACCCACTTCTGACTTTGTTTTTTATATTTATATTAATTTCTCATGCTTCTAGTTGATGGATCCGGTGTTATCGTTGATCCGCGAGGGTTAAACCGAGACGAACTAGAAAGGCTTGCGAGAGAACGCCTCATGGTTTCGAGCTTTGACACGACACTACTTTCTGAGGATGGATATAAAGTCCTTCTTACAGATATAAACCTCAGGCTCCCAGACGGTGAAGTAGTTCCAAACGGCACTATCTTCAGGAATACGTTCCATCTCCGTAGTAAAATCATGTTTGATGTCTTCATCCCATGCGGTGGAATTCCGGACTCGATTAATCTTTCCAATGTCGTGAACCTTATTACTGACGGGGTGTGTATCATTCCATATATCATTGAAGGCAAGGATCGGTTCATCTCCCAGGATGCAAGATTGAGATTGGAAGAAGCGGGTGCCATCTTGATCAAGGACGCCAGTGCGAACAAGGGTGGTGTCACAAGTTCTTCCATGGTGGTGAGTTAACTTTAGTCATCCTTCTCGTCCTATGCTTTGTTTTAAAATACTAAAAACCCCAACTCTAGGTCCTCGCAGCACTTTCTTTCACCGATTTCGAATTTACGAAAAATATGTGTGTGGTTGATGGCCTTACCCCAGAGTTCTATACATCATACGTTAAGGCCGTACAACGCATCATCCGCGAGAACGCAAAACTCGAGTTTGAAGCTCTCTAGCGCGAAAATGCTGCTACCAAGAAAAAGTTTTCCGTCCTCTCTGATGAGCTCTCACTGGCCATCACCAAACTCGACGAAGAGATTCGCGAGACCGATCTCTGGGGAAATCCTGCCCTGAGACGCAGCGTTCTTAAGGAGGCCCTACCAAAATGTCTAGTACAAATTATAGGTATTGATATGCTCCTATTAAGGGTCCCCTCTACTTGAAGGCCATCTTTGGGAGTTATCTCGCTAGCAGATTCATTTATGAGTACGGAACTCATCCGAATAAATTTGCTTTTTTCAATTTGTGAGTTTCTATCTTATAACTGTCTGAATACCCCCGATAATATAAATTCTAACTATTCTGCGTATCTAGCATGAACAGAAAACTCCTTTCTGCATCGCAGCTCTAACATCTAAAAACGGGGACTATAATTTCCATTTCCTTCAATTTTTAACATGAATCTTTTACTACAACTACATATTTCTTTTTCTCTCGACTCTAGAATACTTGGAGTTAATTCGTCAGACGGACATAAACCTGGGTGTATTCATAAAAGTAGCTTCGTGAATTTAATTTCTAGTAGCTGAATCTGTTACTGCTATCTAAGCTATCCTCGTATCCTATTTTTTAAATGTACGAGTGAAAGTACCTCTAGAGTCTTTGGCTCTAGCTCTATGGGGTGGTAAACATGATTAAAGCACAGACCTTTTGACCAAAATGGAGCCATATATAATTCCAATATATACAAGTAGAAGTCTATTGTTACCCAGTGGGGAACTTCACCACCGGCGGAAAATTTTCCTAAGTTTTGGTATGTAGTATATTAGAGCATAAAGGCTGAGATTTAGGCACGTACAAGTACTGGAACTTAGTATTTGTACCACCTGTAGTAAGTAATTTGCTGCCGTTGATAAATTACTTTGACACATCTACCGCCCGATGCAGCTCCAGAAGTATATTAAAAATTAATTTTCCTTTCCATTGGTATAATATATGAGAGTAATTATAACCAGCTCCATAATTACATGTGACAGCTCTGGGATAGCTGGTGAGATTGCGTTGGGAAATTACCTACATATGTGGGTAATAGTTCAACTACGTATAACGTAGCAAAGTTATCCGGGAGTAATAGTATCTCTGAGTGTACTGCCAGAAAAGTGTACTTGAAATTTGAAGTATGAATTGTTAATGCATCGCCGTTTCCCTCCATCCTTTATAGACAAAAGCACATAAAATGAATAAACCTATTTTCGAAGGGATTAAGAGGGCCCGCTACTGTCAATATTCGCCTCTGACCTGCAGATTGCCTTTTTCAACTGTTAGCTAGGCTGGAAAAAGGATGGGGGCTGGAGATAACTACCTTTTAGTCCAACGTCATTTCCAAAGCTAAGGCTTCCTCCAACTCCTCCTCTGGGACGCAAGTTTCCACTTATTCCATCGAGAATAGGTCGTTTTGATCTTCTAGATGCGGTTGTGAGGTTTTCACCTTGGTACCTGCTTGACATCTGAGAATTATTTATCCCCGAAACTGGCATTAGGCGTTGACGGTGTTCCTGGCTCCTCATTGGGGTAGACTCTGGGTCTGGAGAAAGGGGAGGGAATTAGTAAGTAACTTATTCTTTCTTTTACATATAGAGATCTTTACCATTGAAATTTCCACCTCCATTCCTTCCTAGGCCATTAGTCTTGTATCTTTGGGGCTGTCGCAGAGGCGGTGCCATACTGATCCCACCCCCCTGGTCACTGCAAACACTGCTTCCAGCGCTTCTCGGCTGCATACCTCCGTTGATGTTTCCAATGCGAGCCCCAGTCATAATGAAATCAGACTGCCCATCATGACGTTGTCTCCTGTTCTGTGGCCCTGGTTGGACATGATGTGCAGCAGCCAAGTCTCGCAAATGAGGTGGATGATGTGTGGACGCGCTTTGCTCGGCGGACATGAGAATGGCCTGGTTAACGTTCTCAGACGCCGCGTTCCGAACTTGCGAGATGAGGGTGCGTCGCTTTAGTTTATCATAGAGTTCCTACAAATATAGTAAGCTTGGGGGTGTCCACACCAAAAACTGGAAGCGGCGCAGTACCTGAGTCTGTGCTAACTTCCGTCCCTTCTCACGCCACCCTTCCATCAGTTCATGGTTTTTCCTCCTGAGCTCTTCCTCTGCAGCCGTCATGGCGGCAATCTTGTCCCGTAGACTTCCGATCTCTGAGTTTGCATCTCTGATAATTTTATCTAGCTGCCCGCTCAGTGTATTGCTCCTTTCAGTCAAAGATTTTGCAAGGTATTCCTGGTAAACACTATAGCCAAAGTCAGTATCTCAGTCCAGGGACGTAAGCCTATGACTCAGGCGTCTATTATAACTAACACTTCTTGCGTGACCTGATATGTCCAGAACCCCAGTCCTTTCGAGCAAACCTCCATGATAATCGTTGGGCTCAGGCCGCTCAAAACACTCGTTTTGTAGTCATCACTTGGATTCAACGCCGTGATGACTGCATCGTCTGGCTGAGAAAGTGTTGTTTCGCATGCTGGACACACTCTCTGGCCGTTTGGTGGTGGCTCGGTCAGTTGAAGAGATGACGCGCAGGAAACGCAGAATATGTGGCTAAGAAGATATCAGTAGGAAGTAAGGTGTACATCCTATGGAGATAGACATGCCTACAGGTGGTAACGGCCGCCCTAATATCGAGTTGTTCCCGGCAGCGAAGATTATTACAGCGGAGGGTAAAGCCGTCCATCGTATTGAGGATCAGTTATATCTTTCAGGGTAACGGTCTCGGTAAAAAAAAAAAAGGGCTAAATGAAGTATTGAGGTAAGGGTGTTAAAATTACGTAAATCTACATGTAGCTACCTACTTATACGTTATATACATGTAGTCAGTACACGTTTCTTCATTAATGTTTACAAGGCTATTGACCATAAATCACGACAGCTGGTCACTCTTGCATAAAAACTCACTCGATCCCGCCTCTTCTTTTTTTTTTTTTTTTGGTTTTCCATTATTGGATCTCGCCTCTTTAATTATTGATTGATTGATTGATAAGTACTTCATGCATGCCTCTTTAATTAGGCATTAGACTAGCTACATAGGTCAATTTTGTTCAGAACAATGAGAAATTTTATGATCTACTCGTGCTTGATACGTCAGAATTCAAGTAAACAGAGGAGAGGCCGTTGACCACAGCCCTTGCAAGCATCACCCATGCTCACTCGGCATAACCCGGCCTTCCTGCCACTAATCAACCAGCTCTTCCTCCCCTATAGCTACTCAACCCGTTCACACCCAATACTAATAGGGAGCATAGGACGCTCGATTTCAACAAACTTCATCCTTTAAGGATGAGATACTTACTACTTCGAGCATTTCCCCCTATGAACACAGGTCCATTCTTATCCGAACCAGGGCTTAGAAGTTTTAAATACCGCTTTAATGATGAAAAAGAGGCTCGTGACCTCGTCCTTAAGGGCCTAAAACCTGCTATATAATTACATGTATGTATACTCGATCGTACAGCGTTACTTTTGCAACCTTCGGGTTTACAGCGTGTGGTAAAACTACATTTACTTATTGAAGAGTCCTATTAGCAGACCCCTGTTTCTATATACAATAATTCTATCTCTCGATAATACATGATTACCTGGCCCAATCACTTAGGCAAACCAGGCCTCGATCGGACAAATCACTTGATGATTATATTCCCGGATGAATAAATACATGTATATATCAGAGATACATGCACTTACATACAATGTATGTACTTATATCCACTCCATATTAGTCCAAGGGAAATGTACTCGCTCTCCTGGTTATACCCATACCTCTCGGGACTGTACAAAAACCCCAATCTTCATAACCTTTGTAAATCAGGCACAAGGCCAGAGTAGATGACGCACGGCTGCTGATATCACGACATTTACGGAACATGTGGGCTGGTGAAATTCTGTGTCTGCATGTAATGAATCCCATGCTTTTAATGGGCTTATTGACTACATGTACATTACTAACAGGGTACTACGTATGTTCCGGAGGCATTCCGTCTAGTGAGCGCTCTTACTGAGTGTCAAAGGTGGGTCACATCAAAAGTATACAGCTCTTAACCAGGAGTTATAGGAAGGCCTCCTGGTCTCCTCCACCTTATTTTCCAGCTCCACCCCCTGTCCTTCATTCGACGGATTGATCTTGAATCACAAGTCTAACTAGTACTATTGCTTCCTATAATGTCTCATGTAACCCGATGCAAGTTTGCCTTCCTAACTACGTGGGCAGCTCATTACGCTAACTTTGTATGCATATTTTAATTTTGCCTTTCAGATTTTGGAATTACCTGCCACGTGGAGCGAATAATAAGGAGGCCCGGCCCTTCTAACCCTACCCTGAAAATATATCTGCGCAGTCTTGCGACCCTCCCAGAACACAGAAGCTACATCGTAAGGCGACTTGTTGATTAAACATCCACTAGAAGGGACATCTTGACAAAATATTTTAAATTAACACACATTTATCGGCTTGGTGTATCAAATCTAGCTGCACTCATTCAATCCCCGGTTCTTATTGGCCAGAGGACTAACGCCGTGGCTCTATTCTCTATGAAGCCTTGTTCTCTATATTGATACAAACTTGCCTCGAGGCATACATAAATCACCGTTTCATCGTCTCCGTTCTTCATACCCTCAGGGGTTGGAAGTTTTGAAACAAGCGGTTGGTGCGCAGCAACCCTTGTACTGTGTCTCTAAAGCCTGGTTCTTAGGTAACTACGGGGGCATTTACAGACCACTTCGCCAAAAAAGGTCAACGCAACACAATGCAACGCAACCATCAACCATCAACCATCAACCACCATCATCAGCCATCAACAACAATCACTAAAGAGGTGCTAGGACAAGTATTAATCACTCTATTCAATCAGAACTTGATGCTAATAAGTTACCCAGCTCCCTACTGCTTCCTGCTGCCGAGATTTGCGCCGAGACGAGAGACTTTGTAGGCATTGCCTTATCCCTCTAGGGATTGATGCTAATAAGTGGCCAGCTTCCTACTACCTCTTGTTGCTGAGATTTCGTGCCGAGGCTTGCCGAGACTTGGTATGAATTGCCCTTCTACTTAGGAGTCTTTTGCTAATGAGTGACCAGCTTCCTACTACTTCCTGCTGCCGAGAATTCGCGCCGAGGCCCGCCGAGACTTGGTAGGAATTGCCCTACTACTTAGGAGTCTTTTGCTAATAAGTAACCAGCTTCCTACTACTTCCTGCTGCCGAGAATTTGCGCCAAGACTCGCCGAGACCTGGTAGGTATTATTCTATTATAGCAGGTTTTGATGCTAATAGCTAATACAGCTTTCTCCCGCTACCTACTACTTCTACTGCTTATCGTTCGTTACTGCCTGAATTAATTGATAAGGTTTGTTTCCCTGTCTGAAGCAAACTCAGTGTGATTTTACTCGTGGGGACCTTTGGCTTTTTCCTACTATGTAGGTCACGGCTTAATGCTGTGGTTTGGTAAAGAGGGATCGGACTTAGTCTGTTCATTTAACCTCTGAACCGGGTTTGATGCGTGGTTTCCTATACACGTTGAAATTCATTGGATTTTCTCTTGGGTTTTATTACCTTTACCGTTTATCTCAGAATGGATTGCCTTTATGTTCTATACTAAGATTATACCACCATTTAACTACAGTTCAATTTATTGAATACGGGTTAGAGTTGATCATGGTGGGCGTGTTTAAGTGGGAATTTATTAGACTAGTCCGCTGATAAATTTTTTCAGATGGATAGTACTAGCATCGATACCAACCAACCGGTAATCAACAGTTATAATACTGATAATGTTGAATTCCTTCTCAAGTCCGGTGCCTTTACCCTAAACAATATAGGCTATCAGGCCAAAGGGCAAGCTGAGTTGCGCAAGCATGTGGTGCGGTTCCAAAAAAACTGGGAAAAGTCTAGAGAAAATCTGGAAATTATCAAAGTCCCAATTAAATTGGGTACATTGATTGAAAGGGCAAAAACCAAAAAACTTCCCGCTATCGTCAATCAAAACCAGGAGAATCTGAAAGGGACGATTGATTCATTTCAACTTATCAAATCCTCTCAACATCCTGTTCAACTTATTGATCCTGATGGCCGTGTTCTTGGATATAGGTGGAGAATTGAGGAACGTTACTTACATACACTTACAGCTTCCGATAAGCTGCTTCCAATTCACAAGAAAAAATCTGATATCACGAGTAGGGGCATTAAGGATGCACGTCACTATGCTGTTTGGAGAGATTTTTCAAGAGATTTGTTTCAAAGTTCTGAATGGGAGAAAGACAAAGACAAAGGGGGAGAAAAGTGGCGGATAGCAAACCTTCCATTATTTCAACTTTATCAAACGAAATACAGATGCTTGATCCATTATGTTCAAGGTTCTAACTTTGATATGGAAAGAAATATTTCTACTCGGGTTAAAAAACAAATAAAATCAAGTAGTTTTCTTGGAAAGTGGCATGGAGTTGCAATCAATCGTCAACAATACTATGACGGAGGAACTCATCAGGATTGGCAGGATTCAAAACTGATGTTTAATGGAGTCATGCCTTACGGTCAATTTGGAGGAGGAGATTTATTGCTTTGGCAATTAAAGATCCGACTTGAAATTCATCCTGGTGATGTATTCTTCTTTCTGGGTTCTGTTATCGCTCATAATGTTATTGATATTACTGGAGAACGTTTCAGTATCGATGTCTTCACCCACAAAAGTAATTTTGATTGGAAGAAGACTGTTGATAAGGGAAGAAATAAAAAGCCAGTCAATAACAGAACTCAACCAATTCGAATCCGTTAACAAATTACGGAATGCGAAGAAAATAAGAAAAGAGAGGATAGTAAGAAGGAATTGGAGAAAAATAAAAATAAGATTAGACGTGAGTATAAGAAAGAAGTTAGAAGAGAAATGAATGGTGAGGTAGCAAAATTCTTTTAATTATTATTTCATTTTCTTTATCACCGGAAAATAGTTTAATTTATCTTGTTAAAAATAAGTTTTTTATACTATTAACATGAATGTGATAGATTCGTTTCTCCTAATGAACCTCCTTCCTTTTCCTTCTTCTTTGATCTCGTACTCTCAGCTGGAGGATCGGCAAATGGATCGGCAGATATATTATCAAGTTGTTGCGAAAACTCTTTGCTTGACGTTGAATCCGTCGTGGGTAAAGATAATTGATGTGATGACATTCGATCAGTAAGTTGAAAGGTACTTAAACGGAATAGAGGTGAGGTTGAATTTCTATATATGTTGGAGTTATTGAATGAGGGTCGGTGTTTGAAATTGTTAGTTGATAAACTCGAATCCTTATCAGCATCACACTTGCTCGCTACTTCCTAACCCATAATATATACAGTCAGTTAATATATAAAAACTATAAGGGTATAAAAAAACACTTACAGTTTTAGATAAAATCTTTTCGGTTTCACTATCGAGAGTCGAATCTTCTGTACCTGCCGATGAAGAGCTACTTATTGAAGGTTCACGTTTGACTCGTGATTCAAGCAATTCAAAGTCAAACTTTTCCTTCTTAACTTTTTTTTTGACACTATTTGGCTCTTCTTTTATTGGAGTAGATCGCTTTCGTTTTACTAATTTTCATAGAAGTATCATTAGGGTTCAAGTTTCAATATGAATTTTTAGTATTCAGGACAAAGGAATACGTACACTTTTGAGGTGATCGATGATCCGCCTCATATCCTTCTTTGATATCTTTTATAATTTCTTCGACAATAATATGTATACGCCCTGCACCTACTCCGGTACCGGATGGAAAATCTCTCAAAAAATCACCAACCGTACCTGGTTCAGTTGAATGTGTTTCGATGTAATGAGGACCTTCTTTTTGATGGAATCCAGTGGCAAGTGTTATGGTTGATACAATAGTATTACTCGGTAGGTCTTCTTTATAGTTTCGTTTTTGTCGTTTGCACCATTTGATCCAGGCCATTGATTTCCCAAGTAGCTCCTGTCTAATATAACAATCAAGTGTTATATTTATAGGCTCATTCAAATTTGGAAAATGCTTGGTCGATATACCTATAACACTATTAGGAAACAATGAAATAGATTTCATGATGAAAACATACCGACTTGCGTGAATTGCACCCAATAATCTTTACCCATACGGGGCCATATTTCTGGCACTCCAACATACCAAATCGAAAGTTTGCGGGTATCCGATAGTTTCATTAACTCTAAACCAGTACGAACTGCTGTTTTTGTCATTGCAGATGGAGGAGGTGGTGAAGATAAGCCATATTTAGAACCAGTCATTCGTGATTGCTTTTCTACTTGGGATCGTTTAATTGATTGCTGTCTTGCTGATTCTATAATAATACGACTTGAATAGATAGACTGACCTATATTTCCAACCGCAAGAGGTTTTTCCTTTTTAACATTTATAAATTCCGAATCGGATTCGCTAGAAATAAGATTTATAACAGGTGCATTGAGAGTTTGCTTGCCTTTGTGCTTCCGTGAGAGACGTCTTGTAACCGCATTCTTTGGCATTTTTATGTTTGAATTTTCCCCTTTAATCATATCCGTTGAATTCTTAAGCTTCAAAAATGAAGGGACAAGTTTTCCACAACATTCATATCGCAGGTCAGCACTTGCTTCATGCAATCGTTCCTCGATACTTTGTGAACACCATTGTCCAGCTTCTCTCTCGTTGCGAATTGATGACATCGATTGATAATGTTATATGATAAAAAACGTTTGATGAAAGATGAAGATAATTATCACGCGGGGTGATGAGACGGGCGACATGACACTAATGGCGCGAGCGAGACGGAGACGAGAGGCGTGACGCGAGGTTAAGCGGAGATTACGAATCTATGACGGAGCTATGGAGCAAGACTTGTTCTAGTGATTTCTAGCCAGAAACGCAGGTCGAGAGATAGAATTCCCATGACTACAAGACTCCTAGAGACAGGCTATGAAGAGAAAGGAAAGAAACTATCTACAGGCGAAAACTCACTCCTTATATATACACCTCATATCCACCACGACTCAAATTTATACAGAAACCCGCTGAAACCCTCAAGACCTATAACCTGAACCCGACCTTATTCCCTATACCCGAATCCTATCTCGAACCGAACTCGACATAAACCCAAAGAACCCGACGACATCCCTCGACTAACCCTCTTCAAGAACACTTTGACTACGCACCACGCGACAATAATATACAGATGAAAAATTTTTCACATTGACTGACAAAACCAACCCTAAATATATTGTTGCAACGATAAATGCTAGTGATAATCTGTGACTCAGTTGGAACTAGCAACAGGGTTAACCCTTCATCAGCAAACTCAACTTCTGACTGGAGTCTCCCAACAGTCTCCCAAGTCTCCTGAGAGTCTCCTGATACCCCTGGATATTTTTTAAGTCTCCTGAGGCTCAGGAGACCTCAGGAGACAAATGAAGTCTTGCTGATGTTTATTACCAGTCACAGCAACATATTTTCAATTATTTTACAATAATATATTGTCGATTTTAACACCAGTTTGAAGAACTTAGATTTGGTAATAATGGGTCGCAACTCTATCAATTTGGAACAGTACAAGCCGCTTATTGAAGATTTATACTTGAAAGATGAGAAATCATTAATACAAGTAACACAATACTTAAATGAATTGGATATTCAATGTTCGCAACGTACACTATCAAGAAAGCTTCAAGAGTGGGGAATGCAAAAACTGAAAAAAAGATCAAACGATACTTCCGCTCTACGGGTTCAAATCAGTTATCTTTTCTGGATTCAAAATTTAAATGACAATTTAGATATCTTAGATGTTGTTTTTATTTTTGTATTTAACTCTTTCTTTCAGATTACAGATTAATATATATAAATAATAATATATATTTCAATTTATCGACACTCGATCAAATATACTATATGGTTCGGATTAGACAATCAATGGGTTTAATTAGACGAACAATTACAAGAGATCTTGATACAGCCAATGAACGCTTAAGAGATGTTATACGAGAAGAATTAAAACGGGGAAATATCAGATCTTCCTATAGAAATTGTAAAGACATTTGAGAGTCTTTTAATTATTGCTTCAAATAGAAGTTTATATTTGTAAATATATACACTAATCAATCTCTTTAGTTAATTTAATCGACTTAAACAAAAAGCAGGATATGATGTTCTCTTTTAATAGTTGATCCTACGAAAGAGAAGACGTAGAAAGACGTTAATCTAAAAAACACGATATTTCATACGCCCGTGACCAAATTGGTGTTGGAGTATTGATGGTCATATTTAAACTTCAAATGTTTGGGTTGAAATTTACGCTATCGACGATATTCACTGATATAATATGGTTTTATTGTAATATCCGCAAGTGCCAGAAAGTGTTTTGGAATCAATTCATATCCTGTAGAAGACCAAAAATTTCCGCAATTCCTTCGAGCAGATAGAGTACTGAAACCTTAATGATTCTTGATGGTCATTGGGATCTTCATAAAAGATTAACCGAGATTCATTATCGGACGCTATGTGTTTTAACCTCTACCAAAAACGCATTTAATTGAATCTTGGTAATTATCCAAAGCGAAAAGAAATTGAATACGATAAAGAATATTCTTTTTTTATTTTATCCAAGCCTAATATCTAATTATTTATATATTAGAGATATTTCGTTGAACTCCAAAACTCAAATTTATTTGATGGTTCAGATGCCGATACTATATCATTACTATATGTTTATATGCCTATTGTACGGGAAAAACTTCAAGGATTTGTTGAATGGTGGAATCGTCACAAAATTCGCAAACAAAAAAATCGTCCCAATTTGCCAACTGGAACCCCATGGCATAATTACTATTTTCCAAAGGATGGAGTTGATGATTTCAGTCATACTCCCACAGATAAGGCAATTTCACAACTAAAAGAACGTATTGGTAATTATGGTATGGAAATTTTCAAACTTTTATTGATAAATTCTAATATAATTATTAGATCATGATATATATCTTCCAATCGATACAATGAATTGGTGTACAAATATAGTAACAAAAGCGGGATTTCAACTTCCTGTTACCTACGAAGCTCGTGAAGCAGACAATACCCGATCGCATTTTGCAATTTATTGTTCTTTAAGAGCCAATGTACGGAATCACATATATGTGAAAGGGAACAGGAATCCATGTCTTCAACGTATTCCTGTTCCTAAAGAAGGCGATTATCCAATTGGTAATGCAATTGATATTATAAGGAGAAATGGTATTAGAGTAGATGTAGAAGAACCGTGGGGTTCCGGTTCTGAAGAATCTGACGATTATGAGTCTCAAAATGAACTGTAAAATAAAAATAAAACTTGATATTTTTTCCCGCTCCCGGGCCACTTTAACCATATTGGATCCTTCTATTAACAAAGTATTTTACATAAAATACAGAACTGTTTAAAATATTTGCATTACAAATGTTTTTTTTTAATTGTGGGTTGATTATGTTGTGGTGTGGCTTGGTATGACGCTGTTGCATTGTTTTTTTTTTTTGGCGAAGTGGTCTCTAAATGCCCCCGTACCAGATAATTGAGCCTCATCAAGGACATTTTTAAACGGTCAACCCACATGCACGGCCTTGCTAATTCAGAACCGGTCGGGGAAAAATGGTATACCGAGTGATATATCATGGTTTAACACCCCCGAATACGGGGGGGTGTTAAGCGATCGCCCCGAACAATCTTTCCTCAACAAATCATACGTCAGGTTATTAAAATTAGCAGTTTTACATACCGTACAGCATCTGCGCGCCTGGGACGCTTAGAGAATAATAATTACATGTAATCTCGCCTGTCATCACTACATGAGTATCACGACGATTTCAGCCTTGTGGCACGTATACGTATGAAGTGTCTGGAGACCTAGGTGTGGGCTACATAAAACTCATCCTGCTGACTACAACAGGTGAAAGAGTTCTTAGAACTCCTTTTGCTGGTATTTATTGTTAGTATCATTATCTCAACCCGAGGTTTTTACAAAATAATCATCAAATTACCAAAACCTCAACAAATCAAGTGCGTAACCCCCAATGATCAGAAAGACACAGGCCCCTGAAAAGCAGAATCTCTATTTTCTTTTGAGGCGTAAAAAAATGTCGGACTATTTCGGTAATTAATTTACCAATACTAAGCTCAAGGAGAATTCTCCGGTGTTAACGTTAATGCCACCGGGCCTAGCTGGACGATTTACGGTATTCTAAATCAAATCGATCATTTGAACACAGCTTGAGAGCCAGTCATACTATTCTTTTTGCCACAGGTTAAGTGAATAACCATAAATCGGCTAGGACGCATCCATGGTTAGGGTTCATGCCTTGTTAAGCTCAGGGTAGTAGCGTGCGTAATCAATATCTTATATGCGTATTTCGTAGACTAAAATTTTAGGCTAGATGTGCTCTGACAGCTGTTTCTAGCTAGTACGTGTGAGAATCAACACCACAGTCGATACATGTATGCAGGACCACCTAGCCCCCATCTCTAGCTCTTAAGGCACTAAAGAATCATTTATGTAGAGGGGTTCTTTACGCTAATGCACACGTCTGCCATCGATTGCGAGTACTAGCGCACGTACACTGCATTGCACTAGCTAGCTACTACTACTACATCATCTAGTCTACCAATACCCGGATCGCGGAGCCTAGACCTGATAATTATAACTGATCTTTCAGGTTCACGTTTTTTGCACCTCTAGAAAACCTCTGGCCTGCCTTAGTGCCTTTTACCGTTTCTAGAGTAGGAAAAATAACATCATCTACTCATCACCAACTCACACTGCCGCCTTCTTGTGAACAATCTAAGGATTACCGGTCTCACCTTCACTACCCCAGAGCCTTGCTCCTCAGCTATATTGGTTGTACAGAGCTGAGGTGTATACTACTAGACAACGCCGGATTTCGTCTGGTCGGCTTCCAGCGGAACGTTTGGTAACACCGGACTGATAAAGGGGGGACGCTCTTAATAGGACTTTGATGGTATATATCTCTTTTACATCTATTATTTTTTAGTTGAGCCCAATTTAGGGTTCTGACCACCGCAGGGCGCTGCATATCCATATGACCACCTGCTACACAAGCAGGAAACCCAAGGCCCCGTGAACGAGAAAAAAAAAACCCCAGATGCCATCAGATGATATCAAAAACACTAATCATACCCCGTACATCACAAGAAAAGGATGTACGTACACCTCACCGCCACACACCCGCCACCAGTTTCTGCCGTCAACCACCGGTGAAGGTTCCGCGGGTCATGGTATGTCACTCGTGTCTTGGCAGACTAATCCAGTTTGGTGGGTTGTTTCAGAATTGTAAATAGGAATTTCGATTAGGGCTGCGGCTGCCTAAGCCGAAACTCTGGTTGTTGTCCCGCTTCCCTTTTAAGACGAGGTGACTCTTGCGATAAACCATCATGTTACTATTACAGGAGATTCCGAAAGAGGTGCTCGGGACCTTATCATGGGTACAGGAGGATTAGATATGACCTTGTTAGGAAGTGATATGACCGTACATTCTCTTGCGTAAGCGGGTGGAGATATCACGAGTGCACAAAACAGGTGCTACAGTCGAAGAGCCGCAAAAGATCGCCCACTGTAATTGCATACTACATGTAGTTACATGTATCCCACACCATCAACCCTAAACCGTGCATGTAATAAACGCCATAACTCTAGAAATAGGTATAAAAAGAACAACGAGAAAAAAAACCTTTCTGTTCAACGTAAAGACAAACCTAACATGCATGCACGAACCACAATACTAACATAAGGTCGAAACAAAAAATAAAAAATAAAAAATTCCAAATCCAAAAGAAAGATAATTATAAAAATATGAAAGGGGAAAAAAAGGCAACTTAAAAAGAAACTAAAAATGAAGAAAAAGAGACATCTCTCGTAAAAATCATCACATTCATAACCCCAAATAATAAGCCACAACCAGAAGCGCCAAGACCACAGAAAACACAGGACTAGTGAACCCGGCCCTTCTACCGGAACATCAGGGCCTGAACAGGGTTATCTGAGTCAACTTCTCTTCAAGAGAGGCGAGCTCAATCTGACTCCACTCGTGTTGTCATTTGAGAAGCGTGCTTATCCGTAATGCTTTGGTGAAGCTGGTCGGCTGGTATGGCGTTATGTAGATGATTGACTCGGTTTGTTCCTCCCATCCTCTCCCTCAAATCTTCCTCAACCCCCCATAAATCTATGACAGATAGGTAATGTGTCGCACCCTGTTGGTGGGTACGTAAACAGTTTCGACAGAGCACTCCCGAGATCTATGGCCCGAGTGTCCACACTTGGAGCACCTACGGTCTCTAGAGTCGGAATGGCTACGGTGGCTGTGGCTGTGGCTATGGCTATGGCGGTGGTCGTGGACAACTAGTCTTCCTTCACGGGTAGAGGTTGAAGTAACAGCAACTGTCGACCATAAGTCCTCACCGCTAGTCCTAGGGCTATTGCCAAGAGACCTAGAGTATTGATACTCTTCGGCGACCCGGCGACGAGCATTCTCCTCCCTTTCAAGAAGCTCTCGGGCCCGGCGGTCAGCCAAAATCTGCTCGGTCTCTCTCTTTGCCGCCTCCCTCCCTCTCTCGTGCTCTGCTGCAATTCTAAGGGCATGCTCTTCCTCGAGACGTGCTTCAAGGCTAGATAGCCTGTTCTTGGCGGTATTCTCGGCGCAGATACGGTCTGCAATCTCTTCAGCGGTGGCCTCGATGCTGTAGGTGGGAGATGGAGCAGGCTGGATCACTGGGGTTGGGATATATGTCGGGACATAGTGAATCTCCTTCTTTGTCTCAGCGGGGGGTAGAACGTTGATATGAACTTTGGCTACAGCGCTAGAAGCGGAAGTAGAATAACGACGACGACGATGTTCCTCAGAACGACGGCTTTCGCGGACTGGGATCATATTGCTTCGATCCTCAGCAGTCCAAGATTCGTACGCAGAGAACGACATTGGCATTTCGGTTGTTTGGTTATTAAGATGTGTGAATTGGATAGTTGGATTGGATGATTGAATTGGATGATGAGGTTGTGATGATTGACTAGGAGAGTAACAGGTGGAGGAGGATCAAGAGACCTTATATAGACACTGTCGTCCGGTAAAAGTATGTAGTGATGACCTAATGCAAGTCTTGTGATTAACAAGAGAGAATGGTACGGTTGAGGGTCTTGTGATTCAAAGACCTAGTTAAAGAGTCAGATATATATGTATTTGTAGAAGAAGAAGGCTGTGATGTTTTAGTTGTTGATGGTGGATGATAAAATATGGAGATATGAATTTTCCAAAGATCTACTTTTATAGAAATCTAGGGTATGCCCGAGATATGTAGTACGTTGGGAAGCCACAACGTTCCTAGTCGTGTGTAATTGGGCAAAGTAGGCTATGCACGCCATGGACAGGGCCCAGTACTGCCACAACCAATACGTATACAACTGCAACCGCACACAAAAAATCGAGCTGCCAACCGCATAATAATTGTGTTTGCCGGTATAATAATAATAGACAGGATCCTGAGACGTACCAGCTAGAATTTCCTAAAAAAACTTTTCGCACAACGCGTGAAAGGGGGGGGGGGGGAGGGGGGGAACTTGGGCAGGTGTTCTCTGCACTTTGGTCAGGGTACATACTTGAGACTCAGTAGTGACTCAAAGTCTTGCTAATTCACGAGACTTACCCTCAACCTCCCCCACCCTGGTATCAGATCGATTTGCGACCAGGGACGAGGCTAGGTCTTACTGTACATGTAGGTACGACTCCTTATCCCATTTCCTGGGACCACCATCGATCATCGATCGGTATGAGCCCACGATGCAGAGGAGGGGCTCTCAAGCGAATCCACAGAAAATCAAATACGGCTTTTCCCCAGGATATGACATACATGAACTTTGCATGTGCTGCTGCTCCACGGGCCCCGACAGGCCTCGCTTGAGTAGGCTATACTGTTGAAGGTGCATCTACTGGCCGGATATCAGAGGGGCATGTGGCAGTGCTGCTGTAAGGGGAGCAAGCAAGTATGGTGGATAATTCTGCGACCCTACCGGGGGGGAGCATGGATCAATCAGGTGGGCTTAGTCCAGGGTCAGGGCTCGTAGTGCCCGTGCGACGTACCGAAGCTTAGTTGAGAACCGGATGACGATTCGATGCGAATCTTCAGCCCCTTGAGTCTTTCCATTCTTTCTCTGGACGTACCTGCGCCGGCAGAGAATTCATGGAAGGAGTGAGGCTTGGGTGTCTATCCGTGCAGTCAAAGTTTAATTTGACGTATGACCATTACATTGATTTCAACATGCATGGTCATGGATTAATGACGATAGTACAATTTACACGATTGCAGAATAGAGCAGGTTACATAATGTACGTACATCAAGATTTTTTCTTTCTTTCTTTCTTACTTCTTTACTTCGTTTAATCTTACTTCTCATCTATAGATGCGGGAAATATTGGGGGTCTAGACCAAAAGCACAATAAGAAATATCTTCCTTCACTCTGGCCCATGATACTCAGCCAGTGTAGCCATGCACTTACGTGTGCCACCCACCGAAAGGGAAAAAAAAATCTCTTCAAGTTCCTAGAGGTATGCCGAGGTAGAATCTTCCGGAAGTTGAAATTCTTTTCTCTTCTAATTTGGATGTTTGGATGGCGCCATTCCTCTAGAAGCACAAGCGGCCAAGCAGAGAACCTGCGCCTCGACTTGACGATGATATTCGGTTCAGCTCAAGTTGAACTCCGAAATCTTCGCTCGGTGGATGTCTGTGACTAAGACTTCTGAAAGTGGCAAAATTAATATGTTTTATGTGGTGCCAGTTCAAGAGACGATGTGTGACCGCATTCAAGTGGGGCATGGAACGCCTAAACCCCCTTACAGACCCAGCACCACCACCAACCACAACCACCAACCACAACCACCATCACCACTGCTGCTGAGCCGGCGAAGAGATGCTCTAAATTGGTTTAGATATGTGGTACCTAAACCTCCCAAAAATGGAGAATTTTGATGACCGCAGTTAGAGTCTTAACGGACAAATGTGACTGATATATTTTGTTGGGCGACAAGGCAAAACGGTTTGTTTCAAGGCAACAGACGCCGTCGTTTGTGGCGGCGCATCAAGAAGCGGCTGAATGTCTTCGGTATGAAGATTGGTAGAGTGCTGAGAAACCCTACTCATTGATAGAGTGCATGTATGTAGGTACATGTATTTACCCGTGGCCCACAGGGAGCGATTTTTGTGTTACAGGATAGGGATTATGCATAACCAATATATACCCCACAATATCGTGTGTTTCCCGAATTATCATATTAACACCCCTGGTTAACTCCCCTGGTCAAGAGGAGCGCTTATTGTTAATTTTTATCGGATGTCAATGATCCTCGGTGCAACAAAAATACCACATAGCATATGTACCTACGTATACACCCAATTGCTTTATTCAGAATTTCAATGTAGTGGTGGTCGCATCAGCCGCTTCAGCTCGGGAAAGCTATGCGATAATCGGTACCTACAGATCTCCAGGCGTACGTACTTACGTACATCAGAAGAAAAAGAGGTATTTATTTGCCGATGATTCTCAGTCAGCTTCTTAAAGACTACATTGATCACAAGGAAGGAGAATAATGCTAGGCTACAGCTACTTCGCCAAATATCCTTGCAGAGAAACTTCAAGATTAAATGATTGTGCGACCTAATCCTATGCAGCCGTGGCCGATCTGTAATTTATTTTTCCCCGAATGTTTACTCTAATGGTTTATGCGCATCATGGGTTATTGTATGTAGATAATCCAATTGAGCTCTTAGGGGCACCTACAGCTAATGCCCCGATAAAGGGGGACAAAACTTCTTGATACAATGCTTGGCTCATCACTCGTACGCGTGGAAACACACCATGTACAGCGGCGGACACTCAAAACTGGCCCTTAGTTATGTTGTTCTAGAGCTACGGGGAAGTGACCTCCGGTTTATTTCGAGATCCGTTCTGTAGGACCATTAAGGGTAGGCAACAGAACTACTTTACACAAGGACTTTTTTCCTGGATAGGTATTGTGGTGTTGAAAGTCAGTGGGTGAAGGATAGGTTGATGGTCGGTCCTGTGTCCGCCACTGTAGGTACATCCTACCATAGTAATCTTGTCGAAGGAAAGGCACCGGAGTAACGCCCGGTCCCCCCGGCAACTGGTGGTCGGCCTAGGCCTTGGAAAGGTGTATGTCTTTTAGATACATTTTGACCCAAGCCATACCCCCCCCCCTCTCCGGTCAAATTATGGACTTGCCTGGCAAGGAATATACATGTCGAAAGCTTTCTTGTGGCATACGTATGTACGTATACCTCTCATGATTACTTTCCGCGACAAAGTGATGGTCAATTACAGCTACAGGCCGGGTCTTCCGTAATTAACTCGATAGTTCCATTAGCCCTTGAATTAGGAATTCTTGCCCTAAGCGCGGGCCAAGAAACCCACCCTAGGGCGCTAATTTTTGCCTTCATGCGCCCTAGCTAGCGATATCTCACCCAACACCTGTTAGCGGCCACAACAATAGCATACATGTAGTCCGAGAATAAACTATGTCGTTTATAGAACAGGATAAACCCCTCTTTTACGCGCTCGATACGCCAGAGACGCTGCAACCTCCCCCCCCCCCCACCATCTCTCAAAAGGAAAAGAGAGCGCATCTAAACTTCCCGAATCCACTGATCCAACCCATATGCATGCCTGCTCCGAAACACGGTCAAAAACATACCTGATCCCCCGAGCCAGACCATAACTCTGTCTCTCGCCACATGGCCCAAGTGGCGTATTCAGAAGTAAGCCTTGAGTATAGCGTACCAGGAAGGTTTAATCACTAGCTAACCCAACTACTACTTAGCCCCCATTCGATTACATGTAGGTATCGTAAATCTCCTCATTCATACATCACCAACCCCTAATTTGTTAGACGGGAACTGGGTAAAGATCGTTGGAACGCTACAAACGAGCTATCTAATTCTCGAAAAACTGAAAATTTCCATCCTGTTAAAGAAGGAGGTAATTCCGCTTACCCGGCTACCCTTTAGATTTTAGGCAGTCAATTCGTACAGTATAGAAGTGGCGTTGACTTAGATCATTGATCGACCTTGCAATTACAGAAGAAGAAAAAAAGAAAGCAAAATCCAGAACGTTATTGAATGGATTAAGGCGAATGCTGGAGGGCAATGCATCCCTCTTTCAGTGGACCGGCCAGATGCAACGGGCCTGCACAGGAACAGTCTAACGGCCCGAATCCTGTTGCCCTCTGGTTCTCGTTAGCGTTATCTCTGTGGATTAAGACCCTAACTCCCTAACAGCCACCAATAACCGTAGCGCGGCCGCAACAGGAAAGTGTTTTTACAGTGATCAGATCGATGACGAAATATTTGCAGCTTTTCCATCTATGCGCGCCGGATTAGTGAGTCAGCATTGCTGTATTCGGCAATGAAATATATGACCCCATAGCTTTCGTGGGTGGTAGACTAGCTAGCTAGACTCGCGATCGTCTTTAGTGTGACTCGGGGCCTGGATCAGCCACAAAATATGAAAACGTGCGTAGTAGAAAAACAAGTAGCACATAGATGAGGATTGAAGCGGAAGGATAAAACCTCGACCGAGCCTTCAAATCACGGATTATCACTCGCACAAACACATGTATGTAGGCGGCCGACTACATGACAGGCTGGGTGCAGGTTCTTATGACTAAGACGTTCGGGTACTACTATTGAAGAATTATTGATGGAGAAAGCTCTTATAGCCTCCGAGACGAACTAGCTAGAATCTACGATCCCTAGTATAGTTATTGAGGAGGTGGGTTCTCCGTGACCCGTACGTACCCGATGGCCCCATTGGCCCTTGAAGGATCAATTCTTGCTGTACGCGAGGACCAAGAGACCCACTCATTTAGCGCTGGTTTTCTCATTATGTTAATTCTACCAGAGAGTAAAGGTCCCCCGATTCTACATCGAGACTCGGTATATTTTGATCGTTCCACCCCAAAGACAGCAGATCGATATTACAAGGCCTCGAACACGAGGAATTAAGAAAGGTAGAACTCATGAGATTCATGCAACAGCTAAGTATATCGATATCGATACCGCGCCGTCCCCCTCTAGCTTAAACATGATCACATATAGCACCAAAATTGGGGGGTGGGGATCACTATGGTATTGGTACAGTACTCTTCGGTATTCGTCATTAGACTCCGTAGTCCAGTTTCTGCAAACCAAAAGGGCACTGAAAAGATCAAGTACATATTAATTGCCGAGAAGGATTGCGACTTAGCAAGAGTACTGCCATCAATCAAGGCGCTATAGATTCTGTCTCCATAGAAACCCCTATAAGGGCCGGTGAGACTATCGGGTCACGGAAAACCCACTCTCGTAATAACTCTACCTGAAACTATACATGCACTAATTGGTATGGATATCGGGTAGCACCAATCATTTAATTAAACAATGTACCCCGTGCTCAGCATTGTAGTGAGTGATATTACCATATGACCGCATTTGGAGCTCTGGAATGAGGCATCGAGGTGCGATTGAATTTTTGGCATTAGGGTGGTCGAGGTGATCCTTACAGGCAACTACATGTATTTATCTCCGCAATACATGTATAGCATGCATTCTAACCCATAGATGTATGATGTGAAAAGAACATTTGTAACACCAACTACGGTCTAAATACTTGCAGGAAAATGTTTATTTGACTAAATGTACAGCCATGAAAGGAGAACCAAGGGAGTGCAGCAGTGTGGAATAGGGGGGAAAAAATCCACCGCCGTCATAAAAATCAACAAAGCACCCGCGAGAAATTCCGCCCCAATTTACGTGATGGACTATTGTGACGTCAACAAATCCATGGAAGCTTGTTCCCGCAGAAAATGCAGTCGACTAGTATATTTACAAAGAAATTTGTACGCACACATCCCGATTCATCAGGAAACAAAAAAATAAAAAAGCACCTCATTACACCACCACCGAAAAGAATAGAAAAAATATTTACAGAGTGATGGGATGTAAATCAGACGGAAAACCTCTATCCATGGTTTTGAAACCCTCCTGTTATGATCAACGGAAATAATGATCACCTATTCTTGGGTTACTATAGTGCTGGCTTTACGAATTGCTGCCAAGACAACCCCAGTCATCCATGGGAGGAGGAAAGCTAATCAACGAATTGACAAAACCTGACACATCCTCCTCGTCATCGTTGATCCACTGACCGTTGAGTTGCGCGGGATTCTGGGGATTTGGGGGGTGCTGGGGGTTCTGCGGGTTCTGAGGATTCTGGGGATTCGGCGAAAAGTAGTGCTCTTGAGGAATCAAATGTCCATTGCCCGTGTTCCGACTCTGGGTATGTAAAGGCCTAGAAATATGTTGTGGGTGTATGTCCCAATGTAGCCCTAAATCAATTCCCCGTTTTTCGCCTTCATGCCCAAGGTGTCGTAAAGCAAGATGACACCAGTGCCAGGTCTCAGAAAGCTCTTGCAGATCCTTCATAGAGTGGGTGAGAGCAGGACTTGCTATTTGGTGGGAATTCAAAGAAAGATCGCGAAAATCCGCCGGGGGAAAATTCATGAGTAGAATTGTAGAAGCCGTAAAAAGAATTTGTGGAATATGTATGACAGTGTGACGCAGGCCATAAGATTTTCTGTACTGATCGGTGAGGATTATGATATCGTTTGCTGCCTGGAGACAAATCTCTTGAGGCAACATGCCAGTTACTGAGATGTTCGTATTAACGAAAGGGCGTAAAAGAAGTAGCAGGGTAGCATGATAATAAATGCTTTGATTATGTTAGCTAGCTGCTCAATTTGCAATATCTTTCATACTACAACATACTACAAAAGGAAAGAAATTCATCACTTACTGAAGTCCCAGAACTGATGGCAAAGCATCGCCTTTTGCGCTCATATCCGCTGGGAGCGCGCCGTGCCATTTCTTCAGCCGAGAACATAGAGTGTTGAGTTTGATATATGTGACACGCTCCCGCGGGGAAAAAAACATGGACAAGATATCCCCAAGAATCTCTGAAACTTCGCAGAACCGAGATGCTACTGTCTGTATACGACACGCTTGTGCCAATCCGGTGATGCCTCGACTGGGGCTACCATAAGGCTCCCACATCTCACGATCTAGGGGACCAAGAGTTCCCGGTTTAGCGACACCGACAATGGATGATGGAAGTTGTGGAATCTTTCCCAAGTATGATGACCACATCCTAGTTAAGTGTTAGCTTAGACCTTATCCCCCATGAAGCTGTGGTGTATACTTGTCAATAGTGAAACAGCCCCAGAAGGTTATCTTGCGGACTTCGATCTCAGTTGGAGACAACCCCCCTAGACTATCCAACGGTAGATTAAATCCAAGATCTAGGCCCATCCTAAACGCTCGACCCGAGTACATCCATCCGCTCGAATCCCGACCACATCCTGCTTCGTGAAGCGACATAAGCGCCAGCGCTTGAACGGATGTCAAACACGGAGAATCCCCTTCAGTTGCCAAGATTTGCTTAGCTTCTTTGAAGAAGTGATCTCCAGCACTATTCGGATTGTTCGGGTCTGACCGAGCCTTCGGGTGATTCGAGAAATGGCATGCCAATGCGAGAATAGCATTGACAAGAAGAGAACTGCAATATTTTGTTCGTCCCTTTTTCATGTCGGTCAAAAAGCAGGATTTAGAAAAGAGAACATAATAAGGGTGGTTCCAAGCGAAATACAGGGACTATGTGAATAGGTTATTATCAGCATAATTCCAAACCGTGTTTGAAGAATTGAATTAGTCCCTCAACTCACAAGAAGATCAGATATGAAGTTGACATCTGTAGTTGCACGGGTCCAAAGGTACGAACTGGTTTGACCATTCAACTCTCTGTGATCGGTTTCCACATCATTCATAGACGTTCTGTTATATCCCACTCCACTCCCACACACACGAAAGTTGTCCATCACTTGACCCAAGTCGATTTCCAATGAAATTGCTGTTGGGCCATCTGGCATACCGATTATAATATCCGTAAAATTACCATGTTCTCGTAGATGATTAACAAGGTCTCCCACGTCCGACTCTGAAGCAGAACGAATGGTTTTAATAATTGTATCTAGATCATGATGCTCCTTACTCAGTTCTGCTAGATCTCGCTTTAACGCTCCTTTTCGACGGTGGTCTCCCTCGTAATCGTAGATGCATTCTGTACGGTAAACCGCAGTACATGTAGAGCATGCTGGCGAGACGCCATCACACTGTTTCCAGCAAGTTGATGTTAGACATGTTTGCTCAAGGTAGATGCATATAGACATTTTCCCTCTCAATCAAAATCATTTCATACCTTTGATTTCCTTTTCCGGCAGGGAATACACGCACTGGACACACATCGACGTTTACGAGCAACAGGTTGAATGGAGTGAAGGGATGGTGAGTTTCCTTGATCCTCCTCCTCCTTAAGTTGAACCCGAGGCACCATGACGGAGTTCTGTTGGTCTTGCTGCTGTTGCTGCTGTTGCTGCCGTTGTTGCCGTTGCTGCTGTTGGTGATGCTGAAGCTGCTGCTGGTGCTGAGGATGATGAAGATGGTGGTCACCAGCTTCCACGTCAGGGATATTAGAGGCGGGTTCCATCTCGAATTTTAACCTTTTAAACCCAAACCCCCAAAAAGAAAATGTAAATGGTGTGCTGTGTAAAGGCTGGGAGTCCAGAGTACCTTATCTTAGGTGTTGTCTGTACTACACTGCTCGTTTGCAGTGCCTCAAATATAGACGTCATTTCTTAAGTAAAGACGCTTTGGCCCTAGACCTGCGAACTTCGGGGGGTGGGGCGCCACTTTCTTGGGAGGGTGTCGTGGCCACTACATGTAATCTGTGTGGGCTAGAAACTTACAAACATCACACTCCAGCATAAACATAATGGCTAGAACTATTGATATGTACCTTCCCGGACCGGGAAAGGCATTTACATTGCCGTATGAACGTTTGGGGCTAGAGCATGGCTTCAGGAGGGTGGGGGGATGCTAGTGATCATGAAGTCCTATTTACTTTGTGATACCCCCATATTCTAACAGGAAAAGTACCTGTTGCACTCTACAGCCTATAGTTACGTAAGGGTTGTCCTTGTGCGTCAGTATCCTACTATCGATATAATGCCAAATGAGATATATACCCTACATCATATAATCTACACACATACTACTACAAATTGCAGGTTTGGTCCTGTCCGCACTTCCATATCATCAGCACTTGGGCAACTGCAACTACTCGCCGGTTCCCTCGCGCGCTGGACTCGAGCGCGTGGTCCCATAAAAACTAATTCTCAATCGCAACTATTAGTCGACGGAAGCCGCTGAAAGCCATATTGTCTTTAAACGGTTTAGCTAATTATAGTTATCGTACGGAGCTTCTACGCGGTACAATCAGGGCGTTGCAACGAATTGGTCTTTTTTTTTATTCGATTGGCAGCTTCTGAGCCGATCAAGTCTGTTTTTGGTAGCGACAGTGCGGTTTTTCGATTTAATCTGACATTTGCATGGTTTGAGGCCCAAATATGAGTTGGACTGCATGCCGTTCGATTTTCAAGCTGGGTTTCATCAGGAGCAGCCTTTAATCAGAGGAGGGCAGAAATACCTGAAAAATTGTGACCTTCTAAAAAAACTCGGGCATTTACTGAAATAGTCATGGATGTAATTAAATAACTTATGTATGGCGTATCCATATATGCAATGGCTGTCAAGGTGAAATTTGGAGAAATCAAAAATCTACAACCACAACCCGCTTTTGAAAAAAAATTTGGCGGTCTGAGCGTCCCGGAATCTCAGTTTTGATATTAGAGTGTTAATTTCTGGATTATGTAAATGTTGGAGCCGAACCACCCCCCCCTCCCCCGGGTACACAACAGGGTGCATCAATTCAGACTTTCACTAGACTCTTAGACAAGGAGTGAAGTCCGAAAGAAAATAGGATCAAACAGCACAAGGCATCAACGAAAGATTACCCGAGGGTCCAACCAATAGCGCCCGAAACCATTTGAAGCAATTGTATATTTCACACACATCTTGTCCTCATCGATAATATCAAAGATAGGTAGTAGGCCTTTACTCATAACAAGCATGCAGAAATAATTAGCTGCAGACGTACTCTTGAGCAGAGGGCTGAGCTAGATTGTTCTGAAATCGACTGCGTCTTCGCCCAGGTAACCTATCCCGATTGCTGATATGGTGGCCTACCCCCGCAGTAAGGAGTATCAATAATTCCATTGCTATTGTCTCACATTGCCACATGCCCCGATTGGTTGGCTTTTTTTTTTTTTTTTTTGCTTTTCTCCCTTTAGGATTGAAAGAAACAGTCAAGCTCCTCTATTACAGTCCTTTCCTTCACGCACAGGGGAAATCCTCTTTAGCTGAATGTCAACAACTAATATCATTGGCTGGATTCATTTCCACGAATCGATTGCAGGTAGTAGTGTTTTAACGGCCTCCCCTTCAGTCTGCGCACGTGCTTATGTATGCTTCCCCACCCATGCCATGCCGCTCAGGTTGGGACGAACGCCAAAGGACAAGCCGAGGTGAAGAAAAGCCACATCGAACACTCGGCACCGGATATGCCCTCAAAAAGGCGATGTCCGTCCTTTGTTGACCAAGAAAAATCTATGGAAATGTATGTAAGTAATCAGTGTTGCTTCAACGAACATAAAGAATTAAAGTAATAATGCTATTATAGTGCGACTTTGGCCTTTGGTTGTGGTTGTGGTTGTGGTGGGGAATACTGACTCTAGATAAGTAGACGCAGGCCAAATTGCGATAAATAATCCAACTAAAATGCAAAGCATCCCGTTCGTGACAGGTTCGTCTAGTTTATGCATCCCTTCCCGTTCCCGGGAGAGGCGGCGGTGAGCTGGCCAGTGCCTTGCCCGTGCGGCCCCCTATGATCCACATGGATGATAAGTATGTACCTATAGCGCCTTTAACCGTTTATCGGATAATACCCTGGACATGATGGCTTTATAAAGTTGACCCTGAGATGTCGAGATGCAATGTACTTTGGAGTTCGCTCACACAATGCATAAGCACGAGTGATCGTTGGTGAACGTCGATTGTTTTGAGTTGGTGTTAACGCGTTACAGTTGCCAAGAAATTAACCGTTACAATCATTGGACCATCGAAGAGTGGCCCTTTGAGTCGCTGTCGAGGAAACATGCATGTCTTACACCTGCGCTGCCACCATGGAGTAGAGTTCTTGATTCATAATTTATCCCCTAGCCCCTGCAGCTTGTGGACCTATAAAGAAGCTTCTTATGCAGCATGTTTACGTTATCACCAACCAGGTGCAAATGATGCTAATGCCTGGCCCATTTCTCCAATGTCTTTAAACCTTAATCCTGCTTAGTAATACAAACAATACAACGTCCATCAATTGAGAATACTACATACTTAGTACGTACGCCGCCCTTACTAACCGTCCTGTGAAGCAGAAGATAAAATAACAATTCCGGGGTTAGTGAAACGGGTTAAATTCGGGGAGCTCAATAGTCAATAGATTCACAGCCAGTAAAGTTATCCGATCAAAATCATTTGAGACAGGCAGCTTGGATCGTTACCATGGTGAGTCGATCTCACCGGCGTCCAGAAGAATATATGCGCATGTTTATGCTTGGCCGAGACTGGTGTTTCAGAGAGGTATTACATGCGTACACCTCATCGACAAGCCCAATACACTTGGGTCAAGCAAGAAGAACCTGAATATAAAAACGCGCTAGCAGGGGTCAAATTGGTTGCTACAAAAAAAAAAAGCGATGTTCAGGTTCTTCTTGCCTGACCCGAGCAATACTCTATCAACCACGGCGATATAATATATTTAATGCTCATTATCGATCGACCCACCAACGGTCTAAATATATATAATACTAGGATCTCTAATTGAATCATGCACCTGGAGCATAGTACAGGGGAAATATTCTTGATAGACTTATCCCTTAAGCTGGCAGTAAATGCTGACCCCCAGGAAAGAAGCAAAGGTTGGTGGCGTTTGCTCACAGATCTTGTTATCTTTCTTATCAAATAATTGATCTCTCATACAAATTCTGGCTCTCTATTATAGGGGGTCAGCATTGCCAGCTTAAGGGATAGGGAGTTTATTGACTAAAGAAAGGTCCGTAACCGATTAACCACAAGGTCATTGGAGCTCCTTTAATCTGATTCAAGCTCAATTACCCCGTCGAGGGTCAATCCCACTTTATTTTATGGGTGACTTCTCTAAACTTCCAACACAATTCGGCAAAAAATTAAAAAATAACCTATGTTCAAAGACAATTTCTCACGGAAACTTCCTCAGCTAAGGACCTCCCCAATGTGTCCCAAATACCAGCTGTTTTATTAAAACATGATCTAGACGTCATGCGGATAAACCCATATAAAAGAGGCAATAAAAAAAAAGGTAACTATGTCTACCAGCAGAAAGTAGGTAGTATACTACCGCTCGATCGAGCTATCTACAAAAGGGTATCATCCCGGGCCTTTAATAACAGGGACATGAGCTGTCAGACTCTTCAGGATTCGAATGGCCTAAGACTCCCGCGTAACGGC
The DNA here is from genome assembly GCA_024713795.1 of Morchella sp. 2015-shanyang. Lineage (NCBI taxonomy): Eukaryota > Fungi > Ascomycota > Pezizomycetes > Pezizales > Morchellaceae > Morchella > Morchella sp. 2015-shanyang. The sequence goes on along the minus strand of JAMGZB010000001.1, from coordinate 3,487,279 downwards.
CAATAACCACGAGTTATTTCAACCACATTTAGGCATAGAAACCAAAAGGCCCAATGCCATGGTAATGGGACCTTGACGCCAATCATTATGTTGATCCTGGAAGCGGCCTGCTATTCACTGAACTTATATCCGAGTCAGTAAAATTGGACAATCGGTCCTCAATGCCCGCTAGAGTAACGAATACGTGCATATTGATCTGGCTTAGGTATAACTCTCATGTACTATGATCATGAATCTGCTAGAGTACACAGCTGCCCTACCCACCCAATGATAGGTGCGCAACGCAGCCTGCCACCTGCCTCCTTGCTTATATAATATTTTGGCTGAACTCTATTAACACGGTATTTATTATCATAACCAGTACGTACTACTTATAAGTGAATAATGTTTTAAAAATTTCCAAGCAAGAACTAATAAGTAACCTAGATATGTTTGAAGCATTTTGCTTAAACGCTTTACGCCTTTTATAGGTAACCAATGGTGCCCTTTCAACTCCATCTGAACCAATTGCCAAGTTTCTACTAAATTAATCTGATCCTTATAACTTATAACTTACTCGAGGAAATCATCGATTTAGGGCATGGGGTCCGTGTCTTAGACACCACTGCGTTATGCACCGCTGTCTTACATGCACAATAGCTACCCCAAATTGATAGCAAGTCCAGTCTCACAGCACAGCTGCAAAACAATGTGGTGTATTATCTCGAATCGGTTAAATTGACCAACCAAAGGATACGCGTCAACATGGACTTGGAGCCTATTCCAGTGCTCAGTTCAATAGTTTACCGGAATCAGATTACAAACACATCTGGTTTTTGGAATATCAACGGCCTTGTGAAAGCCGAAATTGACACTTAACGGGTACACTCACATGTGTGTGTGTGTGTGTGTGTGTGTCTCGTCGAACTGGTCTATCAATTCTTGGATTCTTTCTGATTCCTACCAAGTGATAAGGCACAATGCAATCGACTACCAAGCTGTCTATCTTATCCGGGGGAGCGGGAGATCCATTCCACTCATCCTCCAGGAATGTAATCTCTTAAACGTAATCGATGCATGTGCTGGCAGAGAGCCCTGAGGAAACGGTGTAAATTATTGGCCAAGTTTGAAAAATTGTGCCTCCTCTCAGCACAAGGCCAGGCGATCTTAAGAAGGATGTAGATATATGTATAGATTTACCTGACCGGCCGTCTTGAAGTATTAACGAGCAACAACAGAAAAATCAATTTTACCTGCAGCTACTAATTGAATGGGGTAATTCATCTCCCATTTGTCTAACCTCGTTCACTTGAGAATCCCGAGTCCTTGGTCGAGAGGGCGTGCAAGCTTCAGATCGCAAAGTCGCCTGTTGGTGCTTTGAGTATTTCGGATTCGGGCTCAAATTTGGCACGGCATGGTTGTGGAACAAATAGATACTCGACGCCTCTTATTAAATTTAGACAAGGTTGTGACATCAAGCCTTGTACTCATGCTCACCAATTCCTAAAGTCTGTTGATATTCTGTGTGGCAACCGCACCTAAAAATCAACAGACTTAAAAATTTGGCGAGTAGCTGCTGCTAGGATCCTCAGTCTCGTATCAGTGCTAACTTAATTCTGATGGCTGTTATAGGGGAAGTCTTATTGGGCTTAATTAATACACCACTATCCTTGATAACAGGATCATTAATCACCATCAAGCTATAATCTTGATTTTGTATTCGCTGACCAAATGAATGTTTTACTCAGGAAATGTGATCCACGTAGATTCTTGGACTAGACAGATTAGAAGGTAAGTGATCAGGATCTCCAAAGGCTTAGTCTTTTTAGGCTTAGAACTTCTATAGGTTCTTAATTCTTTCCTTTACAGGACACGTATGTGTTGAGTAGCTTCTCACGGATTCTCATCATATCTGATAGTTCAAAGGTGTTATGGACATCTGATATATTCGAGAGTGTTTGAAATCTGCTCCATATGTTGGGAAGCTTGGCAAGTGCGAATATCGAAGAAGGCAATGCTATAGGCATCGGTATATACCGCTGTGGGGTATGTCTATGCCCAGTGGTGATCGGTCAGATTCGAACAAATTCTTCTGGGGGTTGATTCGGCAGTGGAATCGAGGCATATCGTTTAGGCAACGTATGGTGCACCCATACCCCAGTAAGAACTGCCGCCACGTGAGCATGGCACAGGATAGTTACAGCTATCGTGTCACTCTTCTGTCTCGTCACATTTAATTATGGGCGAGCTCATTGAGCGCAATTATGGTAAGATATGTGCACTTCATTCGTGGATTTTAAAGCCGGCACTAGCTTTTGACACGGGGGAATCAATCACTTGATGTTTTTTTGACACAAAAGTGGAAGTGCAAAAACTGGACTCACCTAGTTTTTGGAATTACAAATTATAACAGGAAAAACTTGGCATCCATTAAATGTAAATCTACAAATCCTTATATCATAGGATATATAAGTTTCCATACCTTTTGTGAGATTTCCTTCCACCGATATTCCTTGGCCTAGCTTCGAGAACCCCTCTTCGGCCCCCACTTGTTGTCTCTGCTGTCAATATCCTACATACATATGTATAGTTGGGGAGGACCCTGGAAGAACATCTTTTAGTTGTGAAGTTACGATCCTATAGTGATAGTGGGTGGTTCCTGGAGCTGAAATATTGGTTAGGTCTTTTTTGACAGCTGCATCAAAAAGAAGCCTTATTTTTACATGCAGCAGCCCGTTCTCTCCTGCGGTTGTGGTGTCGTGCTTCAGTTCCGTATTTAGTACTCTATTAGGTTCTTATCAGAGTACACCCGTCTCCTTCCCAACTAAATGTTCACGGAATAGGGGCTATAATATAAACATAGGTACTATTACTATAATTGGCTTAGGCAAATTTGAAATATTTAGCTACCTAGAAAGCCCTCCCTTGATGCGTAAAATAGTATATACACTTACGAATGTGAGCAGGAATATATGAAACAAGTTGCAATTACCCAAACATTTCTAGGGAGAAAAGCATAGCTAGATCTTTGATAGCGATGGATGCGGTACTGACTCACCCGAAAAGAAGTTTCTCTAGCAGTTTATTTCAAGACACACATAAGCGTAATCTAAGACGAAAAAGAAGATCGGGCCAATTGTTCATGCAAATTTCCTTAATATGCGCAATTTGAGGAAATCGTGTAAAAACTATCATTTCCAATGAAATCGAAAGATTTGAGGCAGCAATGCACACAGGTTTTGTCATGTACACCCTCTTTCTTAACCATTTTGACCAGGCATAAATTCGAACATATATTATTATTATTAACTACAATATAATACAAGCCGTGAACATCCTCAGTTACTTCCCACCGATCAAATTTCTTTTTGTGAAGAGCCCTTTCATCCAAACATCTCTGAAACTAGGTACATGTGGGTTCCCGCCCTACTGATCGGCGGCATATAACAAGACTAGACCAATGGTATGACTGTGCAGCAGCAGCAGAAGCAGCAGAGTATTAAATTTTAGGTATATATATAAGTTGTAAACTACTTACATGTATGCAATATCACGGCTACTAGTAGCACCAATGATCAACGATAGGTTTTTTTCACATGTAGTTGCCCTAACATTCTCATCTTCCGGGACTATGCTTCTGTTCTGGGTTGACTTTATAAATTTGAATGTTACCTACATTCGCGCTTGACATGCAAGACGCCGGGTGTTGTATATGTGCCAAGAGAGATGTCCGACAATCCTGGTATATAGAAGCTCTGAGCTAGATGACAGTTCATCGCTAGCTACAGGAAATATTCGGTTACATTTTTTTGCGTTATACATATACATACATGTTAGATTCTTTATGCCTAGTAAAAGACTGCCCCTAAGCAGCCTTCCATGAGGATATCATACAAGTAACGGCTATTCAGATATTCCATATGAGATCTAGAGGTTAGGTTGATTATGTTTATATGTTTCAAGGTCTGAAGATTAATCTCGGAGGTATAGTTATATGTACATCTACAAACGTACCCATGACCGAGATAATATCTTCAAGTGCCAGTTACATGTTTATTGCAGTCGGCTCCTAGTCTATGTACTTAGTTACACGAATTGTCAGTTTGAGATCCAAAAATTAAACATACGCGGGCTAGCCAGCCATGAACGCCACTAGTTCGAGCGATGGGTCCCATACGCTGCTGCTGCAGTCTCATCGTAAACTGTACGGTGATCATCGCTGTCATGTTTACGCAATGGGGTTCTCGAAAAACAGAATCACTAGCGCCAGATTTCAAGGCCTTGAGGGCCGTGCGTACCCTAATTTTTGTTCTGGAAGTAACATTTAGATCTCAGATCATGCACAGTGTGAGCTCGAGCTACATACTCTCATATGTACGCACATACATTGGCGGCGGGAAAGGGGGTGCATTAGGACGGCCGTGGTAGGCGCTGCATACGGCACTTTTCATGAATGCGAAATAAGCAAGGCGCACAGTGTTACCTGAACACTATCTTCATGGGACGAACCATTGCCGATGTATTTTTACTCTTTTATAATAAATATATCTATATGGGTAAGGCAGTTTTACGATCCCAAATCTGTTTACCTGAATCCCCCCCTTTCTCTGGGCATGCAAAACGCGGGGTACAATAATATATGCATGAGTTATATGCCTTTATTCGACAAAATCGATCAGGCCCACCAAGACCTTGTTGGCGTTTTAAAGAGGGTCCCCCTCTGCCGAACCCATATTCCAGGCCTAGTCAACCAAGGTCAATATATCATAAAGTAACAAAACAAGATACCTACCCTCGATTATCAGATATCTGTAGATCACCCGTACCGCCGACGGACTTGGCAGGACCTTTCGGGTTAGGTTCGATACATATGCTCACCCGACCGTTGAGTTTATTAGCTTTGCTTCTTTTTGCTCGGATCTATAATTCAACAATCCAACATGATCCCTGTTTTGACACCGGTCCCACCGGTACTTGTAAAGGAATAATCCAAGACCCAACTACATGTAGTTATTAGACTGTCAAAAGTGCCAGGGCATGTGCAAGAGTGAGTGAGAGAGAGAGGGAGAGAGAGAGAGATACCTAGAATCTCGGCTCTTGAAACCCACTCCACATACATTATGCTGATCGACCCCCGGATCATAGGATATCACGCGATCATTTGATCAATTGAGTCATACGCTTGCGGTTAGAACAGGGAAGCAATCAATGAGTGTGAAGGGTCTTTACTCTAACGTTTACTTTCGGTGGGTTGTCGCGGAATGATCTGCCTCCCGCGATGGGCCCTTTGAGTAAAAGACTCCAGACTCTCTCTCCCTGCCCCCCACAAACCAATCACACAAGCAGAAGATGACTCTGGAGCCGGAGTCTTTTGCGCAAAGGGCCTAATAATATAGTTGATAACGCGCCTAGAATTCAGTGTTGGTTGGTTGGCATGGGGGTCAGTAGTAATAATATCAGCTTAGTTCTATAGTTTGAGGGTAAGATAGGCAATACATGAAGTGGCATGAGTGCACTGTCTCGGGAGCTTTGTCACGGCCCCTTGGTTATACGGCAAAGATTTTAGATTTAACCGTGCCGCGTTCTGGTATCAGATCGCCTTGAGGCAATTGATTTTATTGACTAACTAGAGTATGTGAGTTGATTTGCAAAGAAAAGATAACGACCGACCGAGAGAGATAGCCAAAGTGGTGTGAGTGTTGTGTGGTCTTAGGGCGAGCCCTGGGGATCAACGGGATTTGACGCAACTCAGCCTGCAAGAATCACAATCATGTTGTAAATACATTCCTTGGACGGATGAGAGTTGTCAAATTCGCGACCTGGACCGTGCGCCACTTAGTATTGCTTCTTATGGTAAATAGCGACAAACGAACCAAACAAGAATTTCTGACAGTTACCACACGGTTTGAGGGTGCAGGGAGGTCGTCCAAGGGATACAATTCAACGTGCAACTCAAAATTTGGTGGCAGTTTCAAGGCTCAAAGTAAGTCTAATTTAACGCCTCAGGTGATCAAGAAATAAGTGGGGTTTTTACCTGTAGACTTACTTATGGGGGTATACCGAACATGGGGAATGCCGAATAGGCAAGAGTAGCTGGTTGTAACGTCGAGTTTGAGTATAATTCGGCATTCCCCCATGTTCGGCATACCCCCATGTGGGTCTACTCGCAATCTCGTAGCGTTTTTGAACACGACTAATATTGCATACACATAAAAAAACCCGCCAAGACTACATTTTTGTATGGCATGTAATAGCGGTTGTGTTCAGAAAAGCTATGAATTTGCGAGTAAATATATTTAAGTATTGTATGTACACCAGCCACCCCCCCCCCCCGATCGCGACTAAGACTAGGACCAGGACCTTTGGGGTCCCAGCCTGGTCCTGGTCCTGGTCCAGCGAGACCTCTCACATGGGCAAGGGTTACCAAAGGCAAGTGCCAAGACCCCTCCCATGTCAGGGTTGGGGTTTTCATACACAAACAATCACTCGACCCTAGTGATCAGTAAACATGTACATACATGTACACACAAAAGTGAAACCCTTGGGTGGCCGGGGTTGTAGGGAGGGGCCAAGCGACAGCATTAGTATTCTAGCTCTTCGCATATATCTAGCCAGCAACCCTGAAGAGGGCGAGCGCGGAAGATTTTAAATTTTGAAGGCTGCGGTAAACTGATTTTCACACCACTATTCGGGCATTCCTCATATCACCAACTTTCTTCTAGCTGAAGATACGGATGGGGGCTAGCAGCCTTCATATACCACCTGACCCAAACTAATCAGGAGAAAGAACTCGATACTGGCCCCTGGCAAAAGGTACTAGAATACATTCACTCCTGGACCCACTGTCGATTTCTATCGACGGTATACACAGATCAGAGAGCATCCTGAAGGCCCTGTCGAGCATGACCTATGACTCATTGGCCGGGTAAGTTGTCAAAGAGTATAGGAGGCGCTTTACCCTTAAATAAAACACCAACTGCACTGACGTTTATAATTAACATTTAAACCTAGGGTACATATTTCATGATCAACGCTTATACACCGGCCTATTTCACACATGTTAACGTTGCACCCGCTATTTAGTCTCAAGTAATGCTCACCTAGCATTAAAAACCTCCTGAGCTAACACGTTGGGCACAGCTTGTAAGCAACACTCCCCTGGAGATGGGTACATATACATGTTCACGCAAAACATCATACCAGTGTTTATATGACTAGAAGGAGAACCATTGAAGGAATGAATCGTTAAATGTTCGAGATGTTCGAATTCTTTGGGAGGGATGTATCATTTGGCTTTTTCTCGGTAATTAGGGCTTATCACTACACCGCAGTAAATTTCTAACGCTAATCACAGCCAGCTGGCCAAACCCGTTCCAGAGTACTCCTAAATTTATACACTTAACGGATGAGGCCACCGGACTAATCCTCTAGCCATTTCATTCCCAACTTACGACCGTCGCCACCATTCTTCATCTCTGAGCTAGTGTTTAAGATCATCATTAGAATCATCCCTCGCTCCTTCGGTGGCCGCAATAGTGTGACGAGAGTTCTGCCTGGACAACTCAGTCCTCTCAGGATGCGCACATATGGGCTCGTGCTTCTTTATCTAGGAATATTTCATAAGTCGCTTACTCTCATTTGCGTTCCTAATAATGCTAACCTTCTCAGGTTCCTATTTAACAGCTGCAGGGGCTATCAACAACTTCCACTCGCCGCGGGCCGTGGCCACAATAGATTGCCAGTAGTCTGGGATATACCCAGCCTCTCCTCTAGATCAACACTCAAACAGCCTTTGGTTAGCTCTTGAGATCGCTCGAATACGACCCTCGGGCCTGTCGATAGACCCGCATCTGGGATACAGAGATATGAATTATATAACCAAACTCAGTCCATCTGTCGGGGGGGACGTAAATGTTAGTTCCCGAGTACACGGTCCGTGTAGGGCCCATACTAGCCTACAGAATCCGCTCTTTACGGTGCGGGGTTGGGAACAGAGCAGCTCAGGGCGCAGATATGAAAAGGTGCCGACAAATGTTGTTCGCATTTGTCCGAAATTGCCGAGCTTGATAGTACTATTGCCACCAGTTAGGTCGTAGTTGAAAACTAGGGAGTGAAAAAATCAACACCAAGTAGATCAAATGAGGGTAGTCAGTTAATCTGGCTTGGAAGGGTACTTACTATTTTCAGACTTGAGATCACGGTTGGAGAGACGTGGACTGTCGGCATAGAGGATGCTCCTATGCCTGCGTACTAGATCGCAGTGATGGTTGTAGCCATGGCGAGCTGCTCGATGTTTCCTAAGCTGTCCCCTCTAGGACCAGTTTATCTTAGTTTTCGGAGCCTTTGTCGTAGCTTTTCAGGCTCCTGAGACGACAATATTCCATAAACACAGGATTGAGTTGGTCTACTACTAATGGGAAACATCTGGCTTGAGTTACTTACGGGGGCAGTTCTCTAAAGATATCACTGATAACCCTATGATATGCAACAGTATTCGCATGCATGCCGAACTGCAGTCAAGATACGAGCTTCGTTTTATCATATCCCTCACCCACAATTAAATCCACTAGTCAATTTACACATAAAGGTGGCCTTGGAGACGAAAATACCAATCTTCTCGATGCTCGAGAACAACTCGAGGCATCTCACGCCCTCGGTATACGAAAGTGCGATTATGGCAATTCTGGATTGTATAATCACACATTTATGCGTGGCTAAACCAGAAGGAGTATCGGTGTTGGTTCATGTAGGAACGTACTAGGCACGTGCCCCATTGGGGGGTCGCAATGTAAGAATTAACTATGGGTTCGCGCTGCTCAGACGATGCGCTCTGGTTCCGCCAACCATATATGGCCTTGTGTTTGAAAGGCCCGTGCAGGGCAAGAGAGGTTTGAAGGCTTGTGGGTTGGTGTACCTACGCATGGCCTCTTGCATCTCATAAACCGTCGTTGCTGACACCCCTCATGTCAGACTGAGAGCCGCACCAAGTACCATAGAATTTATTAACACTAGCCACTCGTTCGGATCTTGGGAAGGGGTTTCGGCATTGTCTCGACGGTTTATGGGATAGTCGAGACTGGCCGTCCGCGGGCAATTAAGGATTAGTTGGTTGGTTGGTGGATTGACCTCTGTGGGGGTTCGTAGCACTGTCCTTTTTTTTTTTCTTTTTTTTCTTCTTTTTTTTTGATGCGTCTGGGTCGTATTTGCAACGGGTAAAAGATACTGTGAAGTATGTAGTTGTAGAATTTACAGGTACATGATTAGAGGGAGTATATTGCCTAACCAGAGAGTATTTATCAAGTGTCAAAACCGACATTTTGCACTTCGCCACATTAAAAGGTGGTTGCCGAAACCGTCAATTTTAACCAATTTCCTGAAGTGGGGGTGTATGATACGCCCAGAGATGTTTACTATCATACTGTGTGCAGTTCATATCCTGTCAGGGTATCTCACAGTAAGCATGAAGAGCTGTTTACCTGCAGAGTTTCTAGATCTCCTATCATACCTTCCATGTTAATTAGGTGACTGGGGGGAACAGTCAACTTTGCCTCCCGCATTAACCGTCACTTTCAAAGTGTCAATTATCGGAGTCGCAAGCTAGAATATACTGGCGCTCTTTTTATAGTTGTTTTTTTGGCCTGTAGAATCTTGATTCTTTCGAGCTCTTTTACATGCAGTCGACTCAAAAGTTTCGTTGGTGTTGACATACACGCACATTATTTGTGTCTAGGAAACAGTGTGGTTTCTTGGCGCGATTGATGACTTGTGATGCTTGTGCTAGTTACATGTAAGCGCGCACACTGCGCTTGGCACAGTAATAGCTTACATACACCGCACACCATATCATTCACACAGGGTTCGAACTATCCGGCTTTGAATTCCTCTTCCTCTTCCTCTTCTTCTGTTTCGCCCACTATAGGACTCTACGCAGCTTCTGTTTGCACCTCTTCCCTCGGTCATATCATCCTCTTTCACCTTCGTGGGTAGTGCTATATCTAACGTTTTGGCCGAACAACTCGGCCTGCAGCTGATCCTCCCTTCTTAGAACAATCTACAATTTCTCTTCTCGTGTAAAATATGGGGCTCAAGAGACCGGCTCGTTCAGGTAGTCACATTGGTGGGGGTTAGGACTGCACTATATTTGCACTGGGTATCACTCGGTTTTATAATGCTTAGCAATCTATACGTTTTTTTATTTGTTTACATCATTAATTGTATCTGGCCATTAGGCTATGACAATATCGCACTCGCCAGCAATCTGTACGTACTATGGATACCACAGAACCGCGGTGCAGCATATCAACGTTCGAACCAAAAGCTCTTCTCGTCCAAGTCTCTTTACCCATATAGTATTTTCCTGAATACATAAAAAGAGCTAGATAGCTATATAGTCATAGAAACATTCGTTAGATACCTCTCTAGGCCTCTCTTGGCCTCACAAACCCTTTTGTATGTCCTTCTTCAAAGAGTGGCACAAAGAAGTCCTTCCATCTCATATCCGCCCCTCTAAATTACCACGCCAACAGTTAGCTTATGCTTATATCTATGCCCTCTTATATCTGCGCTGCCTAGTTCCAGAAAAAAGAATAAAAAGGGGGGAGAGAGAGAGGGGGAGGGGGAGGTAGGCTTACGTCGTCCCATATAGCCTAATTTCAAACCTTCTGAACAACCTGGCAAATCTAATATATAGTTCTGCATACCCAAAACTGCACACCAATTATATCATTAGCCATGGGTAAGCCGCAAAGAGTCTGTCGGTTGGTGTCATCTCACTTGATTCCTAAGCATGCCCTTACCCTTTGAGGATGGAACTAGGTATCTATCGAGCTCCTTCCCCATCCACCGCTCCGGTACGAAGCTATCACTGTTGGGGGAGATGTCCTCGTTGCTGTAGACTATCGTGGTGCACATCGCAACAGCCGTGCCGCCAGGGATATATTCACCGTCAATCGTAGCTCCCGATTCTGGCACCTTTCAGTCTAGGAGAGATACCACGCCACTACCCATCCGCAGCCTCTCCTTGATACCGCACTCTATATACACAAAACCGTTAGCACAAGCACCGTTCCCACTCTGGCTAACAACCCACCTACCAAAAACGGCAGCCTCTCCAGTTCCTTCAACGTCGGCGCCCCCTCCAGGTGCGGCCACGCCTTTATCAATCCCTCCACCAACTCTGCCTGCCTCCCGCTCTTGATCAGTTGATAAAGCCCCACCGTCATTGTCAGCGCGACCGTATCCGCACCCGCAAACAGCATTGTATGCCTCATGCTCTAGAGCCCTCCTCGTGATCGGTGCCATCCTTGCGCCCTTTACTTCTGTTTCCATTAGACGGTTATAAATAATGGGATGGGGCGTCTTCCCCAGGTCCGCGGGGTTTTTAAGGAAGCTGTTCTGGTTCTCGAGGCGGCGGGAGAGGTCGATGAAACCCGCAATCTCGCCGAACATGAGCAGCGGCCGCGGGAGATTAAGAACCAGCGCCTGAATCAAGGGAAAGTGCTTGAATACTTGGATCATGAGTAGGGAGAGACTTGCGCATACCGACGAGGATGGGCACCCGGAAGCCGGGGCTGTCGAGCGCGTGCATGGACTGCGCAAAGCAGAAGGTCATGATGATGTCGACGGTGGTGGGGCGAATGGCGCCGGAGATATTGATGGGGGTGGTGCTGGCTGCGGTATATGTGGCCAGGCGAGTGCTGAGAAGGTCGAACTGGCGGTGTGATGTTAGTATTGCGGTGTTCTTGGATTCCATCTATGATTGCAGCAATCTTCGTGAATAAACTTACATGATCGGCGAGAAGGCACTTATGGCACGGTGGGAGAATAGGGGACTTAGGACGTCACGGCCCCCTTTGGCCACTACAGGGTCGGCCATGCCAAAGACGGACTCATTAGTGTTGAAAGAGTGGTAGACCCAGTTGTCCTTTACGGGCTTGCTACCATTGGCGTAGATCTCATGGTATGCCGAGGGCTCACTGAAATGTAGCTGTAATCTAGTATTAGTATGCAATTGCTTCTCGTGCGGGAGTTTATATATTGGATATATATGGGTATATATATTCACATAGTTCGGTCCAATCCTCACAATACGGCCTTTTCAGAAATTTGTGTCAGTCATTTACAATTCAGATATTAAGTATAGAAATTTCACGCATACCATACTTCTTATGCAGGACTCCCACGTGTCTCGGCATCTCGCCCTGCATCCAAATATCATAATATGCCCGATACCACCCCGACGCCGCCGCCTTCTTGGGTCCCGGGAACTTTGCCAGCGGGTGCAAGAAGAGCCGGTATAGAACCAGTGTAGCATAGTAGAGCACAACTGCTAGCAGGATGATATATACTCCGTATCTAATCAGGAGAGTGCAAGCCTTGAGTGGACCCCATAACTCTTTTTTTCCTTTCCTTTTCTCTTTTTTCCTTTCTGTGTGGGGTTTGGGTCCTGGAGGCGGAGGCGGTGTTTGGGATGGAGGGGATCCATTGGCCCATCCAAAAGTAAAACTGATTACTATTTCAGTAACTACATATACTCGTCCCTCCATGACGTTTCCGAACACGACCAATATTGCATACCATACTAATAGGGGGACTTGGCAACTTTTTTGTGTGTATGTAATATTGGTCGTGTTCGGAAACGTTATAAAGTTAGTAGTACACATGGAGTGGTCGATGCCCGCAGGCGATTGGTCGGTGCTCGCCTGACATCCTAGATGCTGCGTATGGTGGCGGAAGGTAGCGCCGCGATGGTGTGCAGAATGAGTGCCCGCGAGATAGTGTTGGATTAATGCATTACCTACAGTATAGTACCTAGGTTCAATGGATGTTCTGCAGAGAATTTCGTGGTGAGGCGTCGTGGGCTCTGCCTAATTGGTATATCGTGGATGGTCGTTTAAGAGGTCTGGATCTCTGCAGATTTGGCTGGTAGAGATTATCGAGCTATCCAATATCTCAGTTATTATCGGCCGTGAAATAGATGTATGTACCTACTATGCTGTAATATATCTCAGTAAAATGCATATTGGCCGTCCAGGTACACGTAAATAAAAAAGAGATATATACATGTATATATGTCAAGCAGATAGTGGTAATAATAATCAAACCACATGATCTAGTAACATGCAGCCTTTACCGGCATTAGAGATTTCGCCTGATCGGCTGGCTATCGTAAACTTTGTTAAGGGCGGCAAAGCACATATATCCGGATTTTTTTTTTCAACTATGTAGAGCAGTTAGGCGCCTTCCGCCTTCCTCATGCATATGGATCTGTAGTGGAACGTGAGAATCATATGGTACCACCCCCATGGATCCTACTAATGTCTTGAATGACTGTGAAAATACGGCGCGGGGTAAATGAGAGCCGAGCTTCGCAAGGTGCCATTGGTAAATGTTATATGTACAAGGATACGGGGCCTTAGAGAAATCTTGGGCTACCCGCTGCTTCTGGTGTTTGTACCCAGGCGAGAAGCCTTATTCCAATATTCTTGACGTCAGAACGGGTTTGATAGACTCGTACTTGTAAGTTATCTGCCTTCAGGTCTTCTTTGTTGGGAGGAAAGAAATATGATATATTTCCACAGTTGGCATAGTGTGATCATGATAGTAATGATTATCGTGGTCAGTCAATTCATCATGAATGATGCCTCAGCCATATATGCAACACCTTCCAGTCATAGCAAAATCGGGTTGGCCAGCTGAGCTCAGGTCAGGGTGCTTTCCGACAAGGGTGCTAAGTATCTGCAGTTGATGAGATCTTGTGTGGCAATCCACTCCTTCAGAGCTAGAGATAAGATTCAGCATACCCTCTGTCCCACGGCCAGACACTCTTAGCTGCATGTTCTGGAGCGAATTTAACCCCAGCTAGCGTACATGATGTAAAAGGCCGTACTACATGTAGTCAAAGTGTAGGACTTTTTAGTTACTTGAAACCTTATTTGAATATCTGCCCCGAGTTAGCATGCATTGTATATTGGCGAGGAGTGCCTAGGAGAAAAGAGATGTAGAAGTACGAAACGTCGTCTGCCATGGCCAGCTGATATATGAGATCTCAATTAAGAGTGCTTGATACATAACTTAGGGTGTAGAGTTACAGTCTCGAGAATAGGGGTAAAAATGTAACCGTAGGGCTACGGTATTGAGTCAAGGATACCGGTTTAAACTAGCATCGTAAGTAGAGTACTATACTGATACCGCATCAATACCGCCCCCTTACAGTATCACTAACGTAACGACTAGAATACGGTAGTCAATTTCTGCGCATTTTCGGTACTGTAATTCTTTCCTCCTCTTTGCTAAGCTACATGTAGTTCCCGCTACTCTCTGACCACGCGCCCCCACCCTGACCATGTCTCTGCTCTTCCAGGAATGACGGTATGCTGGCGTCATTCTCCCATGTTCGGCATGCCCCAATAAGTGAGTCTATTGCGTGCGCCGCTAGTCAACTCTGCTTTTTAATCCGAAAATACATATAATTGCAAGCATCTACCTACATCACGATCATTTTATTCGGTGGACAGATTCATTACGTAGCTCTCCAATACCCAACTCTACTCCTCCCTAATACCAATTACATGTAGTAATACTTCTGCAACTCTTGTGCCTAGTCCACTCTAATATACTTGTCTTTTCTAAAGGTAACGTAAAGGTATTAAATACTATCCGGAAGGTCATTTAGATCAATCCTCAGGGAAAACGGTATAGAAACGTCATTAATCTTCATCCAGTCAGGAATTTATGATCTAACAGGCTGAGAGAGGCTCTTCCCATACTAGTGAAGCTAGCCCTGTAGGTAGATAGACAGAGAAAGAGAAATCTATCGGGGCCGCCAAGGGATTGCTAAGTATTGGTATTGTTTAATTGACCAAAGGCAGAATGTTCCCAGGATTTCGGCCCCCACAGGCTCTATATCTCCGAAGTTTGGAGGCCTCACTGATGGACTCATTGTAACCTAAAAAAGGGTATATATACATGTATGTGTGTATTGAGTAAGCTTAAGAGATATATGAGATGGTAAAGTAAAGTACATGTATGTTTATAATTAGAAATGACAAGGTTATGGCCGTGAAAAATAACCCGAGTTCTCTTGCTTGCTCTATGACACGAGCTAGTATTGTTTATCTGTCCAAATCATGGATAATACGTAGCTTATCTGCAACAATGTTTCTTAACCCCGCATCTACTTAAGATATTCTCACAGCTTTCGGGCCCTCTATTGTCCCCTTTACATTGGGCGAGAGAGTTAACCGTCGTTCTGTATCCACAAGGACCTGCTCGTATTACGAATTTGACTCGCTCCAGGTAGCTTAGAATCAAGGCCAGGACCGATTATTTAGACAGGATATCTCATCTATGCACCAAGAGAGAATTAAAGGCCGTTCCGTCTCCGGATTCGAGATTCCCCCCCCCCTCCATATCCGTGTAGAGACTCTACTGGTGATACTAATATATTTTTATAGCTTATCAGACTGTTCCTTGAACCTAGATCTACCTACAGTTTCAGCAGCTATTTTCTCCTGCTTTCTACATGTATTCGGAAGAGGGCCTCTGCTTTAAACGGTAAGTAAATTGTATTCTACGCCCTACCAATTTTCAGCTGTATCTGACGAGAACTAGAAATGTATCGGGTTCTGTCAGGGGGAATATGTATCCTTCCGAAAGAGATTCCTCGGGTAGATGTATATATACCTGTCACCCATATCTTCCGACTGTGTCCAGGGTTTGGTCAAACAGGCCGGGTTATCAAAGTATGTTGTCTTAATTCACGACCTTTGTAAGTTTTCTCCGTGAGTAACCTAATCGGAGATATGATATTCAGCTTGGAATCCAGGTATTACCCAGGCTCTCCAGCCCTCCTACCGGGAACAGCAAGCTGTCCGTATGGAACAGGCACGAGATTAGCTATAGGTATTACCCGATTCCAGCCCGTCTGGGGCGCCTATTCTTGGAAGGGGGTATCTAGGTATTGGCACATAGATACCTCTTAGGAAAATTGGAATCTAAGTATAGCCTATACTTATTTGCACTGTGATGGGGAGTTTTTCCTACTAAAAGATCAGTGCTCACTTTGATCATTATTCAGGTGGTTTCACCTGCGGCTGCCCTACAAGATTTCCAAAGATAACGTGATACGACCCTTTTTTGCCCTAAATTCTTCTTTCTTTCCTTCTTTCTTCCTCTTGTACTAACTCATGTGACTTTAGTAGGCTCTAGTTCGCTAATACGCAGTGGATGCACTATCGCGCAATTACTGGACGCATGTTCTTGTAAACTCAATACAGAAGTTACCTGAGGTCTGTAGCTGTTAGCGTTTTATAATTATATTTCACATTCTGGAGTCGGTTGCCCTTACTGCTGCAAAGCGAGTGATTATGGGTCCCAATCCCGTATCTTCGACGCTCCTGAGTGTCTGTTTTGTTAGACGGACTGGGCTTTGGAGATTTTCCCCAGTCCCTCATAGTATCCGGGAAGCCGCGACAACTAACTTTTTCATGCGAGTACGAGAATTACTAGAGATCTTATTGATTGGAATCATGAGATATCACTCGAGATATTGTCGGCGTTAGTATTCGCTTATAGCTTTCACACTACCAGGTTTCTCTTTAAGGTCATCATATATACTTGGACCTTGTCATCATTAAACTCGTATTGCTGGCGCAGAAAGCAGGGCTCGGTTTTATGTTCTAAAGACCCTGGATTATTATTAGCACACCGGTCATATTCATAACATTGACTAAAACCCGGAGACGCCCGCCACAGGTACTCTTAGCCGTCCAAAGATAAAGAAAGAGCGACAAAACAACGATTTTAACGCAAAGGCTGTTCATCAGTTATATTCACTGCAGGGTCACAAAAACATTTGAAGGGTGTCTATTCTCTAGTGCTTGTGAGTACCTATACTGCTTCCCTTAAAAGGTTATGCATTTAGTATACGATACGGGAATGACAGGAGTGTGTAGATCTACTTAGCTGGTGGTGTGTGCGGGGGTGGTGGCGGAGCGGCATGGGGCGGGGTATCATGAGAGAACGGGGAAAAGAGACAAACGAGTAAAAAAGGATGGAGAAAGAAGAAAAGTGGTGCTAATATTAGGAAATCACCTTACGAGCCGGTACCGGCCAATTACAACCCATGACTCGAAACACAAAGCCTCTTTCCAAAACAGGCTCACCCATTAGTTGAGTAACTTGATCAGCAACTTGACAGTGTGGGCCCCACGAAGGCCCGATCCAACATTTGTGCCAATTTTCCTCCCCCTCATGAGAGCCAAAATGTTATCCCAATCACCATTCATGGGTCTGATGTCGAACTTTTCGCCCGAATTGTCTTCTTCCTCCCACCCTATCCCTCTTCTTTTGATAATAATGGAGATGTTGACGATGTCATCGACACTGGGAACCCCCATCCTGCCGATGATCCCCTCGTTGAGGATCCTATCCCAGCTCTGGTAATCGGGATAGTAAAGACGCATGACTTCGTCGACCGCAGTATTCGGATACAGTGCCCTGATTCCTCCCGAGCGGCGTACGCGAGCCTGAAAGTTGATGTTGAGGGGCAAGGTAGCATTGTGCGCCTCATAACCACCATTAGTGACAGCAGGGATGTGAATAACGGGAAGCGGAGTGAGTAAATGCTGCTGATATAACTCTGCTTCGGTAGGACCCCTCTTGACCGGAGTGCGGATGGTAGCGGTGATGAGCTCGTCGAAGGCATCCTTGTCGGTGGGGAGAGCGGGAGGGAAGTTGCTGGAAGTACCATCGATATCCATAGCATCGGAGAGCTCGGTCTGAGCCATGGCCAGCTGTCTAGCGCTACGGCGAAGCGCAGGTTTGTGGACAACGGTAGAAGGGCCAGAGTCGGTTTCGAGGCTGAGGGGAAAGATGGGGGTAGACATATTTTGTTTATTTCTTTTGGTGACAAAATGGAGAAAAATAAGATGTTTTTTTTTGACAATAGGTGAGCAGTGGAAGCGCTAGCGACTTGAGGATTAGATGAATGTAGCTTCCCGAGCACTTGTATGTATGAGAGTTTAACGGGAAACGGAAGCGTGCTTGGTGATGATGATGATGATGATGATGATGATGGTGATGATGATGGTGATGATGATGGTGATGATGATGGTGATGATGATGGTGATGATGATGATGATGATGGTGATGATGATGATGGATGATGGATGATATGATGGAGCGATGCAGTGATGCAGGTGAAGATGTGGGCGAGGGATTAATAAATTTGGGTGTGTATGGGCATCATTAAGTTTTATTGGTGTCTACACGTGACTGGAAAATGTTTCGGTGCGCGGGGATGGATTTTAAATACCTGTAGAGCTTGCTTGCGGATTCAAAATTATGGGGCGCCTACTGTACATACATGTAAGTACATGTGCTCTTCTTTCGCTTGTATGTTTGCTTTCCAACAGGCGCCTGCCTACATGTACATGCTGCAGAGCATCCCCGCTCCTGTACCCGAGTACACCAAACTTATTCTACATGATGGCATCGATACGCGCGAGTTCAATTAACCCCAGTTATTTCTGCTCAGCCCTTCCCTCGACCCGAGTGATGGCTCGAGTACGAGTGATGGCCCATGCCTCGAAGCAACGCCGTAACCCGACCAACGCGCGAATGGTAATGAACCGAGGCAGGGTGCCGTAGAAACCCAACAAGGACTACATGTAGGCAGATATGTTGATGCAGGTACATACTTACTTGTATGTGTATACATGTATCTACCGCGCCAAAACGTATGGGGTGGGGCGAGTTGCGCAGGGTGGTACATACATGTACGTACCCCAGGGTCCTTAAAGTGATGCGCATGCAACAAGCTCAATACTCTGGTGTCTCGACCACCATCAAAGCTAGACCCAGTCAGTTTTTTCCATTTGTATTTCTATTTACTGTTACTATATAGCTCCGCTTGATGCAACTCGACATATATAAATTACTTCCCGGCTTTTGGGGCATGGTGGCCAGTAGCTGCGAAATTAGTGGCTCTTTATCGTTGAGGACCCCCGGGGTACATGTAGTTTCGGAGGAGCTACATGTACCAGTATCTACCCAGATAACAGAGGTGAGGGAGCAGCCTTTCGAGATGGTGGGTTTTGAATCAGCTGATCAGGGCAGGCTATGCAGGGGAAAGTTTAGCTGTCAAAGAGCCGCACTTTCGTGAGGTCAATTGATCAATCTTGGCCTGTTTTGCTACAAAGGGTTGTTTTGCGGTTGTATGTTCATGATCACTCTTCGGTTGGTACGAGGGGTGCTGGGACGGTGATCTTTGGGGTGGACGTATGGAGTGGGAGGGGGCTCAATAATCGATTTGCCGGTGCTATGCCCAGGTGGAATGTTGAAGGCTGTATGAGAGGGTCGTGGTACTGGAGAACCGTGTTTCTGAAAAAACGTTTGGCGGCGCTGGAAGAGCTATATAGGGCCATTAATATTCTTGACCCGTAAATGTAGATGGTCCCATAAAATTAATTAAAAAAAACTACTAAGTATCTTACAGCTATGCATACATGTCTCACTCAATCGTCCGTGAGGGGAAACGCCCGTCATGAAGAGTCCCACCGTTAGTTTCTTCCGTCTACAACCTTACTACAAGTGTCCCAACTACGACTACCACTGTCAGCAGCGAGACCCTAGTTCCCGTCGCGCTATTGACGGCCTCTAATACCCCCAGAGTGTCATTGACTGCATTGCTACTGTTGAGGCCTCTTCCCCCTTCTCCACCTTGATTCCATCCAGTGTAATTACCCAGGCTTTCGTTCACCGGTGGCCTCCCACTCTCCCCGCCTCTTTGCCAGCTAGCGCCACTGTCACCACTCTGCGCCAAAGATCCATTCAGGCCTCTTCCACTCTCTCCACCTTGCTGCCATGCTGGACTATTCCTATGCTTCCAGGATTCTGGAAACGGGAATGGTTGTGTATCGAGATTATAGCAGATCCGTCGTGGGTCCAGCACTTTTGGCTTGCTGTTGCTGGTCTCATGGAGGTAGATACTCGTCTGCACCGCACATGAGTTGTTGCAGAACGCAGCGGTATTATTGAGGCTGCTCATGAGCTTAGGAGTGTATAAGAGGTCGAGAGCTTCAGTAGTACCATTGTAAGTTTTGCAGAAGGGGTGGTCAGAAACTGTTCTGGCAGAGAGTTAGAGAAATAGAGCAGAGCTGGGGAATGTCTTGGCCTTACAAGTCTGTTAGGCATGTATCGAACCATAGTGTTTCTAACCACTGGGCCTTTGGATCCAATATTTCCGTCATCATAGAGACCCCATTGTTATTCCGGATGTCTGAGGGCTCAATTATCTCATTTGCACAGTCCTTTCGGATATCGCTCGTCCATTGCACCAGAGCGTAGTAACATTCTGCGGTACAGCTGCTCTCTAGGAGCGCGCGTGAGAATCGAATGCTACCATCTATGGTATCATCGAGAAGGGATAAGAGGTCATTACTACACGGCAGTGAGCGGGCATAGGTTCTTGAGCAGATGCTGTCTAAGGGGAGAGTGCTGTTCCCGCTGAAAGTGAATTCGGCGGACGCGAGGGGTATAAAGACTAGGGGGAGGAGAGAGATGAGGTGCAACATCTTCAAACAAAGAAGAGGGCGTTGAGTATAATACTGAGAGTATCTGAGTTCAAACTGTGTACTCTAGGGAAAAAAAATTAAACTTTAAACGTAGTGTATACGCAATCTACAGAGAGGAAAAGCACATCTTTATACGGGCTTTATAAGTGCGTGCATAGTTCCATAACATACAAAAACATTCGATCCTCTCCTAGCTCCGTGTGCCTCTAGAATTAAATATGCGACCTCTACCTATAGTAAACTAATACGTGCCTCCAAGAAACTTTCACGATATTCTCTAATCTTTATCATTCAACTAACTGCATACTCTATGAGTCAAATACCAGCGGGCGTCTTTAGTGGGCTTTGTTATCCTGGTAATTGACCCTGTAAAGGAAGGCCTTAAAGAAATGGTGTTATACTTTAGCCTGACAGGGGATAAATGCCTTTTCCCCTATACAATTGGACCTCGCTATAAGAGATGCCAGGGTGAAGAGTTTTTGGCGCAGAGCCCTTAGCGTGTGACCTATATATGCATATATGTGTTGTTTCTTACAGCAAGGTTTTCTTACTCGGGTACGAGGGTTAGAACCAGTACATGCAATGAAGTTATTTGTATGGCAGAGCGGCACCACTCCATACAAATAAACCCTGTCTCTTCACTTGCATTTTCTGGTTCTTATTGCTATACCCAAGTACAGCGAGTCGGAAGTGGCCATAGAAGCACATATATCCGCGCTCATGATCTGTAACGCAAGTGCATAGAATAGAGATCCATTCTAGCTCTATTGGAAGAGGTATGGAATTAACATTCCTGTTTCAGTGCCCTCTTTTGAATCAGACAAACCGAGAAGAAGGATGCCATACTGGATCGAGAGGAATCGTCGGTCTTTGACATTATGAATATCCGACAAGTGGGGTTAGTTTGTACATGTACCTACAGCGCCCCCCCCCCGCTAAATATCTGCTGTGCTGAATGGTTTTTGGCTGCTTATTTTTCTTAGTGAATTTACTAGTAACCAAATTAGTGGCATAGCTATCGATATCACCTAACAGGTAACCATGCATGGCGATAGCGAAAGTACTTGGTCGCGAGCACGACAGCTGAATTCATGAAAGGCACAAGAGCTTGAGGATATGACAACATCCTCAAGTCCCAAAAGTATAGCTATCTCCATGGCATTAGAGAACAACAGCAGAAATTTAGTCAGGACTGCAATCTCCAAAACTCAATAGCGATCTAGAGAGGGCATGGTCACGTCCTAGAGGACCTCAAGGGCATGGGAGCGAACCGACCAAACTTAATATCACCTGTGTGTTTATTTTGATTCTATAAACTCCTATGAATATGAATTAGAAGCCATTGCTTCAAAGGGAAAACGTAGGGTACTCAGAGTTGTAACTCTGAACAGCGACTCCTCATCGGTCATATATATATTGGTTTTTGGACCCACTTAACGCCATAAATTTGGGGTGTCGTACAGGACACGCCTGATCTGTGACCGCGGCCATACCGGCCGCGCGCTTCCGCGCTTCGTCCCTGCTACCACCTCGCCCTTGCTTGGTTAGTACCAACTCTCGCTCATATATAGTGGACTAGAGACATCCGAAAAGAGCCCGGAAACTGGCACACAGGCGATATTCCCTAAGGCTCAATTAAAGGGCTTTCACCTTATAGCAGGAAGAGTGGGGAAATATCTGTTCCAATACAACTGGAACACATGAAGCTTCGAAGGGATATCCGTGTAGAGTATGTAAATACACATCCTCAAGATATGACTCAGTTACAACGATTCGGGTTTCACTAATAAGTGTTTAAAGGTGGCCCGAAGACATCTCCTGCTCAATCACACCCCCCCGCGCGGGAGATTTTAGCGGCTATTTCAAACTCAAAAAAGACGGAACTTTTTCTGGGCCTTAGCGGCCTTGGAGGTATATATTACACTCTATAGACATTTCTAAACCACTGTGATTTTCTTTGATCTAACTTCTAGTTATATAGATTAACGGCATAGATTCGCTGAGACTGCAGCTGTCGCATCAAAGCCCAGAGAAGATGTCGCAAGCCTAGGAACATTCTGAGTGGGAAATCACTGCCATTCGGCTTTTCTAGAGGGCAAAGAAGATATCTAAAGACGATACTGGCGATGACCTGCTCCACACTTCATGGACCTAGCGATGAGTATATGGTAGCCTCTTAGTCTCTCGTTCATCCAATTAAAAATCGTACCTTACTAATACACGCCGTAGTAAGAGAAGGGTATACGTAGGTAAACTTGGCACAAGGGTTCGCAGAGAAAATCTTCCAGGGAAGAATCATATCGAGTTTTCTAATCCGATGGAGGACTCTAAGAGAAAGGAGATTCTCTTGTTAGGGTAGAATTGACAATTATTTCAAAAGGAGAGTTCTCCTAACTTCTCATGGTACTAGGTAGCCATATTTGAGGGTTTAAAAATTTACAGCTCAATCGAAGAGAATCATCCCGAAGATACTTATCTTTCCTTAACCATTTCCACAATCTGTGGAATTTAAGGTAGAACTGAGTCATCTGACGAAAAATCGGATATATCAGGGAGTTGGAGAGTGTAAGTATACTTTTGCAGGTTTAATAGGCTAGTATGGCCCCAATGACTATAACGTCTTTTTCTGGTTAGGGGAGTCGGTGCAAGACTGCGTAGGAAATATGCAATGCGGACCAAAAAGAGCCTACATCCAACGAATTGAGATTTAGCGTTTCAGGGTTTACCATCGGAAAAGGCGAAGACTGGAATAGCCCGTGGCCGTGGCCAGCTAGTTAACTGCTCACCATGCTCTACCTTTCCCCCTTGGGGTTTAGGTCTGTCCCCAAATTAAAATCGTACTAATATTCCATCAAAATACGTCACTCATATTCTCGTCACAGGCTCTCAGAAAACCAGTGTGGTATTTGGGAGAAATATGAAACACCTTCAAGGACGACAGGTCGGTCTAAAACTAAATTTACGCCCACAAGACAGGACACGCAAACGAAAGAAAACCCACAGGTTCTGATGTAATACATATTAAAAGCCGTATATATAAAGGTGACTTTAACCAAGGCTGACAATATTTAAGGAGAGTCAACAATTGTCTGTCCGAAAGACTTTAACTAGAGGCTAGAACCGG
The DNA here is from genome assembly GCA_024713795.1 of Morchella sp. 2015-shanyang. Taxonomy (NCBI): domain Eukaryota; kingdom Fungi; phylum Ascomycota; class Pezizomycetes; order Pezizales; family Morchellaceae; genus Morchella; species Morchella sp. 2015-shanyang. Next base: position 3,463,600 of record JAMGZB010000001.1, on the reverse strand, counting down.
GATCTACCTTTCACGGTTGTTGGCTCCTTTCTAAGAAGAGAAAAAAATCTTAAGTTGCCTCTAAAACCCACGTTAGGGGGTATGAGGTATGAGCCAAGATATCTACTATAATTAATATCTATAAATTTTTTGTGAGTGTTCATCTTTACCTGCCCCCCCACCTCTAGCACTTTGTAAAAGATACTATTAATCCAACCGTAATCTGGAAAAGATGACTCGAGCTTAAGGAAGCCAGTTATATATAATTAACTCTATTGAGGGAGCAGCTTTCCTGGAACTAAACCAGCCTTCTTCGCAGGGCGTCGAGAGATCTCAATCATCATGGTGCTGGACTTTATTCTCGAGAGCTCTACTGTATTAGAACACCATCCCTAAAAATATTTATATCCCCTAAAATTGAAGTTTACCTCTAGTCCTAGCAATTGCCAGTTAGTTTGGCGGAAATCAAGATTAATGTTATTTTAACATCTGGAATTATACTTGACAGTCATTCAAGGGTATGAGGACTCTCTCGGGCGCCCCAGGATTGGAAAGTGAACACAAGTCCTCCACACCTCACATATGGCTAGAGAACCACTATTCGGCGAAACCCGAAGACAGGTTACTCCGTTCAAAGGCTTCTCGCCAAAATCAGAGCCAAATCCTCTAAATTATAGAGGAGAGAACTCCATCTTGGTCTGTGGGACTAACATCTCCGAGCCTCGAGCTAAAGGCAACGGGACCCGGGCTCCACGTCGAGCTACCGATCGCGATACGAGCAAGTGCAGCAGCATATATATATGTATTAACGCAGGGGAAGGAATGGGAGCCACTAGTCTCGTTCCCAGACCCAATCGGTATTTCTTTATGTGGTGTGCTAATACATAAAAAATACTACATCTCCAACCACACCAAAATAGGGGATGGGCACGAGACTAGCGAGCCACCGACTCCACCTAAATATTATACCCTGCCAGAATACCAACCGCACGCAGAGACGGGACCAAAACTGGTAATGGCCGAATCCACCAGGAAGGTTTTTCATATAATCAGATGCTGGCTATTTTGTCAATCATACTCTAAATCCGCCCAGCTAGTGAAAATGACTCGCGTGGTGCACGTGGTCAAGGATGAAACAAGGGAACCAATTACAATGTTCCATAATACCCCACATGGCAATCATTTGCTGCAGAATACACCAAGATATAAGTACATACGGCTCTGTATTTACAGTTAGTTCAATGGCAGTAAGGCTCTGGTTATCATGATGACAACGGACTAAAACGCTGCCATATCGGGCTATGTGCCCCCCCCCCCCCCAGAATAATCAATTATTGCGGGATAAATTTATGATGTCGTCCCGTAGCCGAATGGTCCTTCTTGTAAGCGAATCGGTCCGTCCTAGATACTCTTTCCTATGACAAACCGTATGATGTGATTTAGGGGCCCTTAATAAGATAATTCCAGAGCGTGTAAATAAGTCTACGGAGTTTTCTTTCGCTCATTAATTATGTTAATTTAATTCTCTCTGCTTACAGAATTTTGATGCCGTAACTGTCTCCAGAGGACGTCGCGATATAATCCATGGTACGCCACGTTTTGAGATGTCTTAGAGCAGTGCTAGTGCCGAGCCGGACTCCTGTCACCGTAAATCCTGATCCCCTGCAAAGCGTTCGGCCCGTGCTTGCTGGTTACACCCGAGCACAAATCCCCCAGACTTTCGGCTAACATTCTTTAGCCGAAACTCTGTGGCTGAAACTCGTATTTCTCGCATTTGTGGGGCTCGGCTAGATGCATCTAGCCAATTAATTGGCATAGACGATATCAACTGATGGCCAGCGTTGCGTATCTAGCTCTTAGTTTTGGTAATGGTATAGAATATATTTTTTGAAGTAAAGGTACATGTACTATATCGTTACATGTATATACATGACTACATGTAATTCCTCCTCTCTCAAGATCTTCCTTCTACCAAAGCTTCCACAACCAAGACCCATAAAACCCCTTAGATAGGACCTCCCTAGGAGGCAGATACGAGAATGGTTCAAGTTTGATATTAGAAAGTAAAATATCTATTCCAGCCTTAGGTTGATTACATTCCCCGGCCCCCGTCCCCGTTTGCCGGAGAGCAAATTCCGAGTGATATACTATGATTCTAGCGCATCAACTAGTAGCTACTACTGATCACCCCATAACTGGCGGTGCCAAGCCACAAAACTGCTCATATATTCTCACCGTCTCGTAATCCAGGTTAGATCTTATGGGGACGTCCCTTACACTCACCTACCCATTCGGCCCTCGTATGATATGACGATAGGCTGAGCTGGTGGTAATATTTTTCCAATATAGCGTTGTGTTCAGCAGATAATAAGCGCTACTATAGGAGACCCTAAATTAAATCAACGGAAAAACTTAATCTCGTTTGTTGGACAAGGGTTATCGGAGAATGAAGCATAATATTCCTCCTTGGCCCGGTTCTCCAATATGGGTGTACTATGTACTACATAGAGGACCAGGATATTGCCGCCACTATATCTAAGTGGGGAGAAAATTCCCGTATTATATTTCTGAGAGTAACGCTCCGGTCCGATGGAGCCTTTGAGGTTGGCAAAGTGGCGATGTCGTCGATGGTCTGAGTGCCGGGAATGCAGTACTGGTATGCGTGTACGTACCAATAAGGCATCAGGAAGTTGTTAAAATTGTATAAACATTGCATGATCATGAGATATGTACTATGTGTCTTCTCGGGCCATATATCCAGAATATACCATCACTCTCCAATAGCTATAGTATATAGTGGTATATACGAGTATGGCTTCTGAAAGTCAAGATACTCTAAATACCTTGGTAGGCCGATGGGTTCTAGAATATTTCAACAACTATAATAAATACAGCCCGAGTATACTAGGATAAAAGTACATACATACATGTACATAGTACATAAAGCTAAAATACATGTATATATACATGTACGTAGCTAGCAGCAGCTACCTAACTACATATAGTGTAACAATTGTGATGTCCGGTATTGTATGTGTTTCTAAAATGCGGTCAGGATTTTGGTGACAGTTGATCCGGCTGATCCAAGTCTATAATTAAAGGCATGTAAAAAAGGTTTTTTTTTATGGCCCCCCAACTTGCTGTGGAATAGAGCGACAAATACAGGCATAGGATATCATAACGGGCCTACTGATTAGATAAGATAAGAGTTTTAAACTGAGCCAGGGATGCCGGAGTAATAACAACCTCTCCCGGAACCCCTAGCACAAAAACTGACCAGCTTCTTCATCCCTTAACTCACCCAGTGCGCAGTCCCTTAAACTGCAAGGATTAACCATCAACTAAAAGTTTCCGTTGCTCTGTCGTACAAATTTAATATCTGCCTCATTAACATCAGACGCGCCTCAGTTGAATTCATGAATTCCTAGCGGGGACTTTAACGTGCTGTGTACCTACATCGCATGAGATGGGACCATAGCTAACACCTCTATCTACTTTATGATCTGATATCTCTGGTATTCGATCGTGTCCAACTTAGGCATACTTTTGTTGAGACGTAGCTGGAGCTGAACTCCAAACTTTTACACATACGATTACCTCTTCTTCAATGGCGCTATTGATCACTTATGCACGGTTTTTGGATTGTGAGAAAATATAGTGGCACGTATATACATGCTACCTACGCTTGGGGTGGTGAGGGGGTGATGCGAAAAAGGGCACGGAAAGAGCGACATGTGGCCGATGTGACGGATCCACGGGCCGTGCAGATGTCAATCTCCATTCAATGCTGCCTCCCCTAGCTTCTCCACAACCACCAGTCTCATCTCTGACCCCGCAGTCTGGGCCTAAAGGAGAAATACATGTCTCTGCTCCTTTACATTCGGGAACGTCTCTCCACAATCTCCGCCCTGTGAACAGAGTGGGGCGGGTGGGCTGCTGCAGTTGCACACAAACCCAGGGAACCGTATTTGGTACCTGCGGCTAGCTAATAGCCCCGGATAATCAACAAAAACGTTAATTGGGTTATTCTTCCGGCGCCTCAGGAGTAAATAATAAAATCAATAACAAATGCTACAGAGAAGCATCGCACTGAATATGTGCATGCATACGGAGATCTTCGTCATCTCCCGGTTCCTTGAATCTCAACGTATTTCACTACATGTACCTTTACCCATAACCCTGTCAACGAAGTATACATCATACTAGTACTGAATTTTAACGAACCCCGTCTATGGCCATATATATGAGATTCGGATTTCGGATATTCACCCCGCCTCCTTTATGTCACGATGTACCTTACACTAAACCATTCGAGAGCTATCCGCTAATGTGAGGAAAGGTTACTGCGCTTCTCCGGGCTGCAAATCCGATGCACGGCAATCTAAGCTTTTATCTTCTTTCTTCCATGTCCAACCTTGGGGGGTAAACGGGCATGGATTTCATACAATCTCTCACCACAAGAGACCTATTCAGAGCAAGGGGAAAGTATATAAGACCCAGATCCCATCCTCGAATGAAGCCCTTTCTTCACTACCACCGGCAGCATCTCCAACAGCAGTTCAAGCAGACTGTACCAGACATTCCTTAAGCACATTACATTTCCATTCTCTCAAAGCCTTTCACAATGAAGGGATCAATCATCGCAGGAGCTCTGTTGGCAGCTCCTTTTGTCGCTGCTCAGCAGGCTCTCTACGCACAGTGTGGTGGTATCAACTACACTGGCGGTACTACTTGTGTTTCCGGAGCTTACTGTAGTAAGATCAATGACTGTAAGTTTTTCTAAGCCGATATACTAGTTTATAGTAAGTTTGAGTATTAATACAGAACTTTCTAGATTACTACCAATGTCTTCCCGGTACTGCTTCTTCAACCACTGCTGCCGGTACTACCGCTACCGCTACCGCTACTGCGACTGCGACTGCGACTGGTACCGCAACTATTACTAGTGCTACTGCCGTTGTCACTGCTAGTGGAAACCCTTTCAGTGGCAAGACCCAATGGGCCAACCCTTACTACGCTTCTGAGGTATCCAGCATCGCTATCCCCTCACTCGTTGCTGCTGGAAAGACTGCCCTGGCCACTAAGGCCGCATCTGTTGCCAATGTGCCATCTTTCACTTGGCTGTGAGTCTTTCCTGTCTTCTATTCTATATGATACCAAGCTAATCCTATTTTACTGGAAAGTGATACCGCAGCCAAAGTTCCTAGCATGAGGACTTACCTCACGTCCATCAAGGCCGCTGGTGTTGGCAACTATATCGTCCCATTCGTTGTCTACGATTTACCCGACCGTGATTGCGCTGCTTTGGCTTCCAATGGAGAGTATTCTATTGCCAACGGAGGAGTCGCAAACTACCAGGCATACATTGATGCCATCCGTGCCATCTTGCTCGACTTCCCCGAAATCCCAATTGTATTGGTTATTGAACCCGATTCACTTGCCAACCTGATCACCAACATGGGCGTTGCAAAGTGCTCTAACGCCGCATCTACTTACAAAGAGTTGACTGTCTACGCCGTTAAGCAACTCGCTCTTCCCAACGTTACTATGTACCTTGATGGAGGGCACGGAGGATGGCTTGGGTGGCCTGCTAACCTTCCCCCTGCGGCTGTCATGTACGCCCAAATCTACAAGGACGCTGGCTCCCCAAGCCAGCTTCGTGGTCTTGCTACCAACGTTGCCAACTACAACGGATGGTCCCTTGCAACCTGCCCATCATACACCTCTCCCAACGTCAACTGTGATGAGAAGAAGTACATCAACGCTATGGGACCCGCTCTTACCTCAAACGGATGGCCAAACGCACACTTCATCGTTGACCAGGGACGTTCTGGAAAGCAGCCCACTGGCCAGCTCGCCCAGGGTGACTGGTGCAACGCTCTTGGAACCGGTTTCGGTATTCGCCCTGGCACCGCTGTCGATGATGCTCTCCTTGATGCTTTCGTCTGGGTTAAGCGTAAGGACTTCCCTCCCTCTATTAAGATATAAGTAATCGCCGCTGACATTGACCCCATATAGCCGGTGGTGAGTCTGATGGAACTTCTGACACCACTGCTGTCCGCTACGACGCTCACTGTGGTTACGCCGATGCTCTTCAGCCTGCTCCTGAGGCTGGTACCTGGTTCCAGGCCTACTTTGAGCAGCTCTTGACCAACGCCAACCCTGCTTTCTAAATAACCAGCCTATAACAGTTTTCCGGGGCTCCTCTTGATGCCTGGTTATCTGATGTGACATTAGATGTATATATAGAATTGGTTGTTCGTGATTTTTTTGCACGGTGGTGTGGCGGGTACGTTTTGAAGGAGGAAAAAAGTGATTCTTTGTGCTTGGGGAAGGAAACGGAGCTAATTACTAGTCTCTGTTCATATCATGTATTGGTGTCTTCTTGATGAGGGCTTTAGTTGGTTGTTAGTGTCTTTCCGTTACCAAAAATGATATTTCCTAGAAACATTTAGTCTTGCATCAAAAACGTAGGATTGTCAGGGTTAGGGGTGTTGTAGTTCGGCCCAGATTGACCGAATCAAATAGTGGGATAGCGATTCGGGAAGCGTCTGATGCAAGACTATGAAACATGTGAAATCAGGTGAGTATCTTCTACCACGAGTGATACTTGATGAATATGATATTGCCTAGATCGCGAAATATAGTGTCAGCAACAAAAAAAAATAGGCGAATTCAGAAATAGATACATGTAGTTACATACGTGGAGATACATGGGTGGGCGTGGTATGAGGCTAGTGCCTGGGTCTTGGTGAGGTTGCCTGGAGCAAGTTTTTATAAGGGAGCAAGCATTTTTGAAATCCGTTGCTCCACGTAGTTGGTGTCAGCAGTTAACAGCAATTATGTTCGTACGATCTGAAATCCATCAGTTGTCTCCCCTAATTCCTAAGTCCTAGCGGAAGTATTCGCTTGCTCTAGTATCGTTACAGACAAGCGCAGGGTTACACAAGCCAAACCTAATCTGCACCTAAAATAGCCTCTTATACTTACTGACCAATAGTGAGCTCTTTCTTTGTCTCACATCTCAACAAGGTTACACTTTTTCGCTTCCAGAGCCAACACCACATCCTTAGATGCATCAGGACTAGGAATGGGCCGTGTTTCCAAGCTCTGCTGAGGATGTGGCGTTTCTATTAATACATGCACAATTCTCACGAGGTTTGTCAATTACATCATGTGTTCAACCAACTTTTGGAATATGCAATGGGTCATAGATTAAGGTTGGGTGTAACGTTTTCGACCCAGTACTGTGTCAGACCTAGAAGTGTGCCGTATGGCAACGGCACCAAAGCAGACATAAAGCCTTCGAAAAGCAAAGACCCCATAATCACCATAATAGAGGATAATCAATCTGGAAACTAATTAAATGCTTGTGTTTTGAAGTGGAATTCATTTACTAAAAATCTGGTAATTAATATCTTAAGAGGTGGTGGAGATAGCTTTGATAACAGAAATCTCCATATAAATTTGTGTGGGGTTGGCACTCTTCTAGGTCTGACACGGTACCCAGTCTAAAACGTTAGTTTGTAGTGAGTTGCGATTCGATTCGTCAATTGATACTGTATTGGTGAAGTAGGTAATACAGGAGCCTAAAACCACTAACTCAATTAGTGTTCTCGTATAGGATCCAAAGTACATGTATGTACGTAGCTACATGCAAAGACTGGATACGAGACTATGTACAAGATTGTATCAAAGCAGCCATACGATATAATTTTAGTACACGTTTCGACGCTTTGATAATAATGAAGGGATAGAATTCAAGATAAATAGCAGATACTTCCCTCTTGCTTAGTCCCTATCTGCTCACAATAACTCTTTAAATTTTGGCCCACACCTCTCAGATTTAATCTCACCCTTCACAGGTTCGCACCTTCATTCGCAATGTATTTCACAGTGTATATCACCTCTCTCCTCCTTCTACCGGCTGCGGTCCTCTCATTCCCAACTTCCCCGGACACCATTGTTGCCCGCCAGGATGAAGGAAATCGCGGTGGTAACGGGAACGGGAATGGGAATGGGAATGGGAATGGGAATGGGAATGGGAATGGGAATGGGAACAGTTGCCGTCCCAGGGGAAACTCCCAACATTTAACACTTACCGTATTATGCCTTTCCTTCTCAGGCTCTCGGGATCTCGATTTGATGAGCTAACAAAGCAATTAGTTTGACGATATCCCTACCTACCCTGATAGCGACTTTCTCCAACTTGGAAACCCCAATAACGTTGCATATGACTATAATGGGTTCCAGTTTCAGCAGGACGATCAGTGGTACGCTCTGCGCTGTAATAACTTTCAGAACAACGCCCCCCTACAAAACTATTATAAATCGGTATGTATATTTGAAGTTTCTCCTATACTACCACCCTTCCTTACTAACAATTCTCTATAGTGCGGTGGTTCATCTCAGGCACTCTGGACAGCGGGAACCACATCCGTGCTTCATACCCAGGGGGCGCAGGTGTTTGACGTCGATACCCTCTTCCTCACCCCAATTACATTCGCCTCTATTGATATCAAGGCAAGGATCACCGGGAAGACTCATAGCGGGGCTTCAAAGGGTCCATATGAGGTAAAGGTGAAGGGGGATACCCGGACCCAGATCAAGAACCTGAAAGCGAAGGGGTTTGAGTCATTGAAGGAGTTTCAGGTGCAAACATTTCAACCAGATGGTTCTATGGTCGGATATGTTATCGATGATGTAAAGATCAGGAAGTATGAATGTGGGTATTAGTTGGTGCACGTGGTGCAGTATTTGAAGGTAGACGTACGAATTTATTTAGTATTGACTCTCTAGATCGCTCCTTAATGTCTATTTCATTTGTCTTGTTGTTAGCTATGATGTAGTGGCAATTCAAATTTCAAGAATTAGGAAATATGTATCCGATACACGTATAGGTTTCTGAGCAATATTATACATACTCTTTCGAATGATAGACTGTGACGTATTACCTGCTGGTACTGAATACTAGACAGACACACGCCCAGTCCCTTGGAATAGCTTGCAATTGTCGGATCGTATAAGTACGTACTTAGCCTTGTTAAATCTCAACATTGGAAATCGACTCTTTCTGGAGAATATCCAAAGATCTTGCACTAGTGCCCTAGGTCTAATCTGATTATAGATTTCTCAACAGGCTGTGGGTGCTTCTGGTTGTGCATAAAGGCGCTAATCCTACATACTGTGTATGTACATGTATTCGTAGTACTTCTAGTACAATTAACTTCTTTCTCTCACTTGTATATTAGCATGTTTTAGGTATGAAACGTAAACTCGGTCGCGACCAGAGACTAGGAGGACTATCTATACGGGAGCGGTTTTGAACGAGTCTACAAGAATAGACAAAATCGTTTGGGTTTTGGGTTGCTACTTGCGGATGCTACGCAAAACCGTGCAAAAAGAAAAATGTATTTTGTAATGTCAAAGTTTTGACTGAACCGCCACGCCCGGTTAGCTCAGTGGTAGAGCGTGTGGCTTTTACGTGATCTAATCATGCATTGGCGCTACCTCAATGTCGCGGGTTCGACCCCCGCATCGGGCTCTAATTCAGTCAAACTTTTTTCTCTCTAGTCTGGGACTTGAGGTTCAGGACCGCCTCTTCGCCCCTGGTCTCGTTTTTTCCCGGATGAAAAAATCAATCAATCAACACCGACAATCCTTGCTCCCTTAAGCACCGATTCGGCGCATAAAACTGGTTCGATATGCAGCTAGTGATTGGGTCTTTATGTTTATATTTTGATCGGCTTATTTGGTATTTCAGATTAATTGATTTTCAGGGGTAATACCCGAAACTCTATATTGTCCGAGACTACTGTTATATTACGAATGGCAATTTTTCAGCCAACCATAGGGTTGGAGGTAAAGGGTTTGTTAACCTTTGGCTGGTCAATTCGTCATTGAACAAGCCAGCTCGACAAGACAGTAAATGTATCTATACAAATGTATTTTCACCACAGGAGCAAGCCTTCGTCGTTTTGGGCATGGGTGTCAGTCTTGTAAAGCCTTACCAGTTCACTAACTCTACAGCCAAAGGTTCGGAAAATTAATTTATCGGTTATGATGTAGTTAGGTGTGCGTGCTAGGGTTAGGGCCCCATAGCATGTGAGCTCACATTGGCCCCCGGCGATGCGGGGAATATTGCACTACGTCAATACCATACTTCAGTAATTCAGAATATGCCGTCCTCGAAAGATTTCAGTATCGCTTCTGCCAGGGATAAGTTTCCTAATGTTAACCGCGCAAGAAAAGGCCTGGCGAGCACTATTGGGAATGCTTCTGAGATTGCGCTTGATAACGCTAGCGGAACCCAGCTGTTGGGTTCGGTAATCGAAGCGTTCGTACAAAACTACTACGTATATATGTTTTGACCTGAGCTTATGATGACCGAGTAGGATCGCTACATACTATACAAACCCTACAAACACAGTTCTCAAAGATAGCGCCTACATCACGAATGCCCTACACGCATCCCAACACTTCATCAATGCCTCATCCACCGACGAAATCGGTCATTTGCTCCTCATATTCCTCCCTCAGACAAAGCAGGCCGCTGATTGATATATACCGCTTATAGCAATCGGCGCCTCTACAGTACAGCTCTTCCATAATCTATCAACGAGCTTTATGTTCTCCCCGAAGAGCGAGATCATTGTCACACAGATCAACCATGAGTCCAACATTAGCCCATGGCTGCGGATGGCGGATAGACAAGATTTGATCGTCAAGTGGTGGAATGTGAAGGGTCCGGCTATGAGGCTAGAGGTTGATGACCTACTAGAGTTGATCTCCGAGAATACACGCTTAGTGGCCCTAACGCATGCTTGTGGTGTACTTGGCAACATTGAGGATGTGGAGATGGCTGCCGAAGTTGTTCATAGGATGGTACCCGAGGCGGTGGTTTGTGTCGATGGTGGACAGTTTGCGCCACATAGGAGGGTGGACGTGAGTATACTGGGTGTAGACATTTATGTCTGGTCTTGGAGTAATGTACTCATAATCTCCCTACCCCCGCGACTTCCCCACTTCCAGACCCAAGTGTCGCCCAGGATGATACCAATCACCAAGCCTAGAAACTAATATGCATGAGATAGGTATTTGGACCACACTTATCCTGCATCTGGATCGAAAAGTCTCTGAAGGACGACCATGAACTCCTCGAACCGTTCAATTACTTCTTTGACCACCCTCTCACTCCACTCCAAGTCAAGCTCGGCCTCTGCGCCGCTAACCCTGCTCTCACATCCTCCGTCCCACACATTGTAGACTATTTTGGTCCCGATCTCAACTCCGCCTGGGCTACAATTATGGAGCATGAAGCTGTGCTGCAAACGATACTAATAAATTATCTGAAGTCACGAGACGATGTTCGGATCCATGGGGAATGTTCACCAGATCCTGCGCTTCGTGTGGCAATAGTATCATTCAATATAAACGGGTGGATGAGTCAGGACGTGGTTGAGTTCATTACAGCGAAAGATCCCCGTCTTAGAGTAGCCTGGGGGCATTTCGATTCGTTTAGACTGGTGACTAAGCTTCTACACCCTAAGGAGGATGGAGTGGTTAGAGTGAGCATGGTTCATTATAATACAGGTATATCATAGTTCCTAATTGTTTGGTTTTGGTGGGATTTTGAACTGATTTTCTTTTTGTTCGTGTAGTGGAAGAAGTGGAAAGATTAGTGGAGGTTTTAAAACAAATTGAGGTCGGAGGAGACCAGGGTTTACTGGCACATATGGAAAGACTTTCTCTAGTTTCCTTGGAGTCTGGAACAAACACCCCTGTCAGATCTGATTAATAAAGGTTGGATAATGGGACTACCGACCCCGTAGGAGGGTTTAATCTACGACAATCCGGCACACCAATAGCCATAGATATAATTATTTTTATGTTGGTAGTTACCTATTTGGTGTAATACGTAGAATTACTATTGTTTGGTTAGAATTATGTTAAAGGAATCCCTTGCACCAAGGAGCGAAGCGGCGAGTATCGATCACCTAGATTGAAACTGCGAAGTATATATAATGTGTAACAAGACACCTAGCTTAGCTATAGGGCAGGATACACTGGTGAAAAGGGGAATATCTTGATTAAGGGGTGGCAAAATATAGTAAGAAGAAGAGGGCAACAGGTGGAAATGCCTTGAGTATAGCCTTTTTACTAGGAAGATCTCTTACTAAATTGCTCCTATGCTGGGCCCCTCGGTTGATATCATCACTAACACCGCCGATAGCTACATGTAAGTACCCTCGAGGCTCGAATCGTCAAAGGGGAAGGCATTGTCTGTAAAATCATATAGCGGTTAGTAATATCGTTTTAATCATATACCTTTCACCGAGTAGAGAAAAGTGTTTTTAGTGATGGTGTATGTACCTTTTATATATTATACTCTTTATATAACCGAATATGTAAAGTATGTACTAGTACATATATATAATACTAGTGAGGAGCGGCCTCCGGCCGCATATGTAATCGTCAGTTCGAGAAACCACCGACACTGAAGGATCTAGAAAACTCACAGCTATTCAATGCAATGATGTGGGATAAACATCTCCGTATGCAGTCGGGGCCACCTGCCGCTGCGCGGCATGCTGGGCCCTCCTTGCTCGCGTGAGGTTGTAGTTTTGGAAGAGATCTCGGCCAGAGGGTTATTATATAGTGATTGAGGTTTGCCAATGTATATGTATGCCGTCTCCCTTAACATACCCGATTCTTTGTCTACTGACAGCTGTAGCCCGCCGGACCACAGAAATCTGGGGCAGCTACCCATCCAATTGAAACCTTTCGTGATGACAGAGATACCTGACTATTCTATCTAGACATGTATAGTTCTAATTCAAAAGTCCCGGGACAACGCAACCGCGAGTTGCTACGGGGGCTTGTCCCGGGATTTTCTGACATGGAGGTATATGTATATATATGCACGTATTTATATTCCCGTGGGCCAATGGGATAGATTATTTTGATCAATTGAATTAGTAAGAGCCACTTTATATGTATCTGCGATTTGAGGATAAGTTATTTAATCTACAGAATACCGAAAGCCAATTAACCTCCTGTATACACACACACTGATTTGATTCGCTCGGGATTTGATTCTAGGGAGAAGGCTAAATACTTTGCCAAGAATTAGTACTGCACCTTAAACACATGTACCTAATAATTCATGAAAAGTTCCTTAGTCCTAGCTAGCGCAATTAATATGAGTATAAACACTACATCAATGGGACTCATACAATGTAGCTACATGTATACCCGCTATTTGGCTAACTGCGTACTTATCTCGATCCTTCTTTCAGGATTACAAGCTACTTGAGGAAGTTGGCTATGATTTTGAAGGGGCCACATTGCAAAATTTCGCCATAAGTAATATATATTTGTCTATAGCAGACATAGGAACTATGATGCTCTAGGATTTACGGGCTTAGCTGTCTACGACAATATCGGCGGGTTAATTCGGGTCTTGTGTTTCTTGGCAGACAATACGGCTCACAAACGCTGAGGGAGGATCTTTACTCTAAAGGTTATCCAGATATATAGTCTATATAGTCTTTATATAACTGAACTTCTAATATGAGATCCAAATTCGTTGTGACACTCAACCACGCTACATACCCTTGATCATGACAGAATTCCTATATATTGGTGTAATATACATGTAGTATTCGGACTGCGTTCCTTAGGGTTCGGCGCCTTTCCCGGGGTTAGGTGTAGGGGTTAAATCTAGCGGGTATAGCCACCCCCGACTAGCCCCGCTAGTCCCACCAAACCCCTCCCCCTCGAAGGTCAAGAGCTTCAATTCCTCAACTTAAGTTCTTATTAATCGTTAAAAGACCAGAGAAATTCCAGGATGGATCCTGTCATGCCGCCCCCCCCCCCTTACACACACACACCAGGAGTATTACCCGGAGGACTCCATGCCCTGTTATTCTAGGGGTGAGTCTATTTTAGAGTGTTGACTAGGGTACACTGTGAACGGAGCTCTAGGGCCGTTGCCCGAATCTACATGTAGGTACCGTGCGACTTGTGTGAGGTGGTGATTATCTTTCAGATAGAGTACCGGTAGAAACTATCTCCGATATCACTACCAGGTCGGAATATAGCGTTCACCCTGAATCAATTTTACAGACACTTCCGCGTACCGAGAGTTATAGAAGTAAAAGGGATTTCGCCAACTAATCTGCAAGGTTAGTTAGCAAGCACTCGAATGTTCAATAGAAGAATTGATCGCCCATAGACCTTGTCATGATATTGTATATAAAATGGTACTTCAATCGTTATTTCCCTCCAGCGCTCACCTGGTTGATCACCAGATCATTCACTCTCTAATACACTCTCTTATCTTATCAAAATGTACGGCAGCATCTCTATGCTCGTTCCTGTCTTTTCTGCTGTAGCAACGCTACTAGCATCAGCCCCTGGTGTAAAGGCTGTCCCCGCTTCACAATGTTATAATTGGAAGAATGTCAGAATTGGTGGAGGTGGCGGTTTCGTTCCTGGTATCGTTTTTAATCCAGGAGAGAAGGGAGTGGCATATGCCCGTACAGACATTGGCGGGGCTTACAAGCTTAACTCTGATGATACCTGGACACCTTTGACAGATTTTGCCACGGGTACTGATTGGTAGGAAACCGAATCCGATTTTCTGTTTAATCTCTTGACCAAGATTGTGTTTTAACGTAAAGTTAAACCTTAGGAACAAGTGGTACGTTGACGCTTTGGCGACTGATCCTGTGGAGACCAGTCGCGTCTACTTGTTGACGGGAGCATACACCAACTCATGGTATGCATATATATTCATCCCAAAACACATATTAGTACTCCCGGGAACTTACTCGGTCATAATCTAGGGATCCTAACAATGGTGCCATTCTTGCATCGAATGATTATGGTGCAACTTTTTCAACTTCCACGTTACCATTCAAGGTTGGAGGCAATATGCCTGGTCGAGGAATGGGAGAGCGACTTGCGGTCGATCCTAACAAGGGCAGTATTCTTTTCATGGGTGCCAGGAGTGGTAACGGTCTTTACAAGAGTACCGATTACGGGAGTACTTGGACCAAAGTAGATTCGTTCCCTAATCCTGGTAGGCACATTCTTGTTAAGCCTCAACTTTAGATAGGTCTGCATCTTACTGGTATTTTGTAGGAACTTTCATTCCTGACCCTACCGACACTGCTGGATTAAATGGCGACATCATCGGTATTTCATTTGTCACTTTTGATTCAACGAGTGCCAGTCTTGGCACCGCTACTCCCCGGATCTTTGTTGGTGTGGCTGAGAAAAACTCGGAGTCAGTTTTCGTCTCGAACGACGGTGGAAGCACTTGTATGAACCATCTCAATCTTTCAAAGCGCATGATTTAAGGGCTTACATTAATTTACGAGCTAGGGACTGCTGTTGCTGGTCAACCTACTGGTTATTTGCCGCACAAGGGCGTTCTTTCACCCAAGGAAAACGTTCTTTATTTGACATATACAGACGGTGCTGGTCCATATGATGGTACCGCTGGATATGTTTACAAATACAACATCAGTACTGGATCATGGACCAACATTTCCCCAGAGAACAGCACTTTTGGATATGGAGGTATCGACATTGATTTACAGAGGCCTGGCACGGTGATGGTTGCCGCTTTGAATGAATGGTAGTTCTTGAATGTTCTCGCTTTTATCTTAGTAGTCACTAATGTTTTAAAAAGGTGGCCCGACGCAAATATCTGGAGATCTACCGACTCCGGCACTACCTGGTCCCCCATCTGGGACTGGTCATACCCAGTCATCAACAGATACTTCGGGTATGATATCTCATCAGCTCCTTGGCTCCAGGACCCCAACTCCGGCGAGGACTACCGGAAATTGGTCGGATGGATGATTGAGGGCTTATCCATTGATCCTTTTGACTCCAACCACTTTCTTTATGGTACAGGAGCCACCGTTTATGGAAGTAAGGACCTACTTGGCTGGGATACAGCTCATAACTTTACACTCCAGTCACTTGCTACCGGAATTGAGGAGACATCAATTCAAGGCCTTGTAGCACCACCAACTGGGCCAAAACTCATCTCTGCTGTTGGAGATATCACCGGGTTTGTGCATAACGATCTGGATGTTCCCCCTACTATTGGTTTCAAGAACCCATATTGGGCTACGAGCTTGGACCTTGATTACGCCGGAAATAAGCCATATAGCATCGTTCGTGTCGGTAGCGATGGATCCGGAGAGACAAAACAGGTTGCTGTATCTTCTGATTACGGTGTAACCTGGACCGAACATGAAGGTGCCCCAGACTACACCAATGGCGGAAAGGTTGCTCTTTCTGCGGATGGAAATACAGTCCTGTGGAGAACTGGATCTGGAAATACCCTTGTATCAACTGGTCCTAACACTGCCTTTAGCGACGTTTCCTCCCTCCCATCGTCCTCTGTCATTGCTGCTGATAAAAAAAATGACACAATATTCTATGGAGCTTCTGGATCAAGCTTCTACATTTCCCGTGACTCTGGCGCAACTTTCACCGTTGCCAGTACTTACACAAGCTCCACTTCAAACCCTGTCAAGATTGTGGCCAACCCTCTGACTTCCGGTGATGTCTGGGTATCTAGCGACACCGGCCTTTTCCACTCGACTAACTCTGGCGCTACTTTCTCTGCCATTTCCACTGTGACGCGAGGGTATCAGTTCGCTCTAGGCGCTCCTGCTTCCACTAGCGGATACCCAGCTATCTACCTCGTCGGTACTGTTGATGGATCAGTTGGTGTTTTTAGAAGTGATGATACCGGTGCTACTTGGTATAAGATTAACGATAATGCCCATGGGTTTGGATCACCGGATAGTGTCCCAGTTGCTGCGGATCAAAACACTTATGGAAGGTTAGTCTCACCTTTCTGGCATATATCAATTCGAACCCGTACTAATCGCAGACATATAGGGTCTATTTGGGCACCAATGGCCGCGGCATCTTCTACGGCGATGTGTCCTGCGCAAATCCGGCCTAAATTCAGTGCATATGTTCTTTTTTTCTCCTTTCTTTTCCCTGCTTTCCCTTCATTTTTGCGCCTTTTGTACCCCTAAAGCTTCTCACTGTACCCATACTTTATCCAATCTGCTTAGGCGTTCAAAAAACACTCGAGTCCACAACTTAAAGTGCGGTTATGTATCCCTTAAGCTGTCGATGTTGACCCCCCCCTAATAGAGGCGCTGAGGCCCAAGACCTGTATATATGGGAGATTAATTATTTACTTGATACGAGAGGTATTAACAAGGACTATTAACTAAGTCGCCAGCCTTTAATTTGTCTTTTACTAGGGGTCGGTATTTTTACTGACAGCTTAAGGATAAGACATGATATACTTGGGGTTAATTAAACTGAGCCCGTTGCATCGATTTTATGACCTTTTTGTATATTCTTTCCCAATATGCAGGGGCTCCTGGGCCATGTAAGCCTAAAATACCCGAACCCAAGAAAACGTAGGTACCGTGAGAAACCCTTCCAAAGTAGTAGAAAGTACTCTAGTAGTAGAGGTAAATATCGTGATGGTTACGCCCGATATATATATGTTATACAGGTGTTTTTTGTAAACTATAAAGTTTAAAGTATTATATGTAAGACCGGAAAAATCTCTAGAGTACAAGCTTACTGCGCATGCCCATCCAACACCTTAGAAACGATCTTGCATAGTTGTAAAGTCCCTACCCAAAGGTTTTCGTGAAAGGGCCAATTACCACCTAAACTAGGTGGAACCCGGTTCCAAATGTAGAACCACAACATAGTTAACTATAATGGTGAATAGAGGTAAAATATTTTACCCTTTAATTTTAGGAGGAGCCTTTTGCATATTTTTGGGTTGGTAAAAAGGAGTGGTTAAGGTGTTATAAAATTCTAGTGGAGAACCCCATTGCTAGCTATATAGGTAGGTAGATTTGTATGGGGTTTCACCATGGCCACTCAACTGCTTTCAGGCTTTCACGAAAACCTTTGGGTAGGGGGTTTACATTAGGTAAGTCTATTTGAAATCAATGAAATACAATATGGACCACGCTCATACCAGGTGAGTGATACAACAGTTGACGGTGCATTAAAGTAGAATGTAAGATCTTACCATAACCTCCATGTATGATGTATAAATAAATAAATAATATTGAGGTGGAAAACTAGATGTAAACCGAGTGATAGGTTGTGAAGCTAATTATGCCATGCGTCATATTTCATTCAAGACCTAGCACAACTATTGGGCAAGACATTAAAGCTACGTACATGCGTTGAGTATAACAAAAGTCATTAAGGCTTTAGTGTTGCTCGTATATGGTGCGGTAAATGTGTCAAAAGTAATTTTACCAACAGTGGTGAATTATTTTACCATCGGTGGTATAGGCGTTGAATTTCAGTTCTTGTTCCAGTATAAAGGCTAAATTTCAGTCTTTATGCTGCGCTATCATTATTATAAACACTTCTGAACCAGTGGTGAAATTCCCCACCGGTGGACAATAGGGCTCATATATTGGCCAAAATGTCTATGCTTTTACCATAAAAAGTGACATTGTAGGTATAAATCATGGTATACCGGCGGTAAAATAATTTACTACCGTTGGTAAAACTACTTTTGACACATTTGCCGCGCCATAGCTCGTAGCTGTCCCAAACCTATATTTTCCGGGCGTTTGTCTAACTCCAACACCTCAATAGTCAGTTCATTATCCTGTTAATGAATAAATATATTGATGATAAATATTTGTAGATATGCAATTTCAAACTTTAGCGGTCTAGGGCCTTTAATTATGTGTACGTGTCTAAGAGTTTTCCCAACGTCAAGTGTTACACATACATGTACTAGTTATTGAGTTAATGTTACTATCCTATGGTGCGGTAAACGTGCTAAAAGTGATTTTACCAACGGTGGTAAATAATACTAGCATTTATACCTTAAAATGGATAAAAGCACAGATCATTTGGCCAAAAGGGGCTATATAATGCCAGTATATATGAACATTGTCCACCAGTGGGAATTTCACCACTGGTGGCAGCTATTTTACCACCAGCGCGAAACTGTTGGTACTAATGATAATGCAGAATAAAGACTGAAAGTCAGCATTTATACTGGAACAAGGACTGATCAATTCAGTGCTTATACCATGGTAAATAATTTACCACCGTTGGTGAAATTTTGACACATTTACCGCTCCATAACTATCGCGCAAAAATCAGCGCCTTCGCTTCGTTTCAGTTTTGCTACGGACCTAATTACCCATTGCGGGAGAGAAAAGTTGTGATCTTATCTATTTTATATATAAGTATAATCATGTATCACCACTTACGGGCGTGTACGGTACATTGCTAGTATACATCAATCCAAATGCGATAATGACACAGAAAATGACCGCAATACCGCATGAGGTATAGATCCGCGATCGATCTTCTCTGCCGTTTATGTATCATCTGAATAGAGAAAGGGTATTTATCCTTGTATATATATATGTAGCTCTCCATTGATATGTTGTGGGTCGTGACTACAGATATAGCAGCTAGCCTGTAGGTATATATAGACACATGATGGGGGTCAATTTCAGACTATTGACTTGGGCGAGGGTATTGTCTCTGTATTAAATTGCGATGAAAGCTTTATAGAGAGATGAAAGTCTAAACTCTAACACTTCCAGAACAAAAACTTCACCGGAGATAACGTCCATGGCCATTTAGATAAGTACCCGGCCAGTTTAATTCCATTGAATATCTAATGACGTAGTACTAGGTTTAGATCGAGTATAGTAGTACAGCCGTATATATCGAGTCACTATTAATTTATTAGTCGTCTTAATATTCTAGTGCTGTGGGAAGAGCAACTTCCCTCTAGTGCAGCATCACGGGACACTCTCATGAAACATATATACAATTGCAATAGATATGGGTATGAAATATATGTTGCCACGACATCCGACAGAATTTAGTGAGTGGGCAAATATATATTATCTATGTGAACGTGTAAACATATGATCTATCAGAGCGCTTTGTGAGTTTTAGGTGTGAATTTATATCTGTCTCCAATTGAAACTCACTTGGTCTTGCACATATTGTTACTGCATTATGCACCCATGCGCATGTGCACTATTCTGACCATAAGGTCAACGTTACTCGCGGGCGTCCACCTTCAAAGATTTATCACAAGCGTTCATTAACGCCTTCAATTATATACGCCGATTCCTTTTTTACCTATTTTTTTTTTCACGGATATTTCCTGGGAATAATATATGATGTAGAAGTTAAATTTGAGAACTTACCATTTCTTATGCCCGTATGGTCGCCGGACTCTCAAGATATGGCAGAGCATGCATATCAGCATCTCATGGTGCATATATATTTATATGCTGCCCAGACCTTGCGGACAGAGACATGTATATAATGTATAATCAATGATCATCTGTACAGTACACCTCGTGGTTTAATATAATCTTTTGTAGGTACATGTATCTTCGGGAATCGTCGTTTACATATACACTACATGTAATATCACGATGGCAAGCTAAGTAGATACATGTACATAGTTATTGGAGGTGCAGAAACGTTAACCCGCATCAGTATTTCGCGCAATACTTTCGTATAGATATAGGTACATGTAGTGCATGTGCAACAGCTTTCACAAAATTTATGTATATCAATTTCAGAAACTTTTAATCCCTTAAGGGAATTTAAGTGTTTCTAAACTCTATATTTGTCGGGATTAAAAATCACTTCTTTCCTGAATTCATTAGACAGAGAACAAGATATTACCCACCAACACTAGGCACCGTTACCTAAGGTAATTATAACGTTAAACCTTGACCCCGAATCACTCAGTCATACATCTAGCAAACTTCCCCTGAACCCGAACTCGATTTCCCAAGTACTTGTATCAGCTTATCCTCAAGCGCGTGCACCGAATCCTTTCTCAAAAATAAAAGGGCCATGTAACTACACGATCCTTGGCTAACACTAGACGGGGAGCTATATACTTGTAATTGTATTTATCTTTCGTATTCTCTAGCGTGAGAAATAAGATTTTACCTCACCACACAATCCTTCTGTATCGAAAGAGTTATTTTATCGGCCAGGCCCTCCTCTGGATATTTCAGCTGGTTGGCTTAGCATGTACTACATGTATATGGAGAAAGGGGTCGAAACCCCGGAGCTTATGATTACATGTATTTCGTAATAGATAGATCCTGTAGTATTCCACAATAGAAAAATGTAACATGATTAAAACAAACCTATATCTTGGCCGTAGGTAAGTATGTATATCTAGCATGACTCTCAATCAATCAATCGGGTCAGCCTCAGCATTCATTACATCTAGCTCGCGGCCAATCATCAACTTACCTTATATACAATTCTCACATTTTACTCCTTTGAATACCTCCTGATTTGATCATGACTATATCAATTATCATTGGAGCTGAACAAGAAATTTCAACGCAAAGAAATTTCAAGCTTGCAAATCAAATCCTCGATGTCCTAGAAAGATACCGGCTTCGACACCGCGACGGTACTTCTAACCGTAACGAGGAAGGCAGAAAACGGTTCTTCCCAATAATCATACGGAAAGTAGAATGTTTTCAGCCCATCAATATGGTTCTCCCTGCATTCCCCTTCAAATCTCCAAATAGTGACTCCAAAGTTTTGGGCACCATTCCTGACAAAGGGGAAGAGATCGCTCTTGCCCATTTGAATGGATTGTGTAAGAGCGTCGCGGATATCTATAGCCCGGGAGCGCAAGTAACCATTGCTTCCGATGGAATTGCATATAACGGTAACCCTGATAACTACCGTCACTAGCTAGATAGATTTGTGAGGCTGATATTGACAGATTTACTGGGAGTTCCTGACCGTGATGTTTGGATATATGGACAAACACTTCGGAATATTTCTGAAAGCTCCAGCTTCAAGCACATCCATTTCATTCCGCTCCGGGATCTATTTGGACTTGAACTTTCCGAACCAGTTAGCGAGGAATCATACATAGCTCAAGCTCAAGTGTTCCGAGATAAAATGAGTGAAACTTACACTCCAGCCGAATTTGACGTTTGTCAGGAGATTTCAAAGAACGAGGATGCAGCAGCGACATACAGAGGTTACATCAGGTTTCTCAGCAAGGATTTGGCAAATACTAAAAAGTATGAAACGAAAGTTTCAAAAAGTGCTATCAAAAAGAGGAATGAGATGGTTGCACGCAAGATGATGAGTCGTGGAAAGGTAAACCAACAGCTGCAGTTACACCTAGCTAGCAAAATAGAATTAACTAATTGAATTTTAGGCATTTGCTGCTGCCGTGCAGACTAACCTCAAGGACTTTATCCGTCTTTCAATCCATCCTTCGTCAGGGAGCACCAAATTTTCGATTTCTCTCTTTCCTCACACGAACCACAACATGACCCCATGGCATGCCACTACTGTTTATGGACTTAATGGATCCGTTAGGACGGCTCACCTCGACAGTCTCAAAGCCTCATCAAACCACGAGCTCGTTTTTAAGGGCGGTGCTCCTTGGTATTACCGCGAGAAATCGGATCTTTACGAGTGGAGTGATGGGGATGTATCATGTGAACCTTTGTACCCAACCGGCCTACTCATCACTCCTATTCCAGGTTTTGACATCCAATCATTCACTTGTGTCGATGCAACCAAGCTCCGTTGTTTAGCTGAGCAGAACTCGCCAGTTATTCTTCGGGGCTTCACTCTGGCAGAAATTCAAGTGGTAATCGGTGAGGTAGCTCAGATAGGCCCGGTCTCTGAGTATTGTGAGTCAGGTTTTCAATCAACTAGGTAAGCTTTACCTATAAAAATTTTTCTTATGATTACTAAGATATGATTGTTAGACTGCAAATATTCACCCCAGATATACAAGGAAATAACCTGTATGCCACCTCTTCGTTCTCGTCTTCCCGACAGCTCTTCGAGCACCTCCCCGATCCCCTCAGCGTCAAAGTGCTTTCGGAGTGCACCTTCAGCGCCCATTCAAGGCCTTTTGAGAGAATGACGTTGATCACTCCCCACCCCACCTTAGGTATTCCTTGCCTGCAGTACCAAACTACTCAACATGGTGGTGGTAACTTCAATATATCAAATGGAGACTTGTCGGTCTTCGAGGTTATTGATACCCTTATGTACGACCGGCGAGTATGTTATGATCATGTCTGGAAGGACGGAGATCTAGTTATAAACGATCCATCATCTGCAACGTACACCTCTAACAATGTAGGTTTGAGTGGATTAGAATAATTTATGAGATTCTGCGGGACGTAATATGCAAGGGATGATTTTATTATACATGTACTAGCTTGGTTTATTACCTCATGTGAAGGCAGATGGACTTCCTTTCGTCAATACGTTCTAGATGTCCGCCCTATTTATTGTGAATCGAAAGTCAGTATCCTAAAACCGTCCCTTGAAATGTATAGACTTGAATGCCCCCGTCCAGCTGCTCTTGTCGCCCCAAAGAAAACCGGAGTTGCGAAAATTTCCAATAAGTGTAACAAGCCAAGCACTACCAAGCCACTAAGCCCAATCTAACAATTAGTAACGATCGATCATTGACCATGCATGCTGCAGCGACAAAAATCAAAAATAAGATTTTTTTTTGTTTACATCATTAATCGTATCCAGCCCTGAGGCTATGACGATATCGCACCATTTTATCTCCAGAACACCCCTCCCTCCGCCTCCACTTCAAAAACACAAAAAACACAAAAAACACAACACACAGGAAAACAATTTCAAAAATAAGATATATAATAAAGCTTTTTTTTTTTAGTACGTCCTCTACTTGGGAATCCGTAATAACTGGATTTGGTATCATAGTCCGCCTACTCTAAATCTACCAATTTTTCTTCGTCCGTGCTAGTACCCGGTCCCACCAACTTGCCATCAACCATTTTCCAGCCAGCACCCAACTTCTTCCATCCCTCTGCCCTCGGCCCATCAACTGCTCTCATCAAAAATCGATTAACCCAAGCCCGTATCCCACGTTCTTCAGGGAATGCAGTTAGTACACCCATTTGAAACTCATGGCGCCAACATGAATACACCTCTTTATAGCTCGTCCCCAGTCCAATCTTCCCCAAAGTGGCCTTAGCAAAAGCTGAAGGTGTAACTAAGAAGGTTCTTCCGTCAAATGGGGAGTAGGATGGATGATCAATAGGGGTCATTGCGGTGCGGACGCCTCCGGGAATTACGGAGAGCATTTCTATCGATTTGGGGGCACCGGTCCGAAATATGGGGGCCTGTGAGGCTAATTGAGCTCCGAGGCAGGCATTGAATTTTGTGGTAAAGGCTTTTGAGGCACTGTATGTGGGCGTTCCGGGCCTTTTTTAAACGATATTAATATGCTGTTTAACTGCCTACAGTTTCCGGGGAGACCTACAGGGTCATGATACTCCCTATGCTACCTAAGCTCAAGATACAGCTCTTGTGGGAGAGCAAGTCTTCCTTTAATACAGATCTCGTCAAACATACCCCGAAGCTCACATTGACATGGACATTTTGGATAATCTCCTCGTCCGTTAGTTCCGAAAAGGCCTTTACAGGCGGTAGACCGCCCACGTTGTTGATCAAAAGTGTGATATTGCATCCTTTGAATTGCTTCAAGAGCTCGGGAAATTTCAGTTCCTCTGGTGATTTAGAGGCGTCTGCAAGGAACGGAAGGAAATGTTGATTTTGATATCGATCTGATAAGCGGCGTATCAATGGTTCAAGCTTTTGAGTTGAGCGCCCATGGATTATTACATTCCACTAAAGATTTTATTACTCGAATTAGCAAACAATATAACTAACCGCAAACACATTACTCAAACCTCAAAGGCTGATTCTTTAATTGGTATAAGACGGATAACGCACTCACCCCTCTTGCTGCTAATTCCTCCACAAGAGCTTTTCCGATACCATCTGTCGCTCCAGTCACGAGGGCATATGCATCCTTAACTCGATAGCTCTTCTCCGCCGCTGTCCCATTATGGAGCAAATGTTGGTGTACCAACCTCGGTATTGACAATAACGATATTGATGTTTGCAGCGCTACATATAGCACTGCATGAATGGCGGCTGCAGGGTATAATAACGTGCTTGACATCTGAGTAGGTGATAAAGTATAAATTGATACGATAGAAGGATATGTAAAATAGGTATGAGGTTGGTGCTGAGTGCTGATGAAGTTGTTGCCAGCATGGCTGAGACGGATAGTAGGTAGTACTAACTCGAACCGGAAAGGACCGGGTCCATGAAACGAGTTTACATGCTTGTAATCGTATTATAATTGACTCAGGTATTACTTGTTGAGCATGAGGCTAAGGAAAAAAAAGAAAGGGAGGGGAAAAGAAAATCGAGAGTGATGTATCATTGTTCCAAATAATGGATCTTGAAAGTAAAGATTATTTTTATAATTGTAGTGATTCGACTTTACTAGTAAATCCCTACTGGGTGACGTGGGTGCTCTTCCTATGAGGACACATACTGGTCTGTGCTTCTACCTCGTATTTCGGATTTGATTACTAAGTACATATACCGAGAGTGGTGCATATCAACCACCAGAGTATGGGCATTTAGGTCCTTTTTGTGACCATTATCATTCATTTTTACTACCTTAAAGCAACCCCCCTTATATAAAGCAAACATTTAGTATCCAGACATCTCTAGAAAATAGTACTATAGAGGGAATATATACTCGGAGCTTCTACCCAGCAAGTATTTTATGTTGAGGGGTATCGTCCTGCCTAAAAACGAGTGCCGAGAACCGATAAGATCAGGCCCGCTTATCAGAAACCCAGCACATACCCTAAGCGGGGTTGTTGATGTTAACTACGCAGGGCGAGAGTCAAAATATGTTTCGTGAATCCAATTTCGCAGTTTTAAGTATCCAATTAACCAAGTACCCACCCGAGGGCGTTGGTTGCTGCGATCTGTAAATAATGGCATACAGAGCTAGCAGCCGGGTCTTTTGACCAGCACACCCACCACCACCTTCCTTTACCCATTTAACCCGTTCAAGCGCATACATGTAGTGATAACGTATCACATACTGAGATTCTCGGGTACTTTATATTGGCAAGAAACCTTCTTCCAGAGGTCTTTATCGCCGATAAACACTTCACCAACCGCAGGACGTGATACTTATCATCGTTCTCCCAATCATGCATTATATTAAACCGCTGCAAAAATTGGCAGTCTCTACTTTAGCAGGATCGGTATATCAATAGTAGATTCAAGGGACAGATTGGATAAGGAACTCCGATAGAAACCTAATAGAACATATGCCCATCGGTAGGTCGTTATCTGTCTATAATGCCGGCTGGCCCAGATCTCTGACCACGGAGGGACCAAGCCCGCGTAACCATACGACTTAATCATATCGACGATCACCTTCTTTAGTGTAATTTTTTTATTAAGTTCTACAGTAGTTTCAATCTAGGGTATCTAGTGTATGAAAAATCCCCCGGAGGCTTCGGATTCCTTCAATCCGTTTCTTTTAACCTGGCTCCTTCTGTAGCCACCTTGGCTAACGAATATGGCGTTTCATTTCCACCTAGAGGTCAGTGAACAAGAGTAGAAGACAGAATAGCAAGGGATCCCCAGGAGACAACTTTAGTGGAACCACTCTGGTTTACATGTACTTAAGGGATATGTACTTTGTGTGTACTAGTTTTTTGACACGTTCTCCTGCTTCTAGAACCTCCTCCACCACACAGGGTCAGAGCCGAGGGCGCTGGCTAGATCATTTCAACCCCGCCACCGGAAAGGGTAAGTCCAGATCTTGGTATTTTGCAAATCCAGAACCCCTCAAATCTCATGCGGTGAGAACCGGGGCAAGCACTAAAACCCTGGGCGATTTGCAATATGGTTGAGGTGCAAGTCATCGAAAGCGGCTTTCTGTACTGTCGTTCTCGATTCAGCAATGATAGGTACATGTAAGGAAACCTACCCTTTTAAAAGACGTTAGTAAACCGGCCAAGGCTTTCGATCCCCATCGATGTCAAGGACAACCACAGACTATCACTCGGCGACGCAAAAAACAACACATAGTTAGAACGCCACTAATTAGTCAAAGAGAATGGTTACCCCCCTCAACCTTCTAATTCTAGATTGTGCGTGATCATCAGTGTTGTCAGTTGAAAAAAAATTAAGAGGGCTAACGCATCGACGACATAACTCATGCGTTTCAGTCTCAGTTCTAGACGAAATTTCTTTCATGCATAAAACTATCAAGAGCAACACAAAAGATATGTCACTACCGGGCCAGCAGGGCCTAGCTAGTAGGAGCAGGGAAGATTCATTTCAGGAACTGGTCGTGTGCGTGCAGCTCTCACAGTTCTTGATAGGTCAGGACAGGAGAGCTCAGAGGACGCTAGAACTAGCGATCACGTGTCGATATCTTTAACTCGGTGAGATTGCGGCTTTTGCCCCTCCTGCTTGACACTGCCTGGAGTCTAGCGGTCTTCGCAAAAGTAACCCTAAGAGAACCGTGAGGCTCTGGAAGGTGGGGGGGGAAACCGCGATGTAACTCATCTCGTAATTTTGCTGCTAGGGGTAATGGACCTAACCCGCGCCTCGAAGAAAAGAAAAATGAGGCGAAGACGAATCAGAGCCCTCACTTGCAGCCCCGTACCACACACCCCACACCACCGTAACCCTGGAATCTCCGACAAGAGTGATTCCCCATGACGCACCACGCGCCGCCGCCCTGTCACTAGCGATTATCGGTTGGTCGCCGTGCCTGCGGGGTGGAGGTGGAAATGATTAATGAGAAAAACTTGGCATGGCCATAACATGGTAAGGGTACCGTTCCCGGTCGGGGAGGCGGTTTTGGAACCGGCCGAGTCTCACCCAACTGTCTTATGTTTTTCGGGAGAGGGGGAGTTTCTATTAGTAAATATGATAGGTGCTTGTAGTTCCTTGGAAAAAGCTTATCGGAAGCTGCCTACAATATCTCACGATATGGATGGGTATTGGCACCACCAGTTTCTAGGTGTATATGTAGATCTCTTTAACCGGCGAAGGGGAAGAGGAAGAGGAAGGGGAAGAGGAAGAGGAAGAGGAAGAGGACACGCGAGAAAACGTTGAAACGAGATGAGGCTTCAGGGAATAAAAGTATTTCCAGGAAAAGACTCTAAGTTTCTATTCTTAGCGCAAGACGTAAGCAGTCAGAATAATTCGATTCGGGCCATGTGCTGGCCTGTCTATTAAAATGCAGGCACTTTTATGCTTCAACTGGCCGACTGAAGATCGGGGCGACGCGTACGGAGTTTGGACTCGGACGTACTCGGACGTACTCGGAGAGCGGAGATAGACTTGTTAATAATGTTTTAGACTTGCCGATCTTGTGCACTTTGAGCAAGAATAGTAATACCTTGTATTTAGCAACGGCAGTGCCGGAAATCCGAAAACGACGATAAAATATACAGCAGAACAAAGGAAACTTAAAAGCCCAATAGTTATTGTAGTAGTAGTGGCAGCAGCAAAGGCCCTGTACCAGTGCAAATATCTCCCCCAGTATGTAGCTCCGACAAAAGAAAACCGACAGTAGGAGAAAAGAAAGACCCACAAAACTCCCAGCCCCGTACCCATCCGTACAACGATAAATATACAGTTTATACAACCCATTCCTCAAGAATAGGGTATCTCGAACCGCCCCCCAAACTCCAGTAAAAGCAATAATGATAATCAAAAAATAGTAACAAGGCTCGAATAGACCGACACTCCTCCTCTTCCTCGCCATAGTAGCTTTGGGATTTATGTTAAACAGTCAATCCAATTTCTCGCTGTTCCACCTCTCATACTCTGGCCCAGACAGCACGCATGATGCGCAAAGCAGCCAGCAGCAGAATCCCAGTGCATTCTTAGCCCCGTTCAGGAATTTCTTGGAAACATTCTTCTTCTGCTTCCGTACCGACTTCTCGTTGTGTGTGTAGTAGGTGTCCGTACATGGATTCTCGGCGAATCTAGCTTTCTTCTGCTGCAAGGGTGCCGATGAGGAGTGTAGGTTCATATCATCATGGGCCGACGACCTTGTGGAGGTGTTTACCGCAACGGTAAGAGAAGAGTCGTAGGACTTTGTAGTAGATAGTGACTCGAGGGATGAGGCTCTGTCCCGACGAGTTCGTGTCGTAGCAGAGAGAGTAGTAGTAGTCATCGTAGATATGAGGTTTGACTTTGGCAAGGTTTATTATATTCTCTGTCTTCCAGATCGGTGGTAGGGCCTATATCGATAGAATGGCTGCTGGATGAGGGGTACCTGGTTATATAGGTACTTTGGTTTTGAAGTAGTGGAAAGGTTGTGAGATAGAGTGACCGTTATATACTCAATGACCGATCGATCGATATAGTAGCTATGTAGCTTTGCAGTACGTAGTATTTGTTGCAGTAACAGTGATGACCATAACAGTTTAGTGACTCTGATTATCTCGAATTACATTGGAAAAGCAAAAAAAAGTAAGCAAAAAAAAAAAAAAAGCAGAGCCTTGAGGGAACTCTGGACAGTTAAATAGAATTAACTGGGCCGAGAACCCAGAGAACCACACTGCTGAAGGAAGAGCACAGGGGTCTGCCTGCAGCAAGAGTTTCCCCGTCCGCGCCCCCCCCCCATGGGACGGGATCATAGTCGCGTGCTCGCCAGCCCTCCATTGCTCGCTCACGTCTCGCACACCCTCACTCACGGTTCCATTTCCCCACAGCTGAGCCTAGTGAATAAAATATGGGTCATCATGAGCGCTCTGGGATCAATACGGAATAGGTACCACCTGCTCTCTTTTCTTGTCTGCCTGTCTTGCAGATTGTGGGGGGGTTTCACAAGAGTGGGTGTCATCAGGGGTTCAGTCACTCCGAGTCTCTACCCTTTAAGGTACCTACATACGAAATCCAGGCAGCAGCTTTGAGGATTTCAATATCCTTTCAGTTGAAAGAGGTTTTACTCCAGTCTACTACTACTACTACTACACGGGTTTGATAACCGAGCCTTTAGGTTTCTTTTCCTAATAAGGAGATATCCGGGCTGATCGATTGCCTGCGTTGCGAATTATTTTTGCGTGCACGGGTGTAAGTGATTGATAGTGTGGGACATCATATAATGACGCATCCATCCGTCTCAAACAAAACTTCCCGCGTTACAGCAGAGCTGAGCAGTTACAGAACAGCTTCAACCTTGTGGGGATTGACCGAGATGGGTAGCAAAAGAACCTCAAATGCAATATTACACTACTTATCCACTGCCGCCTACATATGTGTGTGGTTTTTACCCTTCATTCCCTTTCCTATCATAAAAGCCTCACGATGGGTTGTCTGTCCGTACGTACAGCAGTGTACTGTAATCACGGGTCAATTAATTCGATGTTCTGGGGATGGGAGAGGATCCCTGGCCAAAGCCTGCTACCTATCAACTCAACAACTCATCGCAAATTCAGGATCAATTCTTTTGCAACTGGCTGATCCTTGAAAAAGGACGGAGGAAAAAAAAGACTCGCACCAGCAGTACCAAGGCGCCTAAGTTCAAGTGCTGGGGAGCAGGGCTGCACCGGAGCATACAATCATGTCTGTGAGTGGCAGCTGGCAAGACAGAATAGACGAGACCAAGAAACCCACAACGCCCGCGGAGACCGCGTCAATTTACCCCGTCTTGGCGGAGTGGCAAGTAGGAATGTGTCTCTCGCCAGTTTTCCCTTCTTCTTTTTTCTCCTTTATGCAATGCATGATTTAACAGATTTTCTCCCAGGCCGGGTGGATTTACAATTTAAAAAAACAGAAGTGGTCGATGTTGTCCGATTTTGGTGGGGGGTGGTGAACCTCTGGCTGGGCCAGTTGGCAAAGCTTGTCCAATGTCCTTAGACATTGTCTGATGCTTGCGGCTCCCCCCCGGGGGGGGGGGCATATTCAGTCATGCCCGCTATGTCCTCCGTCCAAAGAAGTGCCTGCCAAGATATAGTCGGATCACGCCGCATCCAAAATACCTCATCCATGGGTCGACTGACAATTTCTAGGTTGAAGATTTTATTTAAATTTTTTGCTTTCTATCTACCTTACTATGCCATGGGGTGAAAAGGAATAATGGGTTCTTTATGTGTATCGCCCCTCCCCCCCTCAGCTTACTCCGGCAGTATGTGCGAGGTTGGGGGACAAGTCTTTACCCCTCATTCGGAGTTCTCGCGAGAAGAGGGACGAGACGAGTTCTATTACCGCTGGCCAGCTTGCTCTTCTCTTCTCTTCTCGTCTCGTTTCGTCCCGCCTGTTGAGCTGGCCCTCCCCCATTGTCACGGTTAATCTTCCAATTGTGTACGGTACTGTAGGTACCACGACCTTAGCTTAACTTAACCTTGGCAGCGCATCCAATGACAGCTGCAGGCACGCAATCAAAAGGCATTTGACAGTTCGCAGGAAACAAATAAGTATATGTAGGTACATACATGTAGGTACATATGGGTTTTTTTTTGACCGTTTTGCACTGCCGCAGGAAAAAGGAATACATATAATAAAGACGGAGACTTGCTACTAGTAGTGATTTATCTTGCTTGCTTGTTCACTTAACGTTCCCAATCACATATCTCGTGCGGGATACCCACGTAGCAGGCGGCGCAGCAGAGCTCGTTTGTTTCTTTTGGTGCTGCGAGATAAACACAAAAAAGAAGATCCGAGATGAAGAACAGGCACTCTATGGTAGAGTAGTGGTACCTACAGTGCAGGTGCAACTCCCAGTACTATAATGCATCATCGCCTCCTTAGCTAGCTACATGTAGCTACCTCTTCATCCACTCGCTCCTTGTTGCACCCCCTCCTCCGCACCTTTCTCCTCCGCCATCTAAACCCCAGCCCAGTCTCCAATCCGCCCACTTGGGCGCAGGGCCCTACTCTATATAACTAACCACTCTAAAGTAAAGGCCGAAGCTCGCTTCGGCGCCCGGCCGCATCCGGCCCCTTCTGGAAAAACTGATCACTTTTTCTTTTACGTCCATTTGGTTTGTTGTGCACATGGGCAGCCCGGAGTGCTTGATTTGATCAATATTGAATCTCTAGTTGACTACTGCTCTAGCTTGCCAGTTGAGGCCCGTGGCGGGGGGGAATGGTCCAAAACTTAGAAGCAGAGAGATTGCCAGCATGGATTTGATGCACGGAAGCTTCCTTTCTTGCTTCTTTGAGCAATTGCGCAATTGGCTTTTTCAAGAGCAAGTATGGCGGTAGGTGGGTTTTCTGGATAGAGAAGAGATATGATAGATGATCTACCGTGCTTAAGCTTGATTTTCTATTGCTGACAGTCTTACATGTCACAAGCAGCTGCCTTGACTCGTGCGCATATCACATTGTGAGCAGATACAAGGTCATTGGATTTGCGGAGAGGATAGGAGAGAGTAGATCCGTACATACAGATACGAACTTCTATCAGATTCTGGTGGTCCGGTAGGGGATAATAACGGTTTGAATTCTGATGGTGGTATGGTAAAAATGGGATGGGGTAGGTACGGGGTATGGATGTCCGCACACCACACCGCACACCACACCCTCACGCAGAAATGTCTATCTCTCACCACCACCCTCACAGCTTGGGGCAACGTACTACTACAATATAACGTCTATCAAAAATAGTCGAAGAGGGATCCGCCGCCCCCTCGGGCACTTTTGGAACTACAGAAATCTAGATAGACAGACAAGACAAGACACGTATGTTTGCTGCTTTACTTGTTTGCTGGTCGATATTATGCAAGGTAAGACAGTAAACACTACAGCGAACGTAATTAAGTATGGTATTCACTCTAACTAACCTATAGCTACAGTATGATCCTGCTACTATGGAGAACATAATTGGTCGTCAAGAGTCCCACCCAGTGGCGAACGAAATCACCGATCCGGCCGATGTGTAGCTACATGTATTCTACCTCATTCTTGGTTATGTATGAGGAAATGGTTTCTTGCTCAGAGCGCCGTAGAGTAATGTCGGTGACAACCGCCGTAAGGCGCAGGCCCGAGATCGTTTTTTTTTTCGCGTTTCGCGTAACGATGTGGACAATGGGAATTCCAGAAACAAGTGAGAGAAAAAAGAAAAAATAGAAACCATCAACATCCATCGCGAGGTCGTGCTCACAGCTCACGGGCCACATATCGACCATCCAAAAGATCTGAGTGAGAATCTGTGATGTGAGCCAGTAGTAGTTGCCCGGCGGGCCAATCATTTGCGTAGTGTCGGCGGGCGACATTGGTCATCATCGATCGATCAATGATCAATGGCAACTTGTATCCCGATTTGAATTTTGTTTCTTCTTCCCGTGCGCGTTCCCTCCTTACTCCTCACATCACCTCTCCTCTCCTCCCAATGTCAACCTCGTCCTCAGTCAGATTCCTCCCGACCCCCCCCTAAGGTAGTACTACAGGCTACTACCAGTATGCTCTACTACCAGTAACCCTCGTTACTCTCTACGGGGGTACGTCACAGTGACTCTGTACCTACAGTATGTATCCCAATTCCAATCCCAAACCAGCTGCAGAGCATTGACCACCGCGGTGATCGTACCCGCACGCACGCACGGACGGTTGACTGACGACAGCTCAACAGTTCAGTCCAGTAGGTACTCCATGTCTGTGCGTTTAGTCACGCACGCAGTCACGCACGCGATGTGGTGAATATGATCTGCTGCTGTCGCTATGGGGGTTAGAGCAGGTATCGTGGGGGTCTCTAGAGAGAGGGGGAGTCAACTGAGAACGCCCAGTCCAGCCGGCTACGAGACGAGACAAGGCGAAGTGAGACAGCGGATAACCCGGTGGGCTGGGTTGGTGCGGGCCGGTTCGGGCACGGAGCGGATCTGGAAGGACTTGGCGGGGCGCAATTATTACCAGACAAGCAGATCTGATTCAATACTCTACTCTAGCTTAGCTACCGGTGGTTCTTGTTAGCCGCGGTAGGAGCTAGGTATGTAAAGTAATCTCGGAAAGGACTACTGGGACGGAGGAGAGGTAATCTCCGAGTTGAATCTACTGGTGTGAGGAGAGTAAATACTAATTACAGAGTAATTTGATTGCTGACTGACTGGCTGGCTGACTCTAGTATTAGTGTAGGTATTCTAAGTGCTTTATTCTGGGTGGGTCTTAAGCTTTTGGTCTTAAGACATTTGACGCGCCGGTTGGAGGGCAACTGCTTTTCCTTTTTTTCCTTTTTTTTTTTTTTTACTTAATACGGGTAGAGTAAGTTGTCCTTAACCGGACAGTGGGTTCTTTTTTTTTCTCGAGGGAGACAGACAGATTTGGAATTCCACCTCCACTTCCATATCCACATCCACATACAGATCCAGCCCCAGATCACCCTAACTAACTACATAGAATATCCGCTATCCACAACTAGCACTTAAAAATGAAACACAGGACAAAAAGGGCAAATGGAGAATACCGTCTCCCGAAATGTAAGACAGAT
The DNA here is from genome assembly GCA_024713795.1 of Morchella sp. 2015-shanyang. Taxonomy (NCBI): domain Eukaryota; kingdom Fungi; phylum Ascomycota; class Pezizomycetes; order Pezizales; family Morchellaceae; genus Morchella; species Morchella sp. 2015-shanyang. The sequence continues at coordinate 3,429,222 of JAMGZB010000001.1, read as the reverse complement.
CGCCGCCGCCAGCTCGCACCATGTTGTACCATCTAGGGTAGAAGAGTACAGCGAGTGAGACAGACGGAGACAGCTGTTTCGGAACCTCAGCTACCTACTCTATGTAATACCACTGACTGGGCTATGTATAATATTTTTACGGCTTCATGGACCGTCTATCCACACACAACAATGGTGATGTCAACATAAAGTAGTAGATCTCAAGAAAAGAACAGATGGTCTTGATGATCTTGATTTCACAGTACTGATGCGGGATCTACCTATGGGTGGTCGTTATGAGTCCACATGTCCGCTGATTACTTATTACACGCCGTGCTGTTTCTCTATATCGTAGATATTAATTCCTCCTCCTCCCCATTATAACCACCTCGTTGTACCTTGACATAAATAACTATCGATTAGAAACACTGAAACCACCTCCCCCCTGCCTATTAACGCCCTCACGCGCCGTCCATACAAAAGCATTACTCATCACTTGTCCCTGTTCCCACCCCGAGTGACAACTCATGATGCTCCATCACTCCCTAGTAGTCCCATATTTACATACATGTACCTACATGGCATGAACCCCCCTCCCTTTACACACAATACATCCTATACAATTACGTGTCTCAATTACCACCACAACCACCGTATCTGCCATTTTCCTTTTTCCCCTTCTCGCCCTGCGCAGTAACAACAAGGAAGCACCACAGCGAGAATCCAGCAGTGCATACCGCCGCCACCGGAAGACCGGCATCAACCTCACCACGATAGGATAGGATGGGCGCGTGCAAAGCAGGGAAATGCTTATTTTTTTCTCTTTATATATATATATTTCTTTTTCTTATTGGTCTTTCCTGTGTGTGGAATAGCCTAAACTACATGTAGGCCCTGGATACATATACTTACATACACCTGAGCTACGGTACCTTGCGGACCCCCCTCCCCCTCCCCTTCCTCCATTACGGTGGCCCTATGGTTCCCTTCAGAGCGCGCACACGCCTGGATCATTGGGAGTGGATTCAAGCGATGGGGTGGGAGGGGGTGTGTGGTGGTCGGAAGGGGGAGGAGTTCCGGCGGCGATCCAAGGGTTGGGTTCGGTTTGTAAGGGGGATGTTATGATCTCCGGAGGACGGATGTAATGTAGGAGGTACATGTATGCTTAAGATATAGTGAGTGCATGGCATGACGGTATGTATATATAAACAACGGTGGTATGTTTAGTTTGTCATAGACACCGACGATGCGGAACTCCAAGGCACTTTCGAGCAAGTGCAAGGATGCGCAATCAATCAATCGACAACAATCGTAAAAAAAAAAAAAAAAAAAAAAAGAAAGGAAAGGAAAAGGAAAAGGAAAGTAAAACAAAAGAAAAAAGAAAACTGCCGTAGTCCTCTGACCCTCCTCAGCTAGAGCTTACTCCCAGCACCCGAGTCATTGCGCACATACGCATACCCCGCCGTGACCGGGTTCGATCCACTCGCTGCACTTGCGCCCGCACTGACTTTCTGGAGGCGCTCAGTGAAGAATGCGGGGTGGCGTATGGCGGGGTTGTAACTGTTGCGGATGTGGGTGAGTGGTGGTGAGACGGAGGGTTTCTGTTAGTATGTTAGCTGGGCCCTGAACAAAAGAAGCTGTCATATCACTTACGGATGGTACACTGGTATGACGGGAGGATTGAAGATGAGGTAGCATGGTTTTTATTGTCTCTTGTTACTGTTATCTCAGCAATTTCTCAGAAGCTGAAGTTGGTGGTGGAAGAGGTGGTGAGGTTGGAATTGGAGCTCTTTCCGGTATAGCCCACCCAAATGTGTGCCCCCCACACCTCGGCAACTTAGCGCCGAACGTCATTAATTTACACTTGACTTAAGTCAACGGCACAGGGTTAGGGTTTTTATCTCTAACTCTACGCCAACCTCACCTGAAGCTCCTCAGCTCCAGCTCGTCCAGACCACAATTGCTGGTATCTACATACCATAAAACAATCACCATGCATCGCCCCTTGATTCGAATCACCTCTGCTACTTTCCACAAGTCTCTAAACTCTCCGGCCCTCTTTCCAAACTTCACATTCACCCTCCCCCCTCTTACCACTACTAGTCCGTCGCAGAAATGGACCGTCCTCGGTCCCAGCAAGTCTACGCTCCTCTCCATCCTCTCGGGCACGCATATTCCGTACTCCCCACAGAGCAGGACATACCCTGCCCTCGCTGACCGGGGGAAATGGCCACAGTCAGCAATTGGCCTCGTCTCGTTCGGCGCTGGCTCAAAAAGCACGGGAATGCTGGCGGGCGGCACTGATGGCGAGGGATACATCGCATCACGTTACGAGTCCCTCCGCGAAGAGTTTGACCTTACGCTGCGACAGTGGCTGGCTGACTCGGTCGACCTGGGACGGAACCCTTATGAGGATGTTGGAGGAGTTGCGCATGCGCAGGCTGAGGAGGAAGGTTCGAGAAAGAGAGCTGCCCTCGTGGATGCGGTTGCGGCGGAGCTGCAGCTGGGGCCTCTTCTGGAGCAGAGCGTCATGACGCTGTCGAATGGGCAGTCAAGAAGGGCGCGGATTGCGCAGGCGCTGCTGAGGAAGCCGGAGGTCTTACTGGTGGACGAGCCGTTTAGTATGTACCCACTTGGCTGGCCATGATATACAACACTGGGGCTGGCAGGCTGATGAGTGATAGTGGGACTTGACCCGATAGCAAAGAGGAAGATCTCAGCGCTTCTGGACCGGGTCTCAAAGGCTGGGGTACCGTTCGCCGCGCAGGTTGTATGTGGGCTGCGGTTGCAGGATGCGGTTCCGGCTTGGAGCACGCATCTGGCGTACGTAGCTGACAACCGGGTTCTGGCCATTGGTGAAAAGAGCACGGTCATCCAGGAGATGGCAGGTAAGGGCCTGAAGATCCTGCAAGAGGGTGAAAAAGGCAATGGCGGAATACTGGAGAAGGTTTGGGCTGGCGCGGATGTGGAGCGTGGTGCCAATACCAAAGACCCAGAGCCAAAGCCGGAGCTAGAGGTCGGGGGAGGGAAAGGTCTACCGGAGGCACTAGTGGAGATGACGGATGTCAAGATCGCCTACTACGGCAATGAGATCCTGAGCGACTTCTCATGGACCATCCGCCGTGGTGAGAAATGGGGTCTGTTTGGGCCTAATGGTAAGACTTCCTGGTCTACTAGAAGAGGTTTTGTAGCGGAAGCCTGAACCTTTAGGGTTCTAGGACTTGGGATGCCAACGATCGAGGACGAGTCTTACGAGAACCCCCCTGTGAGGAATGAATCAGCCTTCAAAGGGTGGCACATACCTCACAGCGAGGTTTCTCCATGAAGCTTGCTCCGCGATAATTAGCCCTTATCTACTCCTTCCGCTGCAGAGCATACCCATCTATCGTTACTATCCTTATTTTATCAGCCCATACTGACTCTCTCTAGGCTCCGGAAAAACAACGCTAATATCCCTCTTGACATCTGACCACCCACTCACCTACTCCCTCCCTATCAAGCACTTCGGCCAAACGCGGCTTCCGACACCGGGAAAGCCTGGAATCAGCGTTTTTGATATCCAGCGCCGTATCGGCCACTCGTCGCCCGAGATCCACGCCTTCTTCCCGAAGCACCTCTCACTACGGCGCACAGTGCTCAGCGGGTTCACCGAGGCCTTCCTCACGCCACCGCGGCTAACTGAAGAGCAGACGGCGGCGACGGAACGGCTCCTAGCATTGTTTGACGATGTTGTTGGGGGCAGCGAGCGGTGGGATGCGGTGGCATTTGGGGAGGCGGGACTAAGCGTACAGAGGTTAGCACTGTTCCTGAGGGCGGTGGCGCCGAAGAGGGAGTTTCTAGTGCTTGATGAGTCGTTTTCAGGGATGGAGAGGGGAGTGATGGATCGGTGCCTGGGGTTGCTGGAGGAGGGGGAGTGGTGTGTCGAGGGGGGCGCAATGGTCGTAGTTAGCCATGTTAGTGAGGAGGTGCCAAGAGGTGTAAGAAAGTGGGTGAGGTTGGCTGAGAGGGGGAGCGGTAGGAGGGCCGAGTTTGGGGTTGTAGGGGTATAGGTGGGCGGTGTTGAAGAACCCGTATAGTTTCAAGAGGATAGATAACTGGTTTGAGAATACTATAACAAGACTCATCAAACAATTGGTCCCACATATAAACTACATGTACTGATGTTTAAAATATAGGGCAATAGCTATTTTGGCAACCGAGTGATTTTTCATGATTCGAATCCCTTGTTACCAGTCGCCCTTATATATCTCTTTTTGGTCAACCCTTGAGGCGTCATTCCCGATACTTGGGATTTAATATAGAAAATATGTCCCAAAATAGTTACCCTACCACTTTCTCCAAGATAAAAACAAAAAAACTCCTGACCGGGCCGAAAGACAAATTACTATCACACTTAATAACTTCCATAACCGGTAAGTTCTCTTCCCCATCAATCTCTATCTCCCACAATTAACCTCATGGGCGTTCGGATGATTTTCTGCCTGTATTTCATGGGCATTCGGATGATCCCCAGCCTGCACCTCGGAGACTGGTGCCCCGGCTGCTTCAAACACTGGTGGATTATACACCAATTGCCATGTACAAATCCCTCGCTGGTTCGGTCCCTCACTCATCCCCGCTGCTGGTACAAAATGAGCATTAGCCGTTGCCTGGCCCCCGTAAACCTCAGGAGGGGGGGCTCCAATTTCAGCAGCTATAGAATCGGGTTTGTTCTTTCGTCTCTTATAACATCTCCACATGAAGCCCAAAATGGCAAAGAAGGCACAGATACATCCGACGGCGATGCCGGCTATTGTTTTGCGCCTATTTTTAGCTCTTGAGGGTGACGGTTGTGGGCTTGAGGTCTCGGGTTCGCTTGCCCCACCAGTGAATGTATCTGTTGGGGTTTCTATAGCGCTCGCTGTTGTGGTTCCGGAATCCAAATAGGACGAGGGGTAATACATCGTAGTAGGCTAAAAATGTTCTTGTTATAATCTTTCATAAATACCGAGATGTGGATGTACAAATAAACTTACTTGTCCAGTTCCGCTTAAAGTCGGGGGGGACGATGTGACGACTATATCCTGCGGACTCCTCTTCCTACCTGGGACGCATTTACCACCTAAACCATCATCCCCTGTTCCTAAAGCTGCTTGTTCACCTGTATGTCCAATATCGCCATTCTGGCAACAAAATCTGGATCCGTCCCTGTTGGTCCAAAGATGCCATGATAGGTCGGCACATGTTTGCAATGACTCCACTGCACTTAGGCACTCATCCTGTGCTGTTGTTTCCACGTGTTTAGGTATTGATATCAGCACAGTTACTAGCCTAGGGGCAACCCAGGTTGGAGACTAACTAAAGCCATCTTGGCAGCAGAGTGTTTCTATGGAATCTTTACGCATATGTGGGGTATAGTTGATCGTGCCTTCCGGACAACATCCGGTGCTAACAGAATAGGTTCCAGCAGGGCATGGTGTCATCCATAATGCCCAACCGCCGTAGAATATAGGTGATGACCCCACTAGTTGGTGCTTTTCCTGCGCTTGATCTTCTTGGGAGCTTGATATGGTAATCTCGTTGCTGACAACTGTGACGAGGAGCACAACCAGGGCGAAGGCCTCTAGTACTTTTGAGAACATCATGGGTCCCAGCTGGGGCTAGCGATTTTCGGGAGCCGAGACGAAGGGATGGAATAAGGCTTATGTCTGTGGGGGGGAAAGTCGGGTAAGATCGTGCCTTCGCCAGAGCCTTGGGATGACATGTCGATTATTACATGTATTTTAAGTGGCTTAATTAATCTTGGCCGTCTGGAACCAATGAGAGCACTGAAGTTTTCCATAGCTGACGACTATTGTCAGGATGATTTGACATCGTTAGAAAATATCTTATGAAGATTGACCGTGTAGGGGATCTTGCTGGAACAACACCTACCATCTTAGCAAGCGTGTGAGCATATATATAGCGATCCATAATATAATGAAGTCTTGGATCTGTCATATCAAGTGGACTCTAGCCGGCCTTCTATGTAACTTGCCCCCCCTTTTCCGCTGCTTCCCTTTCTTTGGATTAGTGAGCTAAATACTCATTCTTTCGAAATAGGCTGAGCTAGCACGAGACCACCTTTTGAAATTTCGATACGGTATCAGACGGTACTACTCAGATGCCTTGGCGGCCTCACTGCCCAGACCGTAATTATGTAATATTTATTATTTGTCGCTTAGAGCCTTTCGGCGGTTAATTTTAATTGGCCCGTTTGGCGACGAAGTATGTCATGTTACACGATTTGACTTCGCACTCACAAAAGACATTCATATCAAAAAATATACCGAGACTGAAAAGATACCCCAAATTTCCCTCCCACCTTTCCCTTCCACTTGCAGTTCTAATAAGGATACCTAGATAGTATTGAAAGAGTACATCAAACGCTCAAATAGCCCTCTCTAAACAGCCACCTACTGCGATATATGTAATATTTAAGAAGCAGCCGTCTGGTTACTACTGCTGGTATTCAACTCCGACGCTCGTGCCGTCGGGTAGTCCCTCTTACTATCCCCCGTCGTCCTCGACTCAAGTTCATAGGCGCGATAAATCTCTGGGTTCTGCGCCCTCATACGCCTATTGTAGAGCATCAAGAAGAAAGCCACGATAGATAGGACGAGTGCAATAACCGAGAGGGTTATTCCGGCAGTCGCAGCCTTGCGGTTACCTCCGTAGAGGTGGTCACGCTTGAGATTGTTTGGGCTGCATTCGGCGAGGCGGCTCAGAGCGAGCGTGAGCAGGAAGGTTTGTAGAGGTGCGGACAACATCGTTACAAAGTCTTTAGGGTGGGGGGGGATTTTTGTAAGTGTGGAGGAGTGATGATGGGTAAAGTGTGGAGGAGCGATGATGGGTAAAGTGTGAAGATGAGGTGAGGTGAAGGGCATCATATATGGCATGTGTGTATCCAGATCCTCAGCATACCCATGAGGCCGGTTTAAGAAGGCAGCCAATCAAACACCGGCGTCCCCCATCAATGACTACAATGGTTATAGTTAATACTACTGGGTCAGAGGTTCGGCTGTCATTAGTTCTGGATCATAATCTCACTCACGAACAAGGCTTTGAATCAGGTGAGTGAACGGGTCCTCGCCTGTCGGCGCCCCGTGTACTTAATGTGAGAGCCTCGTATGTATCTATCCCGATTTCCTGCGCTTGTAGAGAATATGATAGCGACCGTCAATGTAATATGCCTGTGGTAATACAAGAAAAAGCAAGGCGAAGCCGTATCAAATCCATCATTGTTTGCCTGAGTATTTTTGTAGGAGACTATCGGGGTAGCGTGTATTTGCATAAACCTAAATGGTTAGAAATCGAAAGCTTATACTGGCTGATGGGAGTGAGTGATAGTCTATGAAGCAATGTAATGGCCCCCAACTTGGTATTATGGGTGGGGTGTGTCAGCTGGTGACATAGAGGACCTCTTGAAAAAATTCTACATGTACGTAACTTTGACATATCTCTCCACTTAATTACTGACTATATGTAGTACACTTTTCAACTTTTTCTATCCTTCATACCACATCACTACATCCCGATGGGTCCGGACATCATATTATGTAGCTACATTAAACACTGATGGCCTAAGGTCGCCAGGGGGAAAAATGAACGTACGACCTTTAGGAACCGCCGAACAATATTTGCAGCCTTCTTCCAACCCACTCGCCCGCAAATTCCCAATTCCCTCTTTCTACTACATTATAAATCTAACTAGACTTGCTTCTGGCTGTGTGTACCGGGGATTGCGGTAATTGGTGGATAATAGACCAGCTCACATCTATAACTTCCCCTTCGAGCACTCTCCAGTCCATATGGTGATTGATTTAGCTCCCCAGGCAACTCACTAGTTACAGCCTTTCCATCCATCTCTGGTATAGCTGGTCGATGCACCGGTAGTGGCGCCCGTATTTGCTGGGTCGAGGTCATTTCTCGTGATGCACCATCCATCTCCGATATCTGCAGGCGTTGGTGATCGCGGCTTCTATTCACAGTTGTCCCGTCTGCCTCCGGGGTCTGTGGTTGATGCTGAGTACTTTCTCCCCTAGTTGGAACCCCACCTGCTCCCGAAACCTGCTGGGGCCTAATCTTGGCTGCAGCTGCTCCATCGGCCTCCGGTAAGGGCGGGCGATAGACTAGCCCTCTTGGCTGAGAAATAGGCCTATGAACCACTGGATACCCACCAATTTCTAGTAATTGACGTCGTGGTGGCTGATAAACATTATTCTCCACGGGCAACTTTGGCGTATCATCGGGCTCCCGTGTAGATTGGTTGCACATTGCAAACGGAGCCCCTACTTCCGGATATCTCATACCCCCCCCAAGTCTAATTTCATTATACTCCTCGCCAAAATATTTAGGCTCGGGAGGGGCATTTGAGTCGTATCGTGGACTATCGCGGTTTCGACGGGCGAGAATTGACCATATAATAAGTGAAAAGATAAGTAAGATAAATATAGGGACGGTAAGCGCTACTACGTCTCGAGATGGATGGGACCCGCGTTTGACAAGTTGCGTATGGTAATTGCTATAGATATTTTCGAGGAATGGGATGAGCGAAGTGTATTCCCAGTGAACTTGGGGTGGCATCGTAAACGACTAAAGTGCGAGAGAGTCTCCCTTGGGGGATGTTTGGCTTGCATTATTGGATTGCGGGCACGATGAACTTCTTATTGAAAAATCTGGGCATCGGATACGTAACTTAGATGAAGGAAAAAGAAATTCCTGGCATTATGTAACTTTACTAGTTGAGGCAATGGCTCACACGATAGTAGATAAGAAAAAGAATGAGGACCTTACCGGTGAGGAGCCCCCGATACTCTCCAAGACTGACGATAGATAGAGTAGGTCGAGGTAGAGAGTGTGGCTACTGGTGGTTATGGCTCAGGCTCAAGTTGACTGGATCAATTTAGCGGCGAAGGAAACGAGCCTATCGAATCATAAGATGAAATTTGAACACGTTCCTACGCACGTACCACCCTGTATTGTCTTACATGTATGTACTTATGTAGCTTCCTGGGTTTGCGGCAGAGAACTGAGGTAAAGCGTTAACGCGTTGAAATAATGTTCTAATATCTTAAATCGTCGCCTTTAATTTTACGAAAGCCCTATCACCTCCTACACGCGGTAAGTGGCCTATTACCACTCGCTAGTATGTTCTCTGCGGAAGAGTTTATATAATTTAAGCTAATAAAAAATGTTTTGGGGACCATTATAAGTACGTACAACCCGGCGGTGAGACATGGCTCTGTGGCACGCAGGATCCTCGATGTAACCTACTGTACCTACACGTTAAGTGAAAATGGTGCAATAGAGTGATTTGGCCAATCCCTGTCTTCGATTCTCACACCAAAAACTATCGCCAAGAACTAAATATTTAGATTCAGAGGTTGCTGGCCAAATCGCTCTAATGGGGACCAAATCTAGATCTGTACCAGCTCGAAAGGGTATAAGTCCAAGGCCTGTGAACCAACTCACTAAACCTTTAGCTGTGTTATCTTGTGAGTTTTTATTTGTAAATTTGGAATATACGGTATTGCTGAAAGCTTAGGTGTGCATGTGGTGATACCCGCCCAAGTACTCATGTATGTACTACTACGTTTAGTAGCATTCGATAGGAAATTTCACCACAAAAAGAAACAGTAAAAATTATCTCAAGATGGAGCTCAGAAAATTCTAGAATTTTGAGTTCATTTCTCTTCGTGGCCCACGTATTTAACTCTTAATTTTCCCCGTCTAAGGTGGGCAGTGGATAATCAGCAACATTAACGCTATTCCCCTCCGCTACGTCTAGAGCTACCAAGAACTTCGAAACACAATTATAAGCAGCCACAATAGCCACTAACTCCACTATATCCTTCTCATTGTAATAATGTTTCAACTTATCAAACACCACATCAGGCACCCTCAGCTCTGTTGTACTCGCAGTAGCAAAGTCCATGACCGCAACCTGCTGCTCAGTAAGGCCAGCTTGCGAACCGTCCAATATAGACTTCAGACCCTCCCTTGTTACCCCAGCCTTGAGGGCCAATGGCGAGTGCTGGGTCCACTCGAAATGGGCCTGGCTGAGAACCGCTACCCTGCAAATTGCCGTCTCGCGGACGTCTGCTGGGATTGAAGTTTTTGTCCGGATTGCGCCGAGGAAGGAATTCCAGCCGGCGGTTACAGACGGGGAGTGGAGGAGGGTGAGATCGAGAGGTATGAGGCCTTCTTCGCCGCGACGCTCTCGGGTCTGGTCGATGATTTTGGCTTCCTCGTCGTTGGCTGGGATTGGAGGGTTGGGGACGTAGGGGAGCCGCCTGTGTGGGATTGTATCAGAATAAAAGTCCCTCCAAATGGCAGGTGCTAGCTTACATATTTTTCCCCCTTCTTTTTTTTTTAATGGTGATGCTAGGAAGCTAATGGACAAGAAGTATATACGAGCTGTGGATAATAGCCTGGCTAAGGTCTTAAATACAACGGAATGGACATGGGAGAAACGCTTCGGCGAAGTTCGGTATTTTGGGACTTGGATATGCACTTATGTATGTATACGTAGCTCTAGCTTTCTCTACCCGATATGTGGAGAAAAGTCGTTTGGGGTCCTGGGGTGGGGGTGTGTCTTGGCGCCCATCTCTACTAAGTAGACTAGGATGTAGTCCTGTTCTATTAGGAGCGGTACTTTTTACTAGTCGGATAGTATACATGTACATGTAGGTATCCCGACTAGTCCCCTAGATTTTCCATAAGTCTAAAGATTATTGCTGATATAGGGAACAGGTATATATAGGACGGACATATACAGTCAGTACCCTTCCATGGATAACAAGTATGGTTGGTTCCTCTTCTACTTCACAGACGTCTAGTACGGTTGGCTCTTCGTGGGCATCCGGTTCGGTTGGTTTGCGGGCACTAGGTGTTGTTGCTTCCTCTCGGTAGATGTGCGGTATGGTTGGTTCTGCCATGCGCAGCTTAGAACAAAGCATACTTACCGAACAGGATTGATCAACTTTACTATCTCTCAGAAGGTTTTGGGCTTATAAGAGCCTGCTTGTAATTTTGACAGCGATATTTGGAGTCACTGCAGGACTCGCTAGCCTGCCCTGGGACATACTTCACTGGAATTCTGCGCTCTCAAGCTACGTGAATTGAGCGGGAGGCTGCATTTCAGCCTTAGAAATATAAGTACATGTATTTACTGATCATGGTACCTACTTACCAATCAGCCCGTTCAAGCATGGCTTGGTGGAGATCGCTCTAAGGGGTGAGAGTATTAAGAATTTAGAGTAGACGGAGTGTGCGGTACAGCACTATGTACTATGCAGCAATGCCTGTTTTGGTAAAGCGCCACATTTGGTCGGGGCGTTCCATCACGACCGCTGTCTAAGACTACAGACTTACCCCTACCCCCGTAGTATGGTGGATGCAGACTACAGCGGGCACCACAGTGAAACGCTTCTGGATCTCACTAATTAATCTGGAAGAAATGTCTCTTTTTACAAAAGCTAGCCATAGAAATATGCGCTGATCCAACCTCTACCCTCCTATGGTCGAAACAGGTGTCCGTTGCAGTGCGCATTCACCATATCTATCGCTGTAGTAGTACCTACACCCATGCCTCAAGATTGATCAGCACCTTGCAGACCGTGGAAATAAAACATAACCAATACCCTACGGTATTCTCAGATGACTCACGAGATGCCCCGTTGAATGTGCTGGCATATTAGCAAATACATGTAGGTACACATATATATATTTGAATGATCTCAGGACCATAGTTCTCTGTGTCAATATACTTATAACTACCTAATCCACAAATCCCACCATGTCCGAATCCCCAGCTCCCCAAACCACCCTCCTAGACTTCACCACCACCCCCCTTGCCAAATACTATGGGCACCCAAACCATTACGCCCTCATAATCGACAACTGCTTCACCCGGGCCGAGTGCGCGCAGCTCACCGCTCTCGCCGAGTCACACATAGACGGCTGGCAGGAAGCCACCATCAAGAAGGGCGCCGGCCGCGACGAGGTCGAGAAGGATGTCCGCGACTGCTCCAGGGTCCTCCGCGACGACCCCGAGACCGCAGAGATGCTGTACCAGCGCGTGCGCCCCTTCCTCGAACCCGTCTGGGAGATTGGCAGCAGCAAGCCGGAAACGGGTGTGGTGTCGGGGACGTGGAAGAGGAAGAACTGGAGGATAAAAAGGCTGAATGAGCGGCTTCGGTTCCTAAAGTACGGGCCGGGCCAGTACTTCCAGGCCCATTGCGATGCCGCGTATGCGAGGACGCAGGAAGAGAGGTCGTTTCTGACGATGCATCTTTACCTCAATGGCGACGAGAGCGATGCGTGTAAGGGTGGGGCGACAAGGTTCTGGGGACAGAATATGAAGGACTTTGTGGATGTTGAGGCGAAGGTGGGGAGGGTGCTGGTGTTTCAGCATAGGAATTTGTTGCATTCGGGGGAGCTGGTGGCGGAAGGGGTGAAGAGGACCTTAAGGTCCGATATCATATATGAGGCTATTGATGCCGAAGAAGTGCTGAAGGGGATTATGTAGAAATACAATCCTGTGAGTGATTGAATCACTGTGAGCATATAAGTTCTGCCAGATTGGGTGATTAAATCATTTATGTTATACCGGGGGTTTTGAAATTTATATACGCCCAATAGTCCAAGGCGATGCGTAGTCATTTGAGATGCCCAAGGGACCGAATTCATGTTATTAATTTTATAGTGTTTCTTGGGATGCATACATGTATGTGCACTCGCGGTACAATTTAAAAACCACCAAAGCTAAAAACAATCTATCCTGAGAACCGCATCCTTCTTCGCAATTCCTCCTCCTCTGCTTAACGCGACATAGATGCAATCCACCAAGATCGAATACTTCTTCATCCACCTCTCCTTATCTTCGCCCATTGTATGGAATAATACGTCCATCCCCTCTGTCTTCCGAAATGATACACCATCATATTTGAACATCTGCCAGCTCTCCCCTGTTGTAGTGAAACCATACACCTCACTTCCGCCATTGTTATCTCCCATATCCTTTAGTGCGAGCAAACACTGTCTCTCAGACTGTCCCAAAGATCTCGCTCCCTCAACTATGAGGATAAACTCCTCCTCTGCCACAGCAACCAGGTCCATAACGACAGGCTCCTCTCCCACATAAGTGATCACTTTCTCCCTCCGTAAACGTACATTCCGTGCCGTCTTGCGTCCGAAACTCGAGAGTATAGGGCTGATAGTGTAGAGAACCAAGTCGCTAAGGTTGGCCCCGTTGAAGTCTGGGTGCCCATCCAGGGGATAACCTTCGATATCAAGATATTGCAGTAAGTCGCCATACACCTTTTCCTTGGTCTCCCAGATTTCATCTCCAGGTTTATACTTGGATTCTGTTAACATTCTCGTAGTCGGAATCCCTCTGAGTCCTCCCACTCGAAATCCTAGCCTTACGTTCGATTGTGTCACGGTCATGTTGGGATACGAAGGAGTCCACTTGGAACTTCGCTTCTTCTGGTCGGTGTTGTCGTTACACATCGTTTGTGTCCCACGTCGGAGGAGCGTATACTTTAAGCCGTAACTTAGTCGAATCCTATGGACAGGAGCAAAGACTTGTTTGATAGTCCGATAGGTTATGTGGGTAATGAAGCGAAGCGAAAGCGTAGCTGAATGGATACAAGACAAGGAGAAAACCACAGATAAATGATTCACGTAACCATATAAAAAGGATTGGCTATCGATGAAACCTGTCTACAATAGGTAGCTAAGCGTTCCCAACGTTTCTAGTGTGAGGAGCAGGAATCATACAGAGTCTGGTAGAATTATTGTGGAAGTGACCCGAACCCTAACTATTTAATTTACTGTGATCACGGAGGTCCAAGAAACCCAGTAGTACTAGCGTCGGGGTAGCGGGGGGTGGAGATCGATTAGATAACAATTTCGGGGGATATGTGCTCATGGTGCTAGAGTGAAAAACACAGTGACGTCGCTCCGCTCCTCTTCATGCCTGGGTGACCCCACGAACAGTATAACAACCTCAAGCTTCAACGTGAACGGCGACCATGTTCTTCTTCGCAACCTCCACGACTTAACGCGACATAAACACAGAATAGTCCCTCATCCATCCTGCTTTGTCTTCACCCATTTTATAAAATAGTGCGACCATCTCGCCAGTCACCTGAAACGATGCACCATCGTATCTAAGCATTTGCCAACCTTTCCCCTGTTCCCAATCACTTATTGCCATTTCTCTCCGTTGCCGCTCTAGGTGCGCAGATGGTACGGAGTCTTCTTTGTCTTTTCGAACATTATGGGTTGCCTTTTTGGCCTGAGTATCGGCTTTCTTGCAAATAAAGATAAAACTACATGTAAGTACATGCGACGTAGCTCCACCCCTCTTCATACCTGGATGGGCTAGCACCCCCCAGACCCCCCACAAACAAATATGGGGAGTTGAAAGCTACTGACACGCATCTCAAACAGCCGTTCTGAATCTAGCCGACAATTCTAACTCGAACCTCTCCATTGCACATGGCCCCTCGCGAATCTCCTTCATCATATCTTTACCTGCAAAATCATGTTCAAATACAGGCTCCCCAGCACCTCTCATGTTCGCAAGCACAGACTGCCTAAAGTGCCATCGTAAAAGTTCATCAGACACTCTATGAGGATCTTCCGGATCTCGACACACCGTATCCAGAGCTCTTCCGTCCACACCTAAATCAACAGTGCCAAATACCACAACCTTATAATTATCCTGTTACATGTAATTAGCATTACAACAAGCGTAGTACTTGAAGAGTAACTCACATCCGGATTCACCGACATCAAGTACTGGTCAAAATCCTGGTGCACACTCGCTTGAAGCAAAAGCCCATTCTGACAAGAATTGATCTTCGATACCCCAAGAGTATTGTCCATATCCCACTCGATCCACAGATTCTCCTCCAGTGGAAAGATATGCGCCGCTTCGTACTTACTCCATCGATATGGAGCACCCCTGTTCACCACACCAGTGATGACACACCTTCCGTCACGAGCACGTACTCCCTCTCGAAAACAATCTTCTTGACCAGACACATTAAATGATATAATGCGTTGCACCCACGGCTCGTCACTAACTCTTATAGTACCATCACAATAAACATCGTATATCCCAAGCTGCAGAGGATTGTCGCTCATCGATACCATGTCGCCCGAAGTTCTATGTTGAACACGTATAGGTGCCTGGGTAACAAGAATGATCCCTAGCATCTGGAGGAAATTTGCTTCCGTAACCAGGCCATTTTGAATGAGTCCACCGAGGACATCGTCAGGCTTAGTAGCGTCGTAGAGATGTACGTTGCGAAAGTGTGAACGATTTGAAGCCATGAATAGATAGAGGACTAGGAGGAAACCTCTACCAATGGGGCATGCCCCATGTAGATACTAGCTGCACATGCCGGGTAAGTAGTGCTGTTCCAGCCTTCGGGGGTGGGCAACTTGGGGCATTCGTAGGTATAAGAAATAGATACCCAAGCGGGATGGATTAATCCTAGGGGTTATTAGCCTTAAGGTGACTCACAGATACGGAAAGGGAACCCACACAAGTAGAAAGGGAACTTACATATGCAGAAAGACTTGAGTAACCCACTCAGCATCAGCATGCACCTCACTTTGGTAGGCTACACCAACATCACGATAGGGTACGGCGGTCTCAATGATTTCCCTGAACATTTCTGGCTTCGCCTTCGAAAATCTATCCAAGGATCGAACAAAGTGCTCATCCGGTTTTGGAGCCTGAGGAATTAGGCTCTTCAACTCCTGTATCTCGCTATGGTGTAGACCTAACAACCCCATGAGTTTACCGTCATGCCCTCCCTAGCCAGATGATTGTCTGGGAGGTTGCTTTCGGCGATAATGGTTCTCAAAACACGTCGCGTAGTCTGAAATGTGAATGTTTGCGATGGCAGTGGTAGCTGACCATCACAATCGACGTTTTCATCGGGATCCGCACACGTATGAGTACCGGTATCGAGATCGGAATCGGAATCGAAATCCATGTTTCGGTCATCGTCGCCAGCATATGATTATTATATGAATTCACGGCCTAGCTGGTAAGATATACATTCTCTCAGTGGAAGCATTCAGGTTCAACTCCCACACAACTTTTTTTATTTCCGGCAGCATCGGAATCAATGCCAGCATTCCTATCTTCTTCAGAATGAGTCAGTAAGGTTTCTCGGGATGACAATGAAATGTATCCAACCTTCCTCTAAGGCCCAACTTTGGCGTAGTTGTAAACCATTATATCCCGTGCAGTTGCCCGACTGAGTCCCATGTTTTTGGCCCACTCAGAAGCCCTTCGTCTATCCTATAGCGCAACATCTGTATATAAGCAGACTTACTGAGGGGATGGACTCAGTTTTAACCATCGTCGGCGCCGCCTATAAACGGCACTCATACGTGGAGTTCAACCAGTGTTGGTGCCTGTGTTTTTCACGATCTCATACACTGGAGGGGTACTTGCCTGCAAGCTCCATCGCTAACCCTGGCCGGCCTTTAAATCGAGCTTGCATGAAAGTAGGGGGTAATACGGTCTGAAAACCATGCCAAAGGTCCAGAAAGACCCCCCAACGCAGGATATTCATACGCTGCGCCATATACCCTTGAATACAGCAAAACCGTATCCAATCCTCTACGCACATATAATGTGCCAATTCTGGAATAGCACTTACCCGGGTTTCCCAGTTTTCACGGAGCGATCCAGCCATGTCCGCCCGCTCTTTCTCTTCACACTTCTGAATATGCTTCAGGGAATTCATCCAAACCGATAAGGCTTTCGATTGATTAAACCAGTGTGCTTTCCCTATTTTTACGAGGTGCTCAACGGTTGCGTCGAGAAAAGTAAGAATGTCCCACTTATGATAATGAAATATCCTGGGGAGCGGCGGGAGCGGCCGCGGCGGTTATGGCTAGTCATGATCAATAAAGAGTGAGGGAGAGCAATAAAGGAGGGAGTGAGGAGTGAGGACTTGGGAGTTGGTGAGGATGAGTTGGGAGTGAGGACTCGGATGGGAGCGAGGGTTTGGGTTTATACCTGAAAGGATAGACGACCCCAGCCACTCAAATACCCCTCACAGTTTGTTCGAGTGGCACATACATGTCTAGAAACAGCCAATAAGACTCTATCCTTAAGTTGTCGGTAAATGCTGACCTCCAGCAAAAAGCAAAGCTTGGTGGCTTTTGTTAATAGATCTTGTTATCTCTCTTATTAAATAACTGATTTCTAATACAAATCCTGGCCTTATCGCAGCCTGGACCGTGCACGCACTGAGTTGGGTATATTCGTTGCTCTTAATGGTTGATAATAACCATAGAGCTAATCAAAGATAGCTGTTCAGTTAAGGGTTTACCAGCGTTTCTAGAGTAGCACGGGCCTAGAGCCCGCGTAATACCCATTCAATCCCGTTCCCAACTATTGACTGAACTTTCGGCCGCCGCTCCCATCCGCAGGAGCCTCTAAGGCTCTAACACTAGATTGAAATATCTAGATTCTACATGCAGGACGCGTATCATATATCACTTTTTGAGTGCCGTGCTTAAGAATACACGGCCAAATACTTAGAATACCAATATTAATCCTTAGAATTATCCTGTGCGAGTATTCCCCATACCATGCAGGCCAAGGCCACGTCCAATGCACACAAAGTCAATCTAGTTCTCATTGGTTAAGAGACTCTAATGCAACGTCCTCTTCAAACCAGGGTGGGGCTAGCGCCCACATCGGAACACTCCCCCTGTTGGAAGAGGGTATCTTGTTTTGGGGAGGCCTATTTTTTTTCTGATACCGCCTGGGTAAGCGTGGTTAGGCATAGGGACGGTCCCGGGTTACCCGGTTTATGCGTGGCTAGTATTAGTTGTCCAGACTGGAAATTATCTATCTTCTGCTACATCTGCTTATTTCTAGCGGACGAATTTCTAGATCACAAGGTTACATAATGGGGACGGTTCTAGAAAGGTTCACTACAAAGGCCTTTAATTAAATCGCTCTAAGGTCACCAACCAACACATGAGGAGTTCCGTGCGTTACAGCACGTAGGTTCCGGTTTTGCTGGCGATTCCGTCAAATATGATTGTATTATTCGCCGGTATATATTGTTGCGTGATGATCTTTTCTTGTTAGCCAACTTCGGGGTGGTAAATGGCTCCATCATGGATCCATAAAAGGCAATATACCTTGATTACTTCCTGCGCAACGAGACCTCCTGCAAGTGAAGCGGTATTATGTAGCTCCGCACCACCATATCTTACTATTTCGCCGAGAATCTTTTCGGTCCTCTCTGTGAGGTCTGGGTTACAGCCGACCGCCCTGAGATACGTTATGGCAAGCCTTCTCATCACTGCGGTGTCTTCATCGATGGGCCCATCTGTGTTACCGGGTGCTCTTCCATTGCTCAGGGTAATAAACTCCTGGTAAGCTCTAAATGCAATATAGTCATTGATGAGGGCTGAGTCGGCGTCCCAACCCTCGAAAGCATCCTTTACGACCTTTTTGTGATCACTATCCATAGATAGCTCCGCCGGAAGAGGGCGGAAAGGTATCGCACGAAGAAAGTTGGCATGGCGACAGAAAAGTTCAATTTCCTCGAGTGAAATTGAAAATGGATCCCGTCCAATCGAAGACAGAATGGATTGAACATTCTTCTGGACCAAAGATGCATCTTGGCGGGATTTCTTTTTATAGCTAGGTTCGGTGAGCTTGGAAACTGTTTAATAGTAGGCGATTAGTACTTACACATTTTGTAAAGCAACGTAGCCGCTGCTTTCCGCCTTCATATCTGGTATGCCACCGGATAATGGCAAGAGTCCGTTTCCTTGGTCCGGGCTCTCGAGAAATCCCTTGATTGCTCTGGCAATTATCCAAAAATTGTTCGACTTGTTACCCCCAAATCTTAGCATTTAACGGGCATAGTTTGATTATAGATTGGACAGACCTCAGGTGTTATTTTGTCGCAGTTCGGATGATTAAGAACCTCCTTTGTGGTTCCTGAAACTTCCGCTTTTCGAACATGCTTGAGCACGGCCGCAATGGCTTCTTCGTAGTTCTCCTCACTGCCTCCAGGGACATGCGTTCTCATTTTGTCCAGAATAAAAGACTTGAATGCCGTCATTTCCTTATAGCTTGAGGGATAGTTTCCATCCCCTTCGGGCCTCCTCTTCCAGTCATCAAGATACTTCAACAAGAGGATTAGGTACGGCACGTGGCCGTGTTCATGGTCGCTCATCCCCCCGTCTCCTTCCACCTTCTGCTGCATCTCAAGGTTTTTCGTTTTTTCGGCTGCTAGAGCAGAAAGCTCGGGCCATGGGTTTAATATTCGGAGGTCTACCAGCGACTCCGGATGGGCTTCGACGATCGTGTGTAGCGGGACGGAAACCCGTAGAGTGAAGAGGAGCCCCACGCAATTGATTAGGAATATCGGTATTTCCACCGGGATTTGTAGCAGCAGCGGGGTGATGACTGGGGAAGTGATGATTATGTGTGTGAAGGGTGTTGAACGAGGGTTGAGCATCTCTGGTTTAGTCGACAAAATGCTGGCGAGACTCTAGAAATACTACATTAGAAACATTGAACACGCTGAGACAGGCGTTGGGCTCACATCAACAAGGTAGTTCCCCTTGACATCAGGATTTAGCTCCCCCAGCAAAGCTGCCGCTCTCTCAGCTCTGGGCCTCCCAAGGCTATCTTCGTCAAGGAAGAAGTTAACCCCCAGGTCTGCTTCCTCGACCATTTTGTCGTCAATCACAGTAAATTGGCCCACGCCTATGATGAGCCAAGGTCAGAAAAGCTTTGCCAAGTTCAGGCCCGGACGTATTACCAGGTAGAATGAGATTCTTGAGAACCTCGCACCCCGCTGCGGAAGCATTGAATAGCGCGATGTGAGCACTCTCTAACTTGTTCTGGCCGTTTGCTCCCCAGAGACGAAGCTGTCTGTCGTATTTCTTCTCTTTGGAGCTAGGAGCTCCGCTGGGCGTTGAGGCTGCCATTGCGGGGTTGGTTCTTTTCTTTCTTTTCGTTTCTTTTAGAGGGGTGCTGGGAGGGGGTATCTAGTTGAAGTTTGTCGAAGAACGAAGCTCTACGCCTTGAGTGTAGAGCTCATAGTGGGGTTTAATGTATTTGCCAAGAGTTTCCACGTGACTGTTTCTGACCAATCAATCCCCCAGACCAACCCAGGATGTGAAAAGATCACTGCTGGGTTAAGCAGGCAGCATTGCAAGTGGCCATATCGTGGGAAGTGCTTGAACTATGTTTTAGCACAATCTCCTTTTATACTAGTTTATCTGTTACTAGTTCTATCTCTATTATTTGGCTTTGTAAATACTACATATATGTATAAAATTGGACAGCCCCCAGCACCAGACAAAGCAGAGATCTTGGGGATAGTACCGAGACCTCAAACAAAGGTAGTTTAAAGTATTGTGGAGGAAATGTAGTATATAGCATGAGCTAAGGTAAATGTATTTGGCAAGCCCTCCCCGAAGCTCCCAATATAACTACATATAGTAGTAGGAGATTATCAGGTATCATCTTCGACGAGTCTTTAGATATAAACGAAATCTTTTCTGACCCGCACTGTAGGTACCTACAATACCTACCACCCAAGCTGACTCATCTCATCCCACCCTTAGTCATCCCTGTACCCCGCCAAAATAGGGTAACTAAACTTCCATACCAGAAAAATCAGCGACTTTTCGCTCTCCCAAAACCATACAACACTATTATGTCTTCTTCACCCGACGAAGAGTTCAGACTCCCGGACGGTAGGCGCTCCAACATCCCCCCCCGTACATACATGCATATATCCATTCTACTAACTAACCCGTGCGAATAGAGCTTCTCGGTCTCTGGCACACGCTCCGCCTGCCGCTCCTCTCCGTCGTTGCAGGCCTCGCCATCTATAAGGTCTACGCCTCGATCAAAAAGCTACAGAGGGACGAGACTGCGTCGCTGCAGGCGCTCCGGCCGGCCGCGAAATGGCGCACCTCATCGGATGAGAAGGAGCAGCTGGCTGCACGGGAGAAGGAGGAGGAAAAGGTAGTGGGGAAAGAAGAAGTGGCGCAAGCGCAATTAGGTGATGGGGCAGGTAGTAGAGTTGCGGCCAGGAGCGGGCCAAAACGGGTGACGGGGAATATTCGGAAGAAGAAGCTCCCCCGTGGGAGGGCGGAGGTGGCGGCGGCGGAGAAGGAGGAGGGAGACTTCGACATCCAGGTGCTGATCTTCTACTCTAGCCTTACGGGGTCGACGCGGGCGTCCGCGGAGAACCTGCGGAGGACGCTGTTTAGTACTAACGGCGAGGGTGTCTACTCGTCGCTCGCAATCCCGACACCGTCAAATTCGCTCGGTTCCGTGCCACTGCAGCGATCGTTTTTGGCACCGGAGTTGCTGGACCTGGAGGAGATTGAGTTGGATGACTACTTTGTCTCGCTGCCGAAGAGCGAGGGCGAGAGGAAGATTAAGTATGTGTACTTGCTGGTGGTGCCTAGCTACGAGACGGACTCGCCCGTAGCGCCGTTCTTGGAGCACCTACAAGAGACACACCATGATTTCCGAATCGACACTGCCCCACTGCGCGAGTTAGCTGGGTTTTCCGTATTTGGATTTGGGGACTCGTCGGAGTGGCCGGCGGAGGAGGGGAAGTTCTGCAAGGATGCAGTGGAGGTGGACAAGTGGATGGGCAAGCTCACTGGCGGGAGGAAGGGCACCAGACGAATGTTCCCCGTCGGTATGGGCGATGTAAACCCCGCCAGTGCCAAGGGCAAGGAATCCGGAAACGCAGAGGAGAGCTTGAACACTTGGAGAATCCACCTGGAAGACACAATGCGGGAATATGCCGCGACTGGCGAGCTTGGTGATGTCAGCGACTGGCGGGCCGCTGTTGAGTCTGGAGACGAGGATTCGGAGGATGAGCAGGGACCAGACACTCCAAATAGCGGCGACGAAATGGTTGATCTGGAAGATCTCGGCGGGGTTGTTAAGAAGAATCCGGACGTCGCAAAGAAGGGTGGTGTGGTGGGGAGCGTTCGCCTAGGGCCATTGCCGGTTGATTTTACAACACCAGCTGGAAAGATTGCGCTAGAAAACGGCGAAGGGCAGAACCCAGAAAGGAAGGAAATGGTTCCAAAAGGCGGGGTGACCTATGAGGCACTCACGAAGCAAGGATACACCATTGTCGGTTCCCACTCGGGCGTCAAGATCTGTCGATGGACCAAGTCCGCCTTGCGTGGTAGAGGCAGTTGTTATAAGTTTTCGTTCTACGGGATTAAGTCCCATCTGTGCATGGAGACCACACCCTCACTCTCTTGCTCGAACAAGTGTGTCTTCTGCTGGCGACATGGGACGAACCCTGTTGGCACCACATGGCGGTGGAAAGTGGATCCCGCCGATGAGGTCTTCAAGGGCGTTGTTGAAGGCCACTACCGCAAAATCAAGATGATGAAGGGCGTTCCTGGCGTCAGGGCTGACAGATTCAGCGAGGCCTTTCAGATACGGCATTGTGCGCTGAGTCTTGTCGGAGAGCCTGTGTTCTACCCTTATGTGCGTCGCCCCTCCACAATCCAAGAGATTAAAACTGACCTTTTAAAAAAAATACAGATTAATGAATTCCTACACCTCCTCCACACCAGTAAGATCTCCTCCTTCCTCGTCTGCAACGCCCAACACCCCGCGCAGCTCGCCGCCCTCGGCCACGTCACACAGCTCTACGTCTCCATCGACGCCTCCAACCGCGACAGCCTCAAAAAGATTGACCGGCCGCTACACCGCGACTTCTGGGAGCGCTTCCAGGCGTGCCTCGACATCCTGCGCGAGAAGCGTAACACGCAGCGCACGGTTTTTAGGTTAACGCTCGTTAAGGGCTTTAATGTCGACGACGAGGTCATGGGCTATGCGGACCTTGTTGAGAAGGGTTTGCCGTGCTTTGTCGAGGTGAAGGGCGTGACGTACTGCGGGACGTCGACGGCGGGGGAGGCAGGACTCACAATGAAGAATGTGCCTTTCTATGAGGAAGTTGTGGAGTTTGTGGAGGCGCTGAATAGGGAATTGCAGAGGAGGGGGTTGGGATACGGGATAGCTGCAGAGCATGCGCATAGGTAAAATCAAACCAATCTTCCGTCTCAGCAACACTGGATTCTAATAATATTATTTTCCCCCAACAGCTGCTGCATCCTCATTGGTTCTAACCGTTTCTTCATTAACGGGAAATGGCACACCCACATCGACTACAAACGCTTCTTCGAGCTCCTCGAGTCAGGAGCCGACTTTGGCCCCGAGGATTACATCGGTGAGCCCACGCCCGAATGGGCAAACTGGGGTAACGGCGGGTTCGACCCCGCAGACGTGCGTGTGCACAAGAAGGGAAAAGCCGCAAAGAAGCTGCGCGATGAAGCCGCCGCGGAGCTAGATGCAGAGAGCGGCGGGTGTGGTTAGGACAGGCACGGGGGGAGTGGGTGCCGGGATTGTATATGGGAGTGGGTGCCGGGATTGTATATGATGTAGATAGAAACTTCCATACATGCATTAAGCAAGTACTTATGCATACATACCCGTGTGATAACCGGGTTCTGTTCAGTCTTGCCTGGCTGAGGGGACCTTGTAAATATACAGTAGAGTATATATATAGTGCTATTGACCGGGGGGAGTGTGTGGACACTGTGAGGTGAGGGAGGACTGGAGAGCGAATATTGTTTCCAATCCCTGCCTAAGGAACTGCACTTTATTAGATTAGTCCCAATCGGGTGGGGGTTCCTTTAAAAACCTGCGTCTCACCGACAAACAAACCGTCACGCACTGGACTAAACAACCAAACCAGCTCTACCTACATACATACTCTACCCACTCTGCATACCGCCGCTCCCTCGTCACATCACATCAGATCACATTTACCAGGGAAGCACCCGTCGGGAGTTGATTGATACTCGATATTCCACTGCACTGCACTGCTTCAGTTGCCACGGAAGAAAGTCGCTATTGCCTGGTAACAAAACAATCAGATCGACGACGTCATGCATGCTCTTTGAGTGATCTTCAGGGGTACCCCACCACTCAGCCTGCAGGTGCAGAGCTGTGGGCCTGCTGCAGAAAAAAAGAAAAAGGTAAAAGACGGCGAATGGGCATAAATATGGGTTATAATTGGAGCCAGCGACTGCAGCTGCGACTGACTGCATAGGTCAATGATCATGATGTGTAGGTACTCTAGTCCCCCCCCCGAAGATGGGCAGGCGGGATTCTAGAGCTACAGTGGTAGTAGCTCTCTGTGACGAGATTCTTATCAAAGTGTGGGGAAAGGATCATCCAAAACACTACGTAGTGTGTCCTACTAGACTAGCAGTAGTAGTAGTAACTACCACCTCCCCAATCACGATCACGATCACCATTCCCCCACCACCACCGTCACTCCCCACCAACCCACCATAGCAAAGCTTTATCTAGTGGGTACGCGGCTATATACACTCGCTCACCACGCTACACTACACTACACTACACTACGTAAGAAATCCGGGGAACTGTGGATCAGCTTAAGGATTCACGGCGAACCTGAAATCCTCTCGCCGATCACTAATTCCCTCACACGTACAACTTCTACAGTATAACTGTTCCCCTTGAAGCTAAGTATTTGTATTTGTGGCTAGCACGTTACATAAATACAAGTAAGTACAGGTGCTTATTTAAACACCCTGTCCTGTCCTGTCCTGATGGCCTATTTGTCCTTTTATTTATTTATTTTTACTTATTTATTCGTTCAACTCTCCTTCTCTCTCCTTCTCCTCTGTACTTATCCATCACTCGCCATCCGTCCCTTGCCATTGAGTAGCTAAACATCTTTTGCTCTCGCTCACCATCATCCCCATCCTGCCATCGAGTAACGAACACTACATACATACATACAAATCACATTCATTAGCTTAGTAGCTACTATAGCTACTCTACTCTACAAGTCATCGACCAATAAACAGAACCAACTCACACCAACCACCCCACAAAATGGCCCAGCTTACCTTCCTAACTATCCTCCTCTTGACCTTCCTCATAATCACTCTTACTGGTGCCTCGTCCACTCCCTCAGATATTCTTGACGTCATCCCCCGCCGCCGTATTAAACGCAGCTCTAGAACCCTACGCCAGCGCTCCCTACCCGTCTATACTCTGTATCGCCGTAATCCCGTTGACTTTGATCGTGCTCCTTCTTGGGCCACCAAGCTCCCAGGCGATTTCACAAACTCTGTCGGACGCAAGACCAGCCTCGGTGATGAATTCGCCGGTTGCGTCAAGCCGCTCAACAGCTCCTCAGGTGCACCCACCTACCCCGACACCCTTGACGCCGCAATGATACTGGCGAATAAGGGTGATACGATATGTGTGCCTCCGAAAGGACTCTTTGACGACCCGGGGCGCCACTGTGCCCCCTTGGCCGCTTCAAAGAGCGCTTCCATCTACTACTGCGGCGCCCCTGGGAAGAATGTAATGTGCTCGCAGATCTCTGATGCAGTGCTAGCGTTCAATACGGCCTGTGTGACGCGCGATGGGAATGTGTTTCGGGGTAGGGGGTCGATTGCGGTGCTTCCTCCGGGGTATCCGGAGGATATTGAGAACCTGACCTTCATCGTCATTGACTCGCCAGGGCTCTACGGTGATGTGTAGGAAAGATGTGTGGGAATGAGAAGGAGCTTGTTTTGAAACGATGGGGGGAGTTAATGGCTGTTTCGGTATTATTTCTTAGGTATTCATACTTTTTTTTTCTTTGCTACCATAGCTTGCACCTTGAATGGTTCGCTCATGAACTATCACTCGTCACCCATGCTGGTGTTTATGTGTTTATCGATACTGTATTTAGAGAGCTCCAAGCCAAGGCGCCCTTCTCCTGGGGTTCCCCACACTTTGCAGATTGATTAGGAAGGAGCTCACCCTCTCTCCCTCCAAGTGGCGACTACTAAACTGTATGTACATGTACTTGGTAGATGGAAATGCGGAGATGCTACGCTAGCCCCCTTCCCTTTTCTCGTGCAATAAATAAAATAAATACTCCCACGCACTGCACAATCCCGCCACCCCCGCCCCGCCCCCGGCGTGGACGCCACACGCCAGCGAGGGCAAGGCTATGAATAGAACAGGATGGCGACGGGACTAGGACTGTAGTACTGCCCCGCGTAGTCTTCTGGTGGGTGTATGGCAGCGTGGAGGAGTGGATGTTATACAGAGAGGCCGTTTGGTTTGGTTTGGTTTGGCTTGGCTATGGCTATGGCTATGGCTATGGCTATGGTACAGGGTGTAGTAGTAGGGTAGAAATGGAGAATGAAAATAGAAATAAAAATAGAAAATAGAAAGATGAAGAAGAAGAAATGATCAGAAACGCAACAACCCGTGTAAAAAATAATAATAATAATAATAAAAGAAGAGAAGGCACAAATAGTTGTATTTTCTAAAAATACAAACACAACCCCACAACCCACCCCCTTCCACCTACCACCCCCTCCTCCCGCCCCTACCCCTAGGACCCGGCCCATACCCTCTATTCGCGCCCTGCTGCTGCTGCTGCTGCTGCTGCTGCTGTTGCTGCTGCTGCTGCTGCATCATCCCCTGGTCGTAGCCGCCATACGCCCCCATGCCGCCCCCGGGCCCCTGCGGCGCACGGTTATAGACCGAGTAGTCCATTCCGGACGCATCCTCCGCGCCGCCACCACCATACATGCCCCTCCCGTACGCGGCAGCCGCGGCCGCCGCCGCCGCCGCAGCCTGCTGGTCGAACCCCCCGCCGACGCCAGCATACGCCGTGTTATCCCCCGCGCCGACGACGCCGACGCCGACGCCCATGCCGCCCATCCCCATGTCGCCGCCGCCGCCGGCGCCGGTGGTTGTGGGTCCGCCGATGGCGCTGCCGCCGCCGCCGCCGCCGCCGCCGCCGCCGGAAAAGTTCATGATGGCGCCCATGTCCGGCATGTCCATTGCGGGGAGGCCGATGCCCATGCCCGAGAGGAGCATCATCTGCTCCATGAGCTTGTGGGGGTCGTATTCGTCGCGCATGGAGCCCTGGCGCTGGCAGTAGGCGGTCCAGGTGAACTCGTCGAAGCCGTAGTTGAAGTAGTCTGTTACGTCGGCGCCGGGCTTGCGCCAGGGCTTGTCGGTGGGGAGGAGGTCGCTGTCGAGGGAGAGTGACTTTATGGGGTGGGTGTTGTAGAGGGGGTTTGCGGAGAGGTCGAGCTTGGAGGTTGAGGTTGCGGGGGGCGCGGGCGCGGAGGCGCTGGTGCTGCTGTTGCTGTTGCTGTTGCTGGCGGCGGCGGCGGCGTGGTGCGGTTGTGGGGTTGCGGTGGCGCGCGAGGTGCTGGCGGTGGTGGGGGGGTGCGCGGTGGTGGGGGCCGTGGGCGTTGGGCGGGTGGGTGCCATGCGGACTTGGTTGTAGCGGGAGGGCTGCGGGGGCGGTTCGGGGCGCGTTCCATCCTTGCGCTCAATGACGAACTCGATCTCCTACTCTGCTGTTAGTAGCTGCTATATATATAGAGGAACACAATTTGGTAGGTAGGTAGGGGGGGGGGGGCAGAGAGAAAAACATGACACATACATCGTCGCTGTCCTCCACCTCCACCTCTTCCTCCTCCTCTTCGCCCTCCTCGAGGCTCTCCTCCGCGCCGGCAGTGGTCATTGGCGTGTCGCCGCCGTTTCCCCCGGGTGTCAGGGAGGCGCCGAGGCCCGGGAGCATCGGTATGTCCATGGCGGGCGTGGGCGTCGAGACTGCGGCGGTGGCCTGGGGCGCGGGCGTCTGTGTCTGTGTCTGTGTCTGTGTCTGTGTCTGCTGGGTGGTGGGGGGTGTGGGCTGGGCGGGGGTGGTGGAGTCGCCGTAGAACTCGTCCTCGTCGATTTGGTCCATTGTATCTGACTAGAGGGGGAGAGATGGGGAGGGAGAGAGGTGTTTGTGAGAGAGAGAGTTGGTGATGTTTGTATGAGATGAGAAGAACGGAGAGTTGGTGATGTTTGATGATTGCAGAAGAGAATCCGCGTCGTCACAACAAAGACGCAGGAAGTGATGTCTTGGCGTTCTGGACTGTCTTGAGCCGCATCGACTGGGAATTGGTGATGATGGATCTGCTCAGCACCTGCTTGTGTGGATGATGTGAACAGTAATTGACAGCTACATGGCCATGATATGGGATTAGCCAAAGGCGGTAATGAGAGAGTAGGCTCTACTTACTTAACGCCCACCGCCGCTGCGAGTGACGGCCCGTGAGAACGACGAGTGATAGACAGTGGATGTGGCATTGTAATTCTCTAAAAGCTGACCACTGCAGTACACCCACACACAGTGAGTGGCATTGTAGTATTCTCATGCACCCACACGGGAGATGGCTGTAATTGCTGTAGAGACAGAGGTTAATAACAATTGACTCGTTCTTTGCTGTTTTAGATACATGTGTCTCCCGGTCACTGAGAGGCATGGCTCTTACAATACACCGTCTGAACAAATACTACAGAACCCAGTGACAAACCAAGAGTGCTGTACAGCCCTCTAACCCTCCCACTACTGTACTACAACAGAGCTACAACATCTCCACCTGCCAGTGTTGAGTATGCGCAGGAGAAATAGTTAGAATACAATATAGTAGGACTTTTCGGACAGGGCTGTAGTGATCCCACCCCTCGTTTTGGTGCTGTGCTTAAGCAGGTACATCTGGGAGGTACGTTCATCTACGAGTAAACCGCATGTCTCCGCTTCACAGTGCAACGTTTTATGCCAACAGAGACACACACACACAAACAGTGCCTACGATGTAAAGAACGAGAGGGTATTTATTGGACCACAAATCATTGATTATCCCACCGTCACATCTTTAAAGTAAAACAAAAAGAAAAGAGAAGAAAAAAGAAAAAAGAAGAAAGAGAAAAACTATCCCATTAAACACTATCTACCTCTTCCCCCCCGCCTTCAGCTCCCTCAGCCCATCCTTCACATCCACAATCCTCCCGCTCACGTCCTTCAACGCATCGTTAAACTCCCTGAGCGTCCTATTGAGCTTCATGGCGTCCTGCCTGCCGCCCGTCGCGCCGCCCGCCAGGTCCTCCCTATTGACCCACGCGCCGCTAGCCCCGACGGCGGCCTGCTGCTCCACGCTCCTCAGGCTCGCCTCGACCTCGCCAACGCTCTCCAGGAAGCTGCGCAGCTTCTTGTCCATTGCCGCGGCGTGGCTGTTGAAGTATGCGATCATGGGCCCGTTGCTGGTCACCTCGTTCTCCTGCTCCGAGCGCTGAAAGTACTGCGTTCGCTGCTGCGGCGGGAGCCGGAACAGGTCCAGGCAGCGGATGGAGAGCGTTGCGGCGTCGTTGTCGGATGCGTGGTGCTGCTGCGCGGCCTGCAGGGTGGACTGGTCGGCGGTGAGGAAGGACTTTGTGGTGGAGAGCTTGTGCGCGAGGACTTTGGTGTCGGATGGGATGGATTCGACGGTTGTGCGGTGTCTTGGGAATAGGGCGCTGAGCTCTTGGGCGGCGCGGATCTGGTCTTGAATGTGCTTCCTGTGATGGCAGCTCAGTTAGCAATTGTTATACAACCCTCGGGGGGATAATGGCTTACTCTAGCTGTTCGAGCTCCATCTGAACACTCTCGTGGCAGTCGCCGAATCGAGTTGTAGCTGTGAGCCTGGTGACATCAACCGTTGCCGCAGGAATCACATTTTGCTGCTGCTGCTGCTGCTGCTGTTGCTGCCCGGGCTGCTGTTGCTGCTGTCCCTGCTGCTGCTGCTGCTGCTGCTGCTGCTGTCCCTGCTGCTGGCCCCCGAGCGCAAACAAGCCCGGCTTCTGCGCCGTACTCGACCCTAAGCTAAAAGCCCCTCCCCCCCCAGTTTGCAAGGCGTTCCCACCCGTAGCCGGAGCAGGCGAGCTACAACCCCCCAGTCAGTACAACGCCACCCAAAAAGCAGGAGGAAGACAAAAAAGACAAAAACCCACAAAAGCGACGACCCAACCGGCTTCTGCGCCGGCGTCCCAAACAACCCCCCACCCGCAGCCGCCGTTGCCGCACCACCACCAAACAGTCCCCCGGTAGTAGCAGCAGCGGTAGTTGCCGCCGGCGCAGCACCACCGCCAAACAACCCCCCGCCCGCGGCCGGAGCACTGGTAGTGGCCGGCTGCGCGGCGCCCCCAAACAGTCCCCCGGCTGCACCCCCCCCGCCAAACAGGCCGCCCGTTGCCGGGGCGGGGGAGAAGAGACCCCCGCCGCCTGTGGTTGAGGCTGGGGCTTGCGGTGCTGCCCCGAAGAGGCCGCCGCTGGCGGGGGCGGCCGTGGACGCTGGTGTTGTGGACGCGCCGCCGCCGCCGCCGAATAGTCCGCCTGCTGGGGTGGTCGTGGAGAATAGGGAGGGTGTTTGCTGGGGCTGGGTGTTTGTGGTCCCGCTGGGGGTGCGTTAGTAATAGATCAATCAATCTCTCTCTCTCTGGGTGAGTGAGTGAGTGGAGGGTGGGGGGGGGTTACAAAAGTGACGGTGTGGCCGGGGTGGACGTGTTGATGCGGTTGAAAAGAGCCATTACTACAAGCCGGGGGGTATGTATAGAGAGAGAGAGAGACTCGGAGCGCTTGCGAAGATGGGAGCGGTGGTGGTGGTGGTGGTGGTGGTGGTGGTGGTGGTCTGTTTCTCTTGTTTATGGTTCTCGCTCTCCCGGGCTCGATCTCGCTATTTCGTTGGTGTTGAGGCTCTTTGGTTGGGTCTTGGCGTCACGTGTAGCAATAACAACAACAAAGACTTTGTCTGTGTGTTTGCTTTTCTGCAGCGGGAATGTCTTGACTCTTGACATCGTTCTGGATGGTCCTCGCTTTAAGGCGTCATGTTGCATCAGTTCTTTGTTCTTTGTTCTTTGTGGCCGGAACTGGATCTTAGATACATGGATGGTCACTCGACGCTTCTATTGTAATCAATATTGTGGGCGTTCAATCCAACCCAGCGAAAAAAACATTTAATTTATTGCTTCAGGTTTTACAACCAAGGGCCCAACTGATAAGCTTCTAAGCTGGCTAACGCTTAGTATATACTTGTTATCACAACCCTCCACCAAATGCCTGTATATACGCAAGTATTAGCATCATTGCGTGTCTACACGTAGTTTTGCCGTATAAGCTCTGTGTAGTCTCCTTTACATAAATGTTTTACTCCTCGAGATTCTTTACCGCATCAGCTGAGTTGAGGAGGGACTCCAGTTTAGTAACCAGCCACCAATGCTCCAGTGTTTGTACACCGCCTTTTACAGACCGCTGAGGTTACATTCTAAGCACTGCAAATTGGGCCGCGTTTCAGGGTGCATATGAGCCAGAAGCAAATCCCGGGGTGTTGATATGGCAGTGCCTCTCTTAGGCCACCAACTACATATTGAGCGTAAGATTTCTCCTGTGAACAGGTCATTTGCACCTCTTCTGTCCTCGGTCAGGTGTGCTCCGGCGGTGGGAACAGCTACCTTGGGCGCATCAGACTAACTCGTACAAGGCACTTAATCATCGGCCGAGTGATAAATTGTGACTTCAGATTCCTCCGCTATCCAAGTGGCCTTCGATCAACGTTGTATAATCTATATTATATTCCAACTTTGAGATCGGGAGCCTCAAATGTATAAGAGCAAGGTGGTGGCAGTTTGATTTTGACCATTATACATGATCATACTAGGATACGCTAGCCCACAAGTCCCTATTATAGGGTCTTCGGGCTGGTCCAGAGCGAGGATTACTGGTTGACCCCGCAGATCTTTGGTAACTGAAAATCCAAGTCCGTTGATTTTCATGTTGTAGTCACCACAACCTGCGCAGTGTCTGCGGTGAGAAGGCACGGTCCGAGCCCTTGGAAATAGATCTCATGGTAGGGCTGCGATGTGTCTACTCGGTGGTCGCCCAGATCTCGATCCAAGATTTTCCGCCACACCAGCGAGGATGATAAGTTCCATGGGGAAGCGCCTGAATAACGACTTCTCTTGCGCCTCTTGAGACAGGTATTTCCCTCACGTTGGCCAGTTTGTCAATCGGCTTTGAAACGCTGCAAGTGGTGTCGAGGGTCCTACATGTAGCACTCCAGTATTATATTGCTGCATGTTTGAAGCGCGCAGAGTATTTGTCCAGCTGCCAATACTCTATGCTTGGAAATGTGTGGTTTTCAACCTGAGGGACCACTTGGGTAGAGTATCTTTTTGCAAGCTGGCACTCGCTTACGAATGCTTGTATGATGTGCTTCCCATCCCAGAAGGAGGGATCCCTTCTCGGCCACAGCTAATCGAGTACCCGTGCTCATCTTAATGGTGGAGGTTGCTTTAGTTTCACGTCTCGGTGGTGCACTACATGTAGGCTTGGAGTGATCGATTTTAACTTTCAATACTGAAAGAGGTTAGCGTGCTTATCGTTAGCACAATCAACTGTAGACAGGATCATGAAGCTACTTTACTCCCTTGCGCCGGAGATATCAGATCCCGTTTCGGATGCCGGACGGCGACTGACGCAGATCTGACTTTCAAATGACAGAGGCTGGCCCTTATATCTGAGCAGTGGTTCCAACCTTTACAACTGCTGAGAAACTGAGCACGAATCTGGGGAGGTGGTTGCGTGCGATTTCGTGATTGTATGTAAGTAGATTAGTGAAACCCTAGCACAACGTCGCTTGTCCATAAAACCTGTGCCGTGTGCATAAGCGATAAGGTTGGCCACCACTCGTTCGGGCCAATCATGGGCTATCAGCTTCAAGTTTTTCACATGTGTTGGGGAATTCAAGCCTCCGGGTAAAGAAACCGCTTCTAGGCCTCCCTGCGTTGCGGGGAGCGCCTTGTGGATTGTTGGGATTAAAGGTGAAGAAGCTAAGTGGAAAGGACAAGTCAATGCTTCGTCTCATCACGGGGCAAGGGAATCCCTCGGCGACAAATTTTTTGGAGTATTTGATGGTCATTACCTGCTATTGTAAGGCACCAAGAAATTTGGTTTTACAATTTTACAGTTTACAAGGGTTGTAGAGATCCTATAGACTAGGGTTTATATGGCACGCGACTAAAGCAGATGGATGGTGAAGTCGTCATTCGTCTTTCCCATGGTGCGACAAGTCGTCTTATAAAAGGGTCCTACCCACCTACGCCGTGCCTCGATTTTATAGATTTCGAGCATACGGAACTGTAATTCGAGCTTCAAAATTTGAAGTTTTCTTATAATCCTTTCCATTCAACTATCTTCTGATCCACAATGGCACCAGGTGCGGTTGATGCCTCGAACGGCTTCAAGATAGCCCCAGTCACAAAATCTCTCAATGAGATTGATTCAACCAAACAGGCACCCCGGTTTACACCAGGGTATGCCAAAGTCGAAGAGGTAGAGAACTATGAATTCGAAGACCTCAAGCCTTCATTCCCAGATGTTTCGTGGCCCCCGCTAGAGGAGGTTCCATACAGCGATAAGGGCCTTCTCGGCGACCCGGAATATAAAAATCTACTTGCTGCAGCCACCGATTGTTTTGACTACACACCCAAGATTGGGACAGAAATTCATGGTGTGCAACTCAAGGACTTGGAAGATGCGCAGAAAAACGATCTTGCTCGTTTGATTGCGTTCAGAGGCGTCGTTTTCTTCCGTAATCAGAAGGATTTCACTATTGAAGACCAATTGGCTCTTGGAAGATATTTTGGTACTCTCCATAAGCATGCGACTACCGCCATGCCAAAGAGGGCTGGGCTCGAAGAGGTACATGTTGTGTACACTGATGCAAAAAGCCTTGATCAGAGAGCACTTTTTGCACCATCTTACCTCTGGCATTCCGATGTTTGTAATCATTCCCTATGTAAAACAGAAAGATGCATTAACACATCTTCCTCAGGTAACCTACGAGATCCAACCCCCATCGTACACCTCTCTCAGGCTTCTCAATGGGCCCCCAAGAGGAGGTGGAGGTGATACCCTCTGGTCATCTCAATATGCTGCCTACGACTGCCTCTCTGCGCCTATGCAGAAGTACCTCGAGAGTCTCACAGCATTGCATTCGGCCGAGGAGCAGGCTGTTGGCTCTCGTGCGGCTGGTAGACCTGTTCGCCGTGAGCCTGTCATCACTGAGCACCCACTGATCCGCACACACCCTGTCACTGGTTGGAAGAGCTTGTTTGTGAACCCAGGATTCGTCAAGCAAATTGTTGGTGTCCCAAAGATGGAGAGCGACATAATCCTGGAATACCTTAACAACATTGTTGTTTCGACACAGGAGCTTCACGCCAGGTTCAGATGGGAGGCTGACAGCGTTGCCATTTGGGACAACCGTTCTTGCGTATGTTTCATGCACTGCTAATATCAATTGCCATGACATATGTGTTTCTAACGTTACTTTAGAACCACTCTGCTTCATACGGATTCGCTCCTCACATGCGCCATGCGGTCCGTGTCACCCCTCACGGTGAACGTCCAGTTTTTGACCCTAAGGGAAAGTCTCAGGAGGAGGAGTTGAACGCAGCAGCGGGCAGGCCGCAAGTCAACAAGAATGGCGCGAGGCAGTCAAACTATAACGACTAAGTCCAATTCTTTTTTTAAGAGCTATCATTAGGATCTTGCTTCTTCTCTTTTCTTTCTCTCTCTTTTCCTCTTTTGCCATTTTCTTTTGTTTCATGTTGGGCGTACCAGCGGGAGCGGTCTTTTAAATTTTCCGGATCTTGTTCATAGGAGAAATTGATATTTTGCTAAAAAAAAAAAAAAGAAGAAAAAAAGAAGAAGAAAAAAGCTTATTTGATGAACTAAGGTCTAAAAGTACAACACTAAACAGGGTGCGTCATCATGTATGCCCATCTTGGAGGATTTATGGGTAGACGTGTCAACTCCATCCTTCCTATCTGTCTTTCAAATTTCGAGCTCAAATTTTGAGTTCTTGGCGGGATTTTCACTATCGCCAAGAACTAAAATTTAAATTCAGAGGTTGTTGGCCAAATCGCCCTAATGGCAGACGAATCATTACTATTATACACTCGTCATTACCTTGCTCAAGATTATCGTCTGGGCCCACTGCCTAGAGAACTTTGTCGTCTCCCTCCTATTGACCCAATCACCGATATCCGTGATCCTTTCGTTTTCTCACCTAGCGATGATCTTGACAGCCTACCGCTAGACATTGATCACAACGAAAAACTCATACTTAACCATGCAACCGCTGTTTATCTCTCATCCATCATAAGAGCCCCAGATGGGGGCAAGCACCTTCTATTAGAAGATCTCCGATGGTCTTCAAAGCTCCGCATCGAAGAGCCGTCAGTACAAGAGCAAGAAAGGAAACAGGTACACAGCGTCAGTGAAGATGTCTTGAGCTTTAAACCATCAGTAAGCGGGGACGAAGACTCAGGAATCGAGTGGGAGAGGGATGTGAGGCACCGTGTATCGGATTATGTACAGGGCATTGAAACCGAGAAGATGGTCATTGGCTCCGAGGTTCTGGGGTTTCTGCAGAGTATCCATAGGCCTGAGAAACCGCCTTCTACCACGGAAGTGGTCCAGCAGGATGTACAGTATTGCAAGGTTGGGCTTTACCTGGCACTTAGGCTCTATCTAACAGGAGTCTTGATTTCATGTACTGAATTATTTATAGTCAACGAATTCACAATTCATGACCCCGCCGCTACTTCCAATATCACCAATCATCACCCCATCACCCATAAGGCTCTCCGCAACTCTAGATCTCAAGCCCCTCGACGGCGGAGAGACCGCACTCCTAGTTTCTGAGCTTGCCGCACCATTTATAGCTGCGGACTCGCTCCTTGACTCACATTATTTGGAGTCCTCCCCCGATTTCCTCCAAACAACACCCACTGTACAGTCCCCAATTAGGAAGCGCCCACGTCCGGAAACTCTACTCATAGAAGCTCCCATTACGCCCCCCGTGCCTACAGTCAAGAAAGTTCGCTTTGCGGATCTGCCGATACCGCCGCGAATAAGCACACCTCCGGGAGAGGAGATAGAGGCTTCACTGGACGCAAAAATACTAGTACGCATGAGCCAGGAACTTGCGCAAGAACAGTTACAGGAGGCTGATTCCACACTCAGGGTGGACGTCCCGTTTGTTGACCTCTCAATACCAGCGTTGCCTTGGGATAATTATAATGTTAGAGATGGGCTACAAAGACTAAGGGATCTTAAAGCTTGGGCAGGCGCCGCGGCAAGATATTGGGGCGGAGCCGCAAGTGTGGGCATGGACCTTTCATGGCGGCCTTTCTCTAAGAGCGCTGCCAAAGCCCCCACTGAGGATTTAGGGAATGCGGAAGGTATAGACGAGGTTATAATCTTGCTGGGTGACGGGGAAAAGGCGGAGAATGAACTTTTAGAAGGTTTGAGGACCATGGGGCTTGCAAGGCACGAAGACGAGGAACATGAGCTAGAGGCGGGAGTTTTTACAGCGAAAACAGACATGGAGACATTGCTGAAGAGTAAGAGGCGGAGGGGATCGAAAATGAAGAAACCAACACACCCTGTAGCAACCGGTAAAGATGGAGTTGGGAATATAAGGAAACCAAATGAGGAAGCACCACTATCTATTAGCCCTCTAGATACCTTCATGGCACTACGCTCACGAGTTTCTAAGAAGCCTAGATTATCCTCTGAAGCAGTATCACGGACGATCACAATACAGGGAGATACGGAGCGAGAGAAGACTGAAATAAGGAGAGCAGTCCAGCCTGTTCTAATTAATGAGGCTCCTACCTTCCCCCTACCTCAAATTACCCTCCCATCCTCTCCTGGCGTTTTTATTGCTTCGACTACTCTCCTTTCTCAAAGACGGCTTTTTCGCCTGATACTTGATCTCTACCCCACTGCAACAATTATAGAGCGGGACTTTACAGTTCCCATTACTGACCACTTTGCCGGCATTATTTCTTCCCATAAAGACTCTGTAGAAGCAGACTTGATACTTTCACCACTCTGTGGGCTCATTTTTACAAGTCTGCAGAAAATAAGACAGGCCCCAATGCCAGGACAGACTCTCAACACAACAAGACAACGTGTTTTGAGTGTTTCTCTACTCTATGAGCGTCTATTTGTGATAGTTCTTGGTACCGTACATGGGAGCGACTCAGAAACCGTCGCAGGCTTCATCGGCTTTGCAGCAGGTCTGCGGGCAGGTGTTAACATACGAATCTTGAAAGAGGACGATGATGTAGCTGCAAAATGGGTAGTATCATTGATGATAAGGGAGGGTAGAGAAGAGAGGTTATTGGAGGATGAAACACTTTGGGAGAGGTTCCTGAGAAAAGCCGGATTCAATGCATTTGCTGCACAGGTTGTGTTGAGATATTGCAGGGACGGTGGGCTGAGGGCGTTTTTAGCCATGAGTAGTGGTGAGAAGCGGATGGCTTTCAGTGGGCTTGTAGGTGAAAGAGTGATCGAGAGGGTGCTAGAAAGGGTGGAGGGTGAGTGGGATACTAATACATAGGGGAGAGATATGAACGAATGCTAATGGAGGTATAACGCATATTTTACCGATCACTCGAACTAATAATATCATTGGCCTATATAGCATGGAACTAGCTCATACTTACATGTATAAATAGGGTAAACCAACTAGAAGTTGTGGGTAGGTGTGGTTTAGTAAAATTTCTTGGGCTGAGTAAAGGACTTTTCATGATTCTATACTATTTTTGAAAACGATATTTGTCCCAGTCTTTTGGGGCAGTCTAGCCTAGGGTATGCTATAATCATTTACTACTAGGTATTGGAGACTCAAGACTAGCTGAGTATTTAGACATGCAAGAGGTGATACGTACTATTACCGCTTAGTACCCGCTACATACATGGACCAAGAAATAAAGAAACGGTTTTTCAAGCTGACCTGTGTTAATTACCTCCTTTATTCTCTAGCTACCATCGATTCACTCACCCCAAAGACGACCCAAACCACCACCCGATACTAAACCGACTTTGTTTCTGGGCAACATAGACCTTCATAGAATCCCTTGTTGTTTTCACAGGCCCAAAGTCCTAGGATGGTTAAATATCAATGTCCATAGGATCACCTCTATTCACCTCTAATCCCCTCAGTTCCGTTTCAAGGTCCGCCAACTCAGTCTCAACATCCGCCATCTCCCACAAAATATCTTCCAATCTTGTATACACGTTCTGCAACTCTCCCTCAATCTCCTCCTCTAATCGTTGTGCTTCTGCCCGGGCATTGTATCTGTTGCTCGCCAGCCCAGAGTCCGTGGGTCCCTGTGCTCTAAAAGAATCAAATACATCGATGTCTGTCCTACCCAACGCGCCACGAAACGCGGTTTCGGTGAGCTTGATATTCTTGCTATTGGCCTGTTGCTTATCCTCTAGGTACTGGCAGAGTCCCATTAGCTCGTCGTAAGAGGTCTGTAAAGCGTCTAGTTGCTCTTGCAGTTCCTCCACCCTAAAGATGATGTTGTGTTCGTGCTCGGAGGTCTGAAGTAATTTGGTCATATTTGTTATGCTACTGTTCGTAGAGGTTTGCTGCGCTGGGATATAGTTCATATAGACGGGTGATACAAAATATTTATACATATGGAATTTTTCAACGTTGGGGCGTTGAATGTTGAGGGGGGGAATCATTGTATGTATCCAAGCGCTACATGCAATTCTATCGAGACGGATATTCGAAACCCACATATGTATATGCGGGGTGATACAATCTATGGACCTCCCCCGCACAC
This sequence comes from Morchella sp. 2015-shanyang, assembly GCA_024713795.1. Taxonomy (NCBI): domain Eukaryota; kingdom Fungi; phylum Ascomycota; class Pezizomycetes; order Pezizales; family Morchellaceae; genus Morchella; species Morchella sp. 2015-shanyang. The sequence goes on along the minus strand of JAMGZB010000001.1, from coordinate 3,390,584 downwards.
ACATAACACGAACGACTCCCACATTAATCATTACTTCGCAGATCATAATTCAGAGACTAACAAGCCACATTTCCATGGGCGATAAACCGAGCCAAGATCTATGCTTTGCAACGCCCCTCACAACTTCAATAACTAGGTTTGTATGACGGATTTGTGTGTATTGAACTACCAAGACTGTGGGCTTGCCAAAACACCGGCCGGTACCCTCTAAGATTCTCCTTCTTGGCAGTGTCATTTAAAAGACATATACAGCTCCCGCACCAGATCCTCGTGTACAAAGCAAATACATGTGTGGCGGCCGCGGGGGGCAGGCAGGGAGTCGGCCGTTACGGGTACCTACATGTACATGTACCTACCTACATGTACTTTACCCATCATGAGAGCTCGCCGATTATGTACTGACACCACCAGCTGGCCCCACAAAGCGGCCGATATGGAGTGATTCACCTTGTGCAGCTATGCGTTGGTATGGAATCGATCATATGGTATCACTCGGGTCGGACGTGCTCGAGGCCCCTTGTTTGCTTGGTTTGATATACTCGAACGCGTGAGATTGGTTGATTGATGGGTAAGCGGGCCATGAAGAGGGATGATAGGGGATTGACTCGTTTTTTTTTTTGGCAAAAACTGAACCTACTTAGCCATTTATACTGTCCCAAAAGAGGGGTGGGTTTTCTAAGAATACGGTATTAGTACTTTCCTTCAATACCTGCTTAATTCAGTACATGCATCCGCCACTAAATTCCATAGTCCGGTGGTTGTTATTTCACCGCGTTTTTCACAGATTATAGGGCACAGCGTCAACAGGTGCAAACACAATATGAAACCAACTTCCGTATGATCATATATAGCCAGTTATATAGCGAGTGTACTACTGAAGAACTATAACCGCGGAGTGCATAATACATTGAGATATTCATAACTGAAATCTAATGCTTGATGCACCCACGTGCAGTACCGGAGTTATCTGAGGAGCACGGCTTGTGATACTACTAGAAATATTACTGTTGAACAGTTGCAACCAATGGCATCACTCTTCTAATTTATATGAAACCTGTGTATGCATAGAGAACAGTTTATGATCATTTCAAGCGTTACTCTACATGCATGAACCTAACCAATGGAATTAAAACGTTAGGAAAGAAAGAAAAAGAAGTGTGTATGAACAGAGCTATCCCCTACTCAAACCCCTTCAATACCCCGAAAAACTTCTCTCTACATGCGTCTTTATCCAGGCCCTCATGATCACATACGAGCTGGTACAACCACAAGGCCTGCCACTTTCTCTCAGCCTTATCTGGGAACTGCTCTGTCACACCTTCAACGACCGCACTGGCGCACGCCCGCGCAAAGAGCCCACATGTCTCAAGAACCCCTTTTTTGTTGCAATTCCCATAGATGAGAGCACAAGTTTGGGACGCCATTTCCTTCTTGTCAAGACGCACTGTCACTGGGGCGGAGAAAGCAGTTCTGCGGACACGCTTATAGGCACTGCCTTCTTGAGGAGCTTCTCCACCAGAGCCGGGAAAAGTGCTACGCTTCTGGGGAGGAGGGAAAGTTCCGCGACATACTCCCCCGACGCATTTTCTGCACTGGTCCTGTGTCGATGTGCAGTATTTCTCAAAGTCGGTGCAGCCTTTATTTCCAGTTGCCGGAGCGGTATCGTAGCAAGCAGTCACTTGTTCCCAGCAGTTTCCAGAAGACTATCAATTTATTAGCAAATGTCTTTTAAATAAGTTGGGGACTAGGATAGGGATAACATACTGCCCAGCAAGAGGCCTCGTTTGTGTACGCCGGTAAGGGAGTTGAACACCAATCCGCATTACTGACTGGGCAGTTTGGGTTTTTATGATTGAACTCCTGAGCAACCCTTCGGCCACCACCGGCGTTGGTAGCTACATATGGTGCTGGGCCCGGGATGGTATAAGAAGTGGGTCTAGTGTTTTTCCAGTAGTCGAAGTGGACACCCGGGTGTCTTGCATCACAATATCCAGGAATAGAGACACTAGCGGGGTGAGCATTACCGCCGGTGGAGTAAACAATAGCTTGGACACATCTAAAGAGCAGTTATTAAGGCTATAATAGCAATGGTAGAGATTGAGTACACCTACCCAATATACCACTGAGCGCCACCGATATTTTGCTACCAAAAGGGCCAATGTTAGCTTATAAGATAAGTCGGGGATATGTTTGTGTCTACTTACAGCTTGATGCAAAGCAAGATGTTCAGTACGGATCAAGTAAAGACCACTATTTGATAATTGGAAAGTTAGCATATTCTTGGTATAGTAACGAGGAAGCTGTTCAAAGCGGTTTACCCAGCAAGATCCTTTGGAATAGTGGCGGTCATCCTTCCTCCAGAAGCTCTCAATCTTTGAGTACAAGATTCTCCATTTCTGAAACCGTCATGCCAAATCTTGAACCAACCGGGGCCATTTGGCGCATCCTTGAAGGAATTAACCCTTTTCATGTAAACAGCACAAGGGCCTATTCATGTTAATAAAGTAAATTCGAATAAGAAGAGGAGAAGATAAGAGCAAACCTTGATGAGAATCTGCAATTGGTGGATTTTGTGATCCATCTGGCCAAGGACGCCATTGGAAAGTAACAGGGTCCCCTGCATTGACGATAACGGCCCTCTGGAGTGATTTCAAGCCGTCGACGTTACATACCATGTCAGTGGACTGCATATCGACTACCGGGTCGGTGGTCGGTGGCATGCGGACAGCAACTCCATCACCTTGGTTGACTCCACCAATGAAGACGTTTGTGAGCATATGGTGGGCATTGACGCTACTCCCTAACCCCAGAAAACTGATGGCTTGAAGTAAAATGGGAAGACGCATATTTTGAACGTAGATGTGATTGCTATCACGTTGTATATTGTAAAGATGTTTTGGGAGTTCAAAGGACAGAAAATAGTTAACGAACGTAACGGTTGATCTTGATCAACAACAGATGAAGAGAAGGTGAGGATGAAGAGAAGGTGAGGATGAAGAGAAGGTGGGGATGAAGAGAAGGTGGGATGAGGATGAAGGTGGGGATGAGAATGGGGGTGGGGATGACAGAAAGAGATGAGATGATGGATATTTATTAGCGCGGGGGTACATAGAAAGTACGGGAAGATTAAATTGTAAATCTCCCCTTCACTCCCAAAGCCAAAAACGACCTGGAGCCAGTTTCAAAAATGGCGCCACCAAGGGACTGAAGACCATTCTTATCTTTTCTTCCTACATATATTTCTTATTTCTAGTTTAACTTTTCTTTCTTATTTATCTGTTCTGGAGGGAAACTAAGAACAAGACTCCCAAATCCAAAGAATCTTACCGGGAAATCCATACGTTTCGGCCCCTTCTTCAAATATAGGGCCGTGAACTCCACTAATCCTACTTGGCAGGTGCATCATATATAATGTATGGGTGAACATTAAGACCTTTTGTTGCACGATGAAAACTCTGTGCTTCACTTTTAATGCAGGCACCCGTCTGCTAGTGATTCCCGCAACATCATTAGTCTTGGAGCGGGGACAGGAGTTTATTGTCGTGTGACTGGTAAAGAAAAGTAGCAATTATCGTGGGGACGGGATGGCTATACATGCAGTTTAACCTGCAGCCACTCGGAACCATACATCCTGTCAGTGACCTTCATATTATCGAGTGACGCACCATGATTCAGGTCCCACAGAAAGTCTAATTTAAACCATACTTGTTGATCCGATTAATGATGTAAACAAAAAAAAAAAATACTTGTTGATCGTTACATGTGTGACAGAGCTTTGGGATCAGGTTAAAAAGTACTTTCATATAAGAAGTCGAAAAAATATTGATATTATACTTGACTATGGCATGTATCTACAATACATGTAGCTTCGGTATCTTTTTGCTCAATAGCCCCCTCAATTGTTTCGTCATCCACCTTATCGTATATGTGATGCTCCTTATCGCTTCCGCCCTCTTGACTCTTAGGTAATAGCGCCCAAATCTTCAGACTATTATCCCAACCGTTTCCCTCATTTCCCTCCCCCTCACCTTCTTCCAAGGTCGCTAGCTTTCTCGAACCCGAGCAGGTTGCCAACACTGCTCCTCCAGGGTGTACCACCGCACTACTAACCACATCATCGTGCGCCTGCCACTCAAAGTTCGCATGGCCGATCTCTGGACCCCCTCTACCATGTCCGGCCTCCCAGACTCTCACTTTTCCATCGATTCCACCGCCTACTACTTCGCCACGCAAAGAATATGCCACATCAATTCCCATCCTTTGATTAGTCCTCGCTCTTCTACCCCTAAAACTCTCAACCTTTTCCCCCGCAACCCTAATATCATACACGGAAATTACATCGCTTTTCCTCTCTGCAATATACAGATACCTTCCGCATTGACTCCACACCAATTGCGTAACTCCTGCACCATCACCTTCGCCTAGTCCAAATACCCCAATGGTATCTCCTGTTCCTTCTGTTGAATACAGCCCCACCTGTCTCCCATATGTCCCTGCCGCTAGCACTCCGGTTCCATCGGAGCCTCCGGGACATACTGCCAGTGCAGATATGATACCCTTCATCGTGTGTCCAGTCTGAACACTCCTCCTAGTAGGGATCGTCTTCAAGGCAACCACCGGTCCCTCTCCATTGCGATGAATATCAAAAAACGATATCTGCGATGTTGTCCCTGCAATAAACCGATTAGGGTTCGACGGGACAAAAAGAAGCGATGCGGGGGTGTGATATTTCTCCGTCATTGGATCGATCAGTGGATAGCTCGCGCGGGTGGTGGGCGTGAGCAAATCATAGAGCTGTATTGGGTGATCGCGTGAAGATGCGATGAAACAGCATGTAGACGGGGTGGATAGTTGCATATATGGATATATAGCCGCCGCATATACAGGTTCTGCAGTACGAATGGAGGAGAACGGCTCGAGGTTTTTGGGAGATTCAGACGGGTCAAGGAGGTCCGCAGGGCTAATTATGCTGTTAGTATGGTTATTACAAAAGAGAGCGGTAGCGTACACTATCCACGTCCGCAACTCGTTATCCTCGCTAGAAGTGAGGATACATGTACCATCCGGGGACCTCTTGAATTGTTAGCCAATTACTAACTAGCTAAAGGGCCCGTATTCTACCATTGTGCGCTCCTGAACAGATTACTCTCCCTCCCGCCTCCTACTGCTCCTTGCCTCCCCCCAACCCGGCAGTTGTAGACCCCTCCAGTTGAGGCGACAAGTTTTGGCTGATTCAGTAGAGACATTTTGGTGATACGATTCTTGTTGACGTTGGTAGTACTATAGAGAAGACTAGTGTGGTTGTGAGGCTTAAAAGCTTATCTATTGGATACCGATATGCTAAGCTGCATGTGGGTTAGTGTGTGGTTTTGGTAGGGTGGCTTCCCTTAAGCGAAGCCCTACTTGGCTTACATACATACAAGTACGACGAGATGGGGTTGTGGAACTCTCACCAACCGTTTAGTAAAGTAGCAGAAAACGTTGTTCTAGTTACATTAAATAAGTATATATAGCTATGCTATGGATGCTTGGTTGAAGCGTTTCTTTCAATTGGATGTGTTAATGTTGTGAATGAAGCTTCAGTTTAGTCCTTGATAGGAATGTGAAGCATTCGAAGCATGACATCTTTAAATATTTGTGGATGTTATTGGTTTACTTGTGTAATCTTCAGGCTTACCTATCTACATGCCAACATGGGCATCTACCCTGTAACGGCTACTAGACCGTACGGGTACTTATTTATTTAAATCACCATGATTATAAAATATTTGTCCTAATAGATAAGTACATATGTAACTATAACTGTAATATATATCCCTAGTGGTACCTCCCGGTAAAGTGTCCGAGTAGGTAGAACGGTAAAGCGTAACCCTAGCCCCAGATTAAGAAGGTCCCGAAACTGCTAGGATCTAACCCCAGATCTCGCCTCCCGATAAGAGACGTATGATATTCGTGACATCAACGCTCCCGAGCCTAAGCCGGAACGAAGCGCGAGCACCCCCATAGTAACCCCCACACCGCCTTACGTTACCCACTATATATATTGCGCCATTACGAACTTTTCCAATGGCCTGCGTGAAGTTCGGAGTGGAGTTGTTGGGGATTACTTATTTCCTTTCCTTTAAAAATTTTGCGCCCTTCCTGCAGTTTCTTTGGTTCTGTAATATTTCCAGTATTGGTGAACTGGTCTTTTGATGATTAGTACTACTTAGCTAGTGCACTACACAACATCCATCCTCCTTTCAGCAAAACTCTGTAGTAAACTCCTTGACCTTATTTGAGCTCTATTATTTTAATTCTCTTAGGAAATCAAAATGAGCCCAGATATTGAAAAGTCAATTGAGGGGCAAGAGGCGGCGCGAGATGCGAAAATTGTCTCCGAGGCAGGATCAGGGCATGGTGATCCTCATGGATCGCGGCTACACCGAAAGTTAAAGTCGAGGCACTTGCAGATGATTGGTAAAGTGTTCCAATGTTTGAGGTTATTATGACGGTCGCGTAACCATACTAATCAATATTTTGTTACAGCTATCGGGGGTATGTAACTCATGATTTTTGATGCCTTAAATAAGGAACCCTAGAACTAGGTCGTATGCACTTTTAATTAAGCGCCAAATTATTAACACCCATCAAGGTATCATCGGACCGGGCCTTCTGGTGGGCTCCGGAAATGCACTTCATCTTGCAGGCCCCGCTGGAATATTAATTTCCTTTGCTCTCGTCGGTCTCATCGTCTTTTTTGTAATGCATGTACCATCCTTATTATTATTATAATCATTTTGTCCCACTACTAACGTCAAGCTACACAGGCAATCACTTGGCGAGCTTGCAACACTTATTCCCGTAACTGGCTCCTTTGTCGAATATGCCGAACGTTTTGTCGATGATTCTCTTGCATTTGCTCTTGGGTGGGGGTATTGGTACCTCTGGGTTACTGTCCTTGCGAATGAATATAATGCGATTTCTCTCGTTGTGATGTACTGGTCCGATGTTGTCCCACAGTGGGCATGGATCCTGATGTTCTGGGTGCTATTTTTATCTTTGTCTATGCTAGGGGTCCTAGCATACGGAGAAGTGGAGTTTTGGTTAAGTCTGATTAAGGTTATCTCGATAACAATTTTCTTTGTTATTGCTATCGTGATATCTGCGGGTGGAATTGGGCCGCAGAAGATTGGATTTAAGTATTGGAAGGATCCAGGCGCCTTTGCGGATGGCATCAATGGCGTTGCAAGGACGTTTGTAATTGCCGGCACGCTATATGCCGGCACGGAGATGGTTGGTATAACAGCTGGAGAGGCCGGAAATCCGGGGAGGGCAGTTCCAAGAGCCATCAGGCAGGTTTTCTGGAGGATCCTAATCGTGAGTCAACCGCTGAATTCGAAGCTATTTAAGCCATTGCTAAAGATTTGATAGTTCTACGTGGGGATGATGTTCTTCATTGGCATTTTAATGCCTTACGACGATCCCCGCCTTCTATCTTCCACCTCCCGCACCGCCCGCTCACCCCTCACTATTGCCCTTGATACCGCTGGCATCCACGTCGGTGCCCACCTCATTAACGCTCTCATCGTCATCTCAGTTCTCTCTGCAGGTAATTCATCGCTATATGTCGCCTCCCGAACGATTTTATTCATGGCCAGCACCGGTAAAGCGCCAAAGATCTTCTCCAAAGTTGATAACCGTGGTGTCCCTTGGGCAGCACTCCTGCTGTCGAATTTCGGGGCATGTATATCATTTTTATCACTCTCTGGGAGTGCCGGTGAGCTTTATGAGGCTCTTATAACACTTAGTGGCTTATCAACATTCATGGTGTGGGCGACGATTATGTTTGTGCACATCCGCTTCCGAAGGGCGATGGCAGTGCAGGGACAAAGCATTGAAGCACTACCATTTCAGGCTGCCTGGTATCCGTATGGTGCTTATGCTGCGTTGGGGGCCAATATATTCTTGGTCTTTTTCCAGGGTTCGTATCCTCCCCCTCATCCGTGAAACAAGGCTGACAGTGAATGGTCGTCGATAGGGTACACTGCCTTCTTGAACCCATTCAGCGCAAAGGACTTTGTAATAAACTATATTCTTTTGCCAGTGTCGGTGCTATTCTTTGTTGTGTACAAGTTCTGGAATAAGACCAAGTGGGTGCGTTTGGAGGACATGGACTTGTATACCGGGAGGAGACAAGATAATACGGCGATTATCGAAGGAGAAGAGGTGCCATGGTGGACTAAAGTAAGAAGATCTTTGGTTGGATAGAATGATGGATCGATTGCTTGGTTCTTGTTATTGGTTATCTCGGTGTTGATTATGCTTTTATCTTGCTGGAGTTAAAGCCAGCTTAATTGGAGTACTGTTGAGGCCTTGTATTAGTTACGAAGAAAAAAATTTCTGTTTTTGTGAGACAGCCAGCATACAGGGAATCCTAAATATTAGATCCACCACAGCCGTGATTAGGTCAGGAAATAGCCTAACCCCAGTAACCGTAACATATACATGTAGGTTTGCATAGTAGTGATTCCTATTGGGCTAATATATTAACATCGCCCAGAACCAGGACCCATGCATCAATATATCTTCAAGACCCTCTTCCAGTCAGTCTCTCAACGTACGTACGTAGGTCAGATCTCCAGATCACACAAGTCACACACATACGTCTCATCCCATTCCCAATCACTCTGAATCCACATATGTAGACCTAGGCCTAGACATACAGTAGTAGTCTAGTTCATCCCCAGCACTCTACGCCCGGTCAAAGACCCAAAGTGCAACATACATATGTATCCCTACACCCTGATCCGGGCATCCCGCACACTCTATGTGCGGCGGCTTCATAATTACTCTTGGATACGCCGGCCGTGGGATCAGATTTAAAAAAAAAAAAAAAAAAAAAGAGATCCACACCCGCCAATTAACCCCCCCCCCCCTCTCCACAGTCCAGCAAGTTGCAGAATTGAGACCAAAAACTACGGCCCTACCAGCTGCCCGGCCCAATTCCACTCTATTAACCCCCCCCCCCCCACCCTCAAGCATCAGATCGATCCGCACCCTACCATTCTGCTCCTCCTCCTCCTCCTCCTCCTCCTCCTCATCCTCTCCCTCCTCCTCCGTCCTCCTCCCCCACCCCCATCAGCACCAGCATCAGCATCAGCCACAAGCCCACAAACAACCTTGGCACAAGCCCCCATCCACGCGTCCACCAAACACCCCCTCCCCGAAAAACTCTTTCACCCCCCTTATACCCTACCCCGCACGCTCGAAACAAAAACACAAAAAGTAAAAAAAAGAAAAAACGTATGTACCTTAAACTTGGCCCCTCCCCCCCCCTTCCCCTGTTGTAGAAACAGCTTGCACACAAGAGTGAGAACCCATGTCGGAGACTCGATCTGATAAGGAAATTTCACGTCTAAAGAATCATTTCCGCCCCTTACACCTCCGGGGGTGTGGGGTGGGGTGGGTAGGGGGCACGACACGACACCACCGCGCTGGCGGCTGGCCGGTCAATTCGATGGGGAAGGGGGGGGGGGGGGTACGTAACGGTATATATAGGGATATATTATATATATATAGTGGCAGGTGCATTTTTTTTTTCTCTCTTTCACGACGCAGTTCCAAGATTTAATTTAACGGACACAGTGCTATTTTCACATGTACTTAATAGGTCTTAATAGGTAGGATACAGCTATTTCACGATACGCGACACCATCTATGCGGGCTGTTTGAACTGGACTGACTCGAACTTTGGGAAGAAAAAAACAAATAAGTACGAACACCAAAAACCCCATTGCATGCCCTCCGCCCCCCCCCCCACCCCCTTTCCCTCCCTCCCTTCCTTTCCCACAACACAATTGAAGCATCCACAACTCTCCCACTTGTCCCCGTCCTTTCTAAGAAGAGATGAAGTTCTTCTCTCCCCATAAAAGAACAGGAGGGAGAAAAAAAAAAGAAACAGGAAATAAAAAACAACCCGAAACAGAGGATCGCAGAAAAAAGCTCGCGCCATAATCCAATCCCTCTCTCTCACCCACACACTTCAAAAAATAAAGCCAATGCCAAATCCAAAGAGAAATAGTGAAATAATGAAAAAAAAATCCCCCGGAAAGCATACATCTGTTTAGCCAAAGGAGACAGGGGGGGAAATAATTGACTCCATACAAAAAGATCATACTTTTCCGCTCTCTACACTGCTCTAGACCAGGACACCGGTGTTGCCACTGGTGGTGGTGATGGCAGCACCGTTATCGCCGGTAGTGACACCAATGACACCATTGATCATTTTCTCCCCGCCGCCAAGTCTCTGGAGCTCGCGCTCGCAGCCCTCAAGCTCCTCCTTGATGCGCTTACTCTCGCGCTCGAGGTCGTGGCGGCGCTGCAACAAGATTGCTCTGCGTTGCTCGTCCGTCAGGTCCGCCATTGTGCCTGCGCCGAGTGCGAGGAGACTTGGCTCGATAGGTACGTCGCCCATTGTTGAGAGCTGACTGCGAGGATTAAGGATTGAGCTGATTGAGTGGAGACGTTGATCAGAGGTGAGATTGTCGGCCTCAGCGATTGAAAGACTTCTTTTTCGCTGGTTGTGGGGGGGCTGTGGGTTATCGGCGACGTTGTGTGGGGATATTGGGGCCAGTGAGGAGTCTTGATGGTGGTTGTGAGTAGAAGAGGAGGTCATGGAAGGGGCGACGGGAGCGCTGTTATTAAGGTTTCCTCCTCCTCCTGGGCCTCCACCTCCTCCACCTCCTCCGCCCTCATTACTGGTTCCCTGTGTAGCTACTGCTTGGCTCCGGAAACTGGTCGTAAAGTCGATCGGCGGCGGTGCGAAATGCCTTGGTTGGCCAGGGTGCGGTGGTTGTCTCAGGGCATTCCCGCCAGAGTCCGTCATCTCCGTGTCATCGTCTGATCCGTTATTAAGGCCTACGATCGTTTCGTGTCAGTGCATTGTACACTTACATTCATCTATATCCTTGGATCTTGCTTTGGACGGGAAGAGGAGTGGGGAACGGGGAAGGCAAGGTAAGGAGGGAAGGGAAAAGAGCAAGTAGTAAGAGTAGCCTACACCTACATACCTGTAAGTGTGTTTTGAGCCGGTACTTGTTGCTGATGCTGCTGCTGCTGCTGTTGGCCATGGGCGTTATCAATCCCGACCACTCCACCACCTCCTCCCTGCACGGGAGCTGGGTTGGCGGTGGTAAACCCACCATTCGCAGGGGCTACCACTCGTTTCCGCCGTTTGATAATACTCTTTTTCATGGCCTCGGGCCGATGGACGCCGTGAAGTTTGTGATAAAGGCCTGTAGAGGTACCAATCCCATGGCGATATTCAGTGTCATGTTTCGAATATTACAATTATCATAAAAAAATTCCAAATTGAACATGAAGAGTGCAAAAACACAACTCCCGCATCCGAGTATGGTAATAGAAAAACCAAATCCCAATTGCAAAAAATGTAAAAATGTAAATAGACTGGGGGGTGGGTGGGTGCAAGGAAATCCCTCGGGCAAGGCAATATAGGTATAGGCATATGAGGATCCATGCATGATATAACGGAGGGGGCTTATCAATCATATCATATCAGATGATCGAAACAAACGGATATGACAGGGGGGAGGAAAGCACTAGGAGTGGGCGGATGGGGGCGGGTGACACTGCAGATTCAACACAACCTACAGGGTCTCGGCTAAACACTCCCTCCCGACGTCCATCGTACGATCTGATAAGGGAAAGCTCTCAAAGAACCTGATTGGATAATAATGAACTCACTCACCACAAGCATTGCAGATTGTATGACCGCTTTCATCTCGGCGCCATAAAGGTGTTATTGTTGTGCCGCAGTTCTGGCAAGCTACTACCACTGTCGTATTCGATGGTGGTGATCCAGTCCTGGCTGGCTGTTGTTGCTGTTGCTGTTGCTGCTGTTGCTGTTGCTGCTGTGGTGCTTGCTGTTGCTGCTGCTGAGGAACCGGCGAAGGTGAGGGAACATTCGTCAGTGCAGGGTCCGTCGGGATACCTGCAGTAGCTCCTCCACCAGCTCCACCAGCTCCTCCACCACCACCACCTCCACACCCTCCTGCTGCGCCATTTGCCACTCCTACTGTGAACTGCGCAGCCTTGCTCACCCGGTTATTAAATGCTGGGCAGCCATTGCACCCTTCTGCCCCACCTGTCCCGTTACATCTACCCCCGCCAGGACACGTCCCGGAGACGACGTGGTCGGCAGCGACGTAGGTAGCCCCGAGTGAGGACTGGACATTCCCGACTGTAGAACCGTGGGGTGGGCGTTTGAGATTTGTGGGACGGGCCTGGTTTCGAGCTTTTAGGTAGAGACCGCAAGCATTACAAATTGTCTGACCATCAGGCGCGCGGCGCCAGAGCGGAGTACGTGTGGTGCGGCAATTACTGTAGACAAGGGGGGAAGGGAATAGTAAATCGAGTTAGTCAGAAACCCCCAAAAGCGAAAAGTGAAAATTGCACCCCGTGAAAAGTGCAACAAAAAAAGTTTTCTGAAACGAGGGGATGGGGAAGGAGGGGGGGAGAGGTTAGCGTGTGTGTGTGTGGGGGGGGGAGGGGTGGAAAGGTGAGTGGGAGGAGAAGAATTAGAAGAGAAGTCCATCTACCTGCACGTCTGCCCACTCGCCGGACTCACCAGCGGCGGTACGGGACTGTCAAGTGGTGTCTGCGGTTGCGACTGGGCCGTAGGCGTTGGTGTAGCCGGGGGTGCAGCATTAGCAGCAGCGGCGGCGACAGCTGCGACAGCGACGGGTTGTAATTGATGCTGCGGCTGCTGCTGCTGTTGTTTTGCGTGCTGTGTATGCTGCTGGACCACCTGCTGCAACTGCTGCAGTTGCTGCTGCATACCTGTATCCTCCTCCGAGGGCGTGGCGGCGGCGGCGGCGGCGGTGACAGCGGTCAGGGCCGGATCCACTATGCTAGCTCCTCCCCCTACTGCGCCGACACTGCTACTACCACCGTTACTGCTGTTCCGGTCATGGTCCTGCGCTGCGATGGAGATGTGGGGTGAGTGCGCCGCGTGGTCGAGCGCAAGAGCAGATGGCGTCATAGCTTCTCGGGAATGAGTGTCTACTGCGACTAGCGGTAGGAGGGTATTTGTAGATTTAGTTGAGGACGTAGGGGCAGGTGGATGAATGGGTACAGTTGTTGTTGTTGATGGTGAAGCAGTTACTGAGGTTAATGTTGTTGTGGATGTAGTGGTTGTGGATGGTTGTAGAGGTGGTTGTAAAGATTGAGATGTTGAAAGGTTGTGGAGGGTAGATGTGGTTGTGGTTGTGGGTGTTGTTGTAGTACCACCACTGCTGCTTGTATTAGTATTTGAGCCTGTGGTGGTGTTGGTCGTAGGCGTGAGCGTGCTGCTGCTGCTGCTGCTGGCCATGGACATGGGCATGGACATGGGCGTTGAAGGGGCTGCAGCAGATGTCATAGTGGCTGGAGAGGTCACAGAAAGGGACGATAGAGACGCTGATAGAAGCTTCCCCGGCATGGCGCGGGTTATATTGGGAAATATATACGAGGAGGGGGGTGGGAGAGAGGGGGGTGGGGAGATACGGTGTTAACGGGCCCGGCGGCGGTGGTGGTGGTGGTGGATCGATGATGGGGGGGGGTCCGATATATAGTGAGTAGTAAGTGGATCGATGATGAGAATGAGTGGGAAAAAAAACGATTTTTATATAAATATCTTCTAGGAGCAACCAGACTAGCTGGGGGGGGGAGGGGGGTTGTAGGAGATACTTGAAGAGGAAGAATCGACGATCAGGAAGAAGGAGAAGGGAAAAAGGTTGTTGAAGAATCAGAAGAAGGGCGACTTTTGAGGGCTGTATAATAGCGTGATCATTAAAAAAGGGATCCTCCTAGTTCTCCTTCTCTGTCTCTCTCTCTCTCTCTCTGTGTCTCTCTCTCTCTCTCAATGTCTCTCTCACTCACGAAGAAGAAGAAAAAAAAAAAGTGAACAGCTGTTTGAGGAAAGCAATTTGTAAGGGAGAGAAAAAAAAAAGAAAAAGAAGCACGACCAGCACCACGACCAGCACCAGCACCACCCACCACCACCGCCGCCGCCGCCGGGTTCAGACCGCGGGAATTTAAACAGGTGCAAAAAATTAAAAGGAAAAAAAAAAAAAAAAAAATTTCTTGCCCTTAACAAATTAACCCTCGACCTCATAAGTATGTAGTGGACCACTATCATTACTCTCACATACAATTGAACTGGGAATTGAGGAATTGAGATTGAGAATTGCAATTGAAAGCTCAGCAGCTACAGAGCTCCCCCCCCCCCTGGCTATGCGGTTCTGCTACTATGTACAATACATTATTTGAACTATGAAGTGCCTATAGACCTAGATTGATGGAGATATGATTGTGATTATGATATGATATGATAAGATTGGGCTCTCTTGACTCTCTCACTTCACCCTTTCTCTCTCTCCATCTCTCTCTCTCTCTCCCGAGTCCCCCCAGTCCGAGTCTCCCAAAATATCGGGTCCTAGCCAGCCTCTAGTATCAATCCTCAAAGTCAGCAGATCTCCCTACATTCTGATTGGCTGCAGCACAACGTGTCTGTCACGGGGTTCCCGTCCCCGGGCTGCGCTGCTGCTGCACAGTGCACACAACCGGGGTCAGTCATTCACCCCCCCCCTTCTTCCACCCTTCCACCCTTCCACTCCCCCCAATTTGGGTACATAATCTACCATGTATCTTTCGAGATTATCTTTAGATATACCGGCGTGCGCTATCTGATCGATCCGATGCGATTGGATTAGATAGGGATTATGTGCGATTGCTTTTTTCTCTCCTTTTTTTCTTTTTTTCTTTTTTTTTTCTTTTTCTATCAATCAAAATCAACGCGCGCGCGGTGAACGGAGGGAACAACAGGGCAGGGCGTACAATTGAATGTCTCGACACGGAGGGTTGGAAGCGGAAGCGAGGTACCGTATAGCAGGGTGGCAGAGGGGCTTTTGTTTTTTGGGGGCGGTTTGGGAATTCTTAGCTAGAAATTGGAGCTCGAGAGTCTCTGGTCTCTGTATCATTGTCTGAGTAGGTAAGCAATAGTAGTCAATAACCACTCCGTCCAGTCCTACATCACGTATGGTGATCATGTACCGGGTGCTAGGCCATGTACCTACTCTACCCTTACATACTCTAGAATGGATTAATAGGTATGTACTTACATGTAATAATAATATCACTGAGGCCAAAAACCCATCTCGTGAGCCCTCCCCCTCCCCCTCCGAATCATCATCATCATCACCATCATCATCACCCCTCCTCTAGCTCTTTTCCCATCAATTGACTCCCAGTATATATGCTATCGCCGAGCGAGCCGGAGGAGAGTGCCCGGAGTGGAAATATCTACTCTATACATGCCTCATAACCCCACAGTATCGACTAAGTAAGCAGCTATTCTGAGTGGAGCAGGAAAAGAAACTACAATGCAAGCGCATTTATATCCACTGAATCTGCACAATATCATCAGCAACCACCGCAAGTGCACATATCATTGCTGCCCTGAAATTAAACCACTCCCATTCGCCCATCAACATCAATCAATCAGCCTTCTCAACGTTTACCCCAGGGCGCCCGGGCCTGCTGATGTGATGTGTGCAATGATAGAATACATGTAGGTATGTAGGTAATGGTAATGATAATGTATGATCGTATGTACCCCAGCAATCACCGTCCACGCATTCACCAAAGGAAGCAGAGCGCAAAAAGGGCAAATTGCAAAAAGGAAAGCAGACAGAAGAACTAGAAGAAGAACAAAAGAAAAGAAAAGAAAAGAAGGATAAAAATAAAACAATTAAAAGTGTGCTCCCGTTTCCATCCATCCATCCAATTTTCTTCAATTCCCATTGCAGCAGACCCTTAATTACCCATGATGATAGCCAATTGGCAAAATTTCCCACCCAGCCCAGCCAGCCGGCTCCAAACAACCTAAAGAAAAGAAAGGAAAAAAAGCAAAGAAGAAGAAGAAGAAAAAAAGGCACAACCACACACAAATAAACCAAACAACCCACATAACAAGCAAAAAAAAAAGTTATAAAAAGCAAATTCATCACCCCTCACTAAAGTACATATGGCATATGGTCCTACATAAACCAACTCAACACCACGCATACTTCTCGTTCAGCACCCACTCAACCTCCGTCTCCCCACTCCCCCCCTTGCCATACATCATTAGACTGGGAATGGAGTCCGTCTCCCTGTCGACAATCGCAACACCGTCATCCACCGCCCGCGCTGCCTCCAACACACTCTCCGTTGGATTCCACACCACAACCTTCCCCAAGCTCCAGCCCAGCGCTTCCTCAACAGCGGCGCTCAACAGTGCCATCAGATCTTCCTTCCGCCCCTCCTCCGGCCCGAAATCTACCACCCGGAGGATGTAGAGTTTTGGCCCCGCGATGCTAAAATCGCGCCCCCAGATCATCCAGCGCATTCCGGAGGTGGTGATGCTACCCTTGACCTTGGGCGACCCGAGGGACGGGTGCACGCAGGCACCGATAAATTCCTCACGGTTAAAGTGCCAGTCCATTGTACCGTGGTCGGGCAGGAAAGCGATTCGAGTCTTGTGGTGCCGTGTCGACATTGCGGCATGTAAGGCGGTCGTGTCGAGTGCGCACAGCGGCGCGATATCATCGCGGTACAATGGACGCACTCTGGATTCATAAACTCGCGGAGAAGAGCCCACCGGTAGCTCAAAGTGTGAGGACTTGTGCGGAAGCCAACCAAGATTTGCGTAGAACTTCTATCTGGACATCAGCTACCACAATACCAGACGGGAAAGAGGTTTGGGGGGGGGGCGGGTCTATACCTTCCCAATATCCGAATACAGTACTGAGAATCCGGCATTCTGCCCATTGTGCTTCTTCAACCTCTCCCCCAGCATCGTCAGCATCACCTTCGCATACCCATTACCACGGCACTCTGGAGGCGTAAAAACACTCCCAACCCCATAAGCCACAACGCCCTTCACGGGCACTCGCCTCTCGCCATCGACCGGCGGGTGGGAGATAACGGCCTTCTTCTGAATCGCCTCGCACGAGGCCAGGACGTGCTCTGGGTTTGTGGCATCAACAAGGACCCATTGTGTCATGCCCCCATTGCGGGTGAGTTTTGTAGAGGCAATGTGGTCCTCACGTGTTAGATACTGGGAGACGGTGAGGGCGCCAGCCCAGCAGGTCGAGTGCTGTGTGCGGATACGGGTGAGCTCGGTGGGTGTAGGATGGCGTAGGATGTAGGTGGTTTGAGTGGCGGTTAATGCTGGCATTTTGGATGCTGTTTTTGCGTGGCTTCTAGAGCGGGTATAGAGGATATAAGGAGGGTGGATTGAGGTATGTAAGATCTCAATATTGTGTGAATAGGGTAAGGTGGTGGTGATGTCTATGACAGATGAGTATGTGAGAGGGGGGGTAGACAAAATTCTAGTTACGATTCTCTAGTAGGTAGCTAACCACACAGAACACGCATAGGGTATGGGGACAAGACAAAGAGGAGAGTCAGCGGAATGAGTAGAAAGCTTTTTTCAATCCCATGGGGGAAGTAGCTAGCTAATAAGTCTCCGAGGGAAAGTCGGTGAGAGGAGAGAGAACCAGGGCAAGATTAAAACCAAAGTGGTTCAAAATCGCCCAAACTGGGAAACTGATAGTAGATACAATAACATGTAGAGATAATAGCTAGAGATAGACATTTCTCAAATGTCTCTCCTGCTGCTGCCACTCTCTTCGACCATTCACTCACTCGGAACTCACATTTTAGCTAAAACACCCCAGTCCTGTGACGACTTATGAGAGAGAGAACTTCCACTCCAAGGTAAGCGCAGGAGGGCGCGTGACTATAAGAAAGTATAATGAAGCTGCCAGTTAGTTCATCATGATGCTCTCCATGATGCCGATGACACTGCTCTCCCTCCCTTCGTCCCCGCTCACACCCTTTACTAAACCTCCTCTCCCTCTCCTGCCTCCCTCTATCCCTTTTACCTAATCCCACCTCTACCACCTCCAGGCTCCCAACTATCAGCTTCCACAGAGATCCAAGGGGATGGATGAGCGCACGGTGCGATTCTCATGGTTGGTTGGGCTGACGGCTCGTGTTCTATTCCCATCTTCAGGTCAAGATGTATCCTATCTACTATACCTGCCTGCTCAGCTATACCTACCTACATATACTTTTACTCTATGGTACATGAAGTGCATGCATGTATGCCAATCCACAGATTTGTGGAGGCTCTGCGAGCTTGCGAACCGAAGGCAAGCGACGAAAACCGGCGTGAAAGCCCAACCCTGCGATAACAACCGGTTATAGTCGCCCGGTTTAGTACTATTGCTTCCGGAATGTAGATTGCCATGCGTTATCGTGCTATTGTTGGAAGTTGGAAGGGGGGGCGGGCGTGAAGATACATTGTAGATACCGTACAGTGGATATCTGGATAATTGGTAGATGGGGTTGCTGGAGCTGAAGGGCTGGGGTGAACTTTAGTCTGAAGTGCTGCAGTGCTGCTCAAGAGAGGGAGGGGGGCTTGGGTAGTGTCTTGAGTCTGATCGAGACCTGGAATTCGGGTGCTATTGATTGTAGGCTATTGATTGTAGGCAATGTATGTATGTATGTAGATATGATATGATGAGATATGATGGGATGTGATGATGGGTGGAGGGATGTTTCTTGATTGATTGATTGACTGGGAAGTGTAAATCTAGTCTAATCGATCAATATCAGTACTCCGTGTGATCTTATCTTCCTTCACGTTTCAAATTAGTAGGCAAGGCACGTTCACCGTTCACGGAAAGAACAATCTCATTGTGTTAGTCACTACTGCAGAATGCATGGCAACGGTCAGCGTTAGTGTGTTTACAGCTTTTGTAACAACGCCTCTCCCCCTCCATTGATTCCCCCTCCATTTCCCCCACAATCACCAAAGCACGCTCACTCATCCAACTGTGATAATTCAATCTTTTCAACAAACAAACAAACCCCCACATACCTCAAATAACTATAAAACAGAGATTAATATAGATACCTGAACCAGTTCTGGAATCGCACCAATGTCCTACAATCCACGCCAGAGCAATGTCTTTCGCTCCTCACAGAACCAACCCCCACCCAGTACCCGAAAACAGGCCACCCTGCAAGCTGACAGCTACCTCATGATAGTCCGTCCTCTCCTCTCCTACAACCCCCCCCCCCCCTACAGCCTTGACCGTGGCTCTAGAAACCAACCTACCCACTCTAAAGATGAAGACTAACATTCCCCTCCCCCGCCATGTAGCCCGAGAGCACAATTGTTGACTGCATCTCCGAGCTTGGCGTCACCTTTTCCCTCGACGACCTGCGCCGTCCCATGCCACAAAAGATCCAACTCGTTTTCGAGATGTTCGCCGAGCTCCTTATGGGTGTACGCCGTGAGACCGTTGAGCCCATCCTCCGCTCGGCCAGCGAGCAGCTCGACCACCCCGAGACGCTCCACGACGCCAGTGCGCTAATGGCTTTCTACACCTCGCTACGTACGCTCATGCATGAGTGCGACATCAACGACTTCACCTTCAACGACCTGGCCAAGCCAGACTCAAAACGTCTCATCAAGATCCTCAGCTACGTCATCAACTTTACGCGCTTCCGTGAGGGCAAGGGTGGCGAGATCGACGAACACTTTGCAAAGGCGGAGAAGGTGAAGGAGGCGATTGAGGCGCGGACCAACGAGAATGAGGAGCTAGCGGCGCGATTGGAGGCGCTCAAGATGCAGAGAGCGCGCGAAGAGCCGATGATTGAGGAGGCGCGCAAGGACGTGAAGGCGCTCACGGAGGAGCTATATGGCATGAGTAAGCGCGAGAAGATGCTGACGGCCGAGTGGAATAAGCTGAAGGCGGAGAAGGAGGCGCATGTCAAGAAGCTGGAGGATAGGTCCTTTTTTATCACAAAGACGAAGCAAGAGGCAGAGAAAATCAGGCCATATATTGTTGACTCCCCCGAGAAGCTGCAAGGTGTCATTGTGGATATGGGCGCGACGCTGGCGGCGGAGAAGGCAGAGGCGGATGCGCTCGAGAGGAAAGGGCGGGCGCTGCAGACAAGTGCGGACAGTTTTGCGGTGGTCGAGTCGGACGTGATGGCCGCTATCAAGATCATGGAGGAGTGTGAGGCCGAGCTGGTGAAAGAGGAGGAGAGCGCGAGGAAGGCGGCAAGGCACTTTGACGTGCTGACGCAGAAGCAGACGGAGGTGCGGGAAGCGGAAAGGAGCGAGCAGGTTTGTCCCATTTAGGTCACGTTTCAGTATAAAACTACATCCACTAACAAATAAACCCCGCATAGCGCCTCCAACGCCAGCTCCAAAACGCAACCGATAAGATCACCCGCATGCGCGAAACCGGCGAAGCCAAGTCCTCGAGCGCACAGAAAAAGATGCGTGAACTCAAGGAGGCCTACAAGCAGTTGTCCAAGGAGCGCGCCGAGCGCGACAAAGACATGGAGAAGAAGAAGATCATTATCGAGAAGATCGAGAAGGAGATGGCCGACATGAAGGAGAAGGTCGAGGAGGAGGTCAACGCCGCGCACGCCGAGTTTGCAAAGATGAAGGCACACATACTTCTGTATATCAGCGAGATGGAGCAGAGCATTTGAGGCATTCTTTCTCTCTTTCTCGCCTCCACTTCTCCCTTTCTCTTTTTTTATATTTGTTTTTAATGATGGGATGAATTTGCGGGTTGGCGTGCTCTCGGACTAAATGGTTTTTTTTTTATTATTATTACCCTTTTTGACTCGGTTGTGTTTTCATTGCGGTTTTTGGTTATAGGGACCGCCTGTATGCTTAGTGGCGAGCGGTGTACTTTTCTTCTCTTTCTTCTCTTTTTTTCCTTTAGCTCTCTTCTTTTTTTTATGGGGCGGGATCATAACGTTAGATTTCAATGTAGCACATGATTGGTGCATGGAATATCACTCGTACATTGGGCCTCAAGCATCAGAGATCACTCGGGCCACTAAGATAGATGGCGAAACGCGACCTCCGAGGATATGCGATAACTACATGTACATACTGTCTGTCTTGGGACTTATTCTTTGGTATATATGCTAGGATATATGGTATATCATATAATCCGGGTATATACATCTAATTATAACGCAGTCTTGATTGTACTGCAGTCAGACATTATGTAATGTTCTTGGGCTCCCCTAACCCTGCTGCTGTCTTTGAGGCCGCCCACTATTGTGCGGTATATAGATCAATTATCCTTTCTTTATGCTAACGGCTTTAGCCCGGCCGTGAGAGTACAGTGCTAGATCCTGTACAAAACCTACATACATGTATGTAGTAGTCGAACCTAACCCTGACCAGCCCCCCCCCCATGCCGTAAACCTGGGGGGCGGGGGTGGTGTCAATGAGTACCACTCTTACTACGGTGAACGCCAGCTGAATACCTACTACCTACCAGATCTTATGAAGTTGACCCATTCTGTTCGGTCCCCTTGAAAGCAATAGCCCAACGGGGGGCAATTCTTTACAGCGGCGCAAGGACCCCCCATAATCATATTCATGTTAGGGTTAGGGTTGTGGTTAGCTGCTTGTACCACAAAGGCTATACTTCAATGACCTATAACCTTTTAATCTAGCAAGTCAGACGACGAGAAAGGGGATGGTAGAACAAGCCTGAGACTATGGGGCCCATCGGAGGGTCAATGGGTTTTAGGAGAGTACCGCATAGTATTACCTGTTTCTACACTCATATGTTCATTGCCACCCAAGTCTTATATATATAAGAAGCCTAGTTGTAAATGAAGGATATAAAACCCAGTACTTCACAGTAGCCTAGGTAACTGAAGTATATATTGCGCCAAACATGCCCTTTTGATCTTTATTTTCAAATGGCACGTCCTCGGACTGGCAGACTTCAACGAGTGATAGTCTATGATCCAACTGAGTGATCGGTTGATTGGTTAATTCGCCATATATGGTCCGGCTTATCATTATCAGGACCCCGATAGCCTAGAACTTATCACTCAGGTAGCTCAATGCATTACTTTCTTGGGCTGTCGGATTCCGAGAAAAGGAGAGTAGGGTTAAAGTTTTTTTTTCTTTTTTTTCCCATCATTATTTCATTCGTTTCTAGGTACTTATGAGTAGATCCGCCATACCCTCCAAGGTAATAAAGTCTGTTGATATCTTAGTAGCGCCAGTTATCATTCAAGATACAACAGACATTTTTTTTCGGGTGAGTAATCCGATCCAATGCACCCCCTTTCTCTAAAAGAACTACATACGGCCTTAGGAACAATTAGCACAGATATTTCATACTGATGCATACATGTATGTTATCTCTCCTATTAAATAATCAATCGACCCCCTACAAATTCTCACCTCTATAATAGAGGGTCAGCAATTTAAAATTTAAGGGATACTCGACTACATACGTATTTAGCCTCAATAGGGAGGCTGTTGTAGGAGCGTGAATTTCATTATGGCTTTGTCGAACAACAAAGAAGGTTTACAAAATCAAAAGATTGAATTAGATTGGTTATCTCTTTAGGTGATAGAGGATCGTTCTAGAGACTAGCAACTAGATTTATACACTACCACTCGGATAAAAAGTGTCCTCAAGAATATACTTTTAACCTACGATCCTCAACTCTCAAACGATCGAGCGCCTGTTTATTTTCCTCGTTCTCTTCTCAAGTGAGATCTTTATCGAGCCTACGTTAGTGATTATGTAATTACCTCTTAAGACATCCAGATATGCCCCCACTCGAGGACCCCCACTGGCTTTTCAAGTTTCACTCAACCCCCCACGATATTTAAGAGTGCCTATGTCTAGTAGCGCCGGCGTATTGATGATTGTGGTGAAGTTGCTGTTGGAGGATATGAACCCGCGGCCACCGGCATACGAAACATTATCCGTGGAACATATAGGGCTGGTTGATATGTAGAGGGCGAGCAGTGAAGCTGAGGTCTCATTACCATAAACGCATAGGTCTACTACGCTGGAAACATCCCGGCTGTATGGCCAACGATTGGGACTGTGCTGGATATGGGCGTGGATGTGGCTGCCAAAGCCGAAGCTCGAGGTTGACACTCTCCTATCTTGCATTCATTCGAGGCAAATTGACGGTATATTCCAGCTATTCTATTAAATAGCGGTACCGATGCAGTGCACCCTCGTTCCTTGGGCAGGATAGTTTGCTTTCATTGCGCCGCTATCTCTGAGGCCTGGTTCCTAGTTGGGTTCATACAAGAAAATGGCATGGGCGAGGGTGTACAAGGATTTCGCGGGCCGTCTAGTTATAAATATAAGTATCAGCACTGCATATGAAGATTTTCAACCGCGGGGGTTCAAGCAAGGGGACAACCAAACTACTACTCGCCACAGGCCACCCATTGTCTTGATGGCGGTGTTCCTACTGTTGATTGGGGGCTGGAGGGTGGACAGATCCTAATGTGACATGTGCGAAGGGCCAACGGCGCTGCATCGGTTGATCATGGACACGTTACAGGGCCCTCGATATCAAAGGGCCCAAATGCATGTAAGTATTATATTTTAACAGATAGCAGAGCCAGGCCACGATCCATAGATCTAGATCTGGATCGATGGTAAGGCTATATATGCTGGTACTATAGGCACGCACTCACACCACACTTTCGAGAATGGAGTTTATTTTACGTCCCAGGCCTTCCCATATGCCTTCCATCAAGTATTAACCAATCACGTACCTCTAATAATTAGGCTCTATTTTAACTCTTTAGTATCAAAACGCCTACACGAGGCATTATCCTCACCGAGTGATGATTTGTGACTACTAGTGCAGTCTTGTACTGAGTGTGTTACTACCCCCGCTTCCCTTCCTAGTTATACTAAAAATAGTATCATCTTTACCACAGCAACCCCGCATTCCACTAAGAAGGAGATTTATTGACTTCAAGGGACAACTGCTACTCCTCAGGTTTATTTAAACGTTTTTTTTTTTAGGAAACAACCTCTCTAGATCATGAGGAATCACTCGTCGATCGAAAATTCCGTGTTGTAATGTTAGTCGAATTTGCGACACATGTTTTATAACTAGGAGACGTAGCAGACTAACGGAAGTATTTGCGACTGTCTCTAAATGCACGTTAAGCTTAATTCTCTGTCCAGCCCGGCTCTGTTATGAGGATTTATATCTCCTGACCCTGCATCTTAATTACAGTACCGTACTTGGTGTGGTTCGTCCTCAAGAAGTTGTTGTGGGGATATGCAGCCATGCCGGATCGATCCCGGGAATACAAAGGGCCGAGGCCCGACGGCCCCCGAAGTGACGACGTATCTTGGCAAGAAGGCATGGAACTTTCAGCTTCTGCATATCTACATGTACCGACGGTTTAGCCATTTATCCCTTAGCTATCATTGGTACCAGTCCTGTCATTTTTTTTTGTGTCGGATGCGTTTGATGCCGGTTCAGATACTGAGACGGCTCTGTTTCAAAAGCGATAGAACAACGCAAGAATGTGGTCCAGCTGAGTCTTTATCTATTGCTTGAAATGCTTGCCTTCTTGCTGGCATCAAAAAGACCGCCGCCCCCCCCCCCCAATTCGGGAGGATCCTGACCGATGGCTATATGATACGATGACGGCGACAACAGAATCATTTCAACAAATAATGTTGAATTGTAGCGACGGCGGGGGTCCCGGACTCTCACCGGCCGGCGGGGGATGTGATGTTCTGCGTAGTAAAGGTGCCCTACTTATCATGGGGAACATTCTGTGGAAACACTTCAGCGTTTCCCCCACATGATTGTGCTGGGGGTCCGGGGGTTTTTCGGCAATGGATGGATAATAATAAGGATAATATAATATTATTTGTGTAGGTACTACATGTACATACATACTCCACTTGGATGTATGATGTAGGTACTGTACCTAATACGAGCTGCTCACTGCTTACATTAGAGAGCACTCTAGAAGATATGGCACCCATATCCTGGCCATTTAGATCAGCGATATCAAGTTACACATGCTGCAAGTGAACACCACCTCCGGTAATGGTAAATACAACGATTCTTCGATCGAACTCTCTTGCCCGGGCTCGGAACCATCCAAGAACAAGGCTATCCCAAAGAGGGAAATATATTGTATTTACTGCGCAAAAGGTCTGATCGGGTGTCGCGGCAACCATAGTAACGGCACTCAGGGCAAGCACCCGGTCGCATGTGGATGCTGCGTTCGGCAGATTGCTAGATTGCTATGACTGGAATCGTTTTAGAAAAATCCCCGGAGATCTTTTGTTCCTTTCCATTCAGTTCCCCCACATCACGCTCTCACCTCTTACCTACGTATTTTTCGGCCCCTCCTTTCAGTTCGTCCTATTTCTGTTATCCCTCACTTTGTACAGTCTGTTTAGTTGCTGAAACGAGTCGATTTCCGGGACCCCACGCCTTAGAACCGAGAGCTCGTCTTTCGAACCAAGCTGGGCATCCGAGTAAGAAAAAAAAAACAATAAAATAGACGGACCAAGAGATAGGACAGTAGAAAGAGAATAATACCTACCCTAGTAGACTAAATCAGCACATCAGCCCTGATTCGACAAGGAAATAGCTGGTAGGGGGGAGAGAGACGTGGGACGAAAGAGCACTGCAGCAAGAAGCAGTGGCAGCAAAGCAGCGGCAGCGAAGATACAACGAATACAACACGGAAGGGAAACTAACTAACTGACTAGGCCATTTCTCAAACACGCCTACCTCTCAAACAAACTCGTCAGCAGCAAGCAAGCAAGCAATGGCAACCCAGGAATACGCTAATGACGAGCTATCGAGGAGGGGTCCGGATGAAAAGGGACCCAAGGCTTTATCGACTCCCTCCTCCTTGCACTCCTCCTCTACTCCGGGGAATAACGTCGATCGGATACCAACTTTCTCTATCCCAGAAGGTTTCGATTCTGCTCCTCCACATCATAGGCCTGCTAGAATCCCCCCAGATATCGAGGGTGTTATCGACGGTATCGAGGCCACTTCCCTACAGCAACGGAGGTTAAGCCTCTTCGATTATCAGCCTTTCTCATTACCCCCCTCTCGTGTATGTTGCTATCCCTACTTTCCAATCAAATTCTAGATTCAGACCTTCTTTGCATAATGGTGTTGTATTTGCTGGATCTTTTATTGCTTGGGCTTTCTTATCGCCCGTTATCAATTCAAGAAGACTGGATTTAAACTTTACGCATACTAACTTATTATAATATATCAGGTCCCCTCTAGAGACTCTTCTTCCCCTTCCCGCAATCCTGGACGTCCTGACATACAAACAACAAATTCCTCAGACAAACCGATGCATTCCCCACCACTCACTCCGGCCTCCACCCATGACAAGTCCGGTTTTCGGCACACCCGCTCGGAAGAAGCCCGAGGCGGGCAACAGGTTCTAGACCCTACAAAACTGGCTCCTGGAGATCCCTCGATAATGACTCCGCAAACCTCCCCGCCAAGGTCAAGCTCGGCTACAACAAGCTCTGTGTCAAGGCAAGTTGTAGAACAACGCCCACACTCTTCTTCGGGGACTCCTCAGCAGCCCTCGTATTTTGCGGGGTATCCGGGATCATCCTCGTCCGAGCAACCTACTTTTATGATAGGTAGCGGGGATAGTTCGAAGGCTCCGTCAGAGTATAGCCCTTCGGGGACACCTTCGGGAAGTGGCTCTCAGACTCCAACACGGGTTCCACCGATGAGACCTTTTACTCCGGCTGGAGAGCTCGATGATCCATATGCGCGGAGTCGGAGGCCTGTACCGACAAAGAAGAAGCCCGAGGAGATTGAGCCGAGGTTTATTTTTGGGAAGAATACGCGGGGTTCAAGCTCAAATCTTCTAGGTTTAGGTGAATCGAGTGGACTCAAACCTGAAAAGAAACACCACTCCCACTTTTCGTTGCATTCTCTTGGGAAACACCATTCCAATGATAGTAGTTCAACGCTTAATTCAGGGCAGAAGCAAGGCTCGATGGGAGAGCTGAAGAGGTTTTTCAAGTCGTCCCAGAAACGGTCACGTTCTCCCGGAGCTAGCTCTATCAAGAGTTCAAAATCGTCAACATCAACTGCCGCGCCTTTTGCAGACGATCACGGCCTCAATAAGAAGTATGGTCGTTTCGGGAAGGTGCTGGGATCAGGTGCTGGAGGTTCGGTGAGGTTGATGAAACGGTCTAGTGATGGGGTCACGTTCGCCGTGAAGGAGTTCCGTCCCCGACACACTTACGAAAGCGAGCGAGAATATGCCAAAAAGGTCACAGCAGAGTTTTGTATTGGATCAACTCTTCATCACGGTAACATTATCGAGACGCTGGATATTGTCCAAGAGAAAGGAAAATGGTATGAGGTCATGGAGTACTGTCCATATGATCTTTTCGCGACGGTCATGACTGGGAAGATGTCGAGAGAGGAAGTTGCGTGCTGCTTTATGCAGATTCTCAGTGGAGTCACATATCTTCACCATATGGGACTAGCTCATAGGGATTTGAAGTTGGATAACGTAGTTATGAACGAGTTCGGCATTTTAAAAATCATCGATTTTGGGAGTGCCAGCGTGTTCCGTTATCCCTTCGAAAACGATATTGTCGAAGCTTGTGGTGAGTATTTCATCTACACAGTTATCCCAAAGTGAATTTCACTAATACTTTGTCTAGGTATCGTTGGTTCAGATCCGTATCTCGCACCCGAGGTATGTGGTGAGATCAAGTATGACCCGCAGCCAGCAGATATCTGGTCCCTTGCCATTATCTTCTGCTGTATGACGCTTCGACGATTCCCTTGGAAGGCGCCTCGGCAATCAGATAACTCTTTCAAACTCTTTTCATCGCCTCCAGACCCACCACAGAACGTCCAATCATCCTCACCTCCGTTGCCTACGTCTAAAAGCCATCAAAATCGGACCGCTGCTGTGGCTGCAGGGAACAATGCCAAGGAGGCCGAAGGCACTGTTAACAACCCTGCGCCTGCTACAGTCCAAGGATCAGGACAGCAAATCAAGGGCCCATATCGTCTCTTGAGGCTCCTACCCAGAGAATCCAGACATATTATCGGGAGGATGCTGGATCTAGACCCTAAGAGGCGTGCGACACTTGAAGAGATCTGGTATGATGAATGGATTGGCAATCTACCGTACTGCACTCAAGAAGTGGGCGGAACAGTTAACAAGGCACCTGGTCACATACATACACTCGAAGGAACCTCGGGTGGGAGTAATGTGAGCACGACAAAAAGCACGAAATAAAGTTATATGGACGTAGAGCGTTTGGGTGTGTACACTATTGTATTCGTTACATCCATCGATTAAGGCCTGTAAGTGTTTATAATGGAATGGAACAAGGGGGCAATTCATACAGTCCCTCCACCAGTTCATTACGGGTTTCTTCTAGGGTCTCTTTTGATTTTGTTTCCTGCTTCGTTCTGGTTCGGTTGCTTTCATACCTATTATGACTATCCTAGTTATATTACCGTCATTTTTACGGATCCCTTGGGTTTGCCATTGGCTGGGGCTTTTCCTTTCTCTTGGAATGTTTCTTCGATTCTATCTTTCTTCCTCGCTAAAGGGCTGTTATTTGGTAGTTTTGCTGTTGGGAATTATTTTTCGTTGATACTTTTCACTATTACTCTTTTATACAATTGGATTGGGGGGCTTTTTTTGGTTTAATCTATTTTTGTAGTGAATTTTTTGTATCTCCGTTTCTCCTTTTTCGTTTTGGCAAACTTGTACAAAAATCTTAGAGCGGTGGGTATTTTTATTGAGCAGGTCCTTTGAAGTTACAAATTGCCTGATTCATCTATAAATGGTTTGGATATCAATGATATATACATATGCAGCCCCGGGAGGGCTTGCATACATGTACTTGAGCCTAGCACACTTCGACCAAACAAGGAATCGAATTTTCACCGGGTGATAATTGGTGATTGGTGGGGTGGCTGAATATATTATACATATAAAAGTCGTGGGTGCGATCATGGGACGACCTTGATACCGGCGCTCTTCGCTGTGCCGATAACGCACTTTGCTAATGCCTCCAGCGATAACCCGGATAAGCGCTCTTCCTGTGTAATTTGTTATTCCTCTTTACCATACTACGAGGGGGGGGGGGGTGTTTACACTCTTCTTGATCTTTGCAATCTCGTAAATGTGCTTCAGTGAGACTTCACCCACGGTTTCCTTTCCGGGATTGTGCGCGCCCTTCATCTTTCCTTTAATCTCAGGCACTCCGGCAGCTTTCCGGAGGAGCCATGATGTCGGGGGGGTGCGGAGGTCGAAGAAGAAGGTTCGGTCGGGCCGGACTGTGATACGCGCGGGGATCGGGATTCCCTATGGTAGGTTAGTTACCGGAGGTGTCAGGTCAAGGCTGTGAACCTACGGTTTCGATGTGTGCAGTTCTGGCATTGAATTCCTAGGGCTGTTAGTATAGGTAAACTTAGGTAGTAGATAGCTACTGTGAGAGGGTGGGTACCTTGCAGAAGTCCATAGACTTTACACCACGGGATCCAAGAGCGGGACCGACAGGCGGTGAGGGCGAGGCCTGGCCAGCGCCGACAATCAACTTGACTATCTGGTTTACGGTGATGTTCTTCTTTGCCATTGTGGAGAGTGCCAGCAGGATATAGTGGGGTGAGGCTCTGATCTGAATTAATGTTTTCTTCCTTCCGAGATGGATGTTACACGATGCAAGGTTACTGCAGCATCGAGCGCTAGGGTTGAGGGCTTGGGGCTGGAGCCTGCATATGAGGCTAAGTTGTGAGGATTGAAAACTTTTTTGGAGATTTGATATCTTGAGCTATCTGGCTAATTCGTCAGTACATATAGACAGTTGGCAATATCTATGTAGTTCCCTCGCAAAGCAACGCCTCGTTTTGTATGCGATTTGGTCATTTCTCTTGTCAACCAACGCCTTCCTAGTCTGTTCAGAAAAGAAGGCTTTGGGAATACATGCAGCAACGCGTCTATATGTAACTGTATGTATAATGTACATGCCACCAGCACCTAGCGTGTCCCCGGACACTTGCTTGAGCCTCACTTATCTGCATCCTTACGCTGCCGTCGTCACTTATTTAGCTTTTGGTTGTTAGGAGGTGACATTTATACTAGCATCTCCTTGTTCTTTACTCTTCTCTCTTCTCTCTTCACCCTTCTCCCCTTCTTCACTTCTTCACTCCTTCATTCCACTCTTCCATCATTGTTTCTCTTAAATATGCCTCCGAAGAAGAACTCAAAGGCATCGTCGGCAGCAACCCCCACCAGATCGTCAAGATCACAAACCAAGGCTGGTGTTGCCACTATAGAGACCACCGCTACCATGGATTCAAAAAAAGCTAGCATAGTTGGGAAGCGGAAGCGCACGGTGGCTCCTCTCCCATCCGACTCGGATTCGGAGGAGACTCCGGAGGTGAGGGTTAAAGCCAAAACGGGGCCGAAGAAGAAGGCTGCTGCTAGCCCTATGAAGAAGGCAAGGACGACCACTTCGAAGAAGAAGGCCAATACAGTAAGTTCTCTCACACGGTTTGTGAATCGGTGGTGGGTTTCTAACTCGGGTTTTTGGTCAGCCGTTTTCACTTAAAACTTGTGAGAATTGGTTTGAAAGCTTAGAGGGTATGTTTTTGTGGAACCTTTTATGTACCTCGTATTACAGACCGACATGTACAAGGCTAACATTTTTGCGTTCACGTAGATCCTCAATCCACAGGAAATATCACCTACAATACCATTCCAGCATGGCTAAATGAGCTCGGTATCTCGACCGAAGGCATAATATTTTATATCATTGCCTGGATATGTAAATCGAAGCAGACTTTTATCATTTCAAAGGAGGAATTTTTGTATGGGATGGGCCTATTAAGGCAAGGTTTCGTCCAATATGGTTTCGAGCCAAATACTGACAGTTTCTCTAGTGCCGATTCAAACGAAGCTCTTATTCGGAAACTACCTTCAATTCTCAAAGAGGTTTACCCGTTACACTCAAACAAATCATTCACCACATTCTATATCTTTTGTTTCAATTACTTCAAACCCGTGGATGTCAAGAATCTTGCGATTGAAGTGGCACAGGAGTTATTTACGAGCCTGTTGGACATCAATAGGTATTCTCTAAGTTGGACACCTGAAGAAAATTCATCAGAGT
Source organism: Morchella sp. 2015-shanyang (assembly GCA_024713795.1). Classification (NCBI taxonomy): domain Eukaryota; kingdom Fungi; phylum Ascomycota; class Pezizomycetes; order Pezizales; family Morchellaceae; genus Morchella; species Morchella sp. 2015-shanyang. The sequence continues at coordinate 3,359,502 of JAMGZB010000001.1, read as the reverse complement.
GTGAAGAGAAAGACACAGATTTCCCACATAGAAAGTCTTTTGTGGAATTTTTAAGCCAGAGCCCTTTGCAGGTTATTACCAGGGATCAGTACGAACAATTTCTACCATTCAATAAACACATGCCATGGGATTTTGCGGGATTTAATGAGGAAGAAAGTACATGTGAGTTTCTCAAATTTTAACATTTAATTTTTTTGCCCAAGGCTAATTGAAGCAACACAGGGCCTACGCTCATGGACAATTACATTGCATGGAGGAAAGAAAAATATCCTTTAGTAGTAGAAGCTTAATCACTACCACTGATGATTTAAAGTGGAAAGTATTGTGTAGATGTGATTTGCTCTTTGCCCTCACCTATTGTAGTTTTTTTTTTTTTTTTTTTTTTTTTTTTTATTTTCGCTCTCTCTTTCTGCTATGAGGCATGAGTCTTGGGGCTATGAACTCGTAAATTGGTGGCCTTCTCTACTTTATGTTCCATTGCTTTCCCTCATTATTTTACCCCTTCATCTATTTCCTGCAAGGAATGTAGGCACTTATTTCTTTCCTTTCGTTAAACCTTTCGATACCACGTATTATGATCTATGAATGGGTTGATTTTCTTTCCATTATTTCAAAGAGGACTTATGTGAGGCTTGTCCAGCCGTTAGGCTGTAAGTCTGTTTCCAATATTATTTCTAAAGAAGCTTTTAAACTTGGATCCTATAGTGGCTACGTCTTCGCCACATCATTCAACATAACACGAACCTTTGCCTCCTCCTTGTCAAATACGGTGTTAAATATCTTTGGCACTGAAACAAGCCTATATGAGTCTAAGCAAGAAAAACTATTAGCTCAGCCTAGAAAGTGATCGATCCAGATAACTCACTTGGATGATGATCTGCAAATATCACCGGTGCTTCCGCCCCAATTTTTACCCTCACAACTCTTACTGCTTCTTCCAGGAGCCCCCTTCCAACACCTCGCTTGCGATACCTCAACCTTACTGCCAATGCCTTCAAAACTCCGTGTTCTTTCCCAACATCTACCACAGCAACACCAATTACCTCCTTCTCCGGGCCCCACCTCGCAACTACAACCTCGTGTCCCTCGGTCTTCATAATCATCTGAAACCCGCGCTTGCTCGCTAGCTTCTCTGCCTCAGCAATATACCCATCCGTAAATCTTCCGGCGGCACTCAAGATGGCGATAGTACAACCCGCGCAGAACAGTATCGCAGTTGCGATATTGTTATTCGAGCACAACCACGCGAGCAGGAGAATATACGGTGGAATCGTGAGATGAGGCTGCCCATACAGCAGTGAGCGTACCATCGTGGCACGCTGTTGCGCAACCGAATCGGTGATGAGCTTGTGGCCCGCAAGCAGCTCATCTTCGGAGGTGGTGGTCGAGATATCCAATTCCGGTACTGGCTCCGACTCGGTGGATTGTGAAGTCATCGTTAACGGTTTGGGGGTTGGAGAGGGAGAATCGGGGGAATGAGGAGTCTCTAGAAAATAGAGATGGTTGAAAGGATGCCAGACCGTAAATAATAACTGACAAGATAAAATAAGCTTTTTACGTGGACTCGTCGTCTGGGCAGGGAGATCCGCATCATGGCAATGCACTCGGGCACGTGGACACTGCTTGGGCTCTGAATGGTGTGCGCCGAGCCGGGGGGGGGGGGGGTGGTGTTACTGTTACATACATGTCTCAAAAGGCGTGGGGGCGCATGTCTACATAGATGTATAAGTATCTGCATCCTCTCACCTTTATATATCGAAACACGGAGGATTTAAACGTTTATCTAGGCCTCTTCCTCCTGCTTCAAAAAAGAAAGTCCCTATTAAACCTTATATAACGACTCCTTATTCAGATTTCTAGAGAGGACATTTTAGAACAAGGGTCCAATGGCTCCTCCAACTACATCTTGAGGGCCTACGCAGGGTGGAAAGTAGCAAAAGGATAAATTAGTGCGCCAAACCCGGATCGAACGGGTGACCTTCAGATTAACTTGACTGAACACTTCAGTCTGACGCTCTCCCAACTGAGCTATTAGCGCATTGGCATTTGAGATGGAATGTAGATTAATGAGCAAATTTTCATTTAACTAAAATTAGTCCGGGAAAAATTCTCAAACTAGCTCAGAATAAACGCGCTAATAGCTCAGTTGGGAGAGCGTCAGACTGAAGTGTTCAGTCAAGTTAATCTGAAGGTCACCCGTTCGATCCGGGTTTGGCGCATCAGTTCATCTTTTGCCCCGGAGTAAAAAGTCTATGGAAGACCTTTTCCGGGAATAATAACCCACCCCTCTTTAAAATTTGATATACGTAAATAAGGCTACTTTATACTGCCTTTGGAGGCCTTTTTATAGGGTGTCTTTTGGTATATTAGGTTATATACCAGAGATTTGAGATCAGCCAAACAGTCAAGCTCTCCAAGTTGGCCGTGCGCTGCCGTCAGGGCGGAAATTTCCACTCTCATAGTTAAGCCAAACAGGTACTAAGAATCAGGGGTGAACGGTAGTTCCCTTTACTTCGAGTGTATTATTTTTAACGTATAAAGAGACTTGAGGTGACAATGTGCTGCCACAATTATATCCTTGTATAAAAATTTCATCGATATGCTCTAACCCATCCCACAAAAAATATCTTGTGTCCTCCTCGTACAGAGGATCATGCTCGGTGACCTCTATGATGAAAGAGTTCTATATCGTTCCTGTAACGTAAAGTATCACCTAGCCTAGCCCAAGCTCAAGGCTAAATCTACGCATACCTGCATCTGTAGAATGTTTCGTCAAGGGTCGTCTGTAGCACGCTTTCAGAGGTTTTTTAGACTCTTGAAGGTTTCTTTGACGTGCATGACCTCGAAGAGAATTGGCCTAGTAAGTATGTACTTCTAAGACACTATCGAGTAATAACTTGCAAGGCCCTCTCTGCTTTGGGCGAGCTCTTTCAAAATTATAATTTTGATTACCGGCGGGAGGCATCCTGGGAAAGGGGGGGGGGGGGTTCTACGTTTCCCCAAATGCTCCATTAAGGCCGTAAGATATGAAATTGTGTTCCAGTTTTCAAGCTGGGGTTGAACAGTGATGCCTGACGAGACATGATCGAGGATTGGGGGCGAGTAAGACTGCCCCGATACAGAGTGCGTGGTATTTAAGTAGTTAGATTTGTGTACCTAGTAGGGTTTAATCATACAAACCACGTGGGTGATCCAACGGCATTATTAAATAAGTTTGACGTCATGCATTATCACTCGAAATAGACAATAAGGAATCTGTTCGTGAGATTGAGTCCGGCAACGAATCCTTTATATCTTATACAGGAGAGAATTTGATGGCCCTTTTATAACAATAATTGCCTTGGCAAGGAAGCAGTAATGACATAATACAGTAGTGGTCTAGACCTTGCCACAATTATTTCAGGAAGGATATAAACATTTTCCCCGGCTCGCAGTAATGATCTCGGGTTTTTCCTAGGTGCCAAGCAGTTGTGTACATGTGGTCTTGTGTACTGGGTTCATAACTTGAATACAGATACAAGTAGTGTTCTGACCGGTTTTGGCACCTTGGTTAAAAAAATTATAGTGACCGTGGGTCACTTTACCAGGGAAAAATGTAATGCGCCAAACCCGGATCGAACGGGTGACCTTCAGATTAACTTGACTGAACACTTCAGTCTGACGCTCTCCCAACTGAGCTATTAGCGCGTATCATTTTAGTAAAAAAAATGTCTAAATATAATTTTTAGCACTCTCACCTCGACGAATTGGGATAGAAATTAAGAAATGCCACTCCCCTCATGGGTATTAATATTATACTGATGTATACTTATTGATCTAATGTTCATCAAGAGATATAATGTAGGATAGCAAGCTATAGCCTAACCGCATGAGACCCTACAGCAAATCCGGCCCAACAGTCCTTCTAAGTCTGCAAAAGATGGTTCTAGGGCTGGTGTCTGATATAGTTGATTAGGATTTCAGAGAGCTTTTTCTAAACCGCCCCCAAATTTGATGATTACACTTGCCAAACGGTTTTACAACTTCCGGACCGCTGGGAGCGACGGAGGGTTAATTGGGGGGAGAGGGGTTCTAAAATGATGCAACGGCTCAGCTTACGACTCACGATTTAAACCACGCGCGACCCAATTTTGGCCTCAACGAAGTCTCAATAAAAAGGTAGGTACATGTATAACTAAGGTCAGTCGTTTTCGGGACCCCCGGGTATATGCTCCCATAAGTCTCACATTTGCCAAGGTTACCCGGCCATACCTGAACCCTGTCGTAAAAAATACCGTTGACTGTGTGCAGTTATTTCATCTACCACAATCTTACAGCACAAACCCGCCCAATTTCTCGTAATGGCATCCGTTTATAAATCCGTTTCCAAGACTGGCGCCAAAATTCCTAAAGAACAAGATGGTACCAAAAAGAACAAGCAGAGGGTTCTGGTCTTGACTTCTCGTGGAGTAACTTATAGGTATGTATTGTTTCTGCTGGGCACCTTTCTTTTATCTGGGTGCCAACAAGATATCTAGACATCGCCATCTTCTTAACGACTTGGTCGCTATGCTCCCCCATGGCCGTAAAGACGCCAAACTAGACACGAAGTCAAAGCTCTACCACTTGAATGAGATTGCAGACCTGTACAACTGCAACAACGTTCTCTTTTTTGAAGCGCGGAAACGACAGGATCTTTACATGTGGATGAGCAAAGCGCCAAATGGACCTTGTATCAAGCTTCACATACAGAACTGTATTTTGTCCATTCCATTGAGTCAATTTTTTTGAAGCTAGTTTGCTAAGTCTTGTAGTGCACACAATGGAGGAGCTTCATTTTACCGGGAATGCCCTGAAGGGTTCTCGACCAATTCTCAGCTTTGACGCAACCTTTGACAAGACACCCGCTATGAAACTTATAAAGGAAGTCCTTCTCCATATCTTCGGTGTTCCTAAAGGAGCTAGGAAGAGTAAACCTTTCATCGATCATGTCCTCAGTTTTACAATTGCCGATGGAAAGATCTGGTTCAGGAACTACCAAGTATCGGAGGTCGAAGCTGCAAAAAAAACCGACGTTGCAGACGCTGCCGATAAACCTAAATCCAAAAAACCATCAGAGCAAACAGAACTCTCACTTGTCGAAATTGGTCCCCGTTTTGTGATGACACCAATCATCATCCTTGAGGGTTCTTTTGGTGGGCCGGTAATTTATGAGAACAAGGAGTTTGTGTCGCCGAATGCCGTCCGTTCGGAAATTAGAAACAGGAAAGCCCAGAAATATAACTCGAGAACCGAGGAGAAGCAAAGGCTAGAGACGAAGAGGGGTGAATTGGGGCTCGAGCCAGGTCGACCAAAAGGGGAGCTGGATGAATCGATTTTGTTTGCTTAGTTGTAAAGCTGGAGCTTGTTGGTGGCTGTACCATATTTCCTTTTTTTTTACCAGTATCATTTGGAATTTGGGGAACAAAAGTAATTGTGCGAATAAATTTCCTTTTACCAAGAAGAAAGGTCGGCATCTCTTGATTGTGCATTTCTCTCATACGGAGTATAAAACGTGGCCGCGTAGTACTGTGGAACAGTTAACAGAACGCGTTAACCGTTTAATAAAAGGTAAGGTAGCTCCCGAACCAGGAGGATATGCGATCACTTTATGGTCAATACTGGGGAACAGTCAAGTCCTTAAGATATTGTTTTAGTATACATGTCAGGATGCAGTAATTCTCATATATGTATTTATGATCTTTATTGTACTTAGCCAATTGGTCGGCAGGTCTCGTATTGTTCACTGCCCTATCATTGGCCCCAGTACCTCAACCAACAGAAGGATTCGAGTGACGATCTATGAAGGTAGCCGATATTTGATAATAGATATCACATTATTATTTCTCTAGATGTCCGAAAAAAACCTATATCTTCAGTCCAACATGTAATAGCTCTGAAAAGAAAAAAACACGCCATGTTAAGAAAACTGCTATACTATCCTACAAAAATATTCATGCGAACAAAAGAAGTAAAAGAAAAATAACTACGCTGCATCTGCCATGACCTGCTCCCCTTCTTCTAGCATATTTGTAATAGTGTCCAAATTTTCGATCATAGCTTTTCCGTGACCAACCAGTAGCAATTTCTCCGCATTTGCCGGTAACCCCAAGTATGTCGGTGGCTCCCTCTCTGGCAAGGAGTTGACCCATTGTATGAACTCTGGCATGCCGATTCCCTCCGGAACATAAAGGGGATTTTCAACAATATCAACCAACTTGAAGTCGGTATTGAAAGCATCAGGGGTAAAGACAGATCTGACAAGTTGGCCAAGACGACTAAAATCACCCTCATCATCAATTTTTCCGCCGTAGGTTTCTGTGATAAGTGTACGAATCATGTCCCAGGGGAGTTTTGTAGGTGCGACATTTGTTCGACCAGCTGCGACATGATCAACCCAAGTATCAATGATATGGGCAGAACATTCGTACTACGAAGTTGTTAGCTTTTGACTTAAGGCTTTGAGGACTAAAGCTTACATCACTATCATTGAATTCCCACCATCCTTTCCAGCCAAGATTGGGAGCATAACGAAGCCTCTCCTGCACAACCGCGTGTAAAAAGGAGAGAAGTAGGTAGACCCTGGCCTTTTCTATTGGCTGCTGTTTTGCTGGACGCATCGAGAGGGACTGTAGCGAGTCCTTCATGTTCGCACGAACACCCGCCGGCTGTTCGTACATGAGGACCCGAGATGCGCGCAAAAGATTTATAGGTATTTTTGGTGATGATTCCATGGAAAGGAAAAGCCTGAAATTCGGGTGAGGTCGAAGGGCGTCAAGTCTCTTTTCCAAGGATTGTAGCCATGCGGGAGTAAGATGGACATTCTTAACTAGAACCCAAGACCCAGAAGAGGCAGCATTGCTGACCGCTTTATCTGCCGTGGCAAGCCCTTCATTGGATCCCATAGCGATGTTGGTACATGTTGCCCCGACTTGCTCCACCAAACTATCAACCTTGTAACTCGCGTCGAAACCAGGGGATGAGGCTAGAGCAATGGGAGTGGTAGCAGAAACTTCAGAGACAACCTGTTTAAGGTCTCCAAAGGCATCCAAGAGCTCTTTACCAAATACCACAGAAACAAATTTCTCCGCAGAAGGAACGAATCGATCTACTCTAAAAAGCTTGACCAGTAAAAGCTTGTGTAGTTCTTTGTCAAGCACTAAAAAATAAAGGTTAATTATCGATTCTAGATTTGGGGGATGATTACAAACCTGGCAATTTCTCGTCCCAAATGGTAGGGGTGAAGTTCTCGGCAATCTCCTCCTCAAAGAACCTTTCCCAGTCCTGCGAAGAAATATCACCAATACGGTCCCTGAAAATTGGAAGCATTGATGTACGCCCCATGATCTCTTCTTTTCGGTTAGTTTCAGTCGAAACGTCAACTCCAGGGAGCCCTTCGTCTAGGATCCTATCAAGAAGAGATTTGTCCATTTTATAGGGGGATGCCTGAGCAAGGAGCATCGCTAAAGTAACACGGTCTTTCTGAAGGAGCCCTAATGAGGTGCGTTGGTATGTGGTGATGAAGAGTGAGCGGAGAATAATCTGGATACGGGCATTATAATCTTTCTCAGCTTGTAGCTCCTTGTTATCATGTAAAACTGTATGGAATATGTCGAGAAAATATCTATGATGAATAGTTTATTAGCTTTAAACCATGAACTCTTGTCCATATTATCAACTTACTGCAACGAAAACTGGTAGAAATGGTTCAAGTGGTGAAGCTGTTCAAGTACCGCAAAAACAGCACTGCAAGCGCGCGCAATGATTTGATACTGCAATGTAATAGTTTCCACCTCGGTCATCACTCCATCCGTCTCAGCCATCTTCCGAGAGACTTCTGCCGCCTCGGTCTTGAGTGTTTCCAAAGTATCAATAACACGATCGTCGTCAAGGATGTTTCCACGGGATTCGTTTAATGCCTGGAGAAGACGTTTCTCCAATTGCCTGAGGTGCAATTTGAATTCACCTTGGAGTTTCATCAGGTTTGTTCTGCGTTGATCAACATCAGGCCTCTCAAATTTCAAGACTTGGTTCAAAGATTGTGTTTGCAAACTGCTCTGAGTAACCGTGAAGTTGACAAATGTCGCACGACTGCAAATATCGGGAGCAAAAGTAGCTGACGGGTCACGAGTCGACAAGAATAGTTTGAATGATGGAGAGAAGTCGATTTCTTGTTTTCCAAGCTGGATCAGAACGCGCCCACCAGTTTTTTGATACTCCTTATTCAAGACGTGATTGAGGATTGGATCAAGATGTTCTGCATCTTGTATGAGTATAGGGTTACCGAAACGCAATGAACTTTCTAATTGTTTGGTGAAAGAGTCGTCAAGGAAACTGGTAACAGTAAGACGTCTTTCCTTGCTCTCGTTTACTAAAAAGTCTGTAACTCTGCCAGAAGGATCGATGATAAGAGGATACCGGTTGAATCGTTTAAGGATGATGGCATTTTCTGTGCAAAGGTCGTCTACCGGAAGACCATTCTCTTGCCATACTAGTCGTTCATCTGCAGTGGAGAGATATTCTGTTATTGGGTTATGTTGCTTGTACTCAATCCCTGATAATGAAAGGTGATGTAGCCAATCATCTGACATCGCCTTACGGTATTGTTGATCGTAAAGTCCACTGTAAGCCAAGAAGGCCGCAGAGACAAGAACATCCCCAACAAGAGTCCCAATCTGTGTTTCGAAAGATCTACTTCCATCCTCCCATCTAGTCCTTTCCGAGGATAAACTATCTAGAAGTTTGACGCTGCGATCCACCTTGAACTGCACTCGGGACATTTCGGTCTTGAGGGCTTGGGTTTCGCTAATAAGAGCAGCATATTCTTCCTTATATCTCCCAATACTCTGCTCCAGTTCAGCAATAGTATCTTGCATTTCCTGAGCCTGGGCTTTTGTTTGTTTGGCCTGCTCTTCTAGTTGATCGACTTCATCCCTCAGGGGCCCAACGCGATCGAGGATCTCTGAGTAGTTGACCTGGGCCTCCACCCATTGCACCAGGGGCCCGCAGGCCTTACTGGCCCTGTTCATGGCCTCAAAAGAATAGTTTGGTTGCGAGAGATAGTCTTTCATCATGCGTTGGCGAAGCGGTCTGGTCATTTGTCTCTCGTTGTCGAAGTTGACGATGCTAGAAATGAAGTCATCTCGTCTAATGATTGCTTGGACACCAGCCCAACCATCTACCTTGTGGCCCAGAAGTGTGCAAACAGACTCCATAGCAAGACGAACAGCTGGCGGAGGTTTACCCATGACCCTTACTTCGGTAAGATGTTGTTTCTTGATGTTGCTGACAGATCTTTGGGCCTCGATAACTGCAGGTTCAGCCATGGCAAGATCATTAAGAACGATTTCCCGACGTTCTGCAACCTCCCTCTCTTGTACCTCTAACGCTGCCTGAACTTCAAGAGATGCCGCACGTTTCTGCTCTGTTTCTTGTTGATCTGCGACCATTCTTTGAAGTTTTTCGTTTGCCTCGGCACTCTTCTTTTCAAGTTGGAGCTGTTTTGACGCCAAACTGACACGCAGGTCACGGACTTTATCCACCGTGTCTTTCAACTTCTCCAAACCAACATTCAGGTGCCGCTGTTGCTCTTCTAGGTCTTCACGTTTTTCGTTATAAAGCTTGACATATTGTGCGACGAAGTCAAGGAAGTGGCGGGGAGTAAGGAAGGTTGTCTTATTTTGTTGTCTTTGGAGCTTTGAGTTGAACCGATGTAGTGAGTGATGGATATAAACCATAGCATTGACAACGGCTTCCCTGTGTGAAGGTGGCAATACAAGTTCGCGGTAAGCTACCGGGATACTGTCGGGCGCTCTGTATGTAGCACGGTCTAGGTCAAGAGATTGAGTGAGTTCCATGCCGACTTGGTAAAAGGCCTGATCCGACCAGTCACCGAACCAGTTCAGTACGCAACGATTGAAGAGCGCGGGCGAAGTTGCCGCCTTGGAGGAAAGGCCCTCTTCAGGTGGGTTCATCGTGAAAACAACGTGCAAGTTCTTGACGATCTGCTGAGTGAACCACTTATATAACTCTTCTTGAGAGTCTAAAAGCAAGCCCTGCCGCTGAGCCCCCTCCTTGCACGCCGTCATCAGAGCGGCGAATTCGTCACCCTCAAAGAGACCAGGGACCTCTGCATTAGCAAGTAAGGTATTCATCCGCTCCAAGAAACCTGAGTCTAGTACGTTTGACTCGTCCATGATGAAACATATTTTTTCGCCTTTACAGCCGCATCGCCGGAGCACATCCCTTAGATCATCGTCAAAGTCCTCGGCAGAATATTTACCGTGAACCTTGATCTGAAAAACTTTCAAACCATTCATCCAGGCAACGAACCGGGAAAGCGTAGTCTGAGTTCAATAATTAGTAGGAAATAATAAGGGAAGGAAAGCGCCGCTACTTACTTTTCCACTTCCACTGACTCCGATTAATATTAGGTGACCCTGAGGTTGCCTAAAAACCCGATCAATCCGAAGGACATGCTCCAAAACATCATTGAACAAGATCAATGGCACATCTACTTCTTCTTCGCAGAAAGTCTTCAGTCTTGCTTTGGCAAAATCCCTCAGCTGTTCACGTTCAACAGGCACGTAGTTCTTCGACAACCAATTAGAGAATAGGATAGGTCCGCCTAGTGCTCTCTGCTCGTCAATACCCGGGAAGTGTTGTAGTGCAACTCGCTTTACCGCATCACTAGTCCACAACCTCTCATCCTCCCCAACTAAACGATCTTCAAACAACCTCAACGCCTCATGAGCCCAAATTCTAACCAAACCCTCCACCGTAAGCGTTTCCAAAGGTCGAAGTGCCTCATACAATCCACGGACCCATCTAGTCAATTCTCTAGGGGAGTAAACATAATGTGGCTGGATTTTTGGAGTAAATTTCTGTTGTGACTCTAGATAGAACTGCACCATGGCCTTAGTGAGGGGTTCCGAGTATCCACGAAGACTAGGGATAATCTTCAAAACAGCGCTGTTGAAAGTTCCATAAATTTGCTGCAGAGACATCTCTCCTGGGTAATCAACCATGATGAGAGGTGCATGGCGAAGGAAACGCGCCCCCATCGGCGTACGGCCAGCGTCGGTGGGAGGATTACAAGCACCGACAAACTGGATGCGGTCTAATGTGACCCAGGTTTTGTCCGAAGTCCTCCAGAATCCATTTTGCTCTACCAACTGTCTGAGGAAAGAGATGGCACGTTGAGTCCCGTACTTATCAGGGGCAGGTAAGTTGATCTCATCGCAAAATATAACCAACCATCTCCCAATCTGCGTAGGAGACAGCATAACTCCGTTCAAAGTTTTCTTGTACTCGCAGTATTGTTCAAATGTTTTGATGAGGAGATCAGGTGTCGTAGCACTGGAGAAATTGAGACCAACTACTTCCATATTTGGTAGCTTCCGCAAAGCACTGAATAATGTCATCGTTTTACCGGAACCAGGAGGACCACAGAGAAGCAACGGTTTATGCTCTGCCAGCCAGGAATAGAGTACATCTTCGTGCCTGACAGTATCCAGGGTGGGAATAACGATATCGGTTTGCGTAACCGAATGCGTGTTGATTTCGATTTGCGGCACTTGATCTTGCCAAGGTGTCCATTCAGCTCTCGGTAACGAAACATCGTAGTCAATGATCGCTCCTCCTTCGCCGAGCGGCGGCAGCTCAATTGTAGTTAAGCCACACGCGTATCGACCAAAAGACTCTCTGTCAGCCAACGGACAATCACCAGTGAAGCTCCAGACCATTGCCAAGAGAAGTTTCTTAGAGACATAGGCCTCCACTTGCTCATCCTCGAGTGGGAAATCGACATGTTGGATATTGTATTCGATCATATTTCGGCAAATCTTGTTGAGCAACGAAAACATAGTGTTGAGAACTCTAGCCTCAGTGAATTCCATAATATGGTTATATTTTTTCGCCTCCGTCAGTGTATCCGCAATGAAGTTGTCATTCTCCAATAGTTGAGTGAGTAATTCGGCCATGTGAGATTGGGTTGACAAGGCTTTGACAGAAACTTGCCCGGAGCTAATAGTGTTATCTTCATCAAGGTCGTCAAACACGATTGTTCTTAAAGATTTGAGGTAGTGTTTGACCATCATCATCGATGTAACCGTATCCTCGCTGAACCATACCATACCACAACGTGAAACGGTAGCTAGAGTTGCATACTTTAGGGTCTCAACCTCAAACATAATACGGACATTTGCCGGTAGGTTCAGACGTTCTCCGTTAGGTAATGTCAGAAGTTTGTTGTCATCCAAAACACTGCAAACGATTAGTATGAGCCACAGGTATTGGACAAGCGGACTGGGGTGTGTGTACCTGTTCAAATTCTCGACCCACTCCGGATCGACATCACCATCAAACACAATCCAATGCCTTTTCGAATCCTCCCCGCGAAGATTATCCACAATTTTTCGCAGAATACTCGTGAATAGCCCATCAGTCCACTCCCTTGTTGTTGAATCAAGACTTCCGTATAATGACTCCTTGGACATAACCTTCGAATCAATAATGTGGTGCACACCTTCTTGCCCCTCAACGATCTGTAAAGCTTGAAGTAGCACTTTCCATGCAGCAGATTTCCCCGACCCCGAATCTCCGACCATCATGACACCGTGGTGGATGGTTTGTATCTGATAAAGCTGCAAAATCTTTGTCATCCAAACATCCGTAACTACCAGGTTCTGAGCTGCAGCAATATTCCTAATCGCATCTTCTAACTTTGACAGATTTCCAGGGATATATTCAATCCCAGGGAAAGATTCATTCTCGATTCTAAAAGGGTTTTAGCATGGATCCATTTGTAAATAGAGATAAATACTACCTTTTCATAATTTCAACATCATCTCTAATCAGCTTAGGTGCAATAGTCTCTCTCAAACTCTGCACAATAATCTGTGCTTCCCAATCCGCGTCCGAGACTTTGTCCGCACCAACCCCATCATTTACTAGCCTAGCTCTCTTTAGCCCACCCGAACTGACCAAGACACTTTTTAAGGCACGTAATCCAAAATCGTAATGTGCTTGCTTTGACAAGAGTTTAGCACACTGATCAAAAAATGGCACAGTCTGCTTCGCAAGTGACTTTGCTTGGGCGAAACCTTGGGAGTACAACATGACTTCTGCAATGAGTTCTTTGTCTGGTTTGGACATTGCAACGCTTCTGAAGAGCTTTTTAAGATTATCCGGCAAGTTCGAACGGCCGGCGTATCCAGGATTCATGGTAATGAAGATACCGGTGTTTTGGTGAACCTTGAGCTGCCTTCCAACGAGTTCGATCTGAGCATTTGGATTCTCAATCGCCTTTTTCAACCCCAATTGAATATTCTGGACCTGTTGTGAGACAGCCGACAGAATTCTTTCTTCGAGTCGATTGAACTCGTCAAAACAACCCCAAGCACCAACCTGACAAATACCCAAGAAGATTCTTCCCATAGCCTGGAAATCAAAAGTGTCATCGCAACAAAAGACAAGAGTGAATCGCCCAAGCTGTACGCCGAGCGCTTTGACAGACTCTGTCTTACCGGTACCAGCGGGGCCATATGGAGACCCTCCAAGCCTCTGACAAAGGGCTTGCGTCAGTGTCAAGAAACAGCGATCCGTCAATGGTGTGCGGACGAGCCTCTCTGCCACACCAAGATATTCAAATCCGTATTCCAACTCCGCGTTTGCCATCCTGATCTTGAGCCTGTTGAGATAATCGCCTTCCTCCACATAATGATATCTCATCTGCAATAACCAAATATAATCCTCCGTACTGTTGGCCCCAGACTTTGCCAGCCTGTGGATACTATCTCTTTGATGTACAAATTCGGTAATCAGATGTTCGCACTTCTTCCTCTGTATTGCACCCAGATCCCCTAGAACGGTGGCAGCAAGCAACGAAAGCACCCTAACCTCTTGTTCATATAGCTCAAACAGATCGCCTCCACCATCACTCAATGCCTTTTCCACAACCGTCGTCCACACCACCTGTGTCCCAAGAACCAAAATCTGTGCAGGGTACTTCGCAATATATTCCGTAAATCTCTCCTGGTCTAACTCTTTTGCAGTAAAAATCTCTTTGAAATCTCTCACAGCCTCTGCTAATAACTCTGCGAGAGTAAGCTTCATGTTATTTTCCAGTGCGGTCAGCCAATCGTTGATCTTTGGTGTCTTGATCAGTGAAATTTCCTTCTTCAATTTGACTTCTTCGCCTTCCTTTGAAGTGAATCCGAGAATTGTAGAATCATCGTCCAGAACCAACCCGTTAAGACCAGCAAACATCTTCTTGAAATGTTTTTGGATCCTGACAGAGTCATTGCTGTTACCAATAATCTCCAATAAATCCTCATCACCAACGAAATAGAACCTAGGGAATTGGACACGCTCGCGTTCAAGATACTCGCCAAGAGCTTTTTGAATCTTATTTAGAAGCTCTGCGAGACGTTCGAGAGATTTCTGGACACCTGAAATGTTGAGGACGTCGAGAACATAAGGCGATTTATACACCTTCTTCATAACGGTAAAGAATTCAGAATTGATATTCTGGAATCGTGATGATTCAATAGGTAAAAGATGTTTGATGTCGGCATTTCCAGTGAACACACCCTCAAGGTAAACCCATTGGCGCTGCACGTCGATCCAGATATCGAATAGAACATGGACACGATTAAGCTTATCTTCCCATGATGAGGCTTCGTCTTCAAACTCCTTGTAGTAAGGTGAATGCCTCATTGCCTGTAACGAGTTCAGATTCTCACTACACTTGGCGAAAAGATCATCCCATCCACGAATCAAACGGCATTTGTTTTGGTATCCGACTAAGTCTAGCACGTAGCTAGTCCACGTCTCTCGGACCTAAGAAGGCATCAGCAAGTAGTTCGTGAAATGTGGGATATGTGATAAAAACCTGTTTTAAGAACTCCTCAAGCGCCATCTCTCCTTGCGCCTGGGCAATTATATCCTTAATAACGGGCTCACTAGCGGTCAAGTTCAAATCCCAGACAGCCCCTAATGTGAGCGAACTAAGATAAACTCTCTGTCCCGGTTTCAGTGCCTTGAATATTTTGTTCCAATGTCGCTCCCGGACAGCTTCAGATTTCATCTCAGATAATAAGGGATTAACTTTAACAAGTTGTCGGAGTACATTCTGAATATGCTCAAATGCAGCATACTGTCTCATACGGCTAGGCATCTCCTTGGTCATATTAATAAGGCCCTCAAGACCCTGTCGAATCTTCCTAGTGAGGACAGAAGACCAAGGCGTGTCTCGAAGATCGTTCAGGCTCTTCCAAATTGTTGAAAGTGCAGACCAAACAGACTTGAAGTCCTGTACCTCTTCAAGGATGGAGACAAGAATATTTTCAGGACCAGCAGCAATATCAAGAGCCTCCTTAGCCTTTGAAACCATCTCAGACTCTGATTTGAGTTGGGAAAGCCGGGCCTCGAACTCTTTAAGCGTGTGTGAGGCTTCCTCGGGCGCGATAGTCCCAGAGACTGGCTTCTGATCGTTCCATTCTCCAACAATGTTGTTAATTTTATCGGTTACCACCATATCCTCCGCCAGAATCTTTGCTCTGAGCGCGTCTGTTTGGTCCTGTACGATTTTACTCTTCCTCGCCAATATTTCGTTCAGCGCGCCCCATTCGCCGTCAATCTGATCAACAAATAACCAATCGCCCTGGAACTGGTACCTCTGCCTCGAAAGTGTTGTCTCTCCTTGTCTAAATAACTCCACTTCGGGTGCCCACGTCCTGACTTTCCTCTTACATTGCTGGACAATGGTGATGAACGCGACGGCCTGTGCAGTCGATGAAGCTTCAAGCGATTGTCCCTCGAGATCACGTCTTGCTTTCCCAATCTCAGCATGTGCTTCCCGCATACGATAGCCAAGTTTATTGGCAAATTTAAGGAGGATATCGTGTTGCCATTGATCGTACTTGGCGTTGACTTTCGTCTGGACTTGCTCATAGTCGATGGTTAAGTTGCCAAAAGAACGACTTACTTCCGAAGTATCGAACGTAGACCGAGTTTTTCTGATTTCCTGGAGCAGTTGCAACCACCTAGTCAAGTTGTCCCCGAGAATATCATATACCTGTTCTGATTGTAAATCCCAAAGCGATTGGAACCTAAGCCATTCATCCACGTACGCTCCAACTGCTGCCAGCTTCTGTTCAATGGCTTCATACGCATCAGATAGCGTAGAAGCGCAGTTTGCAGGCTACTATCATCAGTCTATGTAAGGATTTATTGATATTATTATCACTCACCAAATCAGAAAATAGCATCTCCGAGTCTCCCCCGGCCGCCAAGTTGATATTCATCTCATACCGACTGGCCTTTAACTTTTTCAAATTGCACGCAATCCCTAGCCATTGGTGCAACTGACTATACCAACTTGCCCGTGCGAATTCCAATGGAGGGTCTAGGTAAATGACCTGATTCCTAATACTAATTTCATGCACTAGTCTTTTCATCCTCGGGTTGTAGGCGCCATTTTCTTTGGAAACTATCTCCATATCCTCGCTTTCAATTTTACTAAACCTCTTCCTCTGAATATCTCCATCTGCACCTTCATCGCCTTTTGCATCCTTAAATACCTCGATCCATAAGACAATTGCTTCCGTAAGCCTGTTGAGAAATATTTCCTCAATCTTACTATTTAATTCGCCAACCCAATGCGGAAGGTTGACATAGTTCTCTAGGTTGAGTTGATCGACAGCGGTCTGGATGATCTCGAGTTTCTGTTGGAAAGCGTCGTGGTCATATGGGCAAGTTCGCAATTCAGCCATAGATTTTTGAGTCGTGTCGTGAATACTTCCTAGGGTTCCGGTCTTACTCTGAAGGATTGATACCGCTGCAGCAAAGTCGCGAACAAATTGAACATGCTTACTCTCCCTTCCAGCAAGTGATGTCGTTGGGTCAATATTTCCGTTGGGTAGATATTGCAGTTGCCTCAGATGCAGATCATAAGAATGTACAAATGACTCCCACTTCAGGGGAATACCCTTTGTGATGAGACTGTTGACATCGTTCTGGTATCCGCTGAGTAGAATTGATACATCCGACATTTCCATGATATTTCTATTCGTTTGTGCATAGGTCCTTACTGTCTCCATCAGACTAACCGCATAGGGATATACCCGTTTTGCTTCCTTGGAGATGTTGTTGATTGAGTGCGGAACCTGGTAATTAAGCCATATAAGATTTCGAACTTCTTTAAACAGCGCGATAACCTGTTGATCGAAGTTTACAGTGAGCTCAAGTGTGTTTCCAGCAGCTCTGTTCCTTGTGATACTAAACAAACGCCCAGAGATGGATAGATTTCGTTTTGTAACATCATGCAACCACGACTCGAAGATTGGTCTTGTGTCTAGCTTTTTCTTGAATGTGTTGCTCTCTCCCTGTAACTTCTGGCCCTCGTGGTACATTTCCCAGCCACGACCCAATACATCTTCTACCCTTTTCATATAAGCATTCAATTGCCTCTCGATCTGCTTTGCCCATATAATCGCTCCAGATATAGGAGGTAAGTCATGTAATTGAGCCATCGCGTGAGCCTCTGAGTGGCCATACTGTTGCTTGAAACGCTCATGGAGGGCCGCTATATCTTGCTTCACGCTGTCGATAAGCTGTGTTTGATACTCCTGAATAGCGCCCCGAATCTTTGGGCGAACAAAAAGAGCATTGAACTTGGAAAACACACGGAACATCTCATTCGCTGTTTTTGCGGTGGCAAGCCTATCCCTCAACCTTGCGATAATCGAGTTCTCAACACGCGATGTCCGTTCATTGTACGCGTTTTCTGCGGCAATCCAGATTTCCGTTCCCTCTGGCGTAACATCCAATACATCAACATCCTTCAACACGGCATAGGCCTGGGCGACCTCGTCAACGGCATCCACATCGCCGATATCCTCGATCATAGCGACTCCATTCGCCACGGCAGTTCCCGGTGTTATGGTGGGTATACCGTTCTCATATGACTTTGGACCGAGAACATTCGCAATTGTTCTTTGCAGCTGCTCATGACCATGTCTAAATGCCTTAATATATGCAAGTCGCTCCTGAGTCTTGAGATGCCTGGCAGAGATTTTGATGGGTATGAATTTCTCGGATCGTTTTCGTGTAACATCCCTAGCAACGTTTGTGAACTCTTTAATGTTTTCTTCCCAAGTCTTGAAAACCCCTTCAGCAACATTCATAAGTGACTCAAAATCTCTATACTCCAAGTGCATCAACCGACGTCCACTGAGTAGGGTGTGGATCTGGGAGTCCAAATCTGCTGAGATGGCCTCGACAAGCGGCAGTGCCCGGCGAATAGGATATGGACAGATGCGAAGTTTCTTGTTGAGGTGGAGGAAAATCCCGACGATTGCATCTTGGACTTTCTGCAGACTAGTGGCAGATAACAATTCATCGAGCGGAAAATCACGCATCAGTTGATTATACTTTTGAACTATTAAGAACCACATAGTTAATACAGGTTCATGAAAGGAAAAATCTAGGATAATAATAAAAAAATTCAACCTTTGTCGGTTGCTTCCTTGAGTCCCGTGTCCGCGATGAAACTGACAGTGGCGTGGAATCGCTTTGCATGCTTTAGGATTTCTAAAGTGAGTAGCACCCCTTCACTTCTTAACTGTTCTTCGATGCCCTCTAATGCACTCTCCATTGACAGCCAGAAATTAATTTCTTGGGTGGCAGTCCCACTTTCAGTATCACGAGACATTTTTGTGATTGACTGAATCGATTTGATCCAAGCATTAACTGTAGACTGTAGATTATTTAGGAAGGTACTATCTTGAAGTAGGTGAGGAGGGATGAGCTCCAGTGATGGTCGAGTGTTTTTGAGAAGGGCCTGTACACCTGATCAGTTTACATGTGATACACTTCTATCTAGATATTAAGTACCTCATCAACTGCTGCCTGAACAACTTGATGAAGAGCCAACGACAGCTCGGGAATCTCAATGTTCTGTTGTAAATGTAAAAGCGAGAGTTCGAGCTCTGCCAACTTCTTCTTCGTAACAGGAATACCTGTTTTTGCCTCCCCATCTGCAAACCTATTAATTCGACCATGCGACTGAGTCTCTTGGCCTTTGGTGTAGGCATCAAAGTACGGGCCCAGCGCCAAATGTACAACGGAGTGTAAGATCTCAAATGGGGATACTGATCCTTGTGCGCCACTATTCAAGACTACCGTACCAGGAAGATTCATGATCTGAAGTTGTGCATGAAGGGGTACGGTAGGATCCAGGGGCTGTGGCCTCTTAATAATAGCTAATGAAGCCACCGTACTAGGTGATGAGGACATCTCCGATGATATGGAGTAAATATAGGTAACTGAGGCTGGACTAGAAGATATAGGTGCTATGACCATGTTCAATCAAAGGCTTGTAAAAGATAGGAGTAGAAACAAACATACACGAAACATCCTCCGGGGAAGGTTCCTTTTCAAGTACATCTTTGGAGGCATAGAGAGCTACTATCGGCTCTGTAGCAAATCTTGAACATTTTGACAGAGTCTCTGAGTATCGGAGATCCGACAAAATGCCCCCATTAGACTCAAGGTCTCGTTTGCTAGCACCTAATGTGACAGAAAGAACCTCTGTGAGATAGTCGATGAGTAGGATTGGGTTGAAAGCTGGTAGGAGTGAAGTGGTAGATGGGGAAGTGGCCAATGTAGTATTGCTAGCTGCCACAACAGGGCCGTCCATGATTAAAGCTGTATAGAGCGTCCAAACTGTTAGGCTCCGACGTCGGTATGAAATCTAGCTAGTAAGTTTTGCACTGTTAGTGTAGCATATGAGTTGGGGGAGATTATAAAGTCTGTATGATCTATTGTATGTGAGCGGGGGTAGAAAGTTGGTGACAATCAATAACAGATGCAGGTGCAGATGTAGGGAATGCGGAGGTGTGTTTGGGCTGGAGAAAGAAGGCCGACGATGATACCACTTCCTGTGTGGAAAGGGAGGTTGATGGAGGAGAAGAGTATGTATAGTTGGTTGCTGTCCCGATAGCGATATGGGAGCAAGGGGAAGTTAATACACACCAGCTCTACGCCCCAGATGAGACAGGGTTCAACGCCGCCGTTGAAGTTGATTTGTTGGATTTGTGTAGCAACCACTTTTTCTTCTGGAAGGATGTAGATTGGGGTACAGTCAACTGCACAGCATGTAGCTACTTCATTTGCTGTGCTCTAGGTCATAGAAATCATAGAACACGAGAGTGGTATAAGAATCGGCGTCAGAGAGATCTATACAAAGAGTATAAGTTCGGCCATTGTTTTGAAGGGAAGATAAACCACTACATCTGCTTTACTTGCATATCATTTGTTTATATGGAGGTTCTGCATGTACACTTATATATACATGTATTACTACATGTATTTTCATAGTACGGTAGCAATGCGCGTCTCATCGGATACCCCATTTACATCTATCTAACTAAAACTCGTATTGAATATTTAGAGTGCGCGTTAGTGCAAGATGACTGTCAACTTATCGATTATGAGGTTAACGTAGTAGTACGCGTGCAAGACGGGTGCCTCTCCCAGTTTCTGGTTTGACAGGTCGGGATGCACATGACTGCAGGAGATCAGTCTAGAGAAAAAAGCATGAGTACCTATGGGGATATTACTCCACAATGAGGGGGAGGCTGAGAATAGATGTGGGGAGCCTCCCTATGGGCCTTCTGCACCCTTGAGCATACTGATGCGGCGGTACTAGTACTGCATCTCTCTTTCCCGGTTCGCTTCACCATAGTACTACTACCAGTGAAATATCGAATATCGCCGGGTATATATTACACGGGAGGCTCCCCCTAGTCTCAAGAAACTCAGTTTATTCGAAGTCCTGGGCCAATATTTTGTATTGAACCTCCATCATATTCTCCAACCACCCCCACAGTTTACCTGAAGACTTCCGCCGATAAAAGATGGCACGCAAGGCTCGCCAACGGATCAGTTACGGTTAGTCTTCTAACCCAGGCATTTATCTCTGATGCAGAAACCGTCTTCATTCTGGAATGCGAGACATAGCTATGTATCCGGTCGCGCTCACTGTTCCTGCTAGTTTTACCTCTTGCGAACTCTCCTGGCCACCGCCTAGGCGTCAACAGCCTTGCAGTAGATAAACAAGGAATTCTGTTAGTTTTCCCTCGAGGAACTCTACTACAGGACATCGGGACTGATATACAACTACAGTTATACAGCTGGTCGCGACGGCGTTATATGCTCTTGGAACATTGGGGTTGACCTCTCCGAGAGAACCGCAGAGCCGACTTTCACCCCGCGTCCCACACCTCCACCACCATCTAAATTCCGTGCACAGATACAAGCGCATACGCACTGGGTTAATGACATCGCACTGTGCCAGTCCAACACTGCCTTAGTATCTGCTTCTTCGGATCTTACAGTGAAACTCTGGCGGCCACACGCTGAACAACAGTCAGCAGAAACAATCGGTGTACATAGTGACTATGTGAAGTGTTTGGCAACCCCGGGAGTGCACTCAGATTGGGTAGCCAGTGGAGGGCTAGACAGAAAAATTAAGATATGGGATCTTAATGGAGGAGGAGAAAAGCTACAGATTGATATAGGCGACGAGCTCAACACAAAGGGCTCGGTCTATTCACTTGGTATTGGGGGTGCCGGTGGAATCCTCGCAAGTGGTGGTCCTGAAAGTGTTGTCCGAGTATGGGATCCGCGGTCAAGCAAAAGGATCACAAAGTTTCTTGGGCATACAGACAATGTTCGTGCTATCCTGGTGAGCGAGCAAGGAAATATAATTTTAACGGCATCCTCGGACACGACAATCAAAATGTGGAGTCTAACTGCAGGACGATGCCTCCATACACTCAGTATGCACAGCGACAGTGTATGGTCTCTCTACTCCTCTCATCCAGCTCTCGATATATTCCACTCGAGCGACCGCTCCGGGCTCGTTGCAAAAACCGACGTCCGGACAAGCGAAATTGAGGAGGGCATTTGTGTAGCTGTATGCCAGGAACAAGAATCTGTCAACAAGGTTGTAGTATCGGGAGACTATCTCTGGACAGCTACTCAAAGCTCCAGTATAAACCGTTGGGTGGATGTGGATACGAATAACGATATTGCAACGGACACCAAACGGCCGCGACTGACATCATCCGCAAGTGTACGCCCTCGGCCTTTAAGCCCTACATCCTCCCCGGTAATACCAAGTTCACCAACTACGAAAAAACCAACCATACCAGTCAATGCATTACTAAGGATATCAAGCACATCAAGCTTCCCCACGAATGTGAGGGACCCTGACGCGGTCACGGTCTACTCTGTTGCCCAAGCTGCATCTATCGCTGAGACTATTATTGACGGTGATCCTGGGATTTTGGTGCCTGTTAATGGCCTTCCGGACGAGACAATAGAAGGGCAGCATGGATTAATTAATCATTTTCTATTGAATGACAGGAGGAGAGTCCTTACCCTTGATACGGCGGGGGAGGTAATGATGTGGGATTTGTTGAAATGTGTACAAGTAAAGAGTTTTGGGAAGCGGCACCTTGACGACGTGGCAGCGGAAACCAACACAGTAGAATCCGTTGCAAATTGGTGTCAGGTAGACACGAGAACCGGTCGTCTATCCTGTGTCCTCGAGGAAAACTATTGTTTCGATGCAGAGATGTACGCCGATGAAGCGGACATCGAGGGCTCGAGCGATTTCAGAGATGACCAAAGAAGTAAGTACACTCAATTACACAACCGAGAATTGGCGCATTCTGACTGATACCCGCAGTAAACCTTGGGAAATGGGTCCTCCGATACCTTTTTAACAACCTAATTACGGAAGAAATCAGGCGTGATGAAATTTATCGCAAGAAGCTTGAGGTCGAAAAGGCTGAAAGAGAAAAATTACGTCGGGCGAATGCTCCCCCGGCCATTTCGATGCCCCCGCCTACATTTTCCATGATCGATGCTGCAAGCCCGCAGTCTCCTAGTAGTGCTACTACTCCAAAACCCGGTAACACCTTTTCGTTATTTCCTCAGACTCCTGGCATGTCAATCGGGCTTGCCACACCTGCACCTACCTTCCTCCCTTCCTTTACAGGCGACACAAATACGCTGCCGCCAACAGCAGAAGAAGAAGAACCGAAAAACCGTGGCTCCCTATCTCCACTATCAAGACCATCAATGGATCGCCCTGCAGGAGGTGACTATTTCTCATCCGGTAATGGCGCCAAACCGGAGAAAGAAAAGTCTGGACCTTCGTTAGGCGAAGCTTGCGCTGATGATACCCCACTTACGCCTACAGGCGAAAAGGATAAAGATGAAAAGGACATGTCCCTTCTTGGACGTTGGAAGTCCTTTGGGAACCGGAAATTAGGAAGGAGTATGTCGGCTGATATAACAAATAAGCCACCTGCAACCGTGGAGGAATCTCCAGCGGATCTCGGTGGGCTTTTAGAACACGATCCGTTAGATGACACCTTGGCAGGGGTTATTAAAAGGATTAGAATTGTCTACGATCAGGTTATGCCGCCAAGTGACGGGGGGCCATTCAGATCAGGGATAAATCCATCTCTACCAAGTGAAACGCCGATTTTGAAGCCGCCCGGGAATACCACTATTCTTGTTCAAGATGACAGCCCAGATTCAGGAGGTGTAGCGGATCTATATCGTGGAACAGTAGCAACAGTTGGAGAAGATGCAGACCTACTGGAGCGAGTTGCACCAGCGTGGTTGGGAGAGTTGATATTACGCAACCAGATTCCATCAAAAGAAATAGTGAAGGTTTCGTTTGTGTTGATTCCATACGACGACCTTTTACCGACATTACAGAGCGACGGTATAGCTGAGGGAAAGAATTCAAGATTGAACGCGAACCGGATGTTAAGGGCTAAAAAAATCGCGGCTTATGTGGCCGAAAGATTACAGCCTCCATTCACGCAACATAGCTATGTGCCTACCGCTAAAGAAGGGGAAGAGGGACCAAAACCAGAAGATTTTATAGAGTTGGTTTGTCATGAAAATGTATGACTTTATTGGCCCCTGTCCAGTTCATTCACGAAGCTAATAATATCGTGTAGATTTTAGACCCATCAATGACACTAGCGACCATACGTTCGTACGTTTGGAAAAGTCATGGGGATATCTTATTGCATTATCGGCTGAAAGGAAGTGGAAGCGAAACCAAAGAGAAAACCGAGGTTGATTCTGCTGCAACTTCTGCTACTGCTGTGGAGTCAGAGAATAACAGCCTAGTAGAAAATGGAGGTGTAGGGGTGTAATTATGGACACTTAGCCCTGGATTTTTTGTGTATTTAATGTTTTTTATAGTTATATTTTGTATTATTTGAATAGGCTTCTTCTATTTATTACTTTAAGGAAATCCCGTTCAACCATCGTGCATCAAGAATCCTAGGATTTACCCTCCGTGTTAGTAGGCACCTGTTTTTTTACATACCTATGAATTTCAGCCATGCACATCGTTAATACTTTCCTTTTCTGCCTCTGACAGACGGAGCAGAACCTCTTCGTCACAACCTATCACTCACATCACGCTAGCTGACAAGAGTAGAGCTTGGGAATGTCTCGGCGTCTAGATTCTACATACTCTCTACATATTGTACCTCCTTCACCACTCGACGACCACGCCGGTCACCACTTGCGGAGCCGGTTGTGACAGGGATTGTCATTGACCTGCAGGGGACAATCAACCGGGAACAGCCAGCTGAACCATGATACATACATGTATTCTAGAGCTGAATCGCTTCCTGCGGGGTTTAGATGGATCGAGACTTAAGCTTGTTTCTCCAATACAAAAAAGTGAAGGGGTGGGGAAAGAAAAAAAAAACAGGACTGGAGATAAGAATCATGTAGGGGTTAGAGTGTTTGTTTCCCCACGACTACTCACTTGTCTATTGTTGAGATGTTGTCCCTTGCAATTGATCAATGCAGAAGCTGATTTGGTGGGGAAAGGTCACATTGGATTGGTTATTGGCGGGGGGCAAGCGGTGGAGGGCAGCCGAGAGGAAGGAGGCAAGGCAGAGCACAGCTCAGCATCTGGCTGCTGCATCACATCCACAGAACTGTGGAAGAGCCCTCCCTTGCCCTCCTCCTCACGAACCCGCATACCTATTTAGAATACCTACATGTAAATAGGAAAAGGTTATGTCAAACAATCCCCTAGGGCAAACCGGATGACAGGCGAACAGCTTCTTGGTGGACCAGACCAGACCAGACAGACAGAGAACGGTGTCTAGGTCTACATCTCCTCCTGCTGGCCTGCGTCATCAGAACCCCCCCCCCCCCTCTCAAACTCACGTTCTTCCTGCACAATAGTGCTTCCACAACAACAACAAACCTGGGGTACACCAACCTTTCCCGGTCCCTAGGCCCCCCTAGTCCTCTTCATCCTGAATTCGGGGTTCATCCTCAAACCCACGAGCCCCAATGGCTTCACTCTCATCTCCCCCGCCGCACCTCTCCCATTGCACGCCCTACTGCACCTCCGATCCCGTCCTTGGCCATGTCCTCGTCTTCTATAATCCCTTCTCATTAACCTCCTCTGCTGCGACCTCCAGGATCGAAGCTCATATCCTCACTTGCGCTGGTCTCCAGTCTTACCCAAAACTAATCCTCTCTCCTTCCTCCCCCCTCTATGCGGCTGTCAACCACCTCCCACTACCAAAACAATCAGTCGAGGTATACCGTGGACTCGCAATCGCAGTCCTCAAGTACTTCTCGGAGCTTCCCAAAGCAATCAAAGAGAAAATACTTCGCTCCAAATCAAACTTGCCACAGAATGGCGAGGGCCAGGCCGTCGCGTTTGATGAGATGCATGCCGGAGATCTCGCGGCGCGGCTTAAAGAGGTGGAGATGGACGGATTAGTGGGGGATATTATGCCGGCCCTGAGCGAGCGCTTTGTCAGCTGGCTGGATGTAGATCTAGTCATCAGATCTCCAAATGGCGAGGAAGTGACGGAAGAGGCCATGAGCGATGGAATTGAGGAGCTTCTCGGCCATTTTGGAGACCCGACTCACTTACCTTTTACTAAACTAAAGCGCGCTGCGAGCAGGCCTGCGTCCGCAAGGCCCCAATTAAAAATCAATGCTGCGGCTTTGGAACGTGAATTGGAGGAGCTACGATACACGGAGGCCAACTATGTTGCAAAGCTACGGGACCTAATCGAAAACCTCGTGATACCTTTGCGCACACGCTTTACACAGAAGAAGGTCGAATCAGGATTTCCGAGTGCTAGGGATTTAGATACCTTATTTCCCCCATGTCTCGACAAAATTTTGGAGGTTAATACAAGGTTTTTAGCGGAGATAGAGTTGGGTGGAATTGAAGAGGTAGCAAGGGTTTGCTTAAAGCACTTTCCCGAATTTAAGGATTGTTATGCGGAATATCTACGAGCATCTCCCGAGTTCGCACAATTACTCGGGAAGTTTTCAAAGGACAAGCACTCATCCTTCTCGAAAAGAGTTCAACAAACTGGCGAACAAAAGCTTCGGTCCCTTATTATTGAGCCCGTCCAAAGACTTCCGCGATACGCACTCCTTATAGACAACATGCTTAACTCCATCCCACTTGACCACCCATCTTTGATCATACTAATGGAAGCTCGGGAAATAATTACCGAAATCTGTTCACTTCAATCATCTGATATTGATGAGCGTTCTCAAACAACAAAGCGCCTCCAATCAATAATAGTTTCCTGGCCTTCCACATTGAAGCCTTCCGGACGTCTCATAACTGGGATCGATTTTCTTGACGTCCTTCCACCTTTCAATGACCAGAACGCAGATGCGATTCCATCGACTATGCTACTCTTTGCAGACCGCCTGGTTATCCTACGCCGACCAAAACCGAATTCTATGCAGGCTCGTGCAATTATGGCAGAGGTTGATAGGCCCGGTGGGGCTGTAGCTGCAATCGGAAGCGGAACTAAGCGAGAAGGGTCAGGCTGCGACCTGCAATTCGCAGGTTGGATGGATCTTTCGGATGTGAGGATTGCAGAGAGTGATGGTGGAGATATTGTTTGGATGACTTTAGCAAAAGACTTAAATGACAGTTGGGATGTGCGTGCAGGAGGCATGGGACTACGACGAATGAGGCTTTTGAATGCATACGAAGGGCGCGCCGCTAAATTTGCCGAAGATCTCGTGAAAGCCAAACTAGAGCGTAGAGTCTCTACTAACGGGAAAGGTGTGATAGGCCTTCGAGAAATCAAATCAGAAGGTTTGGGGTTTTGGTCCTGCGTTTGGGGTAGTGAGGACCGCTACACTGCTGAGAAGAGAAAGGGGGGCGTAGTTGTCTATATCGACGACGGTGGGGGGGGCGGGGGGAGTGGAAAGTGGGGCAAGGAGCTCGCTGAAAGAATAGGGAAACAGGGAGTTGATATTGCTGTGTCTGTCGAGGCAATCCCAGGGAATAAAGTGCGGGTTGAGTTCAGAAGTTGGAATGATTATTCCTCAACTGATACAGTATCTCCGGAGGAGTTGCTGGCGGTTTTTACCAAGCGTGTGTCATCGCTGCTCAGACTCCACTCGCTCCCGCAACATCCACCATTGACATCGGCGTTGATGTCCGCAAACAGAAAGCTGCTGAGAGCTTCAGGAGTTCCATTTGACGGCGAGAGTAGATTCAGTAGGCTTAGGCCACCGAGCCCGGTAAAGCTATTCAGTTCATTTTTGGGAAGCAGCAACAATAATAATAATTCTGCCAATGCTGTTCCTGGTTCTCCTAACAAGCGACCTGTTCTCCTGGACCGAACTCAGTCTCAAATGCTTCCTCCAAAAGTGGAACGCACGCCGAGCATGCTCCAGAAACGACAAACCGTCATGGGTGTTGAAAACTGGAGTCTTGAGGATATCAACGACTACGAGGAAAAAACGGATGTGAGCATCACAATGGCAAACGAAAGCCCATTGAAGAGGTTGGAAGAGACATTTGAGGCCTTTATTGTTACTCTTCGAATGTTCTCCTCTGCCGATGCCGACCTTGACCCGCTCCGTGAAATGCATGGAGTTGACAATATCGCAGTAGAGGAGTTTCTCGAGGACATGGTTCACAACCCTAAGAGTGTTAAAATAGAGATAGACCTCGGTGTTGATGTCGTATTTGAAGCATTCCGCCGCTTTCTTCACGGAGAATGGAAAGATGGAATGGGTCCTGTCATTGCGGAGAAGGCCCTGGCTGAGCTACAGTGCAAAAGCGAAGAGCTATATCCTGGTGATTTTGAGGATTTCTTCAAGATATTCGTGTTAGACTGGACCCCCCAAAACAAAAGAGCTTTCAGAACCATAGTCATATTACTTAGAGCTATGCAGGGCCGAGTTCAAGACGCTGATGATAAAGGACTGCTCACAAAAGCATTCACCGAGTTACTGGTCTTTGAGGATTCAGACCCATTCGATTTTATGCCACTCGTGGATAGGTTGGTCGAGGAGGCGGATAGTCTTTTTAATGGTAACCATGATTCTTTTTGTTATCTAGGAGGGCCAACTGATGGAAGCACTGCGTCAGATACGATGAATAACAATAATGGCGAATCCGTTAACGGAAATGGGGCGTTCGTTAAACGGCATAAATCTGTCACCAGTGTTTCTTATTCAACCACATCGCTGCGGAAGAGGCTTGGGCTTAGCCATAACCCAACGAGAGATCAGTACAGTGCTGATGGTAAGAGTAGTGTGTGGAGAACGCTCAGCAAGAGTAGCAGGCTAGGACAAGATACACAGAAGGGTCATCTAGCGAGAAGCAAATCGACAGATTATGATGCTAGAACTTATGTACAACCAGTGGGCAGGCCATCCTCACGAGACAGCCCAAATCTCATGAATGCTTTCAGCAACCCAATGTCTTCTGCGCTACCACCTCTACGGCCTCTTTCGTCAGTCATTCCTCCCCCACACCCGTCTCCAGAAAAGCCACTCCCCGTAGAACCCCCGAATCTAGGAGTTCCCAGTACCCCCGGCGGTGTTCCTCGAAGGAAGCGTAGAAGCTCCCTGAGTGATCTCACCAACCACCCTGATTACCAGCCTATTCTGCCGCCCATGAGCTCAACTCCCGACCACCCAGATCCTCTTCACTTACCTAATCCTGAACCTTTACGCTTCCCTGACCCTGAACCTCTTCGGTTTCCCGATCCCGAACCTCTCCGCTTCAGTCGTAACACACCAGACCATCCAGACCCTCTCCGTTTCCATCGATATAATACACCAGACCACCCAGATCCTCTTCGTCTTAACAGGCATACAGGCACACCGGACCACCCTGATCCGCTCCGCTTAAACAGACACGCAGGCACACCTGATCACCCAGACCCACTTCGTCATAGTAGACATCCAAGTTCGCCAGATCATCCTGACCCCCTCCTTCGTCACAGCAGACACCCAAGTACACCAGACCATCCCGACCCCCTTCGAATCAATAGGCAAACCCCAGACCATCCAGACCCTTTGCGCATCAACCGCCACACACCAGATCATCCAGATCCCCTTCGCCCTAATAGGCATACTCCGGACCATCCGGACCCTCTCCGTGTTAATAGGCATACGCCGGACCATCCAGATCCCCTCCGCATCAACAGACACACACCTGACCACCCAGACCCCCTCCGCCTCACTCCTAGAACACCAGACCACCCCGATCCTCTTCGTCTAACTCGCAGCAATGGCATCCGTAATCGCAGTCGTACTACGGTGAGCCCGCCACAGAGAGCAAACACACCGCCACACACACCTTCAACCCCAGGCCGCTCCAATTCCCGCCTTAGTGACCGTAGCAGCGAAGTTTCAGTTCGTCGTGGAGCCACCGGTAACACCGGAGCTACCTCGAGTCCTGGTCCCCAACGTCTTAAGATGCAGAGCACGCAAAAGCTTCGTGAACGGCTACTATCAGAAAAGCAGGCCATCACTCGGGTCGAGAGTGGGTTACAGCGCGAAATTGACAAAATAGGCGAAGAGCTGAGCATGGCTTCTCGTCTTTCTGGCCGTGGTACTGCTCACTCGGCCGCTATCAAAGAGCTCACCTCGCGAATCTCGCACCTCGAGTCTCGAATTCCAGATATAAATGACTTAACCAATAAACTAGAGACGGTAACGAATAAGCTAGAGATTGAGAGGAATAAGTTTGAGATTACCCTTGAAAAGAAGAACAAGGAATTAGAGGGGCTTGTGGAGGTGTGGAACGATTGCTTAAATGAGAACGACGTGATGTTTGAGACCTTCAATAATGAGCTGGTTAAGATAAGCGCGGCACTAAAGCAAGGGCGAGGGGAGGCCGAGATCTTGAAGCTTTTACAGGAAGTTCGGGTGGAGCAGGGGAAGTTGAAGAGGGAGAATATGTACGTTTTATTCCTCTCTAGGTGACGATGTAGTGTAGAGACTAATCATGAGTTTAGGAGGTTGAGGAAGGAGAATAGTGGACTTAAGGCATTAGTTGAGGTGACTGAGGTGAAGGAGCGGTCTTTAGGGAGCCCGATGCATGGCAAGTAGCCTAAGCACTCATTTTTAGAGGCGGTAGAGGTGGTTTGTTTTTCTTGAATATTTTTTGGGGGCCCTTCACATATTATACCGGCGCATTATCGATAATCAGGGAGCGAGCGGACTGATAAGCAGGCTGTATTTTTCTCTCTCTTTCTCTCTCTGATGTCTTTTCGTTCCTATAAAAGCTATGGGTGGTTTCAGGGTTTATTTTTGTTGGCGTATCTTTCCTTCTCTGTGTGTAAGATTATGATGGGCCGATGAAGATTGAGTAGGATTTCTTTATGAAAGAAAAGTCAGTTGATGCTTGTCTCGGGCTGCTTTGCTATATAGCATTTTCCGTCAGTGAATGTAAACCGCGAAATTTTATGTTTGGCGCGTCTGTTTGGCTACTTCTATAATTCCCATCGACAGGTATTTGGGTGAGATTCGGGGGTTGTGATCAACTGTTTACTATTTTGTAAAGCTCTTGGACCCTACCGGCTACCAACAAGCTGCTCGTCTGCCCGTAGGGGATGGGTACGAGACTACTTGGACCCTTGAAATTTTTATATATACCTAGGCTTGGCTTGTTTTGCTTGCTTGCCGTAGCGGCGTGTACAGGGTTATCTAGTAAACCAAGGTACCGGATACACCCACAATGGTCCCCTTTTCAATTCTTGATATATCCGCTCAGCATTTAAAGCAAAGGCTCGATTCTAGCCGGTCCAAAACCCTAGCCCTTTCCAAGCGTGGCATCACTGGCATGATGCTTGGTTTCCCTCTCGGAAAGTACCGGTAGTCCGAATGCAGAGCACCCAACTCTAAAGTGTAGCTGCAGTAATAATTTGCGAAGCTCGGAATAACGGCATGGTTTTTCCGGTTAACTTGGGTATTAAATATGTATGTACCACACGGACTTTCTCTGTATATTTACTAGAGATTTGATCTTGATCTGTTGGGAACTGCGAAATGAGAAGGAAGCCGGAGGCCGAAGTTTCGTAGGTACACCGCGAAGTATAGTAGAGCATGTATACACATGCAACGCAACACAGGAGAGTGATTTACCTACGAACGGGAATTCGAGATCCCGGCTCACGGATCACATGGGCAGGCACGAGGTTTTTTTTGTAAAGCATGATTTTTGATTTGATTTCGGCCATTGACCCACGATTCTCCTGGCTTGACCCAATTAAGCTTAACTGGGCCATCGGAAGCGAAAGGTGTTTTTGGTGGGTTAAGTGACCCCGCCTCTGGCCTGCAGGAACAGCGAATTTACTACATACGGCCTCCGAAGTCGCCGTCCCGTCGCCAAACTTTCTTTCCTTTCCTCAAAGCCTAGGTCCTTCTTATATACATAAGCAAGCAAGTTTCTTTACTCGTACTTGCATTCACTTACAGTTCGATATAGCATACCGCCACCAATCTACGTCAATCATTTTTGACTTTGTTAAATATCCCCCGCCTTCCTTCCTTAGTATTTACCTTACAGCATTCCATCTCTCTCTCGCTCGTACGATAATCAATACAGATTCAGTAAATTTTTTAATAAAAACCCCTTTCAACACCAATCAATCAATATGTTCTCCTGGGTTAAAAGCACTGCTCAAGCATCGTAAGTTACTTTGTGTCAGCTATCGTGCCCTGCACCTTCAGACAGCTTATTGTTTTCTCTCTTAAACCAGAATTTCGGCAGCCCTTGGTACTGCTGAGCCAATCTATGGATCCTCTGCCATCCAGTCTGTTGCTCTTCAAGAACCAGAAAACCCTAACTATGAGGTCACTCGTGACGATTTGAGATGGCATGGTCTTGATACAACAAGTGCCGAGACTCAGACTTTCTACCTTGAAGCTGAGAGTGGGCACATGGGACTTGTACAAATTATCTACTCTAATGTTGCGTAAGTATCCCTATCACCTTGTTCTGGCCTTTGCTAAATAGCAATAGCAACATCCATGTAACTGCCCAGGTGTCCACCAAGATTTTTCACCCAGACGGCCGTATTACCTGGTCCAGCAAGCCTCTTACAAGCACCGACTTCTTCGATGACACAAAACACTCATTCTATGCCGACAATATCGCTGTCATTCTCAGTGATGATGGAAAATCTTACGCCATTAAGAGCGCGGTCGACCCAACCATCTTCATTGATCTTGTCGTCACTCAAACTACACCCGGGTTCAAGATTGGAAAGGATGGGCGCACAAACTTTGGTACCGACCCAGAAAACCCATGGGGAGCGATTAGGCATGTCTTTTGGCCCAGAAACACGCTGGAAGGGTTCATCAAGGTCGGAGATGAGAAGATCAACTTCAAGGGGAAGGCCATGCACGTTATGGCGTTGCAAGCGATGAAGCCGCACCACGCAGGTATGCTCCCCCCCCCCCCGGCAAACCTGTTTTAGGAAAGGATTGACAAGAATGTTACAGCTGCCAAATGGAACTTCGTCAACTTCCAGGGTCCCACTTACTCCGCTATCATGATGGAGTTTACCACTCCTCCTTCCTATGGTACAACAACTGTTAATATCATTGGTCTCTCCAAGGATGGTGAGCTTGTCGCTGCCGGAACAAAGGGAGAGTGTGAGCACGTAGCTTCTCAGTTGGATGATGTAGAGTTACCCGAACCTACAGCCGTAAAGTTTGTGTGGAACGCCCAAACAAAGGATGGGAAGCCTGTTGAGGCCCTGCTTGAGGGAAAGTTGGGTAAGAGGATTGATCGTGTTGATATCATGGCGGAGGTGCCAGCTATCATTAAGAAAATCGCTGGGAACGTAGCGGGGACAAAGCCGTACATGTACCAGGTATGTCGAGCCCAAGGCTAACGCCGAAACCAAAGCTAACAGTCGTCCAATTATAGTACCACCAGAAAATGACTATGAAAATTAAAATCGGCGATGAGACCATTGAAGAGGAAGGAAATGCATTCTACGAAGCAACCTTCATCACTGAACTGGAGTTGAACTAGTATATACTGAGGGATATCTGGCGCGGCACATTTGGACCTTTTTTCCAACATAATGATCATGCCTTAACGTTTTAACTCTTTTTCTTTTTCCGTTTCTTCCTTGAGTCTTCTTCTTATTTGTTGTATCTCTGGCTGCCATACGTTTGTTTCTGCGAAGTACTAGGGAAAGATAATGGTTTCACAGTTGGCGAGAAAATGGGGGTTTCTTATCGTACTTACTCTACTCATGTCATTTTGGCACTCCTAATACAAGTTAATGCCATCTTAAGAAACAAAAGTGAAGGCAAATAACCTGAGGCCCTAGTCCCTAGGCAGTTAAGTGCACTTGCAAATGGTCCTTTACGCGTTGCACGTTGCACGCTGCACGTTGCGGTTGCACGTCGCACCAAACCGCTTAGTAGCGCGTCTGGTGACACAGCGACTAGCTTATCAACGCGTTTCCTTAGGCAACCCATCCCACTCCTTCTTGGTACCTACTTTACGATCCTCCTCACCAACCATCACCACCCACCACCCGCATTCAACACAGAATACCCATAACAACCCGTTATCATGCCACCCACTCCGCGCCGGCCCAATGCAGCGGCCTCCAGCAGCTCGGCAAACCGAGGCACCCTTGGCCAGGGTCTGGGGAAAGGAGGAGGAAGAGTCGGTGTTGGCGGGAAGGGCCTTGGAAAGGCGCTTGCGAAGAGGCATAGGAAGGTGATGAAGGATACGGTGAGAGGGATTAGTACGGCTCACTCATCCATATGCTTGGCTTGTTTGGCGGGAATGGAGGCAATAACGGCGGCAAGTGACAGTTATTTTGAGGCAGTGGACTAATCGTTTGAGTAGCTAAGCCCGATATTCGGTATGTCTAGCTTTTACGAGCTCCTCCAAGAAGGGGATGAGGTTTAGGCTTTGCCTGTTTTTGTTACTTGGGAGAGATACTGACGGTCGGGTTGTGGGGGAATAGTCGTCTGGCTAGACGTGGAGGTGTCAAACGCATCTCTGCCCAGATCTATGAGGAGGCAAGGCACGCCCTTGTGACCCATTTAAAGAAGGTATGTATCTTCCCTTCCTTCCTGCAGTGGTTTGGGGGGGGGGTGTGGGAATATGCGGTGCTACGTGTTTGCTGGATGAGCATTAGAAATTTTACCGTTTTAGGTGGTTTGGGCACTGGTTGACAAGTTGGCCTTTAGATACTCCAGGACTGTGTTGTCTACCTAGAGCACTCCTCTCGCAAGACTATCACTGTTACTGATGTAAGTAACCTGCCTGCACTTTACTCCTAGTTTGGATTTCGGAAGGTTTTGGCTAATATTATGGGTCAGGTCATTTTCGCTCTCAAGAGGGTATGTTTACTTTTACCTAGTTTTTACAGGTGTTGGAAACCTCGGTTTACTGAAACTAGTATTTGTCCATAACCAGATTGGAAGACCCATCTACGGTTTGTCGCCCCTAGCCCATCTCTTCTTTGGTTGCTGTTACTAACCCTAACCCAGGATTTGATCCTGACACCTACAAGCCCAAGGGCAGGAAGTAAAAATCTCGACATAGTCGAGATTTTACAAGTCCTGTTTGTTTGGTTCTCCAGCTTCTTTACTATCCTTGGCCTTTTAAATTAAGCATGAAAAGGGCAAAGTTTGAAATATCTCTTTTTTTTATATATATCTTTGCGATTTTGAAAAAAGATTTATTTTCCTTGTGCACACCAAAAACCCTCCCCTTTTTTAATCATACTTCTTCGTTGGTTTAAAACACCACACTATTCCCATAACTTCAATCTCCCCTACTCATGTCCCATCATGATTTATGGTTCTGGCTTTGTGTTTATTTTTTTTTGGAGGGCCCTCCACCCTACCTCACCCACATCATACCATAGTTGTATAGCATTACTTCTCTTGTCTCCTTTCTGTTCTTGTTGTATTAGCACAGATATCGTCTTGTATATCGTATAAGTATGAGTAGCACGCTTTTGCGCGTTTGTGGGCATAAGTACTTGTCAATCACTTAGTCACTCTGTGGGTGGCGGTGGCCGCTGTGAGCTGGATCCTCATTTGTAGCTGGATCCTCATTTGTAGCCGAGATAGCCGGGCGGCTGTGAATCACATGTGGATGTCGTCATGGGTTTGGACCATGAAACAAGTTTGTTGTATTTGCCATAGGGTATCAATCAATCAATCAGGTTTGTTGTAGCCACTGGCGTGGCGAGTGATAGCTCGTGATGGAACTCCTCCCCCGCTCCTGGGATTGTTTGTTACTTCATACATGTATGCAGCCCCCTACTGGGATTGGTGGTTCATTAATAAATAGAACCTCGCCCGTATGCAAACAGGAGGTCAGTTATACCTACCTACCCCTACTTAAGCTAAGTAGCTAGAATCGATCGGAGTGGGGGGATGGGGGGGGGGGCTTTATTTTTTTGGTATACTCGCGTATTTGCGCAACCAGCAAAACACACACAGAATCCTGAGAGCCCTTTTCCCATCTCCCCTGAAATTATGCCATCTTCTATCTAGACACCCGTAACACTCTACAGGCCACATCTGCAAAGAACAAGCCCCGGAGTTAAAGGGCCATCCTACTACTAGACCTTTACCACTATCCTAATTGAAGCATGAATGTATATCCCTATTACCAAAATTATACTATACTTGGTTGTTGGTACTTTGGGACTTTTTTATGAGCCTCGATTTTTGGTATGTTTTGCTTGGGCAGATACATACGAGCACGGGTATACAGAGTCTGGTAGTTACTGCAAGTGGGGGTCTTGCGTGACACGGAGCCCTATCGGCCCGGCCTTAGGGGTTCTAACCCTGCTGTAGAGGCTATATGGGAGGGCGGGTTGAATCTCTCTATTTTCTTTGCGGGTGTGTGCGGATTGGTTTGGGGGGGGGGGTGGAGAATAGGGGTGGTCGTGGAGGAGAGGCCCCCTAGCCGCGCGCATGGGGGTGGGTTCGATCCCCCCCCCCCTGTGTATATCTTGTAGGCTATGCCAAGTGTGTGTGGATCCTCCTCCATGTAGAGGATGCTCCCCCCAGTAACATGTAGCATGCCAAGCCACGAGTGACAGGACGTGACCCGCTAGACCTACTAGTTAAAGTTCTTGCCCCTACTGGGTATCTAGTAGTTATACGCTCAGTTCAATTACGTAGTTTGTGTTTGTTTTTGTGTTTTTGTCTAACCCGAGACTATGTAGGACCAAATTACCTGGTTGTGGCTGTAGATGTTATCTACTTGTAAAGGAGGGCAGAGAGAGGGAGGTGGTGGGAAGGGGGGGGGGGAATAAAGTAGTAAGGTAGTAGTAAGGTAAGGCCAGTTAATAGTGATAAAGATCCCTAGCAATAAGGAAAGAAGGGGGTAAAGAAGAGAGGGGGACCGAAAATCTACAAAAGAAAGAGAAGAAGAAGAAAGAAGAGTAGAAAAACCACTACGAATAAAAAAGAAAAAGAAATCTAATTCTCCTAATTCTCCTTCACAAAATCGTCCTCTGCCGCCGCCCTCCCGCCCTCCAGCTCCAGCAGCATCTCCCTCCCAATCCCGCCCCCGTTCCCCACCACGCTCCTCCTCTTCCCCACCTCGAGCTCCAGCACCTCCTCCTCCACGCCGCCATCCTCCTCCCCGTCCTCCCCGTCCCCCACGTCGATCAGCACCCCGCCATACCCGGACCCCTTCTTCACGCCCTCGATGAACTCCTGCAGTGCCGCGAAGCCCGTACCCTCATACACGCCCACCGCCTCCTCCACACACGCACGGCTCACCGCGCCTCTCCCCGCCTCAAGCCACTCCCCCGCCGCAAGCATCTTCCACATGGCCGCCTTGCGCTTCCGGGCGCCCCACGCGCCGGTGCCAACGCCCTCCCGGACGCTGTAGCACGCCCCGACGCGCTCCGTCACGAGCGCGTGGCCGATGCTGTTGGGGGCGTGCATGTCCCGTGCGTGGATTGCCCAGGTTGCGGCCTCGTCGGCGGCACCGCCGCCACGCAGGCGCAGTAGCTCGACTGAGACGAGGAGTGCGCGGAGCGCGCAGTAGGTGCTGCCGCAGCGCGAGCGGTATGAGTAGACGGCGAGGTCGAGCAGTGGGTAGATCTGGTCGGCGCGGACCTTTGTGGTTAGGCCTGTGCCGGTGAGGATCAGTGATATTGCGGTCATTTCCTAGATGTTGGTGTTAATGCCTGTGCTAGTGAGAGGAGAGAGCGGAGTGAGCGGACCTGTGCGCCGGCGTGGTATTTCCAGGCCTTGTCGTTGCCAAAGTCTGTTCGGAGGAGGTCGTAGACGCCGTTCGCGAGGCGCCAGTCGCGCAGCAGGAAGGCGTAGTCGGCGAGCTTGCGCATCTGTGCTTCGGGCATGCTGGGGTGGTAGCTAGCGCTGAGGGGGTCGTAGTTGCTGGCGCCTGTGCTGGTTCGGCCGCCGCTGCTGCTGCCAAAGTAGCGTTTGCTCATGCTGAGGAAGCGGCCTGAGAGGCCGCGCCGCCGCGAGGCCACTTGGTCGTTCCACGTAGCAACGCACCGCTCCATGAAGGGTATTATGGAGACCTGCGCCATCTCGCGGATCATGGTGGTGAGTGCTACGGCGTCGCTGTCGGGGAGGCAGAGGGCTGGCTGGTCGTCCGAGTAGTCGGCATCGGTGGAGGTGATTGATGCGAGCTCTTCCGCGGCGGAGATCCAGTTGGGTTTCGGTACTATGACAGCGTCGTCGTCGGATATCACGGCGCGGCCGCCGGAACGCAGACGGAGGAGGTGGCAGTGGAGGCCGAAGTGCTTCTTCATCTGGTCAAAGAGGTTGTTGGATCTACGAGGACAGGCCAGTCAGTAAGATCGGCCCCAAAACTCCAAGAGCAGAGAAAAATACAAACTTTTTTATATCGTCCCGGTCCTCATCGTGCACAAGCACATAGTACCGCAGGTAGTCCGTATTGACATAGGCTGGCAACGGTACCCTACTCCCGGACGTGTACAGATTCCTCAGCGTCTCTATCGGCGTCGTATTCCTCGAGGAAATCGCAATGACACACGCCACCGGATGCGAGAATGTCTCATGCGGCGCCACCGGCAGCGCACTCAGCAGCCGTCTCAGATACAGCATATAGAACTCCCTCCCCGTGCCCCCAATCTCCCTATCCATATGGATACCCATGAGCTCCTCCACCTCCTCGATGCTCCCCCCCTGCCACGCCGTCTTCTTCTCCTCTGCGGCGCTGCTCTGTGCCGCAGCCCTCGAGGCCCCCGTCTCCCACTTCTCCCCACACGCGGCCACATCCGTCAGCGCCACAAATCGCATCCCAAAGTCATCGTAGCTGCTGCTGATTCCCTGGCTATCGCGGACCGTGATCCGCCCCGAGATCTCCTCGCCATACGGGCGCAGCATGTCCTTGAAGTCGGCAAAGCCCTTCTCTCGCGCGAGCGCGTTGGTGTCATCGCTAACATGCACAGCGACGTGGGGTACAAAAGCCCGCAGGATCAGCGATTTTGCGTCGGCATCGGCGGGCGCGCGCGCCGCGGGGCTAAAGAGACTATTGAGGGAGGAGACGGAGCTATGGGCGCCGGCGATGGTTGACTGGCGGAGGTAGACGGAGGATGGTTTTGGAAGGGCGACGGAGGGGAGAGTGGGACGGCGGGGGAGAGAGGGGAAGGCCGACGTCATGGTGGGGGCCGGCCTTGGTGGTGGATATGGTTTCTGTGCCCGAGGGGACAGATTGAGGAGTGCTTTGGGCACTGGGGTCCCAGCTTAGGAGCTGCTGCTGCTGCTGCTGCTGCTGCTGCAGTCTGAATGTTCTCTGCTGCTACTGCTGTTGCTTGAGGATGGTTTTGGGGATGAGGAGGGGCGTTTATGGGTTCGTAGACAGATGAGATGCTGATTGGTGATGCAGATTGAGAGATGTTATAGGGCGATGGTGATGAGTGGTGGTGAGTGGTGGTGATGGATGATGTCGAGTGTTCTGAGGGGTCGTCGTCGTCGTCGTCGTGTCTCTATGCAGCAGCAGTGATTATTATCATTAAATGTCCAGGTATCAATTACTCGGTCAAAGTGCGAGATATTCCGTTTTGGAGGCTCAAAATCATTGTCAATCATCAACTCGACGTTGCTGATCCCACGGAACGAAGAAATGCAGTGGTGGTGTGTGTGTGGCGGTGTAGACAAGGTGAGTTATGCAAGTACCAGCCACATTGAGTTGAGTATCTCCAGATACACAATATGTAGATATCTACTGCTTTTAGGGTGCTCGAGTACTCAGGTGCATTGTAGGCACACGATACTGTCATTGTCATTGTGATCTTATGGAATAAATAATGCGTTGTGGCGCTTATTAATAATAGCACAGAGTCATATCGAGTCACTCGATCATTTCTACATGTGAGACCGACAACTTTTGAAAAGAAAAAAAACAAATCTCATTATTGGCGTATGCAAACTGCCATTAACAACACATCTAGAGCATCCCAAACTCCTACGTAAAACAATACTCCCCCTCCCATAAATATAATATAATTCAATGCGGTACCACCACACACATCCCACACACACACCCTATCTACGCAGCATCCGAGACCGCACCTAGCCCATCCACCTTCCCCCTGAGATCGCCCGGCATCGGCCACACCATCCACAGCGTCGACTCCTTGACGACCCCATAGTGCCCAATCGTCCGCTCATCGTCAAGGTACTTGCAGTTGAACTTGAGCCGGAAGTAGCCCGTCGCGGGCAGTATGCCCTCTTTCTCCTGGATCTTGGCCCTGACTTCCTTGATGGTGTCGGAGGGGCTGACGTCGAGAGTTATTGTTCTACCACAGTCTGGAGGTGTGTGTTAGAGATTTGGAGTTCTAGATTATAGGGAGGGAGGGATGGAGGGAGGGGGTGGTACCCTTCTTGACAAAGATCTGGATCGTGAGGAATGTCATGGCGGCACTGGCACTGTGTAGCAGCGGGTGTGATACATGTAGATCAAGGGAGGAAAGTTGTGCAACTGCTGTGATGCAAGTCGATCCCGATGGATAGTTTAAACTTATAGCACAGGTTTAATTACAATAGACACCATGTTTGCACGGGGGTTGAGAACAGGTGGTAGGTGAACTTGTTGGCTATGTATGTATTATAGTATTGGGGATTTTTTCTATACTGTGGGACTTTATAAATGTCCGTTGGTGTGTGTGGTTGAAGAAGACATTTTGTGCTGCAATTGGAATTCAGAAACGTAACGTCCACCTTAGCGCCCTTGTGGAAAGCTTAATTACTTAGTATTTCCCCCCACGCCTTCTGGTCAGCTTCCCGTACTGCCGTGGACTTTACCAAGCACAATACAAATACATGTACCCAAATGACTACTAATCCCCAAGACTTGATATTACACAGTCCCTACCACCGCTTTGCAACGCCCGTTCACCAAGCCATCACTCGCACCACGAACCAGCACCCATGATGCTCCTCCCCCACACCCCCTAACAGTCAACAACCAGACCGAACAAACTCACATCTCAAAGCCTACAAGCCTGCCCCCATGTCTTTGTCAATAATAACCTACACCATATGTTTCAACCAAGGGCCGCCTTCAGGACACTGCCAAGCACAGTTCCGGATTCGGCCATTGCAGCA
Source organism: Morchella sp. 2015-shanyang (assembly GCA_024713795.1). Classification (NCBI taxonomy): domain Eukaryota; kingdom Fungi; phylum Ascomycota; class Pezizomycetes; order Pezizales; family Morchellaceae; genus Morchella; species Morchella sp. 2015-shanyang. Next base: position 3,318,510 of record JAMGZB010000001.1, on the reverse strand, counting down.
GCCAACGTTCCCGGCGACCCTTCAACCACTATCAGTTAATCTACGTGCATGTGGCTGCACACAGCCAGCCATAACGTATGAATAGGGAAACATGATTGGCATGAGAGGCTCACCGTTGAAGTAGTGACGGCCCATACCTATTGTACATGTATGGCATCGCTCGAGTGACTTGTGGTGATGTCGGCAACCACCGATCTTTACATCTCAACGCTTACGCGGCCGCCAAGCACGTCCAAGCGGTAAAAAGGGCTTGGGGGGACTTTTCCTGCTCGGGACGGGAGACTGCGGAGTGGCTTGAGGATTACCACATACAACATACATCATGCAGGAATCGTCAGGGGCGGCGGGTACTTACTGGTGGGAATACAACATGACCTACCACCACCTCCCCCCCTCTATATACCAGCCATATCACCGCTGCTTGTAATTAGTAGCTCTCTCCCTGGAACTGGAACTTCCGGATTGACATGTATGGAGAAAACAATTTTTAACCCAATTGGAGTCTCCCCTATATATTTTATGCCGAGTTTTAACGGATTTCCGGGAGGGAAATGATTACTATGCAGGCAGTGCAAGCAAGGCCTTGGTGGTCCAAAACCCACTTAGACCCAGCAGCTAGCAATTAATTGATCTTGGCCGCTCCGCAATACTTTAACCTCAGTTCAGATACCTACTCCATGGGTTCTTTGCCAGGATCTGTCTGTCTCTCCCCTAAAAATCCCCGACTCTTTGTCTTAGCTTAAACCCTTGAGCTAGTCGTGGTAGAGTACATATATACTCTTGACATCCCCCCCCCCCTCCAGCCTGGGGTTGTTCAAGTTTCGTTCAGGCTGTTCCTTTCTTACACTCGTATTTAATAAAAATGGCTCGTCCACGAATAATACTACCTACGATCCTTCTGGCCGTGCTCTGTCTCGGCCTCTACG